>CM065353.1:28321849-28921849 GCA_033032245.1 Poecilia picta | reverse complement strand
GCCATGTCTGCTACTAAACTCGCACATTTGGTTTGGTTACATTTACCCAAAATGCCCTGCACTGTAGTCCGCTTCCTGTTTTTGCAGCGCACCAGAGTTCACTTTACCCGAACTTTGACCTAGGACTTTATGCAGACAGGAATTCGCTTTTTTTTGTCAGAGTTCAAATATGAAAGCACAAACGAACTGGACTTTCCAGGTAAGTTTGATTAAAAACAACAACAAAATCTGTGGCTCTCATACTAGTAATTAAGCCTAGTCGAGTAGACATTCACATTTTGTCTTGTCTGTCTTTAATTGTAGTGTAGAGTATTTCTTTGGAGTTCAACTCCTTGTGAAGATAAAGAATTTATAAAAAAGTCAAATAGTTTCAGGATAAAAACATATCTTAAATATCCTCAATACAGAATCCACGTTCAGTTAGTCACAGAAAGAACCATACTTCACATAAACAGATCTGTCAGGAAGAAAAAAGGGAAAACAATAGCTGTGTGTTTTGCTTATGTAAGTGGAAAGTGTGGACCCTTGTTGTTTTGGTTGTTAAGAAATAAGCTGAAGCTTTTTACACCGCAAAGATCACATCTGAAGTGATGCTGGCGTTCCCTCGGCTCCAGGCTGAAACGGTTTGCTGTGAGATCAAATCAAAGATAAAAATGTATTTCATCCTGTAAAACTGCTGAATTAACCCTCCGAGCACAAACTCTGGGCAACAAACTTCTGTTATGTATTCAATCTGGACTCTGAGCGAGAGAGCGTAACACAAGATTGTGAACTGGAAGGAAAATAATGCGTCGTTTTCAAGATTTGTTATAAATTGACAGCTGGAAAGTGTGGCATGACGTTTGTGTATTATTTTCAACAATCTTCCCCCACCCCTAAATTTCAGGATGAAGTGAAATTCATCTAACAGTTTAATGGTAAATGTTTTGGTTACATGCTTTTTCATTTTTATTGGTTAAGATTACTTTTGTACTGTGTGCAATATAAACAAGATGATGCACAAAATGAAATAAAGATGTTAAAATTGAACTGATATAATTGATATAATTAATGTCACACTTATTCTAGGTTAGGATTTTAAATATATTTTTTCTATCTCCATCACTTTATCCCGTGTCAAGAAGAGATGCTCCAATCCGATAATATCGGTATCAGACCTAAAATTAGATACTAGATCGGGTATCATGACAATGTGCCTGATTCGTAGGGGCAGATCTATTCAGTCTAATTCTATGCTTTGTGCTCTGAATTATATCATGATTTATTATTTATTTTACATGATAATTAGAATTTCTGATTGCACTTGCAAAGGTTTGTTGCTGTTAATTTTTTTTTTGACCAAGATTGGGAAGCAATTAGTGTATTTAAGTGTGCTGTACTGGTGCAGGGTTAAGAAATAAATGAGTTCAGTACATGTCTGTGTCTGTGTTTTAAAAAAAACACCAAACATTTTAAATCAATCTGGCAATGTTTTTCAGTGTCAGAGTAAGTCGATACTAAACCTCACATATCAGTATAGGAATTGAAAAATAAAAAGGTATATTTGTGAAATATCTTGAAATATATCAAAATCCATCCACTTTATTTGATTTTTTCTTAGATATTTTGTTTTTTTGGGTTTGTAGCTGAGATTACTGACCCAAAGAATAACAAGGAACAAAATATCTGCAGCAGAAATGAGCCAGCGCTTTAACTGCGAGGCGAGTGAACTCACCAGACAGCTTAATGGAGTCTCGTTTCTCACTCTCATCATAGTTGGAGGATGAGTGGTCGTCGTCGGAGTAGGAACGATTCGCGTCGCCCTGCAGGCGGAGAAACGAACCAGGAGTGTGAAACATTAGGCTCGTCAACGACACCGACACATGCCGCATCTTTTCTTTGAAAAAACCTTTTTTTAGAAGTTTTAGCTTCACATGTTAGTTTTTTAAAAGCACAAAAACAAAAACACACACATTTCTATGTTTTCGAATGTCATCTGTATTTAAATCATTACAGATTTACTATAAAAGCAGAAAAATCACTGCTGGGCAAGGGAAATGATTAAAAAGGCTCAATATGAAGTTCTTTTCTGAAGATCGAATCATTATATGCTTAAAACCACTTACACATCATTCAACAGAGCCTCACAGGTTTAAGACCTACGGGGATTTTACTACAGCTGTTACAACAGTAAATTGGCTAAATAGTCTCTGGTGTGCATGTGTGCGTGTGTGTGTGTGTGCGCGTGTGGCAGCAGCAGCAGCTACAGAGCGGATGAAGGCGATGAAGGTGAGAGAGTCTGAGGGGGGATGGATGTGAAAAAAAGGAGAGAAACATCCCGGAAGACTGACGGCTGCTGTTGACGTGTGTCAGCACGTTCACAGCCTTATGCAGTGGATACGGTAATTCACCGATCAACGTTTAAAAAGCTGACTGTGATATTCAACTAATCTTTCTGAATTCAATCATTTTTTACATTAGCTTGACAGTTAATCGAGCATCGTTTACCAAGTGGTAGGGATAGTTCAGAAATGCTATAAAGTACCAAAATAAAGTCTGAACATCTACTAACCAAGTTAACTAAAACTAATGAAATAACAAAAACTGACAGGGAGAAAAGATGTTTGTTTAATGAAATAATTAACAGAGAAATCGCAACTAACAGTAAGTAAATTGTACGTATACAAAACTAAATTAAACCTACTGAAATAAAAGACATTATGCCATCAGCGTTTGATTACTTGAAAATTGTCTCAAAACAAAAATATATTGTCAATCACAATAACTTCTGGGATAATTTGTTACAGTAACACTAAATTGAATATGTATGCAAAGATGTTTTTTCTGTAATTGGTCAAATGAATGTTTTCTGAAGAATAATATTCTTGTTTTTCATAAGACATAAGCTATATTCATCAAAATGAATAGAAACGAAATTGTATGTAATGAGTCTAAATGTTACATGATCGGCATTAATTGTTCATGTTTTGACGTTCTGAAGAATTAAAATGCACCTGAATTTACAAAATCCAGGTTGTATCAAAATCATGTTATTTAGTGTGTTGATTTCCCTATTTAACTTTATTTTTTATATATTTATTATGCCAGAAGCTGCTGTATGTTGTCTGTTTGTACTTTTCTAATTGAAAGCTGGATGTAACAATCCCACACATTGTCCATATACTTTTCACTTTTACACCAAAGCAGACGAACCTGCAGATTAAAAAGTGCTGAGCTGTATTTTAGATGCCGTCATGTTAATGTAAGACGTGTGCAGCCTGTTTGGACAGCTGCATCGATTGCATTTGAATTGGATCCGCTTCGTCAAATATGGCGTCATGTAAATCACAAACGCGGAGATTAATTTAGCTCTGAATGTCGCTGCCAAAGGTCACAGTGTAAACGCCCTCGACCTGCGCAGACAGATGGACGTCAGCCTCCAACTGGAGACGAGAGCATGCTGAGGATGTGAGGATGGAGGGGCTGAAACATGGGAAAAACAATACAAGTTTGGAGGTTTTGCTCCGTAGTAAATTGCTTTGGGACATTTTATAAAGAATTATAACTTTATTCACATATTTATTATTTCATGTTGTTTTGTACAATGTATTGTACATTTTTCATTTCGTATTGTTATTTTTTTGTCTTGAAAATGTTAAACAAATAATGTTAAAAGCTTAGTCCAGAAAGCCTAACCTACAAGCAAGTCATACAGTTCTAGACACAAGTTTGCAAACGTCCAAAATGTCTTAATATTCTCAATTATTTATTTGGACTCTTCTGCTTTGGGTGGAATAAAAATACAATGTTTAAATACTTTTTTTTAAGTGGTAAAATGTTGAATTTGTTCTGGATTTTCTCCCTAATTTACACAATTATATTTGGCCAGTTCCAGAGAAATCCATGTTTTTTTTTGTGTTTTTTTTACTGTAATAAAGAAACTTCTGACACATTTCTGGTTGATTTTTGGTTCAGTGTTTATTTTGACCACATTTGAAGTTGCAGAAAACCATCTGGCTTTTTGTTAGGCAGCATTATTCATTCAGATCAAATTCGGTCTACGTTTATATTCATGTGTCCATGTTTTACACATCTAGCTGATTATCTGAGGTATAGTTGGAGGCATTAATATTTCCCCCTAATTTGTGTGGTGCACCAGTCAGTGACCATGAGAATACAAAATACAGTTCAAAGAAACAAAAGCCCCAAAATAATATTTTGAGTGGTTTTTTTCCCCCCCTTTAAAACGGCTCCTGGTCATGATTTACCTCCGCCTGAAACCCTTCAACCAAAATGGCCACCAGCAGGTTGAAGAGGACGTAGTTTCCAAAGGTCATGAGCGCCACGAAGTAAAGAGCAGCAAGCGGCGAGGTGGCTGCCATACCGTTGTACAGCACAGCATTCCAATCCTCCTGGGTCAGAATCTTAGAGAAACACAAAGGAAACCAAAAAGAAACTTAACTGAAGCTTTGCACACACACCTTAGCACAAGCTGGCCACTGTTTACCATCACTAGGATGGATATTAATCAGCACGATAACTCCTAGCAGCTGTGCATAAAACTGTTGAACTCCAGAGCTCCTTCAGTGACAGACTGCTGCATCCTCGGTGCACAAAGCAGCGTTACAGCAGATCCTTCCTCCCAGCAGCTGTCACACTCCCAACAAACTCATAGTTCTACCAATAATTAAAGTTAAACATACTCCCATGAAAATTTGTAGATTTGTTATCATAAAAAACACATTGGCCCCTTTGCTCTAATACTTTAGATCATAAACTCTGACAGGTCGACTACCTGGAAAACGGTGACGATAGCCCAGAGCAGGGAGTCAAAGTTCTTCCTGTCTGGGACTGTGTCCCCAGTTTCTGTCTTCAGACTGAATTTACAGCCAAAGATGTGCATCCCGAGGATACTGCAACATAAAAAGAGCCACAATGAGAACACGGTGGTTAACGAATATAATTGCAATTTTCTTTATGTTTCAGTATACAGTTTGTCATTTCCTCATTTTTTTAATACAAATTATTATTTTCTTTCTTTGTTTACATTGATTAGAAGGTTGAATGCAAAAACATGGAAAGTATTAATTCCTATAAAGTTTCTATTTTTTTTTCAAACAAACTCACTGAGTGGCCAAAAAGAATCGCTTAAATGTGGACTTATTTAAACACTACTTTTTATTGTATCATAAGTATTTGAAGATGCAAACATTCACGTGGCAATCAAAACTAAACAGCACCACCATCACAGAAATAGCTTTTAATTAATATACAATATGTTACACTTTGTGGACTCCTTAATATAGATACAGATTGATGGGTTGACTTTAGATTTTATTTTTCACCGATCAGTTAAAGCAAATTGATCTTTGGAGGATAACAAAGTTCATCTGATCTGATTTAAAAGAAAACTGACTTGAGTTGAATGACTCAAGCTCAGAGCTAGACAATGATTATTACCTTTTGCCCCCCAGAACTTAAACCTTATTTTATGAATTCCAGCATATTCATGAATAGGAACCCCTATTCATCCCTCCAAATCCTTAAGGCTCTGTGTATGAAGTTCTATGAAGACCTTCAATTGTATTTATTTGGTATTTTGAACATTAGGTTAATTGCTGCTGAACAGTATTGAGATTCCATAAACTTCAATGAAAATTTTAAGATAAAAAGAACTGAAAAAGACATAACATATACTTTAAATCCCTAATAGAGCAGACACGAACCAAGAAAAAGATACAGATATACAGATGTAAACTCAATTACTTTTAAATATTTATAACAAAGAATATACATTTCTTGACTAAACACATGTTTAAGGAAAAGGAAAAAAACAAAAAATATATGCACATTTCTGCTTTTATTATTAATTATGTCAGCTTTGGTCCTCCTTATTCTGATGCCTGTGATGATTAATCAAATCAACACAACAAGACATATGAGCAAAAAACAGTTACAATATAACTGACAGTGCATGCAGCGTTTTTAACACAACAAGTATTGCATATTTGTTTCAAAGTCTTTTAAAACACAAGATATTTTTATGAAGATATGTTTCAAGTTTGTGACGCCAAAACCTTTAAAATAAATAAATAAATAAATTTTTAAAAATCAGCTCTGTGTTGCAGAGCATCACCTCACCTAAAGATGAAGATAAAGAGCATGAGCAGCATGCAGAAGGTGGCCACGTTGTCCATGGTCTTCATGAGGACAACCAGCTGTCTCCTGAGAGCCGGCATGAACCTGACCAGCTTCAGAACGCGCAGCAGCCGGAAGGTCCGGAGCACTGACAGGCCGCCGTCCGACTGGCCGACAATCTCACAAACGCTGCAGCGAGATGAAGGAAGGAGGAAGATGACCAGAGAAAAAAAAAAGCAGGCTCATGTTTCAATTTAAAACAGAGAATTTGTTTTAAATCCCTTGACAGTCACCCTCAAAACATTTACATGCAGGACAATGTGTCCATGAGGACACTGGAGACACCATGGCAGCTAAGGGGTTAATTAGAAAAAAACTCATATATTCTCCAAAGTGCATTTCTGAAGTATTTGATTTATTTTCCAGCATTATTTATATTTTTAAACGTTTCAAACACTGGGTGTGTTACATGACATGGACTTATGGTGTTTTTGCATCTCCTGACATTCTTTATGTTGACAGAGCATTTTTCTCTCGAACTGAACCAACCAGCTATCAAAGGGTTTGCTAAGCACATCAAAATACTCTCTCCCCTGAACCGCTGAGGACTGAATGGAGGCACTTCCGTAGAGTGGCTTTTCTGTCAATGGCCGAGAACATTCAGGAAGATGAAGACGGGAAGAAGAAAAAAATGGTCGAGAAGCACAGGATTAGAAGATAGACGCAGAAACGTTCAATCAACCTGCATCTTTCTGTGATGGGTTGCACATTTGATCTTTTTTCAGTTTTACATGCTTTGATGTGTATTTGATCTGAGGTTTCTAATGGGGATCACAGACAAAGACTTCTAACCATATGAACTAGAGGAAAAAAAAATAAAAACGCACAAGCAGATCAAAGCCACAGCCATTCACAGAAAGCTCCAGGCACACAACAAAAGAGAAAACATGTTCCTGTTGCTGCCTGACACGTTGGCATCGCGATCAGTACAGGTGGTGCATTTGTACCGGGCAGCGTGTGTTTGACACTTTGACAAAACTGGGATGATTTAATAAAACCACCTCTACTGAGTAACCAGAACACAGAGGAAGAAAGAAAGATAGACACAAAGACAGACATAGAGGTAGACAGAAAGAAAGAGAGAAAGAAAGAAAGAAAGGCAAAGACAGAGAGAGAAAGAAACAGACAGAAATACAGAAAAAAACAAAATAAACAGACAGATGGAATAAAGGCAGAAAGAAAGACAGAACAAAAGACAAGAACTTAGAGAAAGAGAAAAAAGAAAGACGAAGAAAGAAAGGAAGTAAGAAAGATGGAAGAAAGAAAAAAATGAAGACAGAAAAATGGAAGGAAGGAAAGACAAAGACAGAAGGAAAGAACAGACTGACATAATGACAGAAAGAAAGAGAAAGAGAGAAAGAACAAAAGACAAAGAAAGAGAAAACCAGAAAGAAATAAATCCAGAAAGATAAAAACAAGAAAAGAAAAAATGAAAGAAAGAAGAAAGAAAAAGTAACAAAGACGGAAAGAAAAAGAAAGAATGAAACACAGAAAGATAGAAAGAAAAATAGAAAAGAAAAAACAAAAAATTAAAGATAGAAAAAGAAATAAAAAAGTAAGAATGAACCTGAAAAAAAAAGAAAAATGAACAGACAGAAAGAAAAGACAGACCGACATAATGACAAAAAGAAAGACAAAGACAGAAAGAGAAAACCAGAAAGAAGAAACAAAAAAGAAAGTCAGAAAGATGAAGAAAAAAGAAGCAAGGAAAAAATGAGAGAGACAGAAGAGAGAAAGAAAACAAATTAAGACAGAGGAAAATTCAAAGACAGAAAGTTGGAAACACAGAACGACAGTAAGAAACACGACTTAACTGCACTTGTAACACATTAAATTTTAATTAAACTCACATCGTGAGCATAATGCACCAATTTACCTCATTATGACACGTCTGCCCTTTAAGAACCTCAGCTGTCGTTGACGAACGTAAGTGTGAGGACTGAGGTCATTCTGTTGGTACCTTATGATGACGATGATGCCATCAAACACGTTGTAGGGGTTCCTCAAGTAGTTGAAGGAGCCGAAAGCGGTGAGCTTCAGGATCATCTCCATGGAGAACATGCTGGTGAAAACGATGTTGCAGATCTCCAGCACGTTGGTGAGCTGCTCCGGCTGACCGCCAGAAGACGCAGAATCAGACATTAGAAAAAAAACAAAACAAAAAAACAGAGATGAGGATTAAAACTAAAGATAATGCAGCAAATTGCAACAAATTAAACTAATCAAATATGTTCAATGACGCTCTCGCAGCTACAGAAATGTTAGACTAAATATGTGCTAGACTATTTTTCATAATTCATTCTTTTATATCAGCAGCAGTTTGGTTACAGCTGGCATAAAGTTTTAAGCTCTTCATTGTGTCAAATTCACCACATTTTGCCCTGAATGCATAGTATTTTATTCTTTTGTTCAGTTTTTATATATTCTATGCTTGTGTGGGTCTATTTGCTGTTATTGCCTGTCACTTTGCTGTTGTTGCACTGACAATTCCCCACTATGAGACAATAAAGGAAATTTTATTCTGTTTATTCTGTTCTTGTAGATACATCCATGTGCATATCTTTTTGTAGAGTCATATGTGTGCGTGTGTGTGTGTGTGTGTGTTTGCTGGCTGGTCTGAGTTTCTCAACAACTGTGATTTCCTGCAAATTTTATGCAAAACCATGTCTTGGTTTGCAGAGCAGTAGGAAGCAACTCCAGGTGTCACTTCTGTGCGCTGAGAAAAAAAAAGAGCAGCAGTTCTGTGGATGAAAAAGCTACGTTAACGACAGAGGTCAGAGGAATATATGAAAAGTAGCTTGAAATTATAGAAAGGCAAAAGTAGGTCAAATAATCACTTGTTGCAGCCAACGTTTGCAGAAAACCATCTATGAATCCACACCTGGTGCTACTCCTGGGTATGGGGCAAAAACTTGACCCAAGCATTTGAAGTCCACCATGATTGGTCAGTCTCAGTAGATGAACCCAAAGTTTCAATTATATTCATCCATCTTCTTGCGCCCTTGTCCCCTGGTGGGGTCAGGGGGTTTGCTGCTGCCTATCTTCAGGGAGACATTTCAGGTGAGAGGCGGACCCTGGACAGGTCACCAGTCCATTGCAGGGCAACACACAGACAGACAGGACAAATGACCATGCACACACACACTCACCTAAGGAGAATTCAGAGAGACCAATCCACCGGACAGTCATGTTTTTCAACAGTGTGAGGAAACTGGTGCATGTTCTCCCATGTACATGCAAACTCCATGCAGAGGGACCTGGGCTGGGAATCGAACCCAGAGCTTTCTTGCTACAAGGCAACAGCTCTACCAACAGCACCACCGTGCAGCCCCCAATTAGATCCAATTTAATGTATTTATGTAGTGCCGATTCACAACTTATGTCATCTTGGGGCAAAAAACAAAACAAAACTAAAAAGGACATTCAGGTCACGTTGAGTTTCTCACTTAAATTGGTAAAAAAAAAAAAAAAGTTTTCCATCCAGGGAAACCCAGCAGATTGCTTCAAGTCACTCACACTCAGCAATCACTCCTCCTGCATGAGCGCATAGCGGCAGTGGACAATCGATTACTTTGAGCCGTTAACGCTGCAGCAAAACCTCAAACTGAGCATGTGTAATTGAATTGAATTCAGTTTGGTTTGGAGACCGCTCCCACAGCAGGAAGTGGACTACACTGCAAAGCATTCTGGGTGTGTTTAGCACTCGCAGGAGAAATGTTTTTTTTTTACCAAAGACAAAAAAGAAATCCTACAACCCTTGAAATCTGGTACTCGGTACAGTGCAGCCACAGGCGAGGGGGGGGAACAGGTTTTTTAAAGGGTTTGGTTTGTTTGACAAAATACTTAACACATGTTGTGATTTTGGATCCCAATCGAACCAAGTCTACCGGACCATCAGGAGTGAAAACACCCTTAGATTCAACAAATGGTATTTAGTGTGTTTGTTATATTTATCTATGCAACTTACAAAATATGTTTAAGGTTGGCTGAACAGATTCAACTGTCATCATGTTTATGTTTCTTTATGCTTTATTAATCCTAATAGTAAAGTACTGTTGCTATTACATGTACATATTTTGAGTCACAGTTTGTGTCTCCGTTACTTGATGATTCATGATGAATTATCATCAGAAAACGTTTTTTCTCACACATGTATGCATAAATCTAAGACCAAGAGGTTTGTGGCAGTTAATTTTCATTACTTAACTATTAATGAAAAAGTTAGGAATCATAAATGTTCTTCATAATGATGCCAACTGAAACAACAGAACCTTTAACACAGAGAGGCTCCTAAGGTTTTCCCCCAGAAAACTTGCTATGTTCAGTGGTTAGGCGCTAGGCAGTCGTTCATCCAGCAGCCTGTCGTGTTGGAGTTAAAAAATGTTTAAAGTTTAATGTTTAAATTTGATAATATCACTTGATAATTATTTATTATTGAAATATTGGAAGATTAATAAACGAACACCAACTGTAAACTCTCAAAAATCACTGCTATTGCTTCTGTTACTTCTACTGCTACTGTCTCTCTTCTTGCTCTACTTCATCTCGTTGTGGAACGTCTGTTGCTGCAGACGTCAGAAATACATTAGATAAATGTAATTCTTGCAGATTTGGCAGCGTTTTCCTTCAAGTTTTTCACTCTTTTTTGCACTACCTTCCTGCACTACCTTTCCTGCTTTAGCCTTCCATTCGTCATCGACCATCTTAGTGTCTTTGCATAGCAGTGGAGATGACAGCACTGCATAAAATCAGCTTGGATTCAACAACTGGCAGCAGACGAAGAACGTAAGGAAGAAGATAATTCCTATAGCAACTCTAACTGTAAATTCTGGGCTCATTAGTGTAACTTCTCAGCTTTTTTTTTTGTTTTTACAAGTTTTAGCAAGATTTAGGAGTGATTGTTTCTCAGTGGTTATACTGAACTGTGCATATCCTAAAAAAAAAGCAACAAAAAAACCCGGAGAAGCTTCCAGACTATTCCTCGCCAATCAAGCTCCGCAAAAACAAAACCATCCGAAGTGGTAAACAGCATACAGTCATTCCCTTACTTACACCCAATAACAACCTATTATCTCAAGTTAACGCACCTTGCATGTATTCGAACTGAGGGACAAACCAGCATACTTGGAGAAACCCAAGAATACACAAAAAAGAAACCCAGCTCTGAATCAAAAGCTGTTAAAGCTTGCATTTAAACTCGGCAACTTGTTGCTGTTGGGCAACCGCTCTAAGCACGTCCACTGCGTTGTCTCATAAATAATAAAATGCAACCAGAAAAACGTCGTCTAATGGTATACGTGCTAGAAATTATGCAACCTTTCTTCCTCAAGCGGCTGTGGCCTCAGCCACAGGACTTTGGGGAACCACGTGTGTTTTTTTTGTTTTTTTTCCAGAACAGGTGAGAACAAGATCACAGTCACAACAACAGACACAGACTGTGATTCTGGTGTTTAACCATGTCGCGAAGGAACACTCCAGTTTCCTTCCCAGGCAGCTAGACAGGCAAACCCAGCTTTGTATTTCCTCCCCATTAACACAGCAAAGTCTCTCTGTCACTTCCCTTCTGTCTCACTATTTTTAGCAGCAGCTAGGATGAGAGACGACCTACCACTGCGGCGGTGGCAGCATGAGTGGGCGATGGTATAAGAGAGAGAGAGAGAGAGAGAGAGAGAGAGAGAGAAATATTGATAGAAATACAAAGAGTTCAAAAAAGCTGAGTGACGGTAAAACATAGAAACCAGAGGGGGAAGAAAACATGCCACTGCATTGCTTTTATTACTGTGGGGCTTGGTGAACATAAACATTTTTTTTTATTAATCTTGGTGAAATCATGTCCTTTAGGGTTTGGAAATAATCATTAAGTCACATTTCACTTTTCACCTGGATCCCTACAAATTCACTGCCTTCTCAAAACTTCTACAAACCTTACTCCAGGCTGACAAAGTGACAAAACACCAGTTTATTCCCATATTCACTTCTTAGCTCTATATTACAGTAGAAGGTTTTCTTCTCTTTAATCTGAGATGGAGACATTTTAATTGGCACTGGAAAATGTTTTCTAAATCCACACTTAAAACATTTGTTTTCTCTTCTAAATAGCAAAAGTGTGCAGGTAAAAAAAACAACTTTGCATCAGGAAATAGTTTATTTGAATATTTTCAGCAGGAAGTGCTCTTGTAGTAACACAGCTAGCTTGGAAGTGAGTCAAAAGTAAGATGATTTGTTTCAACTTAACTTCAATATGAGGTTCAATGTAAAGATAGTTACTATATTTTTAGTAATACATTATAGGCGTGAGGAAACTGAAGGTTAATATAACCTGGTTTCATCATCACAACAATCAGTCATATAATCACTTTGATTTGTTCTGATAATATAACACAGCTAAAGTAACTTTAGCTTGTTTTTTACTTTTTGATGAATATGGAAAAAAACTTCAAACATTTCAAATACAATTGCATATTGTAATATATATATATATATATATATATATATATATATATATATATATATATATATATATATACACAGTCCAGTCACATTAATGTGACCATCTGTCAAAAGCCAGAATAACCACCTTTCGCAGAGTTAACTGCTACGAGACGTGCAGGAAGAGAGTCACTTAGGTCCCTGAAGGTCTTCTCTGGGATGTTGAGCCATGCCGACTCTAATGCCGTGGCCAGCTGCGCTAGATTACGCGGTTGAGGATCCATGGCGCGAACAACTCGATCGAGATGGTCCCACAGATGCTCGATTGGGTTTAAGTCAGGTGAGTTTGCTGGCCAGGGGAGGACGGTAAACTCATCCTGGTGCTCTTCGAACCACGCACGTACACTGGCAGCTGTATGGCACCTCGCATTGTCCTGCTGGAAGATGCCATCATCCTGAGGAAAAACAATGCGCATGTAGGGGTGGACATGGTCCGCAAGGACAGATGCGTACTTGTATTGATCCATCGTGCCTTCCACAATAATCAGTGAACCCAGAGAATGCCAGGAAAACATTCCCCAGACCATAATGCTCCCGCCTCCAGCTTGGACCGTTCCTGCAATGGT
The DNA here is from genome assembly GCA_033032245.1 of Poecilia picta. Taxonomy (NCBI): domain Eukaryota; kingdom Metazoa; phylum Chordata; class Actinopteri; order Cyprinodontiformes; family Poeciliidae; genus Poecilia; species Poecilia picta. The sequence goes on along the minus strand of CM065353.1, from coordinate 28,908,617 downwards.
TGCAGGGTGGTTCCTTTCAGAGGTTTCACGCCTTATACGCCAACGTCCATCTGTCCGATGGAGCATAAAACGCGATTCATCTGAAAACGCTACCTGTCGCCACTCAGTGGACGTCCAGCTGCTGTACTGGCGTGCAAATTCTAGCCTTCGTCGTCGATGAACACCAGTCAGCATAGGTGCACGAACCAGGCGTCCGCTTCGGAGGCCCAGACGCAGCAATGTTCGCTGAATAGTGGTTTGGGAGACACTTGTGGTAGCCCCTTGGTTCATTTTAGTGGTCAGTTGCTCAACGGTAGCCCGTCTATCTGCCCGAACGCATCTCCGCAACCGTCGTTCGCCTCTGTCATCTATGGCCCGTGGTGCACCACATTTGCCACGTCGTTGATTTTGGACAGTCCCATTTTGCCATGCACGGTACACTTTTACCACGGCGGCACGCGAACAGTTCACAAACTCAGCCGTTTCGGAAATGCTTCCACCCTTGGCCCGAAAGCCAATGATCATGCCCTTTTGGACGTCGGATAAATCGCTTCGTTTCTGCATTACGCCAACGATTGAAATGTTTTCCGAAGCCCACACACACCCTTTATATACGCTCAACTGCACTGTGCTGCCACCTGCCTTCTGTGATTGGTTATTTAACTCTGAAGTGGAAAGTACGTGGTGGTCACATTAATGTGACTGGACTGTGTATATGTATATGTATATATGTTATTATAATTTTTTTGGGTGGGAAATACATTTATTTTGGAATAAACTAAATATGGAACAAGCGAATATCTCCATTTTAATGTATTTTAATGTTTTATATCCCTTGAGGTTATAAGTTGTTCTTAAAATGAACTTGAATAAAATTTAAATGTGTTTTTGATCATAATCTTAAGGCTCACAAAGTAGGACCAAGATTTTTTTTGTCTAAATTAAACCAAAATTTCACATTAATAAATAGTTCATCATAATTCCTTGCACTATCAGCTTCGGAGAGGCCCTGTATTCAATGAGACGAGTGCAGTACATTTTTGCGATCAAGAATAAATGTGCAGCATCACAGAAAATGATATAATAGCTATTCCGGGCCAATGGGCGGCGCTGTAACACTGCAAGGAAACCATACAAATAACACAGAATGGCGCCATGTTTGCTATATGTCAGAGTGAACCACATGCAGACGAGACAGTGCTTTGACTCCATCAGTTAAAAAAAGATGGCGTCTTGCCACATGGTAACATTAAACCACCACTTTGTGTCCCCTCTGGAACTTGGTTTCAAAAATGATTATTTCTGGTCTCTCGAGATGCTGAATCTGTAAAGATGCACAGTCTAAGTGACAAAGAACTTTTACAGACACACCTGGACATGACCTTAAAATGTCGAATTTTTGGCGTATTAACAACTATAATAAATCTACAAGGAAATAAAGACGGTCAAATATGCTACCTTAGGTGTTATATCAATTAATGTTTGTATTACCTGCTCATGGTGCTCAATGCCCATGCTGATGGTGTTGATAAGGATGGCGATCATGATGCCTCGGTTAAAGTACTTGCTCTCTACGATGCCCCACAGCTTCTTCCTCGTGTCCTGCCAAAGTTCTTTGCATCGTTTCTTTGGGCTACATCCTATATGGTTCTCGGCACTTTTCAGGTGTTTTTTGTCCTCGTCTTTGGTTCCTTGTTTTTGCTTATCCTCATTGTCTGTTTTGTCCACAGCTTCCTCCTCGGTTTCATCGCCAGCGACACAGACGGCTCCCGCTCCGTCTTTAAGTTCCAGTGCTGCAGCACACTGAGGACAACCGTCTGCCTTCGAGGCAGCAGTCAGGGCTACAGGCTCAGCTGACGAGGCATGAACTGGTTTATGATGATGAGGGCACGGATGACCTGGGAACAGAAAGCATTTGGAGGTGAGTGTATATCATGTGCCTTATATCTACTGCTGTTTTTATCATGTTCTCAGCCACCTACCAGTCTTGGACACAAGTCTCCTCTCAAGTTCTCGTCTTCTATTGGTCTTCTTCTCCCTCTCATCCCCTCCTCGTCTTCCTCGCCCAACGCCCCGAAACCCACGGGGTTTACCTCGCAAACTGTTAAAAAATGCAACCGTTTGCCTCCTGGCCTTGCGGAGGCAGTGGCAGACCAGCTGGAAGAGTTCTTCGTAACAATCTCCCGGCTCGCTGGCCAAAGTCGAAGAGGACGAGCAGCGAGCGCGTTGCTCCTGCATTAGCTGGTGCTCCCGCTGCTTGGTCTCTGAAAACTGGGTTGCGATGACCACAAGGCACAGGTTGATCATGAAGAAGGAACCGACCTGAGAGGGCGATAGGTGTGCAGAAAGTTTGGTTGAACAATAAGTTTCCAAAGAGGCCTAAGACCAGATGAGGAGAAACAGCATTCAGCTCCTATGTACCACAAATCTGGAACAAACTACCAGAAAACTGCAAAACAGCTGAAACACTTAGTGCCTTCAAATCTAGACTAAAAACTCACATGTTTGGAGTCACCTTTCAGTCATAATCAATGAAGAATTTAACAATTGTATTGTCTAAATGAAATGTGTCGATTGTTGATTTTATGTTGCATTACTTTGTTTTTTTGTTTTAATGTTGTAAAGCACTTTGAAATCTTGTTGCTGAAATGTGCTATGCAGATTGATTGAATGAAGAGGAAGTGACAGCTACCACAGGCACCAAGGTCAGAAATCAAATGGCTGCGTCAAGAACAATAAATAATAAGAATTTATTTAATTTACTTATCTCATTTGCAAACAGACATGGAGAATGTGGGAGAAAGTTAACGGGATGATTTAATGGCAGATCGTCTGAAAAGAAAAGACTAAAATTTTTAGAGTTGTATACATTGAACATCTAGTTTTGGCATAGAAAGAGAGTGGGCTAGAAAAAAACCCCATCAAGATCATCCCAACCTGCAGGGGTCATTTTGAAAACCAGAGCAAGAAGCCAGGGAAACGATACATCTCTGAAGGTAGTGATCAATAACCCTGATCAGCTGATTCCGATCTCTCCCTTTGCTGCGTCAATACGAACAGGTGAGAGCAGACATATGAGCGTGTCTATATAGAGCGCTGTGGGAAAGTGCTCCATGGGTAAAGCTCCTCTTCATCTATTCAAAGTATTGAGTTTTCATCAGACTTGCTGCTTTTTCAGATTATTTTACAAGACTTGTGGACAGAAAGCGCGATAATGGATCCCAGAACCCATTCAGTACCTTCACTTACACGTTGAAATATTTATGCTTGCACTCTCTTGATACACTGACAGGACAGACATAGATTTGTCTTACATAGTCAGCTCTTTCAAAATAAACAAATCAAAGCTAGCGTAGCACAGCTACAAAAAGCTGCTACCATGAGTGTCACAAGTCAACAGCTAACCGACTTCCGCTACGGTGGAGAGGCAAATAGCTGTATGTAGATATTAGAAAGTTGTTCAAGTGGAATATAAGGGGACAAGCAATGAGGAGAAACACTCAGCAGAACCCTGAAGAGAACGTTTTAACTTTGTGTGAAAACAAAGACGGCATCGTGGGTGTTAACAAGCTAGCCTACCACGATAGCTTAGAGGCTACAAAAGCTAGCATCATTGCTAAGATAAAGTAGGTACGTAGAAATGTCAAAAGAGAAGTTAGCAGAGCTTTTATACTAATTACAAACTTTACCCTCCAGAGAAGAGATGAGTCAACCGCTAAACGATCAAATTCACTATAATGTACTCCAGAAAACAAAGTTCTGAAAGAGAGTCAAAAAACTTCAACATAGTATTAGTTGAGGAATGTGCAGACATATAAAACCAGGTTTTTGAAACTTTTCTTGCTTCATGCGTTTTTATTTCTGACAGATTTGTCTATTTTTCCAGCTGATTTAGACACTACATTAGTGCAAAGGATTAATCATGGCTACAATTTTTTCTACATCAACAAAACATTTAAATGTGGTTGCAGACACTTTTGAGATACACTTTATGCACGATGTGCAAACTGATCCATACAATAAAATACTAAATTTGCAGTTAAACTGAGCCTACAAGCACGATTAGTCATTTATGTTGGTGTGATAACATGTGCTTAGAGATTTCTGCCACCGATTAACACTGTCAAATTGTAGAAATACGTTCAACTATTTGAGTCACAGTCGCATGTCAGAGCAGAAGGCTTCACAGACAGCCTTTGAAACCAAATAATGTTGAGGATGTTGTTTGAGGATGCTAAATCTTAATTAAACAGTCAAGCTGTTTTCCAAATAATGCTCCAGCTCTGCTGGGTTTCTTGTTCAAACTCTCGACGATGATAATCACTCTGAGGAATTTGTCAGCTTGATCCGACTCGTTTCATCAGTCTCTCCATCTGATGATATCTCTTGTCATCTAGTTCCCCTGCAGCCATATCTCCTGTCATCCTCTCCGTATCCCACCCCATCTCTCAGTTTGATTTACCTCATTTTATCCGCATCGGAGCGAAACCGCCGAGCCATTTAAACCCCTCTCCCTCTCTTACTACTTCCTTTTCTCTCCATACGTTCAATCCACTGTTGCTCACTGGCTTAGTACTCCGCATTGGAAAGTCTGTTGAACATTAATAAAAGTCTCTCCGTCTGTCCGCCGGTTTGACGATGACAAGCGGGAGTACAAACAGAGCTGATAATGTCAGACTGGTAAAGAGCTCAAATCAATTAACTCCACTATATGTGTTTGGGAGAGAGCCGCTGAAATGTGATGCAACAGAGCTGACGAAGGTTTGACAAATAGAGAAGGAAATGTCAAATTGGAATGCAGAAAGTGAAAGAGAAATAAATATCTTGCTTAATTTTTTGGTTTTAATGTACAAATTACAATAAAAATCATCTTGACTATTTGTGGAAAACCAGAGGTGGTAAAGATGTATAAAATGCCCCATATTAGTAAATAAATAAATAAATATAATAATAATAATAATAATAATAATAATAATATTATTTTGCTGAAGCACAATTGTATTCTTGGATTTTATTTATTTTTTGTATCTTTTAATTCACAATGTCTAAGTTGACAAATTCTACACAATAGTTGGTACAACTGTTGTCAATCCTTTGGCCACTAAAATAGTAACATCACTTTTATAACGTCACAATGTCAGGTGAAAATCGCAACTCTGCGCAAAAATTTGTGAATGATGACTGAATTTACGTCAACAGTTGCGGATTCAACGTTATGATTTCGTGGAGGGATTGTTTAATGTGGCTTCTTCATTAACGTTCAAATGAGGTGAATTCACGTTTTAGAGTTAAACTATACAGATTTAAAATAAAACTAACTCCAGGTTTTTAATAGTGGTGCTGAATGTTTAGACTGGTTGCTGGTCTCAGTTAATCTGCAGCCACCAAAGCAGTTCGTTCCTTCCTCTGGTCCGGCTCGGGTTTGGTGCTACATAAGAAGCACTTAAATGATTCTGGAGTCAGAAGAAGTAGTGAAACCAATGGGAATTGGTGCACTGGCACCAGTTTAACAGTGGAGCTGGTTTGCTAGAAGAGGGGCTTGTGAGAGGTGGCGAGGTAAAAATGGGTCCTGTCCAGCCAGTGGCTTGTGTCTTGTGTAATGTCGCAATAGTGCTCAGTCTGGGATTCAAATTATGCCAGACTTTTGATGTTTTATGCACATATGGCACATACTGTATATGTACCTGGCACATACTGTATATGTACCTGCCTTAATGTAGCATTACTTTAGGTGGCTTAATTTGAAGGGCTTGGCATGTATCTTATGGTATGACATGCTAGTTACCTCGATCCTGTGATCAGGGTGTCTGCCCTGCGCACGTGAGCCATGAAAGGACACGCTGAGAGACTCACTCTAATTAAGGGCATTTCACTTGACATCAAAGACGGCACTCGCATCGCCTGCTCGCTCGCCCTCCAATCCTCTCCTGGATTTCATGCCGACGCTCCGGTCCGTCACCATCACCTCCTGGTTTTTCCTCTTCGTGTCTGTCAGTCATTCCCGTTTTATCCCCGTTCATCACCGGCTCTCTTAAGCTCACTGGTATCTTCCGATTCTCCCTCGCGCTGCATATCTGGCCATTCTTCCCCCTCTCTATATTTCTTCACACCTCTATATTTTTTTCACACACATTTCATCATCTTTATTTTAATTTCCACAAATCCTCACTCCTGCCTTTGGATATTACTCTTCTCTCCTTTCTCCTCTCTTCATCGACGCATCCACATCAAAAGGGGGCCATTATTTCACAAATCGGCAGTAGGAAGCCAACATCGGCGGTTTGATGTGTTGGACAGTGTCCAACAGCAAATCAGAGGCAGACCGTGAGAATTTGTCTTTGTACCTCTGAGTGTGAGAGTGTGTGTGTGAGAGAGAAAATCACTTTGAATGTTTTACAGTTTGTGATAGTAGGTGTCTGAGAATAGATTGTAGACTGACTTAAGCAGCATTTCCAATGACCGTATATTTGCGCAATATGAAATTTTGAAAATAAATTTGCTTAATGGAAATTTGCCGGTTCTTTTTGATGAAATGTTTTGGCGCTATAGGATGAGGTGGTTTTTTTCTTTGACTGTACCGAAACTGCTTCATTTAGCAAAACTGCAAAGAGATAGAAAGCTGTCAGAAGACAAAAAAGCAGTGGACGGGATATGAAGTATGGCAAAGATGGACCTGGGGAGAGAGAGAGAGTGAGAAAGCAGAGATGGAGGGGAAAGTGTTGCGGGTGTGAAAGTGCTGGGAGGAGAGATTGACACATTCAAGGAGATAGAGTGATACTAGAAGAAGTGACACATTAACGAATGAAGAGAGTATCGGCGGGGAAAGGGAAGGGAGCGAAAAAGCTTGTGTCTGCCTCAGAAGGCGAGGCAATTAAAAGTCTAATAAAAAAGACAAGACAGCCCCTGGGTAGCAGAGTAGCTGGAGCTAGCAGTCACGCTGCATTATGATAACACTTCCACACACACTTCTAAGTACTCCCCGACAAGCTAAAATAGAAATATACCGAGAAAGCCACGCGTTGACGCTCACACACAAAAGTGTTCTGTGGCACACATAGAGAAGCTAAAGGACTGGAATTAAAAAGTGTTTTACGGGAACAAAAGGGAGGATTCTTTAGGGATTTGTGCAGCATCTCTCAGCATGTGTGTGTGTGTGTGTGTGTGTGTGTGTGTGTGTGTATGTGCATGCGTGTGCGTGTAAGGATTTGTGAGAGAGCACACATAACTATGCGCACAGGTAAGACACAGAGGACAGAAACGATACATGTCTACTGACAAATTGAATTCAGCCAACCTTATATGATCATAAACTTACAATTCATAACTCATATTGTGTTTGTCCAGATTAGTAATGTAACCAAATGTCTCAATAAAACTCTACTAAACTGTACATGTGATTTTTTTTTACCTATTCAGATTCACCATATTTATATTAAGCATTTACTTAGTCAGTGCAATGTATCCAACATTTTTGATTTAAACAAAAGTAGAGACAAGACTTACTATTATTAAGAGGATGAAGTAGATAAAGTTGTAGAAAGAGTGAGCATCCATCACATAGTACATGATCTCCACCCAGCCCTCCAGAGTGATCACCTAAAGCAAAGAAGACAATAAATTCAGGGCCATAGAGTTTTCATTCAGTAAAAGGGTCAATCAAGTATTTGAGCTTTTTGGTGACATGCTTGTTTATTTTTCAAGGCAAGCTAAAGCTAACAGTTTTGCTAGCATAAGTTTGAAATCAGGTAAAACATCAGTAACAAAACCTGTTCCAAATTATGTTGTGTATATTAAACTGTGGATACAATCTATCTGTGTAGACAGCAATTGTAGCAAATCCAGCTGAAACATCATATTGCAGTCAAGATGGTATATGTGTCCCATTAACCAATGACTGATTAGAAGCATAGGCATAAACCCAACCATGGTTGAGTTTATGTCTAGTTACACCGAATTTTGCTAATTTGTGAACCATATGTCTAAATTGATCTGTGCTGTGTGCACAATATTTAAGTTATTATTAAACTTATCAGCTTATTGACAGCAAAAACATAATTTATTTTTATGTAAATTAAGACACTTTGTTGAATTTTATTCTTTGGGTTAATATTTTCTAGATACACACAGTCTACATGTGTCTGGATTCAGTGAAGGTCCAGACACTGAACCATTGGCCAGGTAGTCGTCATCCACTAAAAACAATATGCTGTGGCCAAAAACATCCACGCGGTTTTTAGAACAAGATAAACCTGAAAGTTAACTTTCCAGTGTAATTTTACTAACTTTTAAAGTTTTGCATATGGTCGTGCTCAATGAAATTTGAAGAAATAATCCACTATTTGCTCATGTGTTCTCTGTAATATTAAGTAACAGATGGATATGCAGGCTTTCGGCTCTGAGTGCGCCAAAAAAAATTAATAAAAAAAAAAAAAAAAACTGACAGCAAAACGTGCTGAGAGGAAAACATCTATCACCCGGGGAGATCATTGGCAAATTAAGATGACAGAGAAACAAAATGATTTGATTTTTAATGAAAGTTATTGAATTAAAAAAGATTTGATGTTGAATGGAGCAAAATCAAAAGGAAATCATTGTTTATTCATTTTAGACTATTAGTCCCAAATAAAACGCAGACATTTGGAAATTTGAACAGACAAAAACTGTGCACAAGCTAAACTAGCTGTACTTGAGGCTTCGTAGATCATTAAAACAGAGGAAACTTTTCATTTATGACTGGTAGAAAAAGAAGCAAAAAGAAAGCAGCATATTGAACACTGCAAACAACACTCAATGGTGAATGCCAATTCAAAACTTTTCAGGCTGCACAACTTATTTGGAATAGATTATGTTTTCTAACAGTCTGGTCTGCATTCATTACATGAAGCTGTTTTTCTGTGGATACTTAAGGTAAATGCTGCTGGCACAGTTTTTATCCTGACCCTCTCTTGTTTTCTGTTGCCGGTGATTCACAGGCAGTTTTGTGCAAAGCTCTTAATCCATGAAGCCACTTGAAGTGCTTGAATTGGCTCATCAAATCCTTGAGCCCACTTAAATATTCAAACCAGAATAATGCCTTGTCATGAACTTTGGGCAGGACAGGATGTAATCCATTAGACTGAACGTGATTTCAAATCAAAGACATAGAAAACAAAACAATTAAAACTCTGATAGAACTTTTCACCCACCTGAAAGATGACGATCCAGGCATAGGCAATGTTATCAAAATTGATGGCACCTTTGTGTGGGTTGCTGCTTCCAGTGTGACATCTGGTGTAGTACTGGTTCCAGTTGACGCATAGGCCAGCGACACTGACGCTGCCGTTGGTCAAAGGTTCAGGACTCAGTCCAATGGACTGACGATAGACAACGTCCTCTTTGTCCAAACAGCAGGCCCGGCCTCCTTCACGGCGGGCTGGGACGTCTGAGCAGGACATGATGCCGTTGTCGACGGGTAAGGAGCAGATGAAGGGCCGCTCGTCATCTTCATCGGCCATGTAGTAAGGTCGGGGGAGACCAGTACCCGTAGTCCTGGAAGTGTTGAAAGGACGTCATGAAAGAAACATAAACAGATATGGTTTGCGGACCAATTAAAAAGCCAAAATCATGTATTGGGTAAAATCAGGTGAACCAAAAAAATAGAAGCTTTTCACACCTGATAGTCTGGTACAGAAAAAACTGCAACATTTGTTACATTTTTTATAGTTGGTATGGAAACCAAACCCACTGAAAACCTTGTTCATCAAACTATTTAGATCTTCCAGTTAGCAGATGTGTGGTTAAATATCATTTTAATATTCAAATCATAGATTAACAAGCTGACAATTCATGATCTCAATGTGACCCTAAACATTAAAGATGTTTTAAATCCATTAGAGCAGCTTTCAAGTCAAGCTGGAGCGGCATATTGAGGTTAAGCTTCCAACAACTCCAGAAATAAAACATTTTGCCGTCAGGAAAAGGGAACTGGAGAGACTGGAAGGTCCTGGCAGAGCGAGTTAAGAGACCCTCGGTCACAATGCTAATTTAGCTCATGCAACACTGACTGAGTAGATTGCACTATTTTGCTGCAAATAGCCACCATTGTACTGATTTTAATGAAGTTTCAGACTGAGATTCTGTCTTGGTCCAAAGAAGAAAAAAACATAATTGAGTCATCATTAAAAATAAACTAGTGTGAGATTCAAAGAGTAATAGCAAATCATGCTAATACAATTCTCAGAGTTATTTTTCTAGATTATTAAAAAAAACTAAGTGTAATTTAAACTGTAAGTTTTGTTGCTCCAGGCACAACTAAATAAAAACCTTCATGTGGAGACTGGGCTTCGTGTTTTGAGTGTCATATAATTATTTTTGCTGTTGTTTAAGATTTTAAGTCACCTTAAGTTCAAGGTTCTGTTAGGTCCAATTTTGACATTCGGATTAGACAGTCCACAGATTCATAGAGACAGAGATATATGAGTGTGGACAAAACTAGGGGAAAATGTTTCTATATACCATGAAGGGGACACTCAGCTTTGGGTTTTGTTTATGTTTTCAGTGAGCAAAACTGCATGTCCTTCATGGTCGCCTCATGCAGCTCTGCAGTTTGAGACTGGAACATAGAGCAACATTTTCTCTGAGATGGAGATGAGTGGATGAAAGGATGGGGAGACAGAGGGAGTTCATTATACGTGTAATGGTAAAATTGAACAAAATGAGATCAGACGGGGACAGGCAGAAAGACGCCACTATACAGAAACATGCACATTTCAAACTCAGCGCCATCAGCGCCGTCTGTTCCACGGTTGACCATTTTTTATGTAGTTTCTCGGTGTGCCAACCCTTGCATGTTGTACTTTGCACTTTGCTTGCAGTCAAATTGACTGATTTCACACTGGTGACAGATCAGCCTCACACAGAGCCGTCTGACCAACTGCTCAACCCAAGGAATCACTAACCTCACCGATTTTTTCTGATTTCTTTCCCTCTAATCTGCAAATCACAGAGCTTAAATGTGCCTGTTAAGTTTTGTAGTTGATTCTATTTACTGAGAATGAAACAGAGTGATTCATATGTCTTTTTTTTTTTTACACTGAAACTAAGAGGCTGCCTCCTCAAAACCAGCCAAACGCCATAATCCCATCTGCAACGGCTTTTACACTTGACACAATGCATCCAGGAAGCGCTGTTGTCCTGGCAACTACAAAACTCAAACTCCCCCATCGAAAAAGGCTTCAGTACAGAGAAAACACATCTAGAGAGTCCAAGTGCAGTGTGCTTTGCAGTGCTGCCTTCACTGCTTTACATTAGACTCGCTGCAACAGGGCTTGGATGAAAACCCGTTGAAAGTCCATGAAAGTCTGATCTACATTCACTGGTTTTGAGCCGATTCTGAAGGACTCATGTAGTTTGGAGGTCTGAAGCTGCCATTTGTTTCTATGTGGCCTACCTATGTATGTCATTCCCAGTTGCTTCCACTTTTTGTATAATTCCTGCCTGGTTTGAGGTCCTGGCATTGTACTGGATCTATTAAAACTGAATCTGAATTTATTAAACGGTAAAATGGTAAATGGCTTTGTACTTGTATAGTGTCCCATCAAGTCCAGAGGACTTCAAAGTGCTTCACAGTTTTTAAGACTTAAAAATATGTTGACACTTTTGGTCTCACCTACCTTGTTTATTCCAATTTATCATTTTACTGTCATAGTCAATTGCTAGAAGTCAGAGTTAGTCTGACTTAAATGTATTTAAAGCTTTAATGTATTATTTTTTAGGCAGGGAAACAAGATGTCAGAAAGCTAATGATAGAATTATGAGCTAATTGAACTGCATTTAAAGAGAAAGTAGAAGTCAAGAAAGAATACTAAAAACTCCGAAAAGAGATACAATTTTATGTTACTTGTCTTCTCATTAAAATAAAAGAAGGGTAGGAAATAAAGAACAGCAGAAAAAAAATTACTGATAAATGCAGAGTTGGCGATTATATCTGACCTAGTGTGTGAGCGGGTTCAACAGAAGAAATGTGGCGCTACCTCACTTTCACTCAGGCAGCATCTCCTTTATGAGCCATGATGCACTATGTTACAAAAGAAACACTTCAAATGCAACCGAGCAACAAAACAGCATTTTCTCAAAGGATGATTTGGCTAAAAGGTCTGGCTTCATTTTTGGAGTTGGGCTCAAAGTGATTTTACAAGTTTATACTAAAGTCTTTTTATTTGTAATACCTTTACTCTGTGAAATATTAAAACTAAAACTTGGCATTCAGAGCAACAATATAATAAATAAATAATCCCTAACAATAATATTTTGATTGATTAATAATATTTAGTCCCTAAATAATTTATTTACAAGATTCACAACTTTTTATCTATTCATTTTTTAAACTTTTTGTTACTTTTTTTTATTGATTCAAACCAAGTCAATTCTCAGCTGAATTATGTTTCTGGTTTTACATTTAAGATGCATATGAAGTAATTCTACTGATACTCTACCCATTTCTACAACTATAAAGTTTTTTTTTATTTGAATAAAACACACACACACACACACACACACACACACACACACACACACACACACAAGGAAAAAGTGAAAACTCAATGTGTCGAGCTGCTCTCCTATTTTCAAAAGTAGAGGTCCAAACCTATGTTTCTGATTTCTCTCTTTTTTGACTAACAGAAATAATTACTGTCTGCAGTCCACCAAATTTAGAAAGTGATAACACAAATATTTTTTACTAGCAATCAAAAATATTACAAATAATTGCTTGATTTTAGTCCCATCCTCACCTCTACCTCAATTTGACTCAACTTACATAAAAGTTGTTTTCTGTCCGTTTGCTACAGCGGAGTGAAAACTTTCATCCTTTCATTTCTCCCTTCTCATACAAACAATATTCTGGCAATTTTTGGTTATTTAAATGCAACTCGAGCTGGAAACTGTTTAAATTACAGTATTAATCCATATATAAGCTACAATGAAGACATAACAAATAAATGAATAAATAAATGAATAATAAATGAATAAATAAATAAATAAATAAAGCTCCACCTCTGTCACAAAAGAAGAGTTTTAGGCCCTCATCAGGTTCACATCACCTACGTTTTGTTGGACGGTTGTGCACTGGATTATTTTTATTTGATGGCATTTTTATGGATCCTTGGTAAGATCCATGTGACATAGAGGTTACATAACTTAAGTCCACTGCAAATCTTATAAAATATTCCCATAAAAATGAGAAAAAAAACATATTTCTTCCACCCATCCAGTGGCTGTACCCTCTTATCCAAAATTGTTTCCCCGTCTCCAGAGGTCATTGTTAGAGAGGCGGGGAGCACAGCTGACCCTATATTGGGTTTTCTAACCTTCTCATAGCTAAAAAAAAAAAAAAATCTTACTATTCTTAGGCAACTACTCCGCACTTTCATTTCATGGATTTGCACATCGAAGCTCTCGTTTCTATGGCAATTTACATTTGCGCTCACATTCATGCGTGCGTTTAGAAAGTGTCGGCTTTCCAGCCGCCGGTCTGTCCAGAAATGATTTCCTGTGGGCCACCTGCGACTTCTGCCGCGTGTTTTTGCTTTCGTCGCCGACCACAGGCTCTGGCAGCGGCTAGAAGCCACCAGAAATAAATGAGGTAACCCACCCACCCACCTTCTCTACTTTACTTTTCCGCCGCTGCTGTGTGTGACTACGCAGTAGCAGCAGCCCGTCTCATTATTACACTGACTACTGGAGATGTGTCTCTGTGTATGAAGATGATTAACTTCACCGGATGACAGGCCTTTCATTGTTTTGTGCCTGAGGAAATGATTTAAAGTTGCATTTTTTTCTTGACCTTCAGCGATTAAGGAAAGAAAAACAGGAAATGGTCAACAAGGCAAAAATAATTTACTTTCTTTGGACGACATTACCGAAATTAACTCGGCATCGGTTCAGTAGGGGTAGGACATCCCATAATTGCGTCCCCTTTTCAAGTCTCCATCTCACTTATGACAGGGTTGCCATGGTGATGACCTACCCCAAAGCTTCTCATCAGATCATTATTTTCTCACTAGGCCTGGCAGTGCTAACTCCTGTCAAACCCATTCCTCCATGCCGCTAAGGCAGGCTAATCAAGCGCTTGGCTGAGAGTTTGGTTTCCCCAGCCAGTCACACGCCGCCATTACAGTCGCCCTGGTTTTTCTCTTAAAAGCCAGGCCAGGGTTGGAAAAACAAACAACACCTGTTAAATATCCCGGCTTTGAACATTGATTTGCTCCTGATGCTGCTGGGGAACATTAAAATGATTGTTTTCATTTCTGACTGGAGGATGGAAAAACTCTACAATTAGAGTTCATCCTTTATTTTTTTTTATCACATTTAAAAGTCATAAACACAAATAAGCACCTGTTTCTTATTTAAGTGAACGAATAGTAAATAAAACCTGAGATAAAGTTGTGACTTGGTTTCACCAACATGTCGTTTCATTTCAGCTCTTTAACAAAAGACTTTATATAAACTAGCAAAGTAGATATCTATTTTTCTTTTAAAAACGCTTTTAGGAACTAAATATTGTGCTAAATTTGACTTTTACATCATGTTGTGATGTTATTCCTTCGTCAAAAAAATGCATGGAGTGTTGCTTTGATTCTTTCATGCATGTCTGAAAAATCCTTTATCTCCCATGGCAACCATCCAGCTGTGCAAAACGCCTGCTTGGACCTAGCTCCAAACTACAGTTTCTAAACTCCCTAGCTTCGGCCTCACAGAGCAGGCCCCTCACCCCCAAATTCCCAATCCAGCTCCTTCAAACTAGCCAGGAGCGATTAGCAAACAGCTGGTGGAGCTAAATATCTGATGAGCTCATTATAGGAGCTCCTTCTGATAAAAATGTAGTTAAAAGGTTGATAGAGGAACCGTGTTGTGATGACTTCCTGAAGGTGGAGTTTCAGAAGGAGCAGGAGTTTCTTAAAGAGACAGCGGCCCAATTTCAAGGAGTTATATTACAAAGTCAAGTTTCTTTTAGTCATATTTGACATATAGCATTACTACAATTACTAGGTAGCATAGTTCTTGATTGTACTGTAAAATGGCATGTTAGAAAGAAGCACTTAACTTTACAAACATGCACACAAGAAATACATTTAAAAAGAAGAAACTAAAATATCTGTAGTCTTTTTCTCTACGCTGCCCCATGCTGTTAAAACTGTAAACCATCGCTCTCTTTTTCCCTGAATTTTCTGAAAAACCTTAGTTTAGCTGACAGATTCATTCCATCTTCAAACAAACTGTGTGCTGTTTACTGAGCATAGTTTTCTCTAAAGAATTAGTTTCATTCTGGCACTTCAAAAGGCTCATTTTTAGTTTTGATACTTGTGCTACACAGCAGCGCTTTGGCTCAAGGAAGTCCCTCAGTCTATAAACATTCTGTCAAAGAAAGACACAAAAAATGATTCATTTTGTGATGTTTCTGACAGAAATTTAGATGGATTTTTTTTCTTTAAATCAGTGCATGTAGTGTATTACAGTAAAGGTCAATTAAATTGAAAATGGTCGCACATTTCATGTTCTCATAGCAGCCAATCATAGTTAGATAGGTTTAAAATATTTCAGATTAGCAATCAGTTGATAGAATGTGACTGGTTTTAAATTAAGATGTTTTGGTAAATAAACATCTTTTGTTAATTTTTCATTTTCAAATTTAACAGCAAGTACTCCTCTTCATATTAAATTGGTGGTAAAAGAGAGGAATTAAACTCAGAATGTTTTTGTCATGAGGTTAAAAACTGTAGCATCACACCTTCGATGTTTAAAATCATTTTTCTATTGATCCAAACATGATTAAAATGACCTTTACGTTTCGTCCATGGCTTGGTGCATCTGCACTGGACTAATAATGAATTATCATCTGATATAGTAAGCAGAGGTTACACACGATACAAAAGAAAAAAAGACAACAAAAAAACCACACACACGTTTCAACTTCTAATGAAGTGCCAAACTTGATTCCGAGATAATGATATTTGCTTTGCGCACATTTTGCCGTGCACAATGAGGTTAGCCTCATTATGTTAGGACTCCAGAGACTGAGAGCCAGAGGGACTCTTCATCTCTTTTCTTTTTTCCTGCAGTGATAACAGTAAATTGAGTAGATGATGTAATTATTCTTCTCACCAGGTCAGATCAGGTGATGAGAGGAGAGCTGGGAGACACTTCACTCACATGTAGAGCTACAATGTATTTTCTAATTCATGCAAGCTTTTCCTGTTTTTTTTTTGTTTTGTTTTGTTTTTTTTTAATTAGGGCACGTTGTTACAGTCACGTTTCCATGGAGACAGAAGTGCACCGGGGTTTCCTTGCGCCCGTTTTCACAGCCTAACACACAAAACCAGACGAGGACTCACAGTGTGAAGTTCTCCTCTGGGTAGCAGCGGTTTCTGAGCAGCCCCGCCCACAGCTGCACCCCGATGATGCCGAAGATGAAGAAAACGAAGAAGCAGAGGAGGAGCACGTTACCCAGCATGGGCAGCGTGTCGAGCAGCAGGTTCACCAGGATACGCATGCCTGCAGTGACACACGGACAAGTGGAAGCACAGTTTGAACATGCTAAGTGCAGTATTTAAAAGCAGGCAGATCGGCCTTCATGCAGATATGTACACCAACACAGCATACATGTGTAAAAAGTAACTTTTTAAGGAAAGTTCAGTCAATTTTTGAAAACAGAAACACTAAATACAGCAAAATGCCGTTGAAATAACCAAAAGCACTTTCTTCTGGATACTATTGCAGAGAGACCTCAGAATGGAGAGAAAATATTCGACCAACCTAAATTTAATCAAAGCTTTACACTGGTCACTCATGGATGGAGACGCCCAATACGACCAAATGCAGTTCTGACATTAAGTAGAACTGTTTGGTCCTGGAACGGTGGATTAGTTTGGGCCTCAGGGCTCTAAAGTTGGGCCTGTGTGAATCACACTTTAATAAAATTGGGAGGAAAATGCGTTGGAGGCCATGTCATGGCTGTCTGCAGTGGTTCAGGTTCTCATTCTGTGGCAGCCGGGTGGTGAATATCAAAACAACCATGAACGAGACGTTGCTCCGAAATGTCCTGCTCTCCAGGGAGAGATTTTAAAGATGACATACTTGACACTGAACAATATGTCTGAGAGTCTTATGATTGTATCTCATAATTAATAAGGTGTGTTAGGGCAACTGTAGATTTGAAGAAAACAAACAAATAGGAGTATATTTCCACCAACAAAATTCAGAATTTTTTTAATAAACAGAAATAAAAATCAATTTCCAAGTACCAAATTTGAGAATTTGGAAGGGAACTTTTTTTTATTGTTTTCTGAAAACTTTCAGAGATTAATATGAACATTTCTGAAGTTCTTATTGCAAATGTTTTTAATCCACGTTTTTCTAGTTTAATAAAAACAAATATTGAAGGTACTGTTGTGGAAATTTACTCCTCTTTATTTTTGTTATCTAGAATGACCCCAATACGCCGTAGTATCCAATACTTAATGTTTTAAATAAAAACAGTCTAAAACCTGAGTTTAAAACTCATCGCTGTGTTCCAGAAGAGCAAATACATGAGAAAAAGAAAGTCTTTCAACCGACTCCTGTAGTTTTATCTCAAACACAAATATCCATTATTCCACATCAACACTTTCATTCTCTTGCTCACCCTGAAATTATCAGAGTATTGTGAAATTTCCATTGAATTAATTGCAATATTATAATGAATAAATCATCAAACTCCACAGTAATAATAGTCAAACAGCCTTTATTTTAACAAAGATCTCCAGAAGAAAATTAAACCGGTGGTTAACGCTGCATGTAAAATAGACTGAAGATGGAGGATTTAGCTAATTGGGATCAGAAGGGATTGCAGTTATTTAAAAAAAGAAGAAAGTAAAACAAAATATTCTTTTATAAAACTGACATTAAAAGGAGGTGACTATTTATGCAGTCATTAATTGTTAAGTGTGTTATGCAACTTCTTACAGAAATCAATTTTGACTTTGACATTAGTTTTTTTTGTAAATTTTTCTGTAATGAAAACTTAATTTTATTGATCAAGATTGACTTGTAAAAGCAATAAACAAGGTAAAGCATTAAGTGAATGAATATGTTCTACAGGCAGAGTAAAATGTTCTCCAGTAAACACCAGAACATGTTTCTATCCGTTCATCTGAAAACAGCAGTGAACTGAAATCGGCTGACGACTGTAACTGGATTTCTTTAAGCTGAAAATACAGCAAAGGTTTAGTTTAACCTTGACTTTGTTTCTGTTGGGTAATAAATATCACAGGCTGGGATTTCCGTTGAGAAAGATGAAACGGACGTCTCCCATTGATTAGGTCCGTTTGAAGTCTGCAGCGGCTTAAAGCGCAGCACTATCATACTAGTCTTTAATTCAAATAAAGATTGAAATATGCAGCCATTTACGGGCAATATGTAAAGGAAAGACGATCAATTCTTCAGGTTATTATAGGAGTGTAAAAGGATTCCTCTGGCTTAGGATTTAATATCTCCAATGATTCCGTCTTCAAGGTGTAAAAGGTTTTATTAGCAGCGATAGAACATAAAATAAGTATTCAATTAGCTTGTGCAATTGAGTTAATAATACCAAATATAATAGATAATGTCTTTAACTCTGACCAGCTGGAATCGTCTGCGCCGGCTGTGGAAACGGTGAGCAGAAGGAAACGCTATAGCCGACGTGAGAACCAGGTTGAGACGGGTTTCCACCAGATTAAAGGCGAGACGCACTGGGAGCAGATGGACACAGACCGACAGAGTGGGACTATGCTGATGGCCGTTACCTTGGTTGCTAACATGGCGCCTCCCTTGGGGACTGTGGGTAATGCAGACAACAGACCGAGGCTTTTAAGCTGCGGCCGGTGGGAGCCAGACATGGAGAACTTCCATTAGCACAATTAATTGACTCGCGCCTCCACTGAGAGTACGAGCGCAATCATTCAGTCATCTTCTGCTAACAGATGTTAGTGTACACATGCATGTGTGTGTGTGTTTGGTGCTCCACTCGCACTGCACTCTGAGATGAGCTCTGTGGTAAATTGTTTTTATTATAGCTAAGATTTGCTTTCCTATCCATGCTACAAATAAAGAGAAGCTAAATAACTGCAGGTACGACTGCGGGTAGAATGATAATAATAGTGCATCACGTGTGACACTTCCAATCTACGTTGATCATTTTTTTGCCAATAGCTCATAAATCATAAAAGTGAAATTCATTTAAAAATCAAGAAAGATGGCAGGATCCCCTCAGGGACGCGGCTATAAACAGATAAACACTTGCATGCGGTGCTGATGGAGGATGATGAGGGTAATTCACAGTAACAATCTTTAGAAATCAGCTGTTATGATCTTCTACTTTTTCCGCATAATTCGAGCCTGACAGCGAAGCCCCAGAGTTTGGATTTCCATGGAAGGACTTCAGGTATTGATTTTTCCAGAAGGCGTTTTGACATGTCAGAGCAGATAATGGCTGAACTCCATTGAGCCACTTCATTTCCAGGCCAATCACACTCCTCCTGCTCTCTTCCACACACACTTTTACAAACTTCACTCAACAGTGGTGAGAGTCGATAAAATGGACGCGTAAGTTTAGTATGCTTGTGTTTAATGAATTTTAAAAATATGTAATGTTAGCTTAGTTTGAATGCATCCTCTGCTGCCAAGCCTTATGGCATTAACACGTCTAACACTTAGCGAGTGTTAGACACTCTGTTTTAATTGTAAAAAGATGAATGTACTGTAACTGATACTGGTTCACTTGAGTGCTTTTTGTGTCTTACATCAGTTCCAGATCTGACAGAAACCGTAAACACTCAGAGTTGTAAACTGAAGAACAATCACTCCGTTTACACATGGATTACAGGTTTTTTCTCTTTCACAGAACACAGCGACCACAGCGCTAACAAATCCACTGAAATAAAAAACGACATTGCTCTGATTATGCGTTCTCTTTTTATCATTCATAATCGCCGCTTCCTTCATTCCTCTCACGCCACTCCTCTCGTCCTTTTTGTCCCTCGCTTGCTTTATCTCTATTCAACAGATGACTCCCTCCCTCTGTCCCCTGCACTTCTTTGCGCCTATCTATCATTGTAATGGCCTGTTCATGTGGGTTCCCCAGCATCTCTCCTCTCGTCAACGCTCCCTCCCTCCGCTCCATCTCCATCCGTCCCTCGTAAGGCTGGATAATCCCATCTTCCCAACTCCATTTGTCTCCTTCGCTTAACCCCCACTATCCCATCACCTTCTAATTTTTCCTTCGTGCAAAAGTTTCACTAATCCAAATTCCATGTCCTTATTGAAAATGCTGGATTCTGTGTAACAACGATTGTGTATTTTCATATTTGCCAGCTCACCTTTAATGCTAACCATCATCTTATTGATTTATTTTATACAAAATAAAGATATGATGCTGATCAATATTTGCTTTCACTGATGACATCTTTAATCAACTATGCTGTAGCGTTCTACTCAGGCTTTTAATAATTACTCTTCAATCCATTAGGTGCTGATCATGCATTTGTTTCTTAATTGCATATGTCGAAGAGGAAGTTCTGCGTTACTAT
The DNA here is from genome assembly GCA_033032245.1 of Poecilia picta. NCBI lineage: Eukaryota > Metazoa > Chordata > Actinopteri > Cyprinodontiformes > Poeciliidae > Poecilia > Poecilia picta. The sequence goes on along the minus strand of CM065353.1, from coordinate 28,888,056 downwards.
TATTTTTTTGTTATTAATTTGACAACTGATGCGTGTCCTTACAGTTCATTAAATGACAGCATCCAGTTAGTCCAGCAGCATAAACTCAACACCTGGAATCTGGCATAAAACCAAGTCAATGCCTCAACATGTCTCCATTAGAATTATGTATGAAGACATAAATATCTGTTGAGAATGTCAGGTTATGGTCCTGCTGTCCCTGCTGATCAGCTCAGCCTTCCTGACTCCACAATTCACAATTTAAAGGACAAGATCACATGTTTTTCCCCCCTTCTATTCCTTCTCTCTCCCTGTGGAACAAATTACTCCCAGAGGACGACTAGTGCCTTTACCGTGGAGAGATAGATGAGATGAAATTATGTAAATTATACAGGAGAAGACGGTGAAGAAAGCTAGAGTCAGACCAAGTGGAAGGAGACTGTCATTACATGACTAACATTACCAACCAAGAGAGGGGAAGTCAAGTGCATAACGCTGATTATCTTTTCTTCAGGACACCATGACACTGTTGGGTTTAGGGGACACCAAATTAACATTTTGCCCTCGATGTCTCGGAAGCAAAACAAATTGGCAAGCAAACACCACTGGAAAAAAATAATAAAGGTTTGAAAGCTATGCCAAAACATTTAGAAACTACTTTGAACTTACAATTGTTCTCCTAAAGGGGCAGTGTTATGCATTTTCCAACCACATAGTGACATTTTATAGCACAATCACGTCACTATGTCACCTTCCAGTTGTGACATTGGCTTTGTAATTTGACAGCTTTAAATTGGGTCTCTGTTTCTTTAAGAAGCTTGAAACTGTACCTTAGAGGAGGAGCTTTATCCTCGAAGGCGGGGCTACGTCCAGCCAGGTGTTTTGCACAGCTGAATGGTTGCCATTGAGATTAAAGGATTTCTTAAACATGCATGAAAGAATCAAGGCAACACTCTAGTTTTGATGAGAGAATAACATGACTTAAGCTCAAAATCACATTTACATAGCACTGCCCCTTTAAACGCTAGTGTGAATTTCATGAATGAGGTGGTGTATTTACAGCATGAGTGCAGTTCGTTTGAGTGATCATGCATCACTGTTTTCAATTTACCTCTGGGCAGAGCTGGACAGAATATTCTGGGCCATTATCAATTATGTTAACTGACCTGGTTCGATCATTTCCTGACACTGGGCTGACCCGATCGCGTCTCTTAACTCTCCCTCTCCACCATCACACACTTTTCGAACACTTCACGTAATAACACTGGCTCATACACACACCGTTTCTCAAATCATGCCAGAAACTCACATTAGCAGTTAAAAAGTAAATCAATACACTATTAGACAGGCCATCAGAATATTATACCTAACTGGTGTCAATATTATTACAAAAAAAAAATTGCTGTAGTAAAGGAAGGATATAAGAATGACATTAAACAAGCACATGGAATTTCGGTAAAGTAAATATTAAGTAAATCACAACATGATTTGTGCCAAAGAAATAAGTATAAGACCACATTTTGTTTTCACCAGCCATATTGGCTTCCCTCACTTTTATAGAGGCAGGAAGACAAAGAGCTTCGTTTGCACTGCAGAGCAGTGGGTGGTGCGCAGCAAGCAATTACAAAGGAAGCAAAACATTAACTTCAAGCACCAGCCTCCAACTTAGAGAGTACTCATAGCCTCTTAGAGTGATTGCCTGCTAAGCACAATTTAGTCATATCAACAGAAAAAAAAAGGAAAAAATGTGGCGAGCAAACACGCTCAGACAGTTCTCATCAAAAGGACATCAACTTCAGCTTCAATTGATGTGACCCAATTTAAAAGCATATTTTAATCATTTCATTGGTGCTTTTGACTGTTTTAAGCTTTTTTCTTATCTTTATAAGAAAAAAGCTGTCAAGCCCCCTGGCTTGACAGTTTTCTTCGTAGGGGGTTCATTTTCAAGATTTCGATTAGTCCTCAAAATCTTGAACCGTGAACTTCCTGGTTGGTTCAGTCATAGAGAGAAGCTCAAAAAGGCAACAGCTACACATCCAAAAAAAACTTAACAGAAAAGCCGTATTGCAGAATGTTCTCCAGCAGTGGTGCTTCTTCAGTGAATACATTTTATTTACTTCAAGTACATGTACCAACTGTATAATAATACGACAAACTTGGAGTTTTGAAAATGATTTTAATTTCAACCCAACTTGCTTCCATGTCAAACCTGGAAGTAAATCATTTCTAATAAATTATGGAGATGAAAATGTCACATGTATGCGATTTTAAATTAGGTATTAATATAAAACTCTTAAACTAATGAAGAGTCCACTGCACTGAACCCCATTGAAAACCACCTGGTTATGGTTATTCCACTAAATATCGATTCCTGAACTATTCCTGAGTACTGTTGTTGCTAAACAAATACAAACTTTTTTTTTTGCCGTTATTTGAGCTCTGAAAGCTCTGCATCTGTTTTGTTATTTTGACCATTTCTAATTTTCTGCATATAAATACTAAATTTTTGATTTGAATTTTCAGAGACATATCAGTAGTTCATAGAATAAAAAGTACAATGTTCATTTTATTCAAACATGTAAAAAGTAAAATCTGATAAACATCATTTTAAGTGGTGATTTAATTTTTTCCAGAGCTGTATGTAGACTATACTTCATGCCTCTTCACACTGCCAGTCGACTCAATACGACTGAAGCCAAAAATAAGAACAGATATTTTCTAATAAACTTTCTAAATTAAAGTTAGAAAGTAGTACAGTCACATAAAGTAGTAAATAACAAAAAATAATCCATTTATTCACTTAAAGTAGGAACAAAAAGAAACCTAAAAAGGGTTTGGAAACTGTTATTACAAAATGTACTGCAGCAGACAAACTTTCAGTAACCCAGATAAGTCAGCCACGGAACAGAGTGGCAAGAGGTTAAGATAAACAGCAGATGAAATAAAAATTACTATTTTAACTCGGAAGATAAAAGAAAATGAAGTCTGAAGAGATTTGGCCACTTACTTGGCACCCTGTTGATGGCCTTGAGAGGCCGCAGCACCCTCACCGTCCTGATGGCTGTGAAGTTGATGTTCTGCAAATCCAGGGAATATTCAACCATCCTGGAAAATACACACACACACACACAACAAAAGGCAGAGGATAATAATTAACATTGCGTTATGATTTAGTGGTAATTTCGTCTTTAGTTGCACCCTCAGATGATTCATTATCCATTTCATCCATCCACATTTGTTCCCGTTTGAAAGCAGAGGCAGAAACACATGCACACACACACACACACACCTACACACACATCCCCACACAGCTTGGGTCCTGCTGTGCTGGGAGTAAGATGAATAATTTGCTTGAATAAATGTTCTTTTATTCAACTTATTCAAATAAAGTTCGAGGGATATCTCTGCAAACAAACCGATTTTTTTTAATTGTTAGCTGACTATGAGGCATCTCATTTGGATCCAGGTGAAAAAAAGACAAAAAAAGGAGAAAAAGAATGTCAAACTGCACTTAAATAAGTGCAGTGGATTCTCCTGGGCTCTTGCAAAGTGACTCTGCTGCCTTTTAGCACACGGAGCGAAGCATCAAAGTGTGCCCTGTCGGTCCGGAGGCATCTGCGAGCGAGAGAAAGACAGAGAGAGACAGAGAGAGAGGCCCTGAGATTGAATGTGCAGCCGTCTGAGTTAAAAGCGGAGAGTTACGAAAGGCGGCAAAAACGGGAGGCGGAGGAGAAACCACAGCATCAGGTAAAACCAGAGAACAGCGTGCGATAACGGAAAACGAGAGGGGAAGGCAAAGAGAAGGCGTTTTGCTATTTGACCCATTTTTGACAATTCATTACACTGACAATATACCTCGCCCGCGGTACGGAAGACAGCTGGAGAGAGCAGGAAATACAAGGCGAGGCTGTCGTGAAATCAGAGGGGAAAACAAATACTACAGGAGATGGAGAAGAAGCACAAGACAGGGAGGGGGGAAGAGATCAGAAACAGGGCTGAAAAAGCGCCAAGCGTTGATTAAGTGCAATATAATGAAGGCAATAAAGTCAGATTGAGAGGGAGAGTGAGAGAGAGCCCGAGGCTTTTATCAAGTGTTGGAGATAATTACAACTTTAGGAACAGACAGACAGAGAGAAGAGAAGAGAGCAATAGGCATATATATACCTGCCTGAACAAAAAAAAAAGCTGCTTGAAGACTTAAATAAAAAAAAAGAAAAAAACCAGCACTGGGGAAGTGAGAGGGCAGACTGTTGTCAAGAGGTGCTAAAGAAAAGGATGAGAAACGGGGGAAAGTTTCAGGTATTTGACACAAATGTTCTACTTTTACTAAAATATTCCAAATCTTCGTATTAAGTAGATTTCCAGGAGAGAATGTGCGATTTTTGTTCTTCAGGTGATGAAAAAGCCCTGGAGAATTATTCACTTTCCAACACTTGACCTGTGACCCGGAGGAATCGTCTTTTAGAAATCCTCAGGATATTAACGATGACTTGGAAAGAAATGTAGTTGATTTTAGAGGCAGTTCAAGAAAAGAAAAAAAAAATATTACAAATGTAATTCATATGACTATTAAATTAAATGGTAGAGTGGAAAAAGAAAATGCTTCCTAAAGGTGGAGAAATGTCAAAAAAAAAGAATAAAAATTTGCCATGTTCTGTGGCGTTTGTATTTGTTAGAAGGGGCAAATCATGTTTACAGTGAGCAGGAAGGTGATGAAGAGCAGCAGAGGCTGGAGGGATTGAGAAGGAATGGATTATTTTCAACCTTCTTTAGGCTTTAATGGATGTTGTGACTGATGAGATCATCAATAAAGCGTCTACAATAAAAAAGACATTTTGGGCCATAATCCATACCAACAGTTGGCGGTAATGCATACCTAATGTTTTTGTTTTATTTTCCCAACCCCAAAATAAATAAAAAAAAATACTGTATAATTCTGTAGTAAACCAGTAAAATTAAAAAAGTTTGATGTCAGAAAACAAACATGATAAAGAATAACTTCCACCAGTTAGGACATTGAACAATCTGCTCCTTCTCATTTCTAATATTTCCTTTCTTGACACTCTGAATGCACCACTTCACGTTGCTTTGAGAGACCTCAGTCAGGTCTTCAAAGAAAGAGCTACTAAGAGGACAAAAATCAATCATGAAAGACTCTCGGCATTCTTTGTTCAAAGAGTTCAGACTTCTTCATTAAGGAGGTTTACGGATGCCTAAAGGGTACGATCAAACCTGTCCAGCTCTTTTATTTCCGCAGTATTTGGAGCTTTAAATTATTCATGGTGCCGAGCGGTGCCAGGAGTCCCAATATCGTTTTGTAAATATTTGGATTCTGTTTAGATGTTTTCAGATTTGGTAGACCCTGCTGCAAACAAAGTTGCCCTTCGAGGAAAATAAAATAAAGTACCTCATGCCAATTGTTCAATCTTGATCTTTCTTGAGAAAAATGATTCACCATTTTATCATGATAGTAAGTGTGGGAAGGATGAGTGGAAATCCATTCTCAACATCTATCATGACAGGAGGAAGCCAGCCTCTCTTTCTACAGCTTCGTCCTCAGACAAAAATGTGCTAATAGCACAGAGACAGAAGGCTGGGTCAGAGTTCACTCCATTTTCCTTTAACGACATAGAATTGGTCTGCAGTGTGTAGGTGAGATCTATTTTTTTTCTGTTAAATTTAACACACTGCATATAGCCACCAAACTGTAAAAACTATAATACCGTCACAGCAACAACAAATCAAATACAAATGTATTGTCATGAATTCAAGTATGAGCAAAAAAGGGGAAACTAAAGAAAACATTCTCAGAACAGGATCAAGGTCTCCCTACACATTCAAAACCTGCTAAATTTGTTCAAAATTTCTGTCTCATCACAAAAAAATTTTAACAATCAGACATAACTGATCATCTGTTATTTTAACACGCTTGAAAGATTTAGGAGAAATATTATCATGATATGAAATTAACAATTAAACACATTCACATTGTGTTGTGTACTATTTGAGTTTATAAAAATGTTATGGTTTGATCATAGAAGTCAAAGTTTCTAAACTCTAAGCTGAGCTCTATGTTTGGAGAAAACATCAGAGTCAGTTGGTTGTAATTGAAACCATTTTTTAAAAAATATGTTCTGTTGAGTATTCATTACCCAATCAATGTATACATAATCACAGCACTTGGACTTTTTTGAATTTCACACCTAAAATATGAACCAAAGAATGAAAAAAAGTAAAACTATCACTGTAGCTAGTGAAGCCCAAACAATATTTAACTAATAATAACTAATCAAAAACTAGCAGACACTGATTCAAAACTAACTGAATTAGACAAAAAGGCACAAAGAAATAAAACTAACAAAAAACCCTAAACTATTGTAACCCTGATATAGACCAACTACTTAAACCTTTGTGTTCAAAGTCAAAGAATCAAAGAATAAAAAACTGTAGTAGAAATTAGAAACGCGCACACACACACAGGACAACAAAACCTCATACATGCACAAACTCCACTGAGAGCAATTTACAGAAACCAATTAGACCAACGGTCATCTTTTTCAGACTGTATGTGGACATCTAAGTATGGTTCTGCTTGGAGAAAATGGAATAAAAGGAGTCTAAAAAAGTTCAGTGCTGCTTTAATCTGGGTTACAAAACCAAGGTTTGGATTTTATTTAAGAGTAAGACCTTTGAAAGCAGTTGCTAATGCTAATTAGCAGCCAAAAAGAGCTGTTCTCCAATGGCCTAAACATGCATTACCACAGCTATCTAATTAGAAACGCGGTCATTTGATGGCTTTGGTCGGAAAAATATTACAGCTAAATAAATATTGTAGGAACCGTTCCACCGGCCGTACACCGGCCTAATAGAGAGGAATATACTAACGTGGCAATTACCACAGAGCTCTAAATGTCTCGCTTTATACTTGCAGTCCAGACTAAACTCCTCCTGGAGAAGATGGCATCAATTATTAAAATGAGATTAATGAGTGCGGTACATTTTTGTCTCCCAGAAGTGCTTATAAAGTCAGAGAGAAGATACAGGAGTGAGGCGGAGCACACAGACGCGCGGATATCATCCCGGGTCTTGTATTTTATACACCAACTTTTCACCTCACAAGATCTTTCATTAGTATCTGGCTGTCCAACTCCAACTCTCCCGTTCGTATGCTCCAAGTCTTCAATCCTGCTTTGTGTTTTTCTTTTTTTGTATTATTTCCAACCAACCAACCATTAACAACCAATAACAACCAACCATTATTTACAACACATCTAGTAGACCAGAGGGAGGGAACAGGAAGGTTCAGAAAGCTGGAGAGAAGATGAGAAACAAATTAGATTAAATCATCAGTCCTGACTAGGAGGGACTCAGAGGCAGAGTTCCACTTTTCTGGTTGCTCCTGCGCTTCCTCTCTTGCATACTTTGTGCTATTTTCATCATTCAACTTTTTTACTCTTCAGCTTACTCTCCTAATGCTGGCTATATCTCTTGGTATTCGTAACCTTCATACTTCTTATAATATTCAGCTTTTTATGAATTTTTCACCCCATGGGGGATACTGCTCCATCCTGTGGCAGAATTGAGGATCAGAACATAAAATGTTCGTTGTGGATGTTTCAGGTTCTGCCTATTAAAGGCAATCAATCATCTATTTTTTGAGCTGTCATGGAGGCAGCAGCCATTTTGAAGTTGGGCAGTTTAACAGCTTTTGTGCTGTTTAACACCTGGGAATAATTTGAGCTTTTGACATTGCTTTTTTCGTGCTGCATGTAGCCTGTTTTTTGTAGTCACTGTGCTAAACAATGTCTACAAACAAATGCTGATATCTCAGGAACCATAAAAGTTGTGGATTTCATTCACCCATTACCCATCATTCTTTACATTGCATAGAATATATTATTGTAACCTGACATGGAAGGCAAGATGCAAACATTAGTGATTTTGCTACATTTAGCCTTTTATATGATTTTACCTTATAAACTGCGATAACCCTACGGTTTAGGTTAGGAACCACTGTTCCCCAGCAATTTCTAATACTGTTTAGGTTGAATTTTTCCATTATTCAAAAGCTTTTACTCCTCTTCAACAGTTTTTCTGTCATAATAATCCCACTTAGTCACTTTGCAGGATTATTATTTGTTTAAGTGTGTCTGCCCATTTCTTGCATTTCAAGTCTTCAGCAGTTGACTTCAAACGTTTTGGCATCTTCAACAAAAGCATTCAGTATTCACACTTGCATTTTGACAGGAAATCCACACTTTCTAGTTTTAATTATATTGCACATTTTCAGCAGCAAGGCAATTAAATGTGCTTTACCTGGATTAGAAGGAAATACAGCAAATCAACAAACTAAAGAGCAAAAGGGGAAAAAAAGAGAAAAACTATAAATTACTTCTCCATGTTTAAGAATAAGTAGTTTGCAATGTATTAACTAGTAGGGGTTTCTCTGGATTCTTGTTCTGATAAAACTAGTTTCTCTAGGTCTTGCTTCCATATTAAAAGTTAATGCTAAATGTTGAACTAAGGTATTATCTAGTTTCTTTAGGCAAACTAATAGGAGTTTCTCTGGATTCCAAGTTTGTTCTAATTCCTGCTCTGGGTTGAGTGACAGATCCTCTGGATCTTTTTGTTCACGTTTGAATCCTGTTCTGGAAGCTAGCATAGCAAGCAAGCGCAAAATGGAAAACATTTCTATCATGGCAATGACAGGAGGAACCGTCCAGCAAAGTGTGGAGATTAAATAAAATGTTACAGGATTAATATAAAAATATTACGTATTCTCTTATCAAAAGAGAGGATTGTGGTGGATTTTTTTTTAACTGGAATGACATCAACATCAGATTAATAAAGTCAGAATATGTTACCTGATATAAATTTTCCACCACAGAACTCTGCCGATTAAAATCAGGAGGCATGAGGAATGTTATAATGTTAAATGAATGTAATAATTATTGAATAGTGAGAAAAATAAATGGTAAAATTCAGTGTTTCTTTGCATATTTTGTAGCACATTCTCATATATTACATATTTTCTGGCCAGAAGACACCAAGCCTGTTTCGGGGCTGCGGCGTGGAAAGGTTTAGACTAACATTTCAAACAGGTTGGTTACGGATAATTAAATCCTGCCTTCTCTCTTTTTACTTCATCATTTTTATTTCTTTCCTTCGCCTTCACGATAAAATACAAATGTTGAGCAGCTAGAAAAATCTTTGCCATAAATGACACGGTCTCCACAGCGCCTGGCTATCAACATCAATAAGTCGTTTACTATATTAAGGAAAATAAATAAGTTGCAAAGCTGCTAAATAACTGTTGTGAATTCATCAGGTTGTCTCCCGACTTATGCGGCTCACTCAACATGCATCTGTCATCAAAAAACAAGCAACAGTCGGTGCATTTAAGTAGACGTAAGAGAAAAATTAACTCGCGGAGACAGCGTGTAATCCCCAACGTTTTCACAAAAATATATTTTAATAAGAGCTGATTATTCATGTAAGACATGGTTCTTAAGAGCTCACATCTGCTTTTTCAGCAAGCACGAGGCAACAGTTTGTCTCTTTACTGAAAAGACACCAAAGCCTTTTTTCCCCCTCCGTAACTCCTGAGAGAAGATTGACTTAAGAAGCATGAAATGTGTCAAGTGGGGAAAAAAAAGGAATCCTAAAGAAATCCTGAGTACATTTCCATAAATACATGTTAAAAATTTCATATTCATGATGTTCTTCTTTCTAACTCGAAAAACATTCGCTTTATGTCTGTACCAACAACTTTATGGAACATTTAGACTTGTACTTCTCAATTAATGTAGGAGAAATCAAGAAATAAACAATCAATGTATTTTTTTTTCTAGACATATTTATGTAAAGTTAATTACAATGATTGTTCTCTTTTTGAAATCATTTGCAGCATCTTGTATCGGCCAATAAACAACAGACAGCATGCAGATGCTAAAACTTATTCAAACTCTATTTTCAGTTTACAGGATGCATAAAAAAATCTGGTTTTATCCAGGTTCGAAAACTGTTTAAATATAACCTTAAGAGTATAATAGCATGTAACCTGTTTGTCCACTTTGTTTATCTAATAAAAACTAAATAAATAATAATTTAAAAAAAACTAAAAACACCTAGGAGGAAAAGAAAGAGGCAGGTGATACTAATTAAAACATATTTGACCGCTCATCAGCGAGTGTGACATCCTCTGTGCAAACAGATCTGGAACAAACAGATGTGTGTTAATATGACGGCACGAAAGAAGGTAAGTTATGACTTTGGTGAAGTGACTGAACGTGAAACCTGGCATTCAACAGTGAGAAAGACTAAAACATTAGGAGTCTGTTTACGCGGAGTCAGTTTTTAGGGAAACCATCCCCAGCCGATCGTTGACTCCTCACCTTTTTGGTCGCCATCTCTGACTCCGGCATTTTTTAAATCAAGTCTGGGAGTGAATCACTTTGCCGGGTGTGAAAATGCACACGTGCAAAATACGCAACTGAAGGGCTTTATTCTACGCATGTACCGGCACAAACAGTAAAAAATAAAAATAAATGGCAGATAGAATTGTGTTGTGTGTGTGCATCCTACTTAACCAGAAACAGAAGACCTCTGAAGTCTTCTGGTTATGGTTCTACTCTGGTGTGCTCTGCTTCTCCAGACAGAGAGTGCCACCAACAGAGAGTGCCGAACGTCCTACATTCTGCATTTATACTAGTAGGTATTTCATAAAACTTTATAGTAGGGATGCACAATATTATCGGCATGGTATCAGTATCGGCCAATAATAGCTGTAAAGTTTAATATCGGACATCAGCCGTTCCGTCAAAAATAACTCACTGATATAAAATGTGTTGCTTTTATCTGACACACCAGAGACAATGATGCCTGCAGCACAACGTCAAATTTTCAATTTTCAATGTTGTCTTAGAGAGAGCAAATGTCATGATTAAATTTAAACATAATGCAAGATGAAAGTATTACAACATTTTCAACCTCTTATTTAGCATTTGCATTTGGTAGCAGGTTAAACTGACAAACATAATGCAGTACTTTAATTCCACAGTAGAGAAAGTCATATTGTTTCAGCAAGTAGGTCTAGGAAGAAAATATCGGTATCTATTATCGGCCAAATAAGTTTTAGTATATCGGCATATCGGATATTGACCAAAAATTCAATATCGTGCATCCCTACTTTATACTCTTCACTTACAGGGGCAAGGTTGGGGTATGGAATACCACTCTGGGATGAATATTAATCTGTTGCTATATACACGTAAATTGTCTTTTCACATTTTAGACTTGTCAGAGCAACAATGTACAACAGCAAACAGTTGAGTTGTCACTGGAGCTGCTTACTCATGAATAAGCAATGCGTATGGTGCTGGAAGACCTGGTGTGTGTTCAGGAAGGTCATTTTATTATCATTTAAATGTGTGGCAAACGTCTGTGTTATTTTGTTGCGATGCACTCTTAATCTGCCCTTTCACAAGATGACACCAGAGTTCCATCAGTGTGAGTAATGGTTCAGAAAACCGACTGTAGTAAACACACGCGCGCACATGCGCACACACACACACCACACACACAGTTGCCATTTGATGGGGTTCACTTGCTGCAATTTAATCTAAACAGCAACCTTGCTTGAAGTCCCACCTTCATAAAAGCTGTGATGTTCAGTCGGTGCAGGTCTGCATCAGAGATGCCCTTCCGTCTGCCGTTCTCAACAGTGAAAGGTTTGACAGTTCACAATGTGAGTGAAGCTGTTGAAACGTGTAATCCCCCAGCATCTGTTTTGATTCATGGATATGACATTTATGCACCGCAAATGTTCTACAGGAACAAGCTGGTGTTCACTAACAGGTAGGGCAGCGTGGATGTGTGAACAGACGGGAAGTTAAACGTCCTGACAAACGGGTGGCACCACTGCTAGGTTCTGTTAGCGTTAGCTTAGTTACTTAGGGCTTTAGATAGATAGCACAATAAAAAAAAACTATTCTCACTTATCTTGGACATTCAGCTTAGTTTATTATTATTATTATTATTATTATTATTATTATTATTATTATTATTATTATTGTTGTTTCTGTTCATTCTGTCCTGGATTTTTGTTTGTTTTTTGGCTCTTGTGGCCTGTATTTGAAAGTGCTAAGACATTAAAAGAGAGAAATGGAAGACATGCGGCAAAGGTTACCAGGCCGGGAATCGAGCCTGCGACGGAGGCCTCCTTATGTGGGTTGTCTTAACTCCTGTGCCACCACAGCACCCTGTACTGAGTTTTATCAAAACATTTTAAAGAAAAAAAAACAAACAAACATAGCAAAAGAAGTTTGATGATATATCAAACTGGACTACAAAAGTATCGGTATTGCAACACTGATGCTGAATTTACTTGGTATCAGATCGATAAAATCATCCCCAGGAATGGCTGAAAAACAAACTCCATAGCTTTTTTGTTGTGAACATTTATTACTGTCAAATAAACTCCTATAACAAGATAGTTTTCCCATGTGTTAAGTGAAATAATCTGCCAATGGAAGTAGTACTTTTCCATCATTGTTAAGGCATTATTTAAAGCAAGCTCCTTTATCTTTCTGAAAAGTTACTTGTAAGTCAGTTTTGTCTCATGTCAAGTGCATTATGATATTAGCACTAGACAAAAATATTTGGTAAGATTTTTTGTTTTTACAGTTTTTGTTATGTATCTAGAACCTCCTTGTATGTCGTCTTATTATCTTTTGGTAAACGCCATTTTGAATCACTAAACAAACAGTTCTGTTCTTGGTTTCAGAAAAACAACAATAAATCCATGGTAAGCTCATTTGGCTCTTAACTGTACACGTATGTAAAGTTCAATTCCTCTTAATTAACCTCATTAAGAGCTTGTAGCCAAAGTAACCGCAAAGTTCAGACCTGGTGTTTGAATTAGAACCCAATCCAAGTGATCAGAAACACAAACTGTGATGTTACAGATGCATCACCACACTGATATTTCTTGTTGTCTGCTTAGCTAACAGCCCACTGTTTCAACACCTACGTGTTTATTTGCATATAAGGCGGCTAACTGAGGTTCAGTTCCCTCAGAGCACTTTTTTTAATGCCAAGTGAAAATGTAATTGCTTTGTGAGGGTAAACTTTAGCTGAATTAGCCCGGAGTCATGTCAATGGCAGATATGAACTGGGAGAATGACTCGGCTGATGTTGCATGTGGGCATGCATAAAGTGTACCACAAGTATCTCAGTTTGGCAGGTTTACATGGAAACAGCTAAATCTTTAATACGAACAAGGGGATTCATGTTAGATGGATAATTCTTGGTTCTGATTCATATTAGGGTTGAAAAAAAGGAGAAATTCACAAAATTACAAACTGGCACTATGCTTTGACACTTTCTGTGGGGGTGGGAGCTAACGTACACAAATCCTCCACTCACAGTGTGATCAAATACAATATTTTCTCTGCTATGCTGCTTCTGCTGAGTGCTGCAGACAGACAGAGCAGGTCAGACGGGTCTGAAGGAGCTCCGAGGACTCAGGAATCCAGCGCGCAGTCTGCACACGCCGATAGCCTCTACAAGCACATCCCACCAGACAGGCTGACAAAAGAGTACACACACCTCTAAATATAGAGAATACACGCATTTCTGCAGCTACATATAAACACAAGAAGTGTGTCAGGGACGCAGGATTGCTTGCGTCCGTGTTGCTTTGTGGAAAATGTAGAAATTAATCTCTTTAAAGGCGCGTCGGAGTCACTTTGGGGAAAACGATGCTGACAGCGAGCAGAGGTGGAAGGCATGCTAATTATGGCTAACTTAAGCAGACCACTTTCATTCTGCTTTTTCCACAGTCTTGTGCTCTTAAACATCCAGTGTGTTTTTTGTGACAAGAAAACCAATATTTTTTCTTGCAGCCTGCCACAGGCAAACTTTGGTGCAGAGGTTTGATCGCTAACAGATTAGCATGTAGCCTTATCACTGCGTCTCCATCTGGCTGTGCTTGCACTGGGCTATTTTTGGTTCATTTTCAGCCAGTTTTCCAGCACTGAGACAGTTTTTTGTGAGTGTCAAGCATGGTGTAGTACGCGGGGCATAACGAGAAGCGATTAGCACCAGGGTGTTCAAAGTGTGGTCCGGAGGCAATTTGTGCCCCTCTGAAGGATTTTGTGTGGCAAAATCTTGCATGTTGGTCGAAATCTTGCATGTTGGTCAATGCAGACAGATGTTCTTCTGTATTCTAGGGAGAAATTTCTTACAGATAAATAACATCTAGACATAGCTAGATCCTACTTTGGAAAAAAAAGAAAGGACAAAAAAGTGAACTTTACGTTGGCCATTAAAATTGATCACTTTCCGTATAAATAATCCATAGAAACAGACTCACTTTGAACTACGTAAATGAAATAATTTTTAAATAATAATCTAATCTACACAACAGGGCTGAAATGAATAATCGGATTAATTGTGATTAATTGATTATAGTGATTAACCTAATTTAGGGATTGATTAATCACCAACTAGACAAACCCAAAAAAGACGATTCACTTAAAATATACAACATACTCGGAGCAGTAAACTGTTCAGAAATACAGAAATACACATATAGTTTGGATTTACAATCAACACGTCTTTAGTGGCATTAATTTAGCCTCACCTGGTTCACATTCACTAGAGGAATGTCATGTTGTTGCATTTTAGGCTATAAAATGTTTATATTTCCCTGTTTAAAGAAGAATAAGAACTGAATCATTTGTTTATTTGCATATTTTAATGTATTTCTAAGAGTACATGGAAAGACTTACATGGTTGAATGAAAAATTTGCTGAATGTTGCAAAATTCAAATAACTGATAGAATAATCGATTACTAATTAGTTGCAGCCCTACTGCGCAGCAACAACCAAGTACGTCTGTATTGACCCTTTGGAAACTTCTCAGTCATGATATGTCTTGTATAACGTAGTTGTCAGGTAGATGTTGTACGAAAGAAAGCGTTTGGTTTCAGGTTGGCCAGTCGCCTCCTCCACTCTCAGCCAAGTTCTAAAAATCATCAGATTTCATTTTTAACCATGCGTGGCTTCAATCTGAGCAATCCAAGCTAAACTCCCGCTGTTCGTCGACTCCTTCCTGCAGATTGCTTACAGTTCAGTTTGGGTTTGCAATACGCGCTTCCCTAGTGGGGGTAGGGGGGGACGGCGTTTTCCCACGTCGCTACACACTCTGCAGGCGGCCAGTGTGATATTAGAGCGTAATCGGGGAATGGCTGTGGAATCCCTCTGCCATGCATGCACTAAGCATCGGGATTTGGTCCAAAGATGAGGGAAAAGGTCTCCACTTAGCGCCTAATACTTAAGAGATGATGACCGAGGGAGAGAGAGAAAGAAGGAGCAGCAGGATAAGGAAAGATATAAGAGCTGAACATTTTTTGGAATCAGAGGGAAAAGGGGATTAGATCAAACATTATGCAAAAGTCCCTCGGGCCTTAGGGCTGAAACTTTGTGCCACTGAGAGATAAAAGCTAGAAAGTCAAGAGAAAGACACATTAATGACAGTGGGAGAAAAAAACCTACCTCCATTTCGAATGAAAAAGAAGAGATGGGGAATAAAGAGGAGGGTTTAGAGGAAAAAGGAAAACCAGGAAAAATGTAATAAACACATCCTGGATGTCGTGTTACAGCCACAAACCTGAATGTATTTTCTGCACATTTTATGTGAAAAAGATATTTTTATAGCCTTTTTGTTAAAAATAAGAAAATAAGCATAAGGAAAACTTGTGAATATGGATCCGGTAAAAGAGTAAAGACAAGTTCCTGCAGAAACATAAATTATGAAAGAACACATTAAACTTTAGCTTATAGAAATGAATTTTAGCATTCCACAGTTGCTAAAGAATGAGATTAGAACTGAGCTTGGAAGTTGAGCCGCCTTTTGTCTTTCTTTGAAATTATTCCATGAATATATTAACGGAAATAAACCCGAGGTGGACAAAGGCTGTCTGCTGAGACTGTCTGCAGTGTCAGCCGATGGAACAAAAGTTTGACACCAAATCACAGAGTTTTTTGACAGAACATGTGACCTGAGCAGGAGTCAAGAAGTTTAATGACCTGTAACTGGACAGGCTCAGGGTTTCCACACACTGATGTTGTCCCTCCTCACAAGACAGGATAGAAACGATCCTGTGGTCAAGTAGACTGGACAAATGCCTCTGGCAGGAGTTAACGGGTAACTTCCTACATATTTGAATAGCAAAAAGGAACCACGTAAATTATTGGGATTCATAAAGACAGCTCATTTTATGACTCCAGTTAATTTGTGAAACTTCAGTAATTTCCCGACAATGTTTTGTCTGCAATACGTTGGAAAGTGATGTTTTAAAAATCTACAGTCCGGGGATTCTTTGGTAAGTCAGTATGAGCCTTTCCCCTTTGGTTTACATAGAATCCAGCAACTAATGGTAGGAACCATGTTGACATTTTTGGTAGGGACGCACCCACATGAAAATTTGGGCCAATATTGATATCCAATATTAATATTGCTAATATGGCGGATAACTGATGCTTACAGATATTACAGTATAAATGTTTCCCTATTGGCCCAGTTTTATTTATCGGACTGACTACACACAGGTTTGCATCACATTTTGACAGTAGTTGTGTTTCCATTACAAATGTCCGCAAATCTCTGTCTATATTCTCCTAATTCATAAAAAATGAACTTATGAATTAGCAGAATATAATTCATAAGTCATTAAAAATCATGGCAGCGGTGGATGTAAACAGTTACATGAGATATATTCATAATTCAGACATGGTGCTAGCGCTCATCCTCTGTCAGCTAATCAGAGGAGATGTTGGTCTCTGATTCAGGGGTTGGAATGACAAGCAACAACAACAACATACGCCGTGTTTTGGGGAAATTGTAGTCGGCCATTTTACAGAGGAGCTGTTGATTCAATATGTTGTCATAAAAATAAACAACCAGAAAAAAACCATCATCCTTCTCCCACTTCCTGTTGTCTTCTTTGTGGTTTTGGCCAGAAGTAACATCTGACTGTTCATCGCATGACTCGTCGATGCAAAAAAGGCTTTTAAATATGGATTAAAAAAACAAACCACATCACCCAAGCGCAAAAGACCTTTCACTGAAAAACTTCAAAATTGGAATGTTTCTATTAAGCAAATGTATTTCCGTTATTCTAATATGTGCAATTTTATTACTAAATCCAACTAGTGACCTTTTGCCTAAGACAGAAGCACTAAGGTGTTCTGCATGGTAGAATTCAATTATTCAATTTGGGGTCGTGTCAGTTCTTCCCTACATGATGCCAGTTTCTTTTAGTTTTTTTTTTGCAAACATTTGCTAAATTTCAGAATCTATTTATTATTAATAATATTAAACTAAAGTAAAAAAATAAAAACATCAAAGAAGCCTGATGCAGTTGGAGTAAATTACTGCAGATGATAGATGCTCTAAGCATTACTACAGGCAGCGAGAAAGAAGAAACTATGACTCTGATCCACGTAAGCTCAAGAAAAGTGAACAAAAACATTTTTTTTAAACTGAAGCGCTCAAATCTTCAATGATAGATTTGCTGTGAAAAGTATTCACTCCCTGAGAGGTTTCTTCTGCTTTTCCAGTAACTGTGTTCCAGACCTTTAAACAAATGTCATTATCAAACAAAAATGACACGATATACAGAAAACATTTGCCTGTGAAATGTTTAAAAACTCCTCATAAAAACATAATTCCAGCAGTAAGAGACGTGACCGAGTTTCCTTTCACAAGCAGCAGCAGGAATGTGATGCAGGATTTATGACAGACTCATTCCAGCTGATTCATTGAATTATTTTACGGTGATTAGCCGCATCATCACTGCGTTATTAGAGGCGCTGTCTCAGGTGAGAGCCGGCGACCATCAACATATTAATACTTAACGTTCCCATATATATTTAACTATGGGATGATCAGCCATGCATGAGAGCGCAAAGGAGCGTGTCAGGAAGATAAAGCAGTTTGAGACGAAAAAAGTGATTCAAGGGGAAAATCTTTAAATAGAGCCACCATAAGTCATGGTTACATTTGAACTTTGGAACGATTTAAACGTGCTGCACAGGCAAGCTGTGGTTACAATTCTGAATGTTTGCAGTACGGCGTAATGTCTAACGTTTAAGTTACACAACTTTAAATTATTCAGCTATATTTTGGTCTATATGTTCTATATTCTGCATCTAATTTACATATGCTGCCTATGTTTCTGTGCCCCTATGTGAATTTTCACTACACCCGTCAGGGTATGTCAACCCGCCTAGACGAGGGTTAAACAAGGGGAACAGGAGGTTCTGACCCTGCCATGACGATGAAGAAATCCAGGCGGTTCCACGTGTCTCCAAGGTAACAGCGCCGTCCGAAGATTCCCAGAGCGACCATCTTGATGACCATCTCCATGGCAAAGAAGATGTAGATGAACGCATCAAACGCCTGAGGAAATAAACAAATAAGGTTAATGGGTTCAAACTAAAACAGAAGGGAAAATGTTGTTTTAACTCTTTGCATAAAAAGCAAATATTTTGTTTTTATCTTAAAGCTGCAGCACGCAACTTTTATAAAAAATATTTTTTTGACATATTTGTTGAAACTGTCACTATGTTGTGATAAGTGTGGCATGAAACGGATAATCAGTGAAAGAAGTGCTTCCAATGCTGACTAGAAACAGCCAATCAGAGCCGGGGGGGGTCTTGGTGCTGTCAATCACACTCCATTTGCCCCCTTTTCATCTCCCTTCTTTTTCTCTGCTACGTTGTAGGTAGCAGAATCTGCTGTGAATGCTCAAACTAGTTAGCGGAGCCACTGATGATGGCTTTCCTGTACTAGTAAGTTGTTTCTCTGCCGTTACGTTTAGCAACATGAACACCAGGTTGATTGACAGCACTAAGGCCCTCCTTCTGGTTTTTGGTCTGGAGTGCTACATTTATTCAGACGTCTATAGCAGCAGGTAAATCTTTTCACAGATAATCGGTCGTATGTACTTCCACGATATGGTGACAGTTCTAACAGATGTATATAAAAACAACATTTTTCATAAAAGCAGCTTTGAGAAAAGAGGACAAAATGTGTTTGACCTCTGTTAGAAGATAATAAAGAGAAACAAACTGACTGTGTTCTGTAATGATGGTAGCAGTTGTTTTGTCTCTCACATGACTGAACAAAACCTTTAGCTTTTGGACATCACTTGACTGTGACAATGACATTTTACAGACAGAAAACATGTTATTTATCCAACTCGATGGGTGAATATCACCTACTGTCAAGAAAACACTGTGATATGAAGAAGTTATTATGTTTGTCTGCTCCTCTTTTATGAAGTGGATATGACTTACATCAGGCACTTTCACATGTTTGAGCACACACCACAAATTCAAAAACAGAGCTGGATACATCACTGCTGCTAAAGATGTGAAAAATCATTTTCATTTATTTATTGTGGACTAAAGATGAAATACATATATATATATATATATATATATATATATATATATATTTTCAAGGTGATCAAATTAAAACCTAAAAACTTTTTTTAAAAAACAAACCTAAAAACTAGTTTAATAATATGGTATGACACATAAATTAATTCCTCTTAGCTTTTTCCACCAGGCCTCAACATTCTGTTCATGCACAGTGTATGGTAACTGAGGCAAACTCACACAAAATAAATGGCTAAAATCAAAGTTCATACCAACTTCTTCTCTAAACTTGCTCCGTCTTGTTCTTCAAAGTTAATGTTTCATCTTTTCTCTAATTTCTTATCTCCATCTCAAACCCCCATTCATCTTCTCTCTATTAAATATGAATTTCTTTTATTTTCTTGCCCAAAGGCTGTTCCAACCTCTTTTTTTCTCAGAGAAATTGAGTATTTTGCCCCTAAATGGTAGAATAATAGAAAATAATTTGCTTGAAAAGTAATCAAAGATAAGCCTCGCATGGGCAGCCTTTATATCACACCCAGTTTTAATCAAGCATCTAATTAAATGGAGAGAAAGAGAAGAGGGTGAAAAAAATAACAAAACAAATCAAAACGATCTCAGCTTGTATCGGGGAATTGCTGTTTTGAGCACAAAGCCTTGATTAACTGTTCTTTTCTGCGTAAACGGGGGATTAGAGACGAACTGACACGCTCGGCGTTGCTTGTAATTTTATTTTCAGGGGAGCAGGACTGCAAGCGGCACGGTCTCAAGCCGAACCGTCTTCGTTTGGCGACGAGCTCACAGCTGAAGAGCAGCACATTCTGCTGCCTACGGATTTCTGGGGAATTTTAGAGACACGAGGCTGGCCAGCTAATAAAGAGGAAGATAATAATAATAATAATAATAATAATAATAATAATAATAATAATAATAATAATAATAATAATAATAATAATAATAATAATAATAATAATAATAATAATAATCAGGCTGCACAGTGGCGCAGTTGGTAGAGCGGTTGCCTTGCAGCAAGGAGGTTCTGGGTTCGATTCCCGGCCCTTCTGCATGGAGCTTGCATGTTCTCCCTGTGCATGCGTGGGTTCTCTCCGGGTACTCCGGTTTCCTCCCACAGTCCAAAAACATGACTGTTAGGTTAATTGGTCTCTCCAAATTGTCCCTAGGTGTGCATGGTTGTTTGTCCTGTGTGTCTCTGTGTTGCCCTGCGACAGACTGGCGACCTGTCCAGAGTGACCCTGCCTCTCGCCCGGAACGTTAGCTGGAGATAGGCACCAGCAACCCTCCCGACCCCACCAAGGGACAAGGGTGTCAAGAAAATGGATGGATAATAATAATCAATTTAATTTATAATGCACTTTTCATTAATAAAAATCTCAAAGTGCTACATGGTGCATCTAAAAACATAAAATCAGCTATCAAAAACAATTTAAAAAAAAAAAAAACAAAAACAAACAACTGTCAAAACTACCAAAAGTGGGGTAGGCTTGTCTAAAAAGGAAAGTTGTCAAGCCTGTTTTAAAATCAGACAATAATTGCGGGGCTCTCAAATAGTCAGGGAGAGAGTTCCATAGACGAGGAGCAGCCACAGCAAAGGCCCGATCACCCATAGTCCTTAGTTTTGATTGAGGAAGGTGGAGAAGATTGCAGGCTTGGGATCGTAGGGGTCTAGAAGGTGAATGTGAAGTAAGGAGGTCCTTCAGGTAATCCGGTGAGGTTCCATATAGACAGTGATAGGTGATAAGTGCAATTTTATATTGAATCCTATAGGTAACAGGAAGCCAGTGAAGATCTAAAGTTTGCAACCTTCTAGGAGAAAATGGACAGAGCTCCAAAAACGATGAAGGGTACAAGCTCTCCTCTCTTGTACGCTGGGTAATCCCCAAAGATAGAACTGGGTAAACATAAATGCAATTTGACCTACGACCCCAACAACAAAAACTGTTGTAAAGACTAAAATGAGATCCTCAGTATTTTTTATTGATGTCCTGACAAAAACTGCTGATAAAAGTAATCCATTCTACCACATTTATTGTTGACTGAGATATGTAATTACATCAATTATTACTTATAAATAATATTAGTGTCTAAATAAAATCTCTACATTAACATTGTTAGTAGCAGACCAACCCAGATACTTAAATATCATACTTGGAACCTTCCTGCATCTTAGAATTATATAAGGTTGTACATGCATGCATAGATATCTTTGATGTAGTTAGATTTGTTCTTGACTCAATAGGTTATATTTCAAAATCACATAAGGGTTAGGGTTACAGAAATTAACCAAAATATTACAATCAATGCACCCTAAAAAAATGCTGGGTTATTTTCATGACCTGTCTGCTGGGTACAAGCCATTGGGTCACAAGTTGGGTTAGTTTTACCAAATACTGGGTCAAAAATCATAACTCAGGAATTGAGTCGGAGGTCTACAGCTTGACTAATCTTGTTAGGTCACAAGTTTTTATCCAGTCATTTGGGTTCACATTTTTTTTCATCACAATAAAAAATTTACATAAAATTTGATTTAAAAAAAGAAAATGGTATCTGTACTGTTACAAGACCTGTTAGGACAAGCAAAGAGGAACCTCAATGTACAGAACTTCCTTGTTTTGCACACTTCATAAATCAATATTGTGTTTCTCATACAACTCATAATTTTTTTTGTGTTGTATTGCACAATTTCAAACATGATTTTAATGGTCGGTGATCTACATAACATCCAGAGAGCGGTAACACTTTAACCATCATATTGTAAAGTCTTACTATTCAGTAAAGGCTTTGAGGAAAAAAAGGGAAAAGTATGATTTTTAATAAACAATCAGGATTTATGCAGCACACAGTCTGAAACACTCAAGAGGACAAGCTGCTGCTGTTGTCGGAGTTTTGCAACAACTTCTCTTGGGTTCATGTTTTACAGCCTTTTTGACTGACGACTTTAATACAGTGTGGTATTACCCTGGGCCACTCAAAGTATACAGGAGTCAATTTATGGTCATCTTGAGGGCCAGTGGAGAAGTTGCAGCAGTTGATGCTGCAACAACTTTGTGACTTTGTTCTCTGGTACTTTGTGCAAAGCTGGAACGATTGTTTTCTGATTCTGTTTTCACAGGTACAATCAGAAATATCTGTACACCAGGATTATAATAGTTTTCAGTTGTTTTTATAGTTTAGTTTAGTCTTGTTACTTTTCAGTTGTCTAATTCAGTTAGATTTATTCCTTAGAGTGTGCTAGTTTGCTAGTTTTTATTAGATAAATATTGTTTTGTTCCGTTTATATTAGTAAAGTAGTTTTAGTTTTCACATAGTTTGGTTAATTTTTAGATGCAGAATTCAGAAAGGTCAAAGAATTGCATTGTGATATATGAAGTGGGTGATGAATACTCAACAGAAGATTGTATTTTCAAAAGACTGATTCAATTATTGTTAACCAACTGACAGATGTTTTCTCCCAACTTTTGCTGTCGCCACTTTGCGGACTAGCGTAGCGTAGCCACCAGGAGGAGCATGGAGTAGTGTGATTTGATGTCGCTGGACTTAAACTGTTTGTGTGGGGCAAAATAAATAAATCAACTTCACATCAGTTCAAAAGGCTAATAAATAGATACATAAACATTAAAATGAAGGGTATTATGTCCATAATTTCCATAGGTTTAATTTTTCACTACGAAATATATATATATATATATATATATATATATATATATATATATATATTATATACGCTTAGCTTGGTGCGTATTCGCCAAGCTAAGCGAAGTGCGTATTCGCTTAGCTTGGCGAATACGCGAATACGATATATATATATATATATATATATATATATATATATATCAGTGACGTGCGGTCGGTCAGGGGAGGCAGGTGAGGCAGAGCCTCACCTGTCATCATGGAAAAATAATACAGTATATAGGCCTAATATAAAATCATTTATATTCCTATTTTCACCCTGTGGTTTTGTACTATAAAGTATCTATTTTTTACTTAGCTTAACCAATTCTGATGAATTTTTCCTCAAATCGTTGGATTTTCGCATTTTCCCATTCAAATGCTCAGAAGCGAAACGGGAGAGGCAGCAGCGAGCTCAGCCTCTCCTATGACGTAATCACTCGCTAACTGCACTGGCTGCTGTTATATGACGGCATATTCGTCCTGTCTGTACGCCGGCAATAAAATGGCTAAGAAACACTTAATATATGGACTGATTTTCCAGTCCATATATTCGCTTATGTATATAATGTACAGTGTTTTTGTCACTAACTGTGTGTGTATCGCGTTTTATGTGTGGAGGAGCGATAAGAAACGACAGAGAACAGACTCCAGGGGAGGCAGGCAGTTCTCTTGCCTCATGGCAGGGGGCGCTCATGTTCACAGATATTGTGACTGCACAACCGCAGAGTAAGACACAGTGAGCTAGCCATGGAGCTAGCCACACAGAAAATAAGTACAGTACAGCGATATTTGTCAACATGAAAGGTAGATTTCTACACTTAAACAGTTTTTTTAAAGTGAATTTTCAATTGAAACAGGAGATAATAACTAAAGGAAGACCAACACAGAGCTGAAAGTTTTACTTCAAGACAGATTGATGATTCACAAACGGAGTAGAAAAGACATTCAGAGGATAAACTTGACTTTGGATGAACAAATATTTTGTGCAGAATTAGCGGTGCATCGATTTCATGGATAAGTGAAGGTAAGACAGCAAGAAGATATTTTAGTTTAGTTTTTTAATTAAATGTGCATTTTGTGGGCTACAGTTAATGTTTAAATAATTCAGAAGCGGTAGCTAATCTACCACAGCAATTATTAATTAATAAAACATTAAGCCTAAGAAGTACCACAACAACAAACTAAATGTTCTGTTCTGTGTGCAAAATTCTTGAATGTTTTTGGTGTTAAATCCTAAAACATAAAGTGGCATTGTTGTCAGTTGCTATGGCAACGAGTCTGCTTAGCTTGGCGAATACGGATCACTTTGCTGTGGATCACAGCACGAAATTAATACCTACATTTCTAAGTTTCACCGAGTTAACGCGGCTGTGGATGACATGTAAAAGATTAGTCTTTTTGCCCCCCAGCGTTGTACGCATGCTAAATTTCCTTAAGTCCAATAACATGGATGGTGTCTAAGTCATAAGTCAGTGCCTCACCAGCAATGAACCTCACCGCACGTCACTTATATAATATATATAATAATATATATCTCAGTTACTGTTTTTTTGTTTTCTCAATTTCACTTTTCATTAATTTGTTAGTTTTAGCTAACTACTCATCTTGGTACAAAATGATGTAAAATCTACTAAGACCTGCTGAACCACCAGCCATCTATTACAAGTTAAGACAAAGGTTCATCTGAAGGTCCACATGCTCACATTAGTTCACATATAGCTGAATGTTCAGCATTAAACAATATGTTATTGAACCACAAATGTTCTGAAAGAACTCCATTGATTCTGGTGAAGCTGCTCACTAAATCCATTTTGCTATTAAACAGAGTCCATAGAAACTTGGAAGGGAAACTCTATTAGGTAAAACTCAACAATTGGCCCCCTTAGAGAGTTAAATCAATCTATTGCCAGTGTTTCCAAGATGTGCTTGTCTGCGTGCGCCGTTTCTGTGTGTGTGTGTGTCTGTGTGTGTGTTTGAGAATGTAAGGAAAAGGAGAGCAAGTTGGTTTAAGAAGTGGCTTCCAGCAAAAGACTAAAGGCATGAATGCACACACTTGAGTGGAGATACTACACCCACTAAAGACACTTCTGGCATTAAAGAAAGGCGGTTCTGTGTTTAGCAGCTTGATACCAAAGCTATTGGACCCTCAGGCTAATTTAGGAATATCAGAACCACTCCCTAATAATGAAAAGTGACCTTTCATTAAAACATGGCAGAATAAAAAAATAATGTATTGTACTGTAAAGAGATTATACAGAACGCGAATATTTACAAAATATGAAAAATAGTACTGGACAGTTGTCAAATTAAAAGAAAGGTAGACATGAATTGGGTAGTTAAAGGGAAAACTGTACAAAATGTGCATATATGTGAGTATAAAAAACAACAGATATTAGCATCAGTTTTATGGGGAAAAAAATCCTAAGAAAAATCCTAAGAAAACTTAGGAAGGCATAATTATGATTGTAAAAGTCAAATTATCACTAAAATCCCACTGTTCAGTAGACTTTAGCATTATGAAGTGATTAGAAATAAAAAAATATTACAATGATTATGATTATAATTATATCCATATATAACTGTTCAAATACTGACATCCTATAGTTATCACTTTTTATTAGATTACTAATAATGTAGGTGTATGCAGACCAGTTCTAAACACCACTTCTGTGAAAATGACGTGCGGTTTGTGTACCTGTAATATCTGGCAGCGGTCAGAGGAGCAGTCGATGTTCTCGCAGGGCTGGTACATCCCCAGGGTCACGCAGTTCAGCAGGATCACCATCATGCTCACACGCTCAAACCACGTGGAAGCAGGCAGTTAAAGAAAATTTATCACATCAAAACAAAACAAAAAATAACCATCAAATCCACTAAGAATAATAGGAGAAAAATAGAATATAAAGCTCTGAAACAAATGAAGAGCCCACTGCACTCAGCACTTTGCGTTATTTGAGCTCTGAAAGCGCTGCATCTTTTTTGTTATTTTGACTATTTCTCATTTTCTGCAAATAAATACCAAATGTTTGCGTGGACTTTCACAGACATGAAAGTAAAAGACATTTATAGAATGTTCTTTTACTTTGTTAGTTCTTTTATTGAATAAAAGAACAATGTTCATTTTACTCAAATATAAACCTGTAAAGAGTAAAATCAGAGAAACTGATCATTTTGCAATGGTTTCTTTAATTTTTCCAGAGCTGTATATTAAAGCTTAATTATAAACTTCCTTGTTATATATAGTTTCTTCTTCATGTACAGACACGTTTAGGAAAATCAGAAAATTAATGAAAAAACAATTTAGTTCTAAAACTTTATCAGTAAGTGAAACATTCTATGAATTACACAAAGATATTTGAAAGCTTGTATTTCTGGTAACTATGGCAACCTTCTACTGGCAAGTTATAAAAATGTGACATTTAAAATTAAAATATAGCATGAGACCAATAAAACAATAGCAGAAGAAAAACAGAAATTTGGGTTTAAAAGGAGTTATTTTCAAAACACACTTGTAATCCGACAAGCGGGCCTCATCTGAACACATAGTCTAATTTAAAGAAAAGAAAAATGTGCTTTTTTCTCCAGTATAAAAGCACACATTGTTTTACAATTATTAAAAATGTGTTATTAGTGTTCTCTGACATGAACACTAACACCAAAAATAAAAAAAATCTCCATTTAACTTAATCATTTCACCAGCACTCACACACACATATACCTCAAATAATAAAAAAACAAGCTAAGTTAGCCGTTAGCGACTCTACAGGTGCAGCTACACAGAACTCAGCTGCAGCATCTTCTGTCTTCTTCCTATGAGTGAGGAAATTAATTCATATTGATTCAGCGATTCTTTCTGGGATCTGAAAAAGCACTACGAAGCAAAAGTTTAGGAATGTGTGACGATGCCAAAAATTCACACAACAGCATGAATAAGCCCAGTTTAGAGGAAGGAAAAAAAATATAAAAAAAGAGTAAAAACAGGATGGAGAGAGAAAGTGCAGTACCAGGTGTTTTTCCCAGAGAAGAGTCAAGGTGTTACAGTTTGATACAATATGAATCGTTCAGGCAGTCGCTGCACAGCTTGATCTGCCCAGGAAGTCCAGGTCCTCCCTCAGGCTGCTGCCTGGCTGCCGATAGCAGAAGGAAAGCAGCCTTAACAAGAAACAAATCATAAAAAAAATCAACTTAAATATTAGAAAACTGATCCCATACAGAGGAAACTGCAGAGAATTCTCTGGGCCCTTCAACAAAGAAAACAGGTTACAGTAGACATCACAGCGTGGATAAAGATAGGTTATGAGTGGGCAAAAAACACATGCATACACACACACGCGCACACGCACACACACATGGCATACATATCCAGACTTGCACACAAACACCCACTTCCCAGTTTTGAGCACAAAACGTGCAAAAGAAACCCAGCAGGTTCAAATACATAAACGCTAACATTCACCCACCCACATTTAAACTCACTTTCTTTCATGAGCACACGCACAAACACACACACACACGTGCGCATAGAACTTAACGTTCAGTCTGAGGCTGGATGAGTGAGTGTCAGCTGATAGACATCATTGTCTTTCAAAAATATTTAGACCTGCAGAAAAACATGGTTATGTTTCACATGTTTAAGGAGACGTGAGAGTTTAAGAGAAACGATTTAATAAATTTAACTTTGGATCCTTAAATTTAGTTATCAAATGTTAAGTGGAGAGTAGGGGGAGGTGTCTGAAAATCTATTTTTTTTCATAGCCTCTTAATCTTTATTCCTCTCATGTAAGATGTGAACAATCTTCAAGAAACCAAATCTAGTTGGAAACTACCAAAATTTGGGAAGCCAAAAAATGTAAAATTCGTAGAATGGACATATAGATTATGTTCTAGATTTAGTCTACAAACAGCACACAGATGTTTTAATTTTATTAAAATGGCACTTTGCTTGCATTCATGTAATCTACACCATAAAAACTTTTTGATTTTGTTCAACACAATTTTTTTTAAAGTTTCACTTATTTACTTATTCTACTTGAATTTCTCAGTGTTGTAAAAAACTTTATTAAACATCTATCTTTCTAAATCAGTTTGACACACATACAGTGTATCAAACTGACTATGCTAACTAAACAATAAGTGTGTGTTAACTAACTCACACTTATTGTTTGTGTGTCCACTGACCCATTAAACTTTGTAGTAAACGTTTAAAGAATAACATTGCCTTGAATGAAATGCCATTAAAGTTTTATTGATTTATGTTATACTCGGGTATATTCTGTTTACTATGATGGATAACATTTGTAATTATCTTTGACAGATTTAAGTTTCAGTGAAAATGGGTTTAAAGTGTTTAGCATTGTATTTATTGCTTTGCCGCTGCTGGTTTATTCGTTTTAGTTTTAGTAACATTTTTTCCATAAAGCTCTAATGTAATTCTGGGTTATGACGTTGAATGTTCAAATCAAAATATGCTGAAAATGAAGGAAAAACCCGCCTACAATTAATTGTTGATCATCATCTTTGTAATCGACATTTGATAACATTCACACAAAAACAAACCATTTTTTTGCTACTTTCAAGGATGGAGGACTTCTTCTAAACAGCAAAGCCTTTCCAAGAAAAATACATATTTTAATGGGAAGTAAGGCTAAAGAAAAAAAAAATACTTTGGGTCAGCTTTTTCTTATTTCTCCACTCTAAGTAAGTATGACAGCCTTAAGGCTATGAGGATTATCTGGAGGCTATTATCCAACCGCAAGTGAAGTCTACACAAACAGAGTCCAAGTGTTGCTAAAGTGGTGAAGACTTCCAGGTCGCTCCTGGGGAAAAGCTTGTGATGCAAACAGCACCATTAACACAGTGTCAGTCCGTCTCCTGGTTCCTCTGAAAAATGAGTCAATTAGTGTGGGTACCTTGGAGAAGGCTCCATCTATTTTTTTATTTTGTTTTATTTCTCTGTAACAATCACATCAACTCTCATATAGTGGATTTCAAAGCACAGAGCTCTACTACGGCAGGGATATAGGAAGATTACCTCCAAAATAGTTTCACATAGCTCAAGCTCACTTTATGTTTTAAACATATTAAATATCTATATTTCAAAATATATATGTTTGCAAAGTTTTTGTCGTTTGCAAAAACTTTTAAAAAACTGTTTGCAAATGACTGTGCCACTTTTCCCAGCACATGTTGTTTTATATTCTGCTGTCACTTATTTCTGGACATCCATTGAAAATGGTTTTGTGTACTGTATTTCCCGGACTATAAAGTGCACCTTACTATAAACCGTACCCACAAAGTTTAAAAAAAAAACTAAATAAATAAATTTTTTGAAAAAACCTGGAAACTTACATATATAAGCCGCTGGTATGTCAGCCGCTCTCGGTTTTTCTTAATAAATCTCCTATTAAGGACGCAGCCCTCCGTCTCCAACACTGAACCATGGATTCGTTCACACCGAGTTTACGGGCAGCAGCTCCATTTCCCTCCTGTTCTAGACCTCAACTTACAAGCTGCATCATATGAGTTTGAAGACATTTTCCGTTGTGCCTGTTGCTAGCATGTGCTTGTTCTAAATGAAAATTAGCACTTTCTTCTTTGATTTCCAATTCTGACTTCCAATGATTCACTTCTTGCTAAAGAGCCCCCTGGTGGTTGAAGAAAAATACATGCCGCACCGGGCTATACATCGCAAGGTTAAAGGGTGGGAAAGTGTAGATGTACTGATTTTAAATCATTCTGGATGTATTCTAGGCTACAAAAATGTGATAAGGGTTCTTTTTTCTTTTCTCTCCTTTTTTTTGTGCTTTTTTTAATATGTTCATTTGAATATTTGAATCATTTGTTTTATCGGTCAAAAATTCACTTCAGTTTGTTTTAAGCATATGTTGTTCAACAGTCTGGTGAAATAAATCTCTGCTACTGTTGAACTGTGAACAAGGGCTGCACACAATTTTGGACATTCCTGCAGTAGGTCATGAAAAACACTTCAAATTATTTAAATGTGCGGGTAGAAGATGGTTTGTTTGCAGATATGAAAAGCGAGCAAGAAATAAAAGTCACAAAGTGACAACGACCTCAGTAAAATAAGCCACATTACTTGACAATCACATTCTGTCCACCCATTTTTAGTCTGAATAAAGTTTTTGAGACCATCGTGTATTATTATTTAATTGGGAATAACTCCCAATAAAGAAGTGTGATTCAAAACTCTTTGAAAAATATTCAGTGAGTATATCACAGACCTGTCAAAAAGAAAAAAAAAGACTGAAAAGCTCCATAATTCATCGGCAAATGGTGGACAGTTACCAAAACGATGCACATGAGCCGGAAGCCTCAGCGTGACAGAACCGCAAATATATGGGAAGCTGAAGGCATGCGACAGCAGGCGCTGGATACATTCCTAACACCTCACTGCATGGCGTTATGTTTTCTAACCCTCACCCCATTACCTCTCCCTCTCTCTCTATCGCCTTTACAATTTTTAATTGTTTCCAAACAGACGTCCAGGAGGCAAAGTACCTCATGTTTCCTGCCGACCGTCAAAAGGGGATTCACACAAACGCTACTTCATTTCCCACATAAACATTTCAGCATCCCAAATGTCAATTTACAGCAGCCGTTCAATTCTGAATGGAACGTTGTTTAATAATGCAACAGTGAGACACGCTTAGTGCAAATATCTCAAAGTAAATAATGCTTCATTTGGGATGAGTGGGAGCCTAGCAGATGAGAGTAGGGGCCTTGCAATTGCAAGGTTGTAGGTTTGATTCCTGTCGCAGGTCTCTGAGCATGTGGGCAAGGCTCTTAACCCCTAGTTGCCCACTGATCTACATATTAGTGTATAAATGTATAAATGGGTGAATGTGACTCCAGTGTTAAAAGCCTTGAGTGGTCAGAATAGCTGGAAAAGCATTGTAGAAGTTCAGTCTAATAAACTTTTTTTAAGTTAAACTTTTTTAGAAAAATTATTGCCATTGGTTTGAATGCATTCCTGTGTGAAAATGCACAACGCAGGAAGTCAGACATATGTACTCACTTTGCTTCCTTCACCTACATCTAACTTTTTCTTTTTGGCCATTGTGCACAAATTAGAGTATTAAGTTTGCCGAGTTGTTTTAAGTGGTTGATATTCAAACGCAGCTTCCTGGACTGTATTCCAGTGAGTTTTGACTCTGATAGCATCAGAAAACATATGTAAAATCAGCTATATTAAAGTACAGCATTTCTGTGCCTGGGAAATTAGGAAAAAGAAAACAGATGCAAACACAGTATGCATTTTTTTAAAAAGGTATTTGGCAACTTTTTCAGTTGTTAAAAATGATTTCATACTGGAGTGGTAACTTTAACTTTTTCCCTAATTTTCAGATGCTTCAGAAATCAGGTGAAATAAGTAGTTTAGGTGTGAAATATCTGAATTCAATGTGAATCAAGGTTCCAGGAGTGCAGAGGAGGCGCACTTTACCAACTATCTCAACTCCAGAGTGTGCCATCGTTATCCTACAATGCCAGTGGCGGTGTGTTCTTTTTATTTACCACACACACACACACACGCACACACACATACACACGCACACTACTGTTATGTCTACCAAAAGTTGTATGTTTTTCCTGAACTTCCACCTCACTCACCAACACATCGATTTCTGCCTCACAAAATTGTACTTTTGCTTTTAACTCTTTTCTCCATGGTTGCCATTATTAACCACAAAATATTACTTAATATCCAAGCTGTCTAAATGTATGCAACAAATGCAAAGCTTGACCAGTTACTAATTAAATCAGTGGTTGCAGAATGGAATATATGGGTCTTTAAGGGTCTTTGAAAATTACACCTTTCTGATCAATAGATAAATCCTGAGTGTTAGTCATTAGAAACGTTACTAACATGCCAACTCTCTCCACCTCACCAAATCAATGAGACTTCCGTCTAAATCAGGCTTCCCCTCCGTTTCTTTCCCAGGTGGCCAACGCACAGCTGCCATACAGTAAAATTCATCAAGACAATCTCTGCCCTGTTGCTGTGGCAACCAGCGCTCCTCAAAATATTAAAGTATCCTTTGTTGTGTTAGCATTAGTCTTGCATGCCCTCCTTTAGCACCAGAGAGGAGTCTTGCTGTGACCTTGATGATTATCTGAAAAAAATAAAAAATAAAAAATTGGAGCTTATTGTCTCATTTTTTTCCCCCAGAAAGATTTCCAAAAGTCCATGGAGAAAGAATAACAAGGTAGCAGACACCAATAATTAGGAAGGTTTGCATTAATGGCATGCTGTAAATCTTTGATAAAATGTTTGTATGATTCCAAGTTTTGTGCACCAAATGGTGAGCAGGATGTTAAAAATGGGAAATCCAGCATTAACCAGTATGAGACAATTACATCCCAAGGCAGACATGTCAGCTTTAACTGGACTGTGCTTCCATGTATGCATGTTTGTGTGTGTGTGTGTGTGTGTGTGTGTGTGTGTGTGTGTGTGTGTGTGTGTGTGTGTTTGTGTACTATTAGTGTAAGTTTCAGTGAACAAATCCCTATTATGTCCTGAATTGTGATCATTTAATCTTATTAAGATTTTAACTAAAGAAAAATGAAACCAAACTTTTACTGGTCTCTGGTGACAACCACTTATCCACCAAGAAACCAAAGTATTAGTGTTATTACACAAAGCTCAGTGTTTGACTCATTCAGTGGTCCAAATAGTTTGATACAATCAATTCAACTTGTAATAAAAGTCTAAAGGAATTAAATGAAATTATACATGACCATTTAGAAATATATGTTCATTATTTTTAGGATAATACTGATGTTTAAACTGAGCAGTTTTTGGAAAATTGCTCTTTTTTTTAGCAATCAAGTTTAGAGGCTCACCGATAAATTGGCAGTTGTGAAATTATGTATTTTGTTTGTTTGTTTGTTTTTTACATTAGTGAGATATTGACAAAGTTTTGTACACATTTGTAATGAAACTTCAGCTACTGTCAAATTTTTTTGGTCATGTAATAGGCTATAAAATGAATGACACTTGTGGTTTTGTTTTGTCCTTTTAGTTTTGAATTGAGTTATTCCTCTTGAGTTTCCAGATCACTACGTTTCCTGTCGCATTTTTTCAAACTTAGTTGTCAGACTCTAATTTAGGGCTGAAAGATTTTGGAAAATAGTCTAATTGTGATTTTGTTTTTTAACCTCAGTATTGCTAATATTTTCTCAATGTTGGGGTGCACCGATAAATTGGCCCCGATTTCCTTAATTTTGGGAGATCGGTGATCAACTACTGTCCTCTTCTGCTCTGCTGTGAGGGAGTCTGACTGACCAGTCCACAGGATCATGGCTGCACCTTTGAAGTCAACAATAGTCATCCCAATGTTAGCAACTCAATGACTTTCTTGCTACATTTAGCAACATTTCAGACAAAATACAAAATAAATTGGAATCAGCCAAAATCGGAAACGGTAGGTAAGGCTTTTCAAAAATTGGTAATTAGCGATCGGCCAGAAAACTATAATCTGTGCACCCCTAATAAAGTCCTTAACATACCCTGCCTTCAAAGAAATGTACAACATGTCTCAAAACAGACACTAAAAACTAATAGCTTATGCAGTAAAACTTTTACTTAATTCGGCAATTACTCACATTCTTTCAGTTGAGGAGAGTCAATACACAGTGGGATTGGTGGGACACATTGAGTAGAAATGGATTCTGCTGGTTTACCAACAGCTGTACCTCTGTGTCTCAGTTGTGGTGAGAGGAAATTGTAAAAATTAGAGAGAGCCTTCAATCGCAAGCAGCAGTCTGCTTTTATTAAAAGACGAGCAAGCTCAGCAAATCTTTCAGTTCACACCATCTGGTATTATATCGGGTTTGTTTCCCGCTTTACAATCTGTTTTATTTGTCTATGCTTTTCAGTTTCTCTCTCACTGTCCGCTTTTTATAGACAGGCACAAATATAAAAACAATAAGTCTATTGATTTTTAACCCATCTATACGGTGATGCAGGATTTCTGTCTTTCTTCATTGACATTATTTCATAACTGACAGCAATGTTGAAGTGGACAGAGTGACCACCACCTCGCAATGCGATGGTCGGACAAACTCATTCCAGCAGAGATAGGATCCCTGGCGCAAGATAAGGAAAACTGTCGAGTCGGCGCTGAATCTAAATTCTGATTATTTTCACACATGAGGACATTTTCATCTTGTCAGCACAATACAAAATTGGGAATAAGTCTCTGCTGGATTCCACTGTTAGGAAACGCTCTGATTTTATTTATTCAATTTCTTCATTTGTAGCTTTTTTTTTCCTTTATGGAGTAACATTGGGGAATAATCCCTTGCTGAAAACTGCTTTTCCTTTTGTGTGTACGCATAAATGTTATGGATATGTGTTTGGTATGTATATAATTTTATAGATGAGTATGTGTATAAATCGGAGCAATTGTAAGATTTTTAAAATAATGCCAAGAATGGTTAATTTTATGGGGATCTAGTGGATAATAAAGCATATTATCTTATATTAAGATAACTTTTTTTCTTGGCTCTGTTGTTCAGATTTAAGTTAATAAATAAAATACTAGTAGAGGAAAAATGTCAATGGAGTATTTCTTAATAATCAGAGCAATAAAAAAACATAAATTACTATTTTGGATTTAATTACTATTAAATTGGATTGGAGCCACAAAATATTTACCTAATTTTGTAATTTGGAATCAGTTTCTTAAATGCTTCAACTGCATTCACTCATCAACATTTTAAAGGAAATAGACCCAGTACACAGTCAGCAAGATCTTAAAGTATTATTTTAAAGTAGATGTTAGTGTGAAAAAGTTTTAAGTATAATTTTTACTTAATTAACTTATTTATAACAGTACATAAATTGTAGAAAAACTAAAAAGGTAAACAGGGAAGAACAAGCCCTCGTTTGTCACAATACGTATTAAAAATGTTTCCTGTTGTTTGCCGTCACTGTAGTGTGACCTGAAAAAGGTGACATTAATATTTATTATCTTGACGAGGGGAACAACGTGTTGTATCCTTAGGGACGAGGATCACTTTCAGTGGCAACAAGAGGGTTCCTAAATTGAGTTGCTTGTGTCAGAAAAACACCGTCGTACACTTTCTCACACGCACACACACACACACACGCACACGTGTGAACGACACATCAACACACTCCGCTCAGCAGCTCCCAAGATAGCGCGGTGCAGGCAGCAATCACTGGAGGCGAGTGTTAATGACAGACTAATGACTGCCATTTACCAAATTTCGGGAAATGTCTTAATTTATCTGGTGGTTTATAAATATATGATCTAAAAATGTTCATATATGAACAGAGTATGACACGTGTCTTCATTGAAAAAGCTAACAGTTGGTCTTTACAGCATTATATAAAGATAAATTGTTTTTGAGCTTTACATCATGTTATAATGTTATTCAAAAGCATATCTGGAGGGTTGCTTTGATTCTCTCATGCATTTTTGAGAAATCTTTTGATCTCCCATGGCAACCATTCAGCTGTTTAAAACGCCTGGTTGGACCTAGCCCCGCCTTCGAGACCCAGCTCCTCCTCTGAGCTGCAGTTTTCAGCCTTACAGAGCAGAACCTCCCTCTCTGCTCCTTTAGACTAGCCAGCATCACTTAGCAAACACCTGGTGGAACTGACCATCTGCAGAGCTCAATATAGGAGATACTTATCAGTGCAACACTGGTAAAAACATTATTAAAGGTTTAATAGAGGAGTGATGCTGTGATGACTTCCTGAAGGCGGAGTTTCAGAAAGAGCAGGAGCTTCTTAAGGGGCCCAATTTCAATGCTTTAAATTATGAAGTCAACTTCTTTTCAGTCATATATCAGTCATATAGCAGTTTTATAACAACCGATGGTAACGTAGTTGGTTGGAAAATACATAATCCTGCCCCTTTAAACTCTTCCAGGAGATTAAACCATGTGTACTTGTTCTCATGTACACACCACATACAATTCAGTTCCTTTTTTTCTGCAAAGAACAGCTCAGAAAAGTGTGCCAGCTGAGGTGCAGAGGAAGACAGAAGCTTGAATCATCTCTCATTATAATAAACAAAGCGGAATTTGTTACAACACCTGAATTCTGTTTTTTTGGCTCCACTCTTTGGTTGCCTCAGCTCCGTGTACTCCTACTTCTATAACCTAAATGTGCAAAGCGTTTGCTAAAAGTATGTTGTACATAAAAGCTATAAGGAATCTTATAAGAATTCATGCTTATACTTCACTGTTTAAAATTACAATTCAATTCATTCAGTTCCAGTTACTGTGAACCGAAATCTCTTGACTGGTTAGGCACATTCAGGATGACCTCTCACCCACTTAGGCATACACACATGGAAACACGCACACACACCCCTTAGCCATCTCTCCACAGGATGCAGTGTGTTATTTCAGCACCTGCAGGCCCGGTGGGCGATGCCACGATGACAGTAATGCGTATTGGCAGCAAGCAGCGGGAAGGCAAAGCAGCAATGGGCGGCTCCAGCTGCACAAGGCTGTGTGGAGCAGAGAAAGTTAATGCAAAGTGGATCAACATGCAAGTAAGAGTTCTAAATTAAATCTCCGGTGTCAATATCTCTGCATGAGATGACTGCTCCAAGATAGTAACTTTAGCTTTTTTTTTCCATGCCAGAATATTGAAAATTTATACACTAGTCATGTCAAATGAAGCAAATATTGACATAATTAAATCCAGTCTTTGTGGGAAGCCTTATGAATTTCATAAATGGTTAATTCACTTAGTCTAGTTATAGTCATATAAAATATTTTTGACAATTTGTTGTCTCAGCTCCAGCTTTCATTTTGACTAGATGGCGCCAAACACGTTTTTAATATACTGTGGCTTCATATCGTCACACAGTAATTTAAATAAATAATGTATACCATGGTCTGTTTTCTTCCCACTCCAAAATTATTAATACCTGTGAAAGATTTTTAATTCCAAGTTACTTTCCATCCTAACTTTTTTTCTGTCCGTAAACTGTCTGATTCAAGTGAAGGACTGTAGCCGGGTTAATATTACCTTCAACCAGAAGAGACATTTTGGTAAAATCAGAGGAAAACCTACTTCAAACTTCCATAATACCTACTGGTAAGTTTTTAGCAACACAAACTAAAACAAAAATATTACCTATTAAATTTATTACTACTTCTTAAGTTCTTATCGCAGTGGATTTTTCTTTTTTTTTCTATCTAGCTGGTTAAGTTGTGATGACTTTTGGAGATGGTTGGATCCAAACAGAAGGTCAGTGAGAAGCAGTGAGTAGATGATGGAATATTTTTTAACAAAGTAGCAATTCAAAAGGAACTCACAATAATAAGGAAATATCAGGGAGTCAGTGAACAAGAGCAGCAGGAACTAAAAAGGGACCAGGTAACATGAAGGTAACGGAAGAAACCAGTGAGGGGAGATGGCTAAATGCTGGGAGTTTGGTCACCAGACCAACAACCGGTGTTAAATACAAACAGGGTGCAGCTATGAGGGGAGAGCGCAAGGCAGACTGAGGGAGAGATAGATGGCAAGAGAGATGGTACAGATGAACCAACAGAACATAAATCTTGAGTAAATAAATAAACAACTAATAAAAACACTGATCGAAAGTAAAACGCCATCTAAGGTGGATCACAGTCGACCAAGAAAGTAAGACGCAAATGCAGAAAAACCAAAACAACCTGGGATCCTGACACACACAGCTCTATCTGCTCAGGTCTGGGCAAAAACTTAAACTTCTATGACAAAAACTCAACTTTTTAGGTTCATTTAAAAATAAAATTCAATATGCAAATAAGTTTAATGTACAAATTACTCTTGTGTATAATCAGTAGATCATTTACACGCTGCGTTCTTGTTTACTCCTTATCTCCTGTCACCTCTCTTCATTCAGCGTGTTCTTCAAAGGACTGACTTACAGTAAACACTGATGAACCTTGTTATCTTGAAGCCAAGGGAATTTAGTAAGCACGCTCTGGTTTCTTTTATCTTTTCTTTTCTTTTTCTTTTTGCTAAGATGTGGTAAAATAATAATAAAAAAAGACAATTTAACAAACATTCGAGATAAAAAAAAAAAAACACAACCTACTGAGCATTTACATGTCGAGATTGCATTAACCCTCATGATATAAACGATGACAAAAAAAAGTGAGGCTATAATCTAATTCACACGTATTCTTCTTCTGGTGCTTACAGCTCCGCCAACAACACGCGTCAGCGATGGGATTTCCTGGTGGGCGTCTCGTCCCCGTCAGCATTACACCAATCTATTCATCGGTGAACACTTCAAAGGGAAGAGGACAGAGATTAAACAAGCTGGATGCTGTGGGGCGTCAGAAAACAAAACTGTTTTGTCCTGATGAAGAGCTTTGACTGCAATGACGATCCACCTCTTAAAAAATATCTTGTAAAAAAAAGTCTATCAATAATCATGATTTCAGAGGGAATAATTCTACTAAACAACAACTAAATAAATCAATTTAGCACATTGTTTAAGAAACTGAGGAAGAAATTTAAGAATTTGAGGCTCTTCACCTGAATGATACTCACTAACTCAATTCAGAGAAAAAAATAGATGAAACCCAACAACAGAAAATCAGAGTTGGGGCTGATTTTGGTCCTAAGCAACAACATTAACTTCTGACTGAGTTCATGAGGCTGCCCCACCGCCGTCCTGAAAGACCCCCTCTTGGAAAGTACGCAGCCTTAATGGATGTTCTGGGTCAGGCAGCCTCCATCGCTTTGATATAAACAAAGCGCACTGCGACTGTCACCACTTTAACACACCTCAAGGTGCAGCTACAATCTACTTTGTTTGCTCACCAGATCCACTTTCACCCTCCAGGAGAATTGGGTCTTCACTGCTGAACGAGGGATCTGGACTGGAGGTGAGCGGCCGTGAACAGAACAAAGTTACTGCCAGAGAAAGGAAAGGTTTGGCCCGTAGTGTTCAAAGCTTCAATCTAAAAATGTCACGTTGGCCCTCTGAGCCGTTTTGATCTTTAAATCAGTCTGCGGCTGAACTTCTGCGGAGGTTAACCAGTCAGAAATCATTAGGGCTTACATCTTAAGACACAGACGCAATTGAAATGATTTCATAATGTACTTCACAGCACTTGTTTAATCAGCTCTAATCTCTCCCTTGGTGTTTTTAATGTCTGCAGTCTAAAGATCAATACAGTCCAGCCCTGCAGCAGGAGCAGCAGGAGCAGCAGCTCCAGCAGAAGCAGCAACCTTTTGTCTATGTTCTGCTAATGTCCAAAAAAACCCACAATT
The DNA here is from genome assembly GCA_033032245.1 of Poecilia picta. Lineage (NCBI taxonomy): Eukaryota > Metazoa > Chordata > Actinopteri > Cyprinodontiformes > Poeciliidae > Poecilia > Poecilia picta. Next base: position 28,848,662 of record CM065353.1, on the reverse strand, counting down.
TTGCAATTAGCAGCGATGCCATTAAGTAAGAAATTAAAATCACATGTGAATAAGCTTGCCCATGCAACGGACATAAATAGCTCCATGAGATAGTCATAATTCAGTCATGTTTTGTGAACCTGATGCAAATGTGAAACGTTTAAAGTAAGGCAGCGCCAGGAAATTGGCTGGAGAGAGAAATCAGACATTTTTGGTCAATTTGCCCCTGATTCGTGACCAGCTAGTCAGAAACGTATGCTGACGATGGTGGTCATCTGTTTGCATGATGTTACTTACAGAAAGAACAGACTCAAAGTTGGTTGTTTTCAGTATCGGTGGATTCCTTAAATTTACTGACTGCAGAGGGAAAGAGATCTGATTTTAAACTAAACTCTACATCTGCAAATGTGTCTGAGATTCATTAAGGCTGCAAAAGAGTGAGAGAGAGTGAGTCTTTCAACAGGAAACAGGAAGCCTGCAGGTATTGCTACAAAGTTTCCCGTGAGGAACGTTTCGTTTTCTTTGGTCCAAATCAGTTGATGGGTTTGTTAGCTTGTGACGTTTTCAGTTGGTTCAGTTTTCTTTTCACACTGAAAAAAAACAAACAAAACTAAAATTGCACAGAAGCCTGTTGCTACAAAAGGTGCAAGAATGTTCCATCTGTTTAATATTCAGATGAGTCCAGAGCCTCAAACATCAAGACAGGAAGAAGATGCTGAGTTCTAAATCTCATCTCAGCGTTAGTTTGTTTAATGTAAAATCACCTGCAAAGTTTCCTGAATGATTTTGAGAAAACGTCCTGAAAGTTGAAAATCTATCGAATATTAGCGAAGCCACCATCAATCAATAAAGAAGGATCTCGCTTTATAGTGAGAAATAACAGCCGACTGATAAATTAAAACAAAATGTAATACATTACATTACATTACAATACATTACAAAGTTTCTGTGATACTCTGTTGTAACTAACGTCAAGGCTACTGTCTTACTCTATTAGCTACAGTATCTACAGAGCAGCTCACTGAGAGAAGTTAAGATGTACACCAGGCACAGCTTTTAAATACACCCCCCCCGCCCCCGAATTAATGGTTCTTGTTTAAAGCAGAGCATGAGTAGCAGAAGGCGCATGGTCACCTATAGAATATGTCAGCACAAATCTGCTGTTATATCATTTAAAACGAAACCTGCAGCCAACGGGATGAAAGTAATTCAGTGCTTAGATTCATTCCGTTGAACAAACAAACATGCACAGATAGTCCAGCTTAGCAGCGTTACTGTAATAATTATATTATTATATTGACTGGAGGATGTTTCACCCACTATACATGAGTGGTCACTTTGAATTGAGTGTAACTGAATTTGCATTTTGCAGGGGGAAAAAAAGTCCAAAACATAAATAGAAGACACGACAAGAAAACGTGTTTCCACACACGTGTCTATAAATCAGCAGACATTTACAAATATGAGATTTCTTGAGCGATGGAGTACGGTGACGCTGGAGGCGGAGAAGGCCACATGTGTTAGTCCACAGGCAAATGAAAGCAAATTGAAAACTATTAATCTGCCCTTCCCTTCCTATCAGACTCGCTGTAGAGACCGAATCTCTTTTGACTGCATAAACTCGTCTCTCTCTCTTTCTCCTTCCACTTCTCTCTTTTACTTCCTTCCCTACATTCATAAGTAGAGATTAAGAAATGGAGAGCAGCAATTTTTTTGTCCCACTTCTTTCTCAGAATCCCTCCCTATCAGAGTGAAGTGGACTGTGTCTTCGCCTGAGAGCTGCTTAATATGTCGAGGCGACACGCTCAACCCAACTCCCAACCTGAGTCACAGAGAAATGGATAAAGTGACAAGAGTCCCTGATGGAAACGGCTCTGTTGTATAGGGTGAAAAAAATGAAAAGAAAAAGATACATACACCATGATGTACAAGGTCTGACATTTCATTTCTTAGGCGACTGCAGATGATTCAGCATGGGAATATTAGTTTTTGGCACAAACAAACAGCAATTTCATACAAACAGCGACACTGCTGGCTGCGCCTTCATCTGAATGTGTTGCAGTGTATGAAAACAGAAAACTTATTTCCAGGCCAAATGGGCCAAATAAACGCATTTGTTCTGTTAGATGTGTGTACAAATGCTCTGAAGAAAAAGATCTTAACCGGAAAGACTGAATGTCTTTTAGTATTTTCAGATTTAAGGAGAAAATACATTTGTTGCAATAAAGTCTAGAATTTAGACACAGTTTGTTCTTCACTCCCAGTTAATATTTGCATGAAATTGTTTGAACAGGTGAACGTGGCACTTTGAATTCTAACACTCTGGTTATTTCTCTTTTTGAAACTGAAGCCCAGAATTTTAAATCAAAGCTTAAAATTTTGCAAACTCTCTGTCTTTTCAAAGAAAGAAAGAAAAAACAAAAAGTAACACACGTCGACTCGGATCACAACACACATGCAGTGAAGTTCCCGGAGTGGATTTGGCCACAAAGAGCACTTTTTGTGCAGATCAATTCTCCACAGCCACTCAGTCTGACCACACAAAGCGAGAAAGTGGCCTTGGTCAATAGCAGCCCTTTTATTTTGGGGAAAGTAAAATGGACACACACACACACACACACACTTTTTAGCGCACCCATGCGCCCTCACACACAGTCGCTGTTCACGCATGTTTCCACCCATCCAGCCTCTTTGATTATATTTAGTGTTGTGAGATTGACACAGAGTCCATGTGCGGCAGATTGTTCTCACTCTGCATGAGAACAAATTCACCGAAGCAAAAGACCTTTTAGGACTTCATGGAGTAAAAGGGGAAAAAAATGAAATGTCAAAAGTTAACCAGCATAACTGGGCTTTCCAGCAGAGTTACAAAATGTGTTAAAAACTAATTTCCAAATGTTTACGGAAAGTGACATTAACTTAATTGCTCATTTTAACTCTACCTTATTCCTGATCGTCATGGCTGACCTTCCCTCCTTCTTAGACTTGTACAGGTCTAGAGTTGGGGGGAGAGGCAGCTAACACAGCATCTCTGCAGACCCCACACATCCTGGACATCAGCCGTTTGAACTTTTACCTTCATATTGGCGCTGTCTGTAAAAATGATTAACACTTCGCAGCCTGAGGAATCACCTGCTCTGCTGCTGATCAACAGAAGCATAATTTCCCAACAACAAACTACTCATGTTTCTCTCTTTTCCATATTTAAACAAATGGCTGGAGAACTTAAGTCATATTTTATATACAGTATAAGGTATTTCTGTAACAACTGAAGGTAACATAGTTACTTGATTGTGCTATGAAATGGTATTATGTGCATGAGAAACACATAATATTGCTCCTCTGAAGGTGGATGTTTCCAAGTTGATTTATCATGGTCTATTTTCTTTTTTACATCAAAAATCAAGTCATTTAAACACTTCAGGTGTGAAACTCACATATTTTAAGTCAAGTGTTATGTATGCACATTGTTTCACCAACTATATTACATGACAATATCACCACCATCCTAAAATAATACATTTTCTATCAGAACAATTTTTTTTCTTTACCAAAATCAAAATAATGACTTTTGCTCATATTTTAGGCCAACATTTGTTTCTTCTGAAAAGAAACAAACCTACATATCAGAAGGCCTTTCATTTCTCATCATATTTCTTTCTTCTCTTCTGTCTCTCTCCTCCTGTTCGTCTCTTTATTTTCCCCCCGTTTTCTCTGCCGTTTCCCTTTTCCATATGTCTCTCTCTCCCTGCCTCAGTGACTTTCTACCAGTTGGCTATATCTCGCCCGCTCTCATTCTTCACTCGACTGTGCTGCTCCTGATAGCCCATATATTAACTCCCACCCTGAGTCACACATTATTGCACTGTAAATGTTGCTCTTAAGACTCCTGATAAGCACCCTGCACTGATCTGAGGGGGCAGCATGCTCTGCATGTCCTGTAATCTGACACACCTGTCATTACTCGCACAGGCAGAGAGCTAAGATATGAGTCCGTTTGTGGAAACACTACGAAAAAAAATATTCTAAATAATAAAAAAACACAAAGATGTGAATTCAGAATGGCAAGAACCTGAGAGTAATTCAAGAAAGAGAAGTGAACATGAAAAACTCACATGAGATAAAATGATGTAACACTTTGCAAACGCCATCGGATACGATCGTCAGCTTTGTGTTTGTGTTTTGCAAAAGCAACACAACTCCAGGGCTGAATGTGTTGGATCTTAAAAAAATAAAAAAATGCATACAATTTGCCTCTTACAGTGACGAGCATAAATATTCACACCCACACATCTCTGTTCAGTTAGATAATTAATAGGACATTTCAAAATAAAGAGATGTATTATTTATTATTTTGATATGGAATGAAGACGATGCATGAATTCCCTGATTTTTCCCATGGAGGGACAGTCAAGGTCCTTTCTAATCTATCTAACATTCATTTCAATCAGAAATAAATTTTACTGATATCCATTAACAAAATCCAGCACAAACGTCAGCCTTCGGAAAAGTTCTGAATAGTAAACCGCTGAGTATAAGTGCAGTTATTCTCTGAATATCAGATCACATTTGTCACAATGTTTGTAGAGTTAAATGAATGTCCAAACTTCTTCATAAGGAAATAGGAGGGTTATATATATAGGACCTATCTCCATATATAATGTTGTTGTTATGCTATTATAGCATTATTAGCATGATCATGATCATAATTGTTAATACTATGAGCGATACTATTAGTCATAGTTTTATTAATATGGGAATGTTGTAAGCACATCACTGAATGTACTGATTTCACAAAGAATCAGTAGAATTAAAGTATTTTGCTACAACACTTATAAATAGTTAGAGGTCATAACTCAAATATATACATATATTTATACTTTTACCCACTACTTTGAGCATTAATTATTTATTGCATTACAGTCATTTTATTTGTAATTTCTAACTTTCAACAAACATCAAATATAGCATCACGAAGACCAAGGAACACTCCAGACAGGTCAAAGGTCAGGGTATCTGTGACATCATGCTGAGAACAACTAAATCTACTAACAGAACCTGGAATGAATGACTTCTCGAGACATGACCGTCCTCCTGAGGTCAATGTCAACATCAAGAGTTCAATGGAAACTCTAGAGGAGCCACCTGCTGCTAAGGTAAGCAATCGGTCACCAGGGCAACCACTAGTTGTGCTTAATTTGAGTGTGACATGAAAAAAACCTATCTTGAAAGAAAGTTATAAAGACAATACGTCTGTTTTATTTTATTTACAATAATACTTAAAGAACAAATTATTTGTGCTTTCAATGTCCAAAACCTTTGAAATTATGAACAGCCTGTTAATGTGAACACTGAACGGCTTAATGCCAAAATACATTAAAGATCTGCTGTTGCTGCATCAACCTTCCAGACCCAGAACCAGAACCAAACATGGAGAAGCAGCATTCAGCTTCAACGCTCCTCGAATCTGGAACAGGCTACCAGAAAACCGCAAAACAACCGAAACACTGATTTCACAGTGGGTAAAAATAACACTGAAACATTTCCTCAGTAGAAATACTTCTACTAAAGGAAATTTACACCAGTTGGCAACAAGCCAAGTAATCCACACACGCACAAAGACTAAAAAGCAAAGCAGTCTACAAATAAAAGATGTGGGTAAAATATTGGAACAACAAGGAAGAAGTTTGAATTCCGGAAGAAAAGGATAAATGAAAAGGGACTGAAAGCCAACGAAGCTCTTAAAATATGTCAGTATTTGGAAAGCATTGCTATTGATATGTGACAATTATTATCAGCTGGTTTATTATTATCCTCCAGGATGTATAAACTGTTTGCCTAAGTACGGTACAGAACACAATTGGCAAAAGCAAAGAAACCTTCACAAAAACGTCTTACTGCTGCACAACATACTAACGTCAGTCATTACAGATGAGCTCTTAAGTTCTGAGTCTTCCAGTGAATGCAGTTGGAGTCATAATTTGGACATCTTTTCACCATAAACCAGCCACATTTGAGGTCACCTTCATTCTGACACAGCATGACATGAAACCAATCTGTCCAAGACCCGTCAAACAACAAGGACAACTTTCAGAAAGACGTGGAAACAGAAGGCACACTGTTCCAACAAGAGCAATACATTAAATACTCATCAGCAGTCGCCTCTGTGCACAAAACTGAAGCACGTTGAAAGTTCTTTCAAATTTGCAGCTGATGATTTGGTCAAGAAAGTGACCTACGAGTCGGATAAGGTCTGGTCCGATGAGGTCAAGTCTGGATGCAACTGCCATGACGTGTTTGGAGAAGAAATTATTCTTCAAGTTAAAGGTGTTGATGTCAAGAAGCAGAAGTTTGGAGCCGAACACAGGGAAGAAAACCTGTAAGAGACTCCAGGCTGAGTGAAGGTTCCTAAAACATGCAGTCAAAGCTACAGTGGAAGAAATTGGACCACAACTGTTGGAAAAGTATTTACCTAAATCTCATTTAGAATGTTAGGTCAGACTTAAAAATTATTTCCACCGCCCCAAAAAAATATTCTCTTCATCCTGAAAGACTGAAATAGAAAAGAAAAGCCAGATGTTTTGTCCCGACTGTGGTTATGTTGATAGAGGCGTAACTTGGTTCTCCACTGTACTGACTAAAGAGGATTAAGGGAAATTACAACATTACGGGGTTTTTTTCTTCTGGGCTTCACAATTGTACACTAGTTGTGTCGGTCTATAAAACCACATTAGGTTTGAGTGTTATTGTGAGGAAATGCAGAGAGAACTACAGCTTTCAGTACTTTGAAAAGGCTGTGAATGTTAAAATCTTCTCAAGCTCAGGCTGACTTGAATTTGAAAAAAAAAAAAAAGAACTTTGAAAAGAGAAATGATTAAGTACCGACTGAGTAAAACATGATGAATACAGATATTGAAAGATGAGGGGTTTTTTTTGCAGACTTCCCACACTGGGTTTAAAGGATATGGGCTACAGACCATGCGGATGCACAAGCTGCGTGGGCAGGTTGTCTGCTTCAGACAGAAGAAGACCACAGGAACCAGCTCAGGATAGGGCACCACCAGCACGCTGGTGTCGCTGCTGCCGTCGTCGGCATCGTCCTCGTCGCCGTCGTCTCGCTCCTCCACCACCTTCAGCTCCTTTTCTTCTTCTTTGAGCTTCTCTTCCTGAATGATCCCCTTCTCTTCCTCTTTTTCCTCGGGACAGACGCGATAGCGAGGAGAGGGCCTGCGGAGGGGCGAGGACGAAACCACACCATCTCTGCCCTTGGTTGCGGCCGGTGCTGTCCTGGCGGCTGTCGCTGCTGACTGTGTGGATGCTGATGCTGCAACACCAGGGCCCTCCTCCTCCTCACTCATGGCAACCTAGGAGTCTTGGACGAGAGAGACGGAGAGGAAACTTTTAAGCAAAAACTATTTCAGAGGCGGCGCACAAGAGAAGCTTGTGGACAATGGAAAAACAAAAAAGTACAGAAATGAGAAACAACAACATAGATAGTAAGACCTGCAAATTATACTCCAAGTTCACACTGACAATGGACTGGTGACATCTTATGGTAAAGCCAGTAAAAGCAGACACGTGTTTAGTAGTATGAAATGTCATTTGTAAAGTTACAGAGTCAGAGTTCTGCAGAAAAAAATTGGAATAGAAGAGAGAGAGAGAAAAAAAACTAGGGGTTCATTTTTTTAAATATATATATTTTTTTACCGTGATATTAATTAATTTCTACATGCTATCATTTCAAAGTAAATATTAGCAAAGTTAGCAAGTTAAATATTTAGCATGCTAACTATTTAGTTTACAAATGAAACATTGAGTTAGCACATTAAATAAGCTAAATATTTTGCTCCTAACTAGATATTCAACTAGCAAGCTAAATATTTAGCATCTAACTAAATATTAAGATTACGCAGAATACAATGAGTTAGCAAGCTAAATATTTAGCATGCCAACTAAATAAATATTTTGCTCCTAAATAAGTATTTAATTAGCAAGCTAAATATTTAGCATCATATTAAATATTAAAGTTACACATAAAACAATGAGTTAGCAAATTAAGTATTTAGCATGCTAGCTACATATTTAGTTTACAAGCAAAATATTTAAGTATTTTGCTTCAAAGTAAATATTTAGCTTGATAACTATATATTTAATTAGGAAGCTAAATATTTAGCATGCCGACTTAATATCTTGTTTGCACATAAAGCACCTAGTTAGTGAAAAAGTTAAATATGTTATGTTAGCATTTAGCTTAGACGTAAATATTTGGTTCCTGTGCAAATTCAATTGCCAAAAAGTGGAGGTGTGCTATCAAAGCTAGGTAAGCTAGTTCTCTATAGCCTTCTGCTGGTGAGCCGGGGCACTCATCATCATCGCTGAATGTCTATTTGTAAATGTCTGTATTGTCATTAAAAGGGTTGATCTGACATTTTAATCTGAAATGTTGTTCATGTTGAAAAGAAAAATCATTTTGAAGAGGTGGCATTAGGAACAGCAGTTTTGAAGATGCATTACAATGTGGCACCTCAGCTTTGAGGACAAAATGATCATCTGTTGCTTAATATATCCAACCTGCCAAAGTAGATAATGCCATTACTTCTATATATTTGTATATATTTTAACTTCCCTTCATACCATGTTCTCTTCATACAATGATTTTAAAGCCTATTTAAAAACGTACTAAGGTAAGCTACTTTTAAGGCAAAGTTGAATAAAACTACAAGCACACAAAATAGTACAAAAGAACGATATGAACTCCAAAAAACCCCAATATGATCAATTCAAAAACATTTCAGAAATTCGATATTTGAGGTGTTCTGCCTTTGGGGACAAGTTAAAGATCACCAAAGAGAGGGGAGTGGAAAAAACCAGTAAGCAGAGAGTCAGGATGGAGAGTTTAGTGGTTCAGTCAGAACCTTAGACTGCTGAGAGGATTTTTAGATTGTTGAATGGAATCAATGCTGTGTAGCTGGAACAGGAACAGAGGTAGAGAAGATCCTGAGTAGCAGCAGCGAGACAAGGGAACAGAACACACTGATCTTACTATGAGCTACCGAGTAAGAATGGTGTTAAGACAAGCTTTACACTTTGGTTGTTTTAGTCGTTTAATCTGCTCTAACCAATTTCTAATTGCTAAAAGGATCACAGATGGTTTGAGACAGCTGCAAATTATCAGCAAAGTTTCCTATTAAAGGCAAAGCAAGCTGCGATCAGGCTTAAAGAGCAGGTGCAAAATAAAAAGCAAGTGAAGTCAAAATTCATCTGTTATATTTTGTGTTATTGATGTGTGACTGCAGAGTTCACAACACCACAAACTTAGAGAAATACAGACGGTTAAAGATTTCCTCAAGAAACTGCGGAAGGTGTTATTTTTTAATGACATGGTAAAGGTACAAGGTCAATAAATCATAACTATTAGCAAAACGATAGGAGACAAACAAGGAGAAATGCTTTTATCGATGCGGTTAGCGAGTGCGAGGCATACTGAGCCACACTGAGGATCCATGTTCATAAGCTGCAGCCATTTACTGCCACATAAGCAGGTTTATTTCATGTTTTTGAACAGCTGTCAGATTTCTGTTCTCATGCTCTGTTGGACATAAAAAAATTAGTTCCTCCTCTGACGGATGTTTCAAAGCAGATTTAACACCAAGACGACAGAAAGGAAAATCCCAGCTGGTCTGCTGTGACGTTCCTTCCCTCCCCATTGGTTTAAGGCTTCCAGACAACCAGTCAGTGTTGATGAAGTTTGTTTTAAAATGGCAGATAAGGCGACTTGATGTTGCTCATTTGGACCAAACGCATCCTGTTTATTGTCCACATTGATGTGCCATTTGGTTTTTCTGTGTGTAAAGCTGACCTTATTTATTTATTTTTTATAAAAATTACAAATAAAAAAGAACAATTACCTGTAGCTTTAAGCAAATGCTAAAAGCAGAAAAAATAAATAGACAATTTCAAAGATCTTGAGCCACTTAATATTTATACTTAAAAAAAGGAAGTCTCTAGAATTATTCAGGCTGTAATCATTTTGTCAGAATAAAATTAAAGAGCCAATGTCAGCGTTATTAACCTCAACAGAAGGTTAATCAAACACTGAATTCACAGGCCAGGGCTTCTGCTCATGTGCCTCAAACTACTTAAGCACCGCGACTTTAATCTCCCTCAAATTATGGAAAGATATTATATTGTATGGTCTTTTTTTTTAACAAATGGCAACAAATTTCTGAAAAGACAATAAAAAAAATCCCATGAATTTAAATGGCTAAGCAGAGAAGATGACTGTCTCTCAGTCACATGACGACTGCTACCTGCAACCTGGAAAACTAATGACTGATTCTTATGGGCGTCTGTGTCCACACAGCTGGCAGTGAACTAATGCTTCATGTTACTGAATTTGAATATTTGCTTTAGCTCTACTGGGTCAGACAAACAGAAGCTGTTTAAATAATGTTCCTCCCTCATTGTGCAAAAACAAAGATGTCTCCTTTTGTGTTCCATGTACAGGTAGAAATAAACAGCAAAATTATGTTAGGTTACAATATCTAGGTATAAGCAGTGGCACATAATGTTTTTCCAGTAAACTGTTGATGTACTCATCTCTGTGTCCCGCAGAGTGTAGATCATTTTCTACTATGAATTTGATGTTGTTGCAGTATTTTAGAAAAAAACATTTTCCAAAAAAACAAAGACATTATTGTTTCATTGTAAAAAGGAGAAAGTATATAGAAGAATCAGAAAGTCAGCTTTGATTCCGTTTATTCTTTATTGTACTTTATTGATAGAATTTATTATATTTCCAAAACAAGTCGTGCATGTAGAGGTTGACCTAATCACTAAATTAAGGGTCAGAATACAAATACCTCAGATGATTTATACATTTTTATGAGTGGAACAACATGAAGAAATTGTCTTTCTACTTCTGTAATACAATTTATCTCACATAAAATACCAATAAAATTTGTTGGTATTGATTGACTAAGGTAGTCAACCATTGTTTTTAGATTCAGTTTGTTTATTTCACATTTTCTGTTCTGATCCTAATTTCACCAACTGAACGAAAGAAAAGTTATGTAATTAAATCATGTTTGACCACGCCTGTATTTAAATGTGCCATACTGGTGCAGAGTCATCAAACAAATTTGTAATTCAGTACATTTCTGTCTTAAACGTTTTTAGTCCATTCAGCACTGATTTCTTATCGGATCGGAAACCTCAGATATCGATATCGGAAAAAAAAAAAAGTGGATCAGCAAGAAACACCACTCTAGGAAAACACATTCAAAGCACAGAGTATGAGAAAATAAACAGAAACACTTTAAAGAGACTAATCAACTATACACACCACAACAAAACTGTTGTAACTCATATCAGCTCAAGGAAAAAAAAGAAAAGAAAAGAAAATTACCACAAGCTGAGAAATAAAAACACAGTCTCTGCTGGATGTGAGCTCTCATAGTTGGCACTAAAAAGACAATGTAACGCCGCACCTTTCACAGAGCAAATGACCTGATAACACATAATATTCACAACCCATTAGGCATGGTGGCAGGTATCAATTACCATGAAATGCATTGACCACAGAAGTCAAACATGGTGGTGTGCTGTGGTGGCGCAGGGGTTAAGCACAACCCACATATGGAGGCCCTAGTTTTCAAGGCAGCTGTCACAGGTTCGATTCCCCTTTTGCTGCATGTCTTTCCCCCTTCTCTCATTACCCACTTTCCTGTCAATTAACTATCAAATAAAGGCCACTAGAGCCAAAACAAATCTAAAAAATAAGTCAAACACAGTGATACACCCACACAGCTTAAACCATCAACACAACAGAGTCAGAGGCTAACAGTCGGCTGTTTTGATGCGACACACATCCTCATTAGTAGCCGTGCTGGAGGCTTAATGGCCGGAAGTCTCACCTTCACACAATTACACACAAACGACAAACTCAAAGTGTACAGCTTTTCATTTCTTTACAATCCCAAATTATTTTTCACTTGCGTTGCCTTAAAGATAAAACTGGAATAAGTCAAACGTATATATTGAATATAACAGACACTCGTTAGGACTGAATCACGTCAGCGCCCCCCTCGTCCTCCTGTCTGGTCAGGCGTATTTACATCCAAGCACAGGGAGCTAAAAAGCAAACAGCAGTCTAATAATGATGTAGGCTGCCTTAGATGAAAAGCTTTAAGTAGACCCCCCCCTCACATTTCCTTCAGCCTTTGGCTTGTTGCACCTCAGATATAAAACAAGCTCACAAATGAGCGAGGATCCCATGTAGCGCAGAGCGACTAGTTGTCTGGTGTGGAAACAAAACTTTGAAGGAACTTAGAAATGAGATGATAAAGGCAGATGCGTCACCATTCGGAGATTCTGTTTGCCACAGACTTTTGGAAGGAAACGAAAAGAACTAAACATTATTGATATATATATATATTTTTTTTTGAGTAGTTTTTTCTAACGCCATTTGCACTTGCAGAACACATTCTATCAGTCAACTCATTCAGAAGGAAATGCATTTTTTTTCTTTGTTTGGGAAGAGGCTAAACTCAACAACTATTCCACAAATTTATTCAAATGTGGCAATTATGCCCTCGGGAATGTTACAATAACAACAAAAATATGTGCTGTATTTATGTCACTAAAATACTAATCTCATTGACAGTCACAAGGTCAACTGAAGTGGCAAGCTAACAGGCAGTAACACTTCGGTAACCCAGTGGTTAATGACACTGTCCTAAACATGACATAACACTTGTTGTGAACATGAAGGAGTCTTCATGAGTGTTTATGACTGGTTTAATGAAGTGTCATCCAGTAAACAATGACACTTTCGATGCAAAGTTGCTTTAAGTTGTATTAAAAGTCCATTAAAAGTTCCATGACAGTGACTGGTTAAAAGGTGTTTGTGTTTCGGTAGTTTCCTGTCTGGACAGCAGTGTTCCCAGTTTTGTCTTCCTGTATGTGTTAGCCTGAAGCTAACGCTTTACCCGGCGAAGCCCCGCAGATCGCTGCAGTGCTGTCACTAAAGGACATGACACTAACCGTTTTCACACTGACACCGCAAGGCCTGAAATACTGTAGAAAAGTGTTCGGTTTGGACGGCGCGCGAGACCACAAACGTCAGCTGGATTTGTTCTGCACCGGTGGAGATTTCTACACCTAGCCCTCAAGGAAGAAAGAAAAAAAAGAAAGAAAGAAAATTCTGGGAGACTGACTGGAGAGACGGTGTGCAGGTGAAGCAGCAGCATTTACTTGAAGTGACAGAGAGAGTGAGGCAGTGTGTGTGCTGATATGTTTCTTCGGTCTTATGTGATTACACAAATCTTCATCTGACATTATTTACCCGTTGTATGGTGAAATGAGCAACATCCTCACTATAAATGCCAACCCACAACTCCTTCCTGGTGTTTCAGCCTTCAACTACACATTTTCGGAAAACTTTGCTTCTGCAAAACCTCTCAATGTTCTCCAGAAAATCTCAGGCTACATCCACACAGCAGGTCTTCATGCTAAGAAATAACATTTTTTAGTTTTCTGTTTGGTTGCTGGTACCACTAAGTAAACCCAACTACAATGGGACTTTAGTGTGAACGGTTTAAATCTCGTACACAGAAGAGGAACTTAGACGTTATCAGGCCTGGAGCCGTTTTGCGGATTCATTTTTAAAGTTTATCCAGCACTAGGAGCAGACTGCAACATAAAAAAAAAATAACACCAGAGAGGAAACTAATGAAAAGGAAGCACAGCTAACAGCAGCGGGAGAACTGACTGCAACTTTTTGCGAAGTCTGGATGCATCAGTCAAAGCTAAGAGTTGTGGGATTGTGGTTTGATGAGCTTTGATGACACAAGCCTCTTTCATAAACTTATAATCAGTTTTAAGACTTTGCTTGAGTCCAAGTTTACAGCGTTTGGCTTTTTCTGGTGTAAACGTACGACGCGTGTTTCAATGACGTAAAAGTTGAATAAAATGCGACGCGACCGTTTAGAGTGTAGAGGCTTTGAGAACAACCGGATACACGACAGAATCAGTACCACATTTGGAAGTCGCAAAAAGTTGGTGTTTTTTTTGGAGGGGGGGTGAAAAGATCTGAATCAGGCCGTTCAGAGATAACAGTCAGATACAGATCGAATGTGGGCAAAAAAAGTGAATTTGAGTCACACTTAAGTGACCCAACTGAGCTTTAGATATTCATGCTTGTAAATCTCAACATTCAAGAAGTTAAACTTTTCACAGAAACCTCAAAGAAAGCAAGAGGTCTCCTAATGTTTTCCATAAGTTCTACAAAGCAAAAGAAGCGATTTTAATCGTTTTCCACTAGATGAAAAACTCCTGCTTCACGCAGCGTTTGTACTGTTTAAAGATTGACCAAACTAATTGTTCATGCCCAAAAGGAACAAATTGTTTTTGTTTTCATCCAAATGCAGTCGTCACACAGTTAGCGGAGACGACAAACGGCAGATTTATTCAACTAAAAGCTCCGTCAGCTAACCACCACCCAGGATCTCCCATCTCAGTTTATCTTTCTCTGGGCTTCAAACCATAAACAGCAATTAGCTGAGCTCCCCGTCAGACCCAGGCAGGAGAAACGCTGCTGAGCAACAAGAGGCGTTTGGCTGCAGACGCAGTTAAGGGAATAAAGGTTTGCTACACTTCTCTGCAATCTGAACTGCAGCAGGTGTTTTACAGCTGCTGCAGTTCCGATTAGCCACATTGGCTTCGTGTGGATTCGTCCTATTCAGACAGTCAGTGCCACCGCTTAGAGCTTTAGTGAAGCTTTACAAAACATTCAGACATTGTTGTTGGCAAGAGGAACGCTCTGTGCGCATGGTGAACCTGTGTGTGTGCGTGTGTGTGTGTAGGTGTGCCAACTTTGTAGGTGTTGCTGAGAAGTTGGCGGGGTTTAATGCAGCTACAAGTGGCTTGTGTGTTCTCACGGCAGCGAGATTTTTTGCTTTCGCAAATTTAAATATGAGCAAGTCTGTCTGCATCTGTTTGCTAACTGACTAGTACAGGCCCGCCTGCTTCGTTCCAGTTTCAAATGTGAGCAAGACTTTATCAATATTCTCCTAATGTTGACAAAAAAAAAAGAAAAAAAAGAAACGGACAATTTTGCAATGGCAGCATTCACATTAATTAAAAAACACATTTGGTAGATCCTCCAGCTACTTCCTGACGCCTTCTTTGTGGTTTATGCCAATGGCAACTTCCACTTGTTGATCGTGCGACTCGTGTGACGTAAAAAAAAAAAAAGTTTTAATCGCAATTTTGCAAAATAAACCAATTCTGATACGGCCAAGTAAAGCACCTCATTCTAGCACCATGGATGAGGTGGTGCTGCCTTTACGCCTCCTCATCCACTGCACATTTAACAGATTAGAAAACCTCACAAGACCATCTTCCAATTAGACACTTTTGAAAATGATTGTCAAAATGACAATGTCTCAAAAGATGGCCAGCATTTACAATAATGAGTTGATATGATGCAAAAAAAAATCTATGTTAATAATCTACTATTATTTTTTTTTATCTACAGATGGATAATAATGTAAAAATAAACTAAACTTTACTGAGCTAACATTACATTTTTATTGCTCTGTTTCAGTTCAGTGTGTGTGTGTGTGTGTGTGTGTGTGTGTGTGTGTGTGTGTGTGTGTGTGTGTGTGTTGTGTGTGTGTGTGTGTAATTGAAGCTGACATCTCCTTATGGTGATCTGCTGTTCCATAAGCAGAGGAAATACACCCTGTGCTCCAAACATGACAGCTAACAGAGTTAGCCTTTAGCTGATTGGAACGTGAACCTGGTGGAGACAATGAACGAGGGCAATGAGGTTGTGGAGGAAATTAATTTGAGGAGAACAATTTATTTACTAGAAATATACAAGAGGATCAAGAGAGGGAGAGAACTGAGTGGAGTTCAGTAAGATTTTTTCTGAAGTGTCGATTTGGAAGTACGGGATTCAAATTACATTTCCATTTTAATCAAACATTTATTGTCGTCGGGTTATGTTTATTCAGGTCCAAAATATACTTAATAAGGAAACATTTTAGGTCAGCATTTACTGAACTGGCTTGCTTGTGCATACGTTACCATAAATTTCTTAAATACAGTGTTAGCTAATTTATTCTTGACAACAAATCATGTTTCATTGTCTCTGTTTAGTCTTTGTTATATACCTGAAAAGCATTTGTCTAATTTGGAGAAAAGAAAAACGGCATTGGGACTCGTCCAGGTTCACTTCGATGAATGTTGTCAAACTTTGCACTTCACAAGAGCTGGTTCAAAGGTCAATTCACACAGAATAAAAATGAACGGATGTCAGAGTTATTTTGAAATTCTAATCTTAAGTCACTTGTGGTCCAAAAAATCTATATATTTCTTCTCAATCTTTTAAAGAGTTGTCCCAGAAGCTTCAATTGTTCAAACTAAAGTAAAATGCTGATATATTTGTGTCAGGATCTGTGTTTTTGTGTTTATCTTTGAGTTCTTTGTGTAGTCCTGTTCCCTGTGAGTCCCGTCTCGGCGTCTTCCCCGTTGATTGTTTCCCAGGTGTGTCTCGTTCCTGTGATTACCCTCTCAGTGTATTTAGTCTCACCTGTTGTCTGCGTTCCTTGTCGGGTCCTTGTCGTAAGTGCGTCAAAGAATGTCTATTGGTGTCTTCAGTTGAACTGTGAAGTCCTGGCAGGCTTAGCGCCCTGTCAGTCCCATGTTACAGTTGCTACCGGAGATAGCTGTGTGCTACGTTTGCCGTGCTGCCTGTTTTTGGACTGTGAGCTCTACATTAAATCCATCTTCTTCATCACAACCTGGGTTCCAGCGTCTTCTCCTCACCATTACAACCCCCACCTCATGACAATTTGTATATTTATTACATGTGTACTTTGTCATAATCTTTAGATTTTGCTTGTCCTCTTTTACTGTATTCAGAGAGCGGTATCATAAAACTCCCATATTGGTGAAAAAGAAAATTATTTTGGGATTTTAGTTACTCTATTTTCTTGGATCTCCAATAATGAAAAGCTGATTATAAAAGGCTGTTATGAATAATTGATTCAACAATACACTGTGTTAACTCTGGTTTCAGCAACAGGAAGAAGAAAGGTTTCAGGAAGGACACTTGACTTCAAAATCTCACCATTAGGATAACATTTCGTTTCCCATCATTAGAAGAGGGTCTCTCCTGCGTTAAGGACTAAACAGAGAGAAGATCTGCTTCTGAAACTCGAGGAGTTTTGAATCCAAAAATTCATGTTACTGCTGGCACATCAGGTATCTAATCTGGCCGAAAGGAGTAAACCTTGACCCTGGTTTGTTTGGAACTCTGCAGAAAGAACCTTGGAACTACAGGTTCCCCAAGCATCAAAGAAGAGCAATCGATCCAGCCAGATGCGGATGATGTTGTGAAAACTAGAAGACCTGAGTTGAGAAGCAGGCTGGGTTGCAAACCCCTGGCCGAAAGCTCCAACCTTTATAGAGAAACGTGTTTTACATATATTTCCTCCATTTTGGTTCTCTTCCGAATTCCATGTGACTCATTAAGCAGTGTAAACAAAAAAAAACAAAACAAAAAATTAGATTGGGGTGAGGTTCCAGCCTCTTCACCTACTACAGCGATGTAAACGGTTGGACCTCTAACAAGCTGCTGCATGAACAAGACAAGAGTTGACACGACTGGTAGAGAGCCTGTTGAATAATTCAGAGAAATTCAACCTGCTAGAAGTAAACTTTTGGTTGTCTCTGACCTGCTCTGACTCGGCCATGAGCTGGAGTGTGCAACAAGCTAATGTGGCACGACGCGCTACGTGCCTGAGCTTTGATTTTATTCAAGAAATAGTCAGCTCAATGTGGATTTTAAATTCAGTACTTCAAATAAACCTTTTCAGCCCAGCAGAAACCTGCCATAGCAACACACACACCCGCACAGAGTGCTTTTCTCAAGGACGGGTTTTAACCTCAAACTGCCCCACCACCACAGTCATTTTACTGTGGCTTCATACGAGCGGCTACATTCACTGATGTAGTCCCCTTCATGATGAAATGAATCAGCAGGTCAAAGACTCATCTGAACGTACGGAGACCATAAAACCAGAAAGCCTGACACATATGCAGAGTTAAAGTGGATTAGACAGAGAAGAAAAGAACGGCTCAGAAAAAAACAAACAAAAAAAACATGTGCGGTGCTGTGGAAAAGTATTTGTCGCCTCACAGATTTAGTTTGTTGATTTTTTTCTGTCACATTTGTTTCTGATCAAGCAAATTGGAACAGCAGACCAAGAAAAAGGCGTTTTTGTTCACTAGAGCATTTCAAAATAATGGTAATATTTTACATGTGGATAAACTGGTTCTCATCTGTTTTTAAATGTCTTTACATTTATTTATTTTTATTTGAATATTCCCATAAAGCAAAATTATTTTCGTAATTTCAAATTGTGCAGTGTTTTGGTAAATAGAAACACAGCTAGTTCACATTTTGAAAGACATTCATTTTTTTCTTTGACCTACTGTATTGTTAAGTCTGCAAACCAGAAAACCAGAACTGTTCTAGACCTCAGGACTTTTACTGAAGACGAGGGGAAAAAAACTTACAAAACTGTGAGGCTGTGGGTAAACAAGATGACCTGGAGAAAAACTGCAGTGCAAAAGACCAAACCAGTGGAGAATAATGAAACCAGGGAGCTTAAATACACTGACAAAAAAATCACAGAAAGACCCGAAGAGCTGAATGGATGCAGATGGGGAAGGAGCAGGTAGGGATAAATGAGGAAATGATGAGCAGCTGGGATAGCATGGAGAAGAACGGTGGGCTGAGGCAAGGTGGAAATATGAATCTAATAGAAAAAGATCTAAAACACAAACAATGAAAACAACTGAAGTAAAACAAAGGAGTGAACTAAAATGGCAAGACAGCAGAAAAACAATTAAGAAATGATTAAAACTGAAAATCACTGAAGCTAATTGTCCAAACAACAATTGATGGCAACAGTACATAGAAACTGAAGTTCTGATGTTAAGTCATCAAAATGATGAAAACTTAGAACACCAACTGGGGTCTATGAATCTTCTTTTTGCTGTCAGAAGTCTGATGGAGAAGTTATTCCGGTTTCTTTGACATCTGACTCGATGCTTTTGATCAAATTTTAAAAAGAGCTGCACCGACGGTTCATGTTGTCACATCAAGTTTTTCTAGAGAATTTCTTTGCAGCTCTTTTTCTAAAAAAGAAAAGAAAAGATTTTTTAAAAACTGCATCTTCCCTGCTGGATTAAACTCTGTGCTGCTGTGATTCCTGGTGTAAACGTCAATACCAGCCGTCGATGTCAGCTAGTTCTGAATAGCATTCAGCTTTGTGGACATGCCAAGGCTACATGTACGATATATCTTCAATTCAGTCACATTCTGGATGCTTTTTTAATTATTATTTAAATGCCTTTTAATTTCTTCACTTATTGGGTTCCTTCTCTTCATTCACAATGCAACAACATAATTTCTGTGTAGAGATTAATAATCAATCTTTTGATTAAATTCAATATGTGCTAGCTTGTTTGTGACTCTGTATACCCACAGGTCGTTTTTTTGTTTTTTACTGTGTGAGTGAATAACTGCTGTGTTTTTCTAAGCCTGTCCTCCATTAGTCTGGATGTGAGGCTCTGACAGTATCAGACCACTAGGATCTATGGCTGGTAAAAATAGATTGCGATGCAGCTGTAGCCCTCTGCTGCTAACACAATCTGTCTATCTACGGCCCTGAGAGATACAGGAACTGACCGTATATCAGTCTCTCACTTCCTGAGATAAATTAAATTATTGACACACCATGAGGAGTCGGTATTTGGAGGAGTGGGAATACACACACCTCATGTTTACTGGAAGCAGCCTATCACAGTGATTGACCAGAAGTTTGGGACAGCTGCATTAAAAAGTACTCATGGTGCATTTTTCTTTGATTGCTACAGCCCAACCCTATCCCCCTACCATAAGCCCTAACCGGTACATGTCGTCTGGTACCTCTGTATTGTGTTTGAATTCACCAGATACTTCAGAGTCTTTCTGAGTTTGGCAAGTTTGATCACCTACTCCATGGTTAGTACGCGATGCGGTTCGCTTTCAGCATAAATCTGATCTCATCCACTTTGATGACCTGCCTGCATCTCCTGGCAGGACACCAAGGACAGGCCACACAGTCTCTCGGATTGGTTGACGCTCCGTGTACAGATGCAAAAGTTCAGACTTTCCAAATGTAGCGTCTGGGTAAGTCTGTGAAAATGTGCTGCGAGACTTCGACGATCCAAGATGCACAGTTCCATCGTAGTCTTTGCATGTAAACCAGACGACCCCGATGCTCAAATTGCGTCAGGGTCAGCAGCATAAATTATTGCTGCTGACTTTCAATCAAAAGTCTCCTGGCATAATAAGCCGTACCTCGAGCTTTGAGTTTTAACCAGAGTGAATTGCTCTTTATGCATCCCGTCGAGTCAAATCTGATGCGTTTGTGACGCATTGGCAGAACGACCTGCAGAAACGGCACTAACCTAATAGCTGATCATCAGGCATAGCCGTTTCTCCCATAATCTTTTATATTCAAAAACGTCTAAAAGCCTTCTCCTCCCGTAATAAATCCCGCCTCGTTGGGATCAGTGAGTCACCACCCCCATCAGGGTTGCCGTTGCTTAGGTTCTGTCCCGGCACACATTCATTAGTGGCATCAACGGGCTTTTGATTTCAAAAAAGGAAGGAAGCTGCTCACCCCCTTCTACATCCACACTAATGAATCCCCCTCGGTGGCTGAATGCAGACGGACGGACGGACAGACAGGCGGACACAGGAGTGCGTATGATGGAAGGAAAACTACGTTCCACAGCAGGAACGGTGAAACATTAGCAGAACGGCGTTTGGCGGTTAGAAGCTGGGAGCAGGAGAGGCTGTGGGAATCAGATGGATATAATAAAACAATATGAAATTTGTATGCATATGAGAGACAAAAAGGGAGCTGAGGGTGGAGGGAGGCATGAGAACGGGGATGATGTATGGGAGGGAAAAAAGCGGGGAAGGTGCGCGGGGTGGTTGATATGACAGATACCCCGCGAAAAAGATCTGCCCCGAGGCAAAATAACTCATCACTGGAATTACACAGGAGCACCCTTGAGTTCTGTGCGAGTGAGCATGTGTTGCACAAGTAGCCGGGATATACAGGTTTATACGCTTGGATTCTCGTGTGTGTTTTATGTGGAAGAAACCATAGAGAGAGGATAAGAAAGAATGGCACTCTTAAGCGACAGCATCCATTGTACCGTAGTGGAGATGAGAGAGAGAGAGAGGGAGAGAGAGAGAGAGAGTTGGACACAATGGTGGAAAAAAGCAGAGATAAGAGGGTTTTGCAAAAATAAATAAATAAAAAGAGAGACCTAAGGTGGATTAGACAGATGACAAGGATAAGGGGGAGGAAAAAGCAACTGCAAAGAGACAAGAAAATGGGGGGAAAAAAGGTGTGCTAGGGTGTGAGATTAGAATGTGAGGAACAAACAAAAACACTTCCACCGACACACCCGCTAACCGAAGATGACAGCTGGGATGTCGATATCTGAACCGCTGTAACTCTCTAAGCATCTGAACTGCTGACTGAGCACTGAAATGGGAAGAAAATCATTATGCTGCATCTCTGAGCTTCAAAGGAGTTTTATTAGTGATAACACAAAATAAAGGTAGGAGGTTGAAAGAAAATATAAGGAAAGAAATGTGTTTTTTTGTTTTTCTTGTTTGCTTTTTCTGTGCCCCCGTGTTGTATAGCAGTAGATGAATAGTGTGGAATTAAAAATGCCCTTTGATGGGCTAGGTTAGACAAAATACTGTCTTAAGTGGACATTTTTGCTGTATTTTAAGATCAACTGATGCAATCTGGGAGTTAAAGTTTAATGCTCAAGAGATTGTAATTATTCAGAATCAGGCTGGTTGTCAGGTGTAGCCACTCCGGTATCCACAGTCAGCGACATTCATGAGTGCAGACAGAGCGTCTGCATGGCGTAGTATGAAATTAAAGGAAATCTTACTTTAAATGTTACAGTAAGATTATGTTCTACTAAGGTTTTTATCAGTCTCCAAACTCTATTTGTATGTGCATTCATGTCAACATCAGATTAACTTGTGAAACCTTCATACACGTGTTAATTCTAATAAAACCTTTTGTGAAAAGTATTATTGGCATTATTTCTCCATTCTTGATCCGACCGAATCGACTCAACCAGTGTAGCCATGGTTACCTTGAAAAAGGAATCTGAAAAGATTATTCAGATTACTGAATTCAGATTACTGAATAATCTTTTAAAGCCAAGTCAAGTTTATGATGTTCAAAGATCTCTTAAGTGTGGCATTTAAATTTCATAATTTAAAATAAAGCAAAGGAACCGTTAGTTGGAATTAATAGAATTGAAGAGAGACTAAAGAAAGATCTTGTGACGTCTGTAACTTTCTCCACAAGCTTTCAAACATCTTGCTTTCTCAGCTTAGTACAACGGTTCATTAGAACCAATGTAGGTAAGAAGAAAATGAAGTAAGTTCCCGCCAAAAAGTGCAGATATTTTGAGATTTCTAAAACAAAACAAAACCAACTTGAAAATTTATTTCTTTAAAATGTTAAAATGAATTCAAACATTTTCTAGAAAAATCTTGGAAATTTCTAGAACAAAAAAAAAACTCAAAATGTTCCAAGATTTTTAATATAATATTTCTGAGAATCTCAGATTTTCGTTTTTTTTCTGGCAAACTTTTGAGATTAATCCCAAAAGGTGAGGGTTTTTTTTCTTTCTTTATTTTTTTAAAGAAAATGTTAAACTTTTGGAGCTCAGAAATTTTCATGTTTGTTCTAAAACATTTCTGAGATTAACCTCAAGAGTTTGTTTTGGGGGTGAAAACATTCTAATTTTCTCTGTCTACAATGGGCCTAACAATATGTGTCATAGCTTAATATCTTCATAAGCGTGGTGAACAATTATTTTCCTGACAGTACTTTGCCAATATGCAAGGCTTAAGCTATCTGAGAGGGAATCTCTACATTCCTCCACTAAAAACTTCACATCAATTTTAAACATCATATAGAGAACAAAGTGGAAGTGGATTATAAACACATAATGAATGGGAGCTGTGCTTCTTTTCTGGAAAGAAAGCCTCTTTCTCTCTCCCGCTCGCTCACACACACACACACACACACCCACCCACACACACACACCCACACACACACAGGACAGCACTGCACAGCAACAAAAAACCCACGCACTCACATGCAGTGATATCATTAGTCGTTTCCTTTTATATTAGACTGTCAAGACTTTTAGCCCGACCAGGCCACATGCAGGGGAACATGCATGCACACATACATGGGTAGAGGGAGCATTTAAATTGTGTAACCTGCTGGTTTTATGTAAGTGTGGCGCACACCCACTCCATGGGAGCTCAGAGTTCGCAGAGCACTGAGGTGAGAAGAAGACAGAGGCAGAGACAGACGGTAAGGAAAAGCCGTAGGGAAGCCATGACGGGTTAAGGCACAAAGAAATACCCGCTTGTTCCACTTATTTTTTTTTCTTATCATCTGCTTGCAAGATGGATACTGTCATTTGTTAACAAGTTTACACAGTTTTCTGTTGGCTTAATAAAATGATTCTGACATGCTTTGGTTTTATGCAGCAGGGATAAAGTAAGTGCTGCGATTTCCTACTTAACTGAGTTGAAACAGATGTTTTCAGAGCTGCTAGCTTTAGCACTTGTGTACGTCTCAATCTTTATTAACAGCTCCCTAAATGGCATATTTTTGTTTCACAGGTTAGAACTGTTTGGGACTTCAGATCCTCTGAAAAAATGTTAAGAACTATGTTAGCAGAAATAAATGATATGATTTCACTGACAAACATGTGATGCACCTACGCAAATGTGTAAAAATACACAAGAGGCAAAATGAGCCAATGATTACAATATGAGGAAATACTATAGTTAACACTATGGGTATTTTCTTATGAAGAGCACAGAGATGCACCAATTCACTTTTTTCACTTCTGATACCAATATCGATATCTGAGGTTTAGTATCGACCGATACGGATCCGATACAGAAAATCAGTGCTGAACTGACTTATTTATATATTTGTTATATTTGTTATATTTGTTTGTTTTGTTTTTAAACAGAGACATAAATGTAGTGACTTATAAAATTTGATAGCTCAGCACCAGTACACCGTACTTAAATACAACACACTTAAATTCTGTAACAAAAGTATGTTTTTATCTTTTTTAATCTTTTTTGATCTTTCTTTTTTCTATGGAGGAATTCAAAGGTGCTGAATTCATGAATTAAGAGACAATACACAAAACTCCATTCTCTCCGGCTCACAGGCAAACAGGAAGACATTTAATGCACATCTGCGGCATCTTCACAAATTACATTTATCATCATCTCATTTCATTGTCTCAGTGTCCAAAATGTCTCTCCTCTGCTCATCGCTCAGAATACTTATACTGTTCTTTTTCCAGTCTGCTGTTGCGTATTGGAAACCTTGACCAATGGTGTTACAGACTCGCTTTTGGCTTTGGTTTACTCTGTTCCGAGAATTGTGGGTTGACCTCGTGGAAGTTAAATCTGCTCCCTCAGAGGACCATTAGTCAATTTGTTAGTTCTTATCTGTCCAAACAGAGACTCTGGCCAAGTTCCTTTACGCAAGCAGTCTTTCACATCTGGAACGTTTTTCCAGAGGTTCTTGGAACAACTCAAACTTACTGGGTCAGAGTGACCCAGCACATTCGACACACATTCCTTTTCAGCAAAACATATCTTAATGTGAATCAACATAACTTTTAGCCATTAACATAATTATATTCCTCAACATTTCAAAATCTCTTTCTCTTTCTTACTGTTAAATCAATGCCGCATGTTTTCTTTAATTATGTAAAGCACCTTGAAATGCCTTGCTGCTGATATGTGCTATACAAATACAATTTGATTGATTGATTGACTTAAATAGCTTCACAACTTTAATTTGTTCAATTAGTGTAACTATGTATATAACAGTAAATGTAAAATAAACAATTAAGTGAAACTGACAAAAACATTATATTGATCACCTTGGTCAAACATGTAAAAAACAACAACCCTTCTTTCAAATGGTTCAGAAACGGCTATTTATAATTAAAAGCATGTGCAAGGAGCCAGGAGCTAACTGTGGAATCAGCTGTAAAAAAATAAAAAATAAATGTAAAGGTAATTGCCATTTTTACAAATAAAAAACATAAATATATTGCATTAATATATTTAGTTTATTAATTTAATATATTGGATTTATATGCAATGAGGATGTAGTCAGGATTAGTAAATGAACAAAACAAAAAGTTTTGCACCATCATCCTAGTCTGTTGCAACAGAATAAGTTGGTCTGCTGAGTTATTTGCTGCATAACTTTCACTGGTAATATCTTTCAGAGCAGACAGAGCTTTATCAATTACCGTGACCCACTAATATGTGAATCAAGTTAAAGTTACAGTATGAACGAAGATATAGCAACTGGGACTAACGCTGCTAGTTTTATTGTTGGAAACCATAAAAAATCCTTTTTATCACTTATAAAACCAAGTGCTACTTCACAAAACAGTCGAGGTACGCTAACAGGAAGTGGCTACAAACATTGTAGCCACATTATAGAAAATAAAATATTGAGAGCTACCTGAATAGTGTAAGGCTAACCTGAAATAGCCATCATCTGTACATGCTGCAGGTCAAAGGGGAACCAGGTCAAAGGGGGTCAACAGGTGGCCGACATGCCATGAGTTTACGCCAGGGCAACACAGAGACACACAAGCCAAATTAGTTCAGATAAATTAAACAAAAATTATTTACCAAAAAGAAATCCTAAAAGTTTCAAGATTACTTTTTTTCTTTTAACTAACTAGACATACATGTATTAAATATAAGAGCTCTCTCTCAGAGCACAATATCTCTTTATGTCCGGCCCGTCTGAACGCGCTCAGTCACACAAACAAATATGCTGGTGGCCCGTGCCAGCGTTATCCACACCTCTTGGGATAAAGTGTTACTCTCTCCTTTTTGTCATCACAACACATAAAACCAAACAAAGCGCATGTGTTAAGATGCTTCTCACACCAGCAGGCGTGTTCAAACGGTCGCCTTTGGTTTTGATGGAGCAGAGAATGTGGAGCGATTGCATCAGCCGTTCACCATCAAGCGGGGTGTTGCATTTCCTCCCATCTGCTCCCAGCGAAACAAGCAGCGCTCTCGCATCTATCACGGCAGATTCTCGTTTTGTCGACGCACGTTATCGCTCCGGCTGTGAGACGACGTGTCCGTGGAAGGTACCGCAACAGGTGTCGACGGAAATAGCACATGCTCATTTGTTGTTGTTTTTTTTTTCTTTTGTTGGCAAATTCTCTAACATAAATGCAAATTCCACACACCAGTCTGACTGTCTTTCTTCACATTGTCTTTCTGTAGCAACTTTTAAACCTTTGATTGTGATTATTGCTGCCACCTGACTACAAATCAACCTTAAAAGAGGCAGTCTTATGGAAAATCGACTCTTTTGAGCTTTGCATCATGTTATAAGGTGATTCATTCATAAAAAAGCCCTTCTTTTCATCCTTTCATATGATTAAGAAACCCTTTAATCTCCATGGCAACCAGTCAGCTGTGCAAAAAGCCTTGATGGACTTAGCACCGCCTTCAAGGACAAAGCTCCTCCTGTGAGATGCAGTTTCCAAGTTTTTGTGTTTCCGCCTCACAGAGCAGCCCTCCCTCTGTAACTCCAACACTCGGCTCCTTCAGACTAGCCAGCAGCAATCAGCAAACACCTGATCGAACTGTGTATCAGTTGAGCTCATTATAGGAGCTACTTCTAGGTAAACATGTTGCTAAAGGGTTAACAGAGGAGCCATGCTGTGATGACTTCCTGATGGCAGAGCTTCAGAAAGAGCAGGAGTTTTTAAAGAGACAGAGGCCCAATTTCAAGGTGTTACAGTACAAAGTCAAATGTATATACAGCAATATATAATATATGCAGCATTTTTGCAATAACTGAAGGTAACATGGTTACTCAATAGTGCAATAAAACGTCACTTTGTGCCTGGAAAAATACATAATACTGCCCCTTTAAAACAAATGCATCTTTGAAACTCAGACCTGATGGCACTAAAGAATATTCTAGATAAATACTTCTGGAAAGATGAGAGAAACTAATTTATCTTCTCTTAAATGTGTTTTTGTGTTTTTAAAAGCCATGTGGCACAGTCGGTGAGCTGCCACACAAAAAGCCTGCGCATGTTTGATTACCTCATACCAATAGTTTTCTCTTTTCCCCATAGAAACATTTGCATATCAAGAAAAGCAGCAATAACACTTTCAAACAATACACTACAAGCAGAACCGATGGTGAAAGCAAGGCCACTCCGAGGGTACTCGACAAACATCTGTGAAGTGTTTTTTTGCGCGCTTCTGGCTCAATTAAAATGCTGCAGCGGCATTAAAGAGTGTGACACGTTCACCTGGTGTCTTTCAAAAACCTCGGCTCATTACTGCTCTTGTTCCAGCTATTTTTCCCCCTGATTGTCTCTGTGCTTCCCACTTCCACTCTTCTGCTTCACCTCTGTTGATCCGTAAGAGCTGGAGCACAATGGCTCCTTGATCCACTTCCAGGTCTGCTTTCCCACCTCTCGTATGTTTTAGAACCGTTTGTTGTTTCGGTGTATCGTTAAACTTTTATTCCCCTCTCTGTGTCTGGCTCTTTTCTTTCTTTGTTTTTTACTTTTTATCATAGTCTTATTTAGTCATTTCACTCGACTTGAATACACCCAACCAGATTCAGTTTCATTTACATGTTTCCTAAGTGGCCAGCAGATACTGGCATAAATGGACCTTAATGTGAAGCAAGAAAGACTGTGAGCACGTATTGGACTAAACCATCAATTATGTTGCTTGATTTCCTGCTTCGTATGCTGTAGTTGTAAATTTGTCTTTGCAGTCTCTTATTTCTATTATTCTTTTTTTATCTTTGTGCTGTGAGTTCCCACATACCTTAACTCACTGTTATGATATCTGGATTTCCCCATTGTGGGAAAATAAAGGACATTTCTATTGTATTTTATTCTACTCTATTCTAATATTTGCATATGAATGAATCAGAAAATATGACCAACTGGCAAGCTGGAGGGATGGGAAATTATCATTTTGTTAGACATCAATAATTTGAGAATGTTTGCAAATCCTCCCCCCCAAAAAACATGTTTAAAATTCATTTAGCTATTGTTTTCCACTGCTCGTTCCATAAAAGCAGCAATAAACACCATTCAATTTAGAAAATATTGACTGAAAGCAATTATTGTGCGACATTTGGATTACTTAATGGAACCGGTGCACTGAAGCCTCCAGGTTTGGATTTTTTAATATATTAGCTTTATAATTTGCTCGCACTCTCATATTTTGCATTGCTTAGTCATCGCTGCTCTGTTCACTTATTGGAACATTTTTTTTATCCTGTCCTGGTCCTTTGCAATCATTTTGTGTTTCCACTACTCCAACACTCATGCTTCCTATGTAGTTTTAGTGCATTCAGTAAATCACACACCTGTTCTTTGTTCCACAATCAGCCTCCTCTGTATTTATACCTGTGGCTCCTTTATGCCCTTCTAATAACTTGCAGAGCTTTTGCTCTTCAATGGTTTTACTCCAGTCTGTTTTCCTTCTGGTTTATTCATGACACACATTTCCATATGAATACGATCTTGTAAACCTTTGCCAATATGTCGAACAGACTCAGTTTCGCAATTGTGTTGTTTTCATCAAATGAGAAACACAAAGTCGCATGTGAATAAGTTTGCTCATGTAATAAGTCATTAAGAAAACAGATTTCACCTTCATCCTCCTGCCGCTTCCTGTCGTCGTCTTCGTCGTTTCTGTTAGTAGTGACATGTACTTTTTCGGTCACTTTTTTTCGCATGTGATGGAAAACAATGTTTACATTGCAGTTTTGTGAAATACACAAATTTTAACTGGAAAACCACTTCGTTGTTCAAAAAGAAAAAAGCCTTCTCGTTGAAAAATGAGGTTTTTTTCGAAGTTGTCGTGTTTCCATTGAGCAAGTTCACTTTCGTAATTCCAATTTGCGCACCAGTGACTGATTGAAACACGGCTACATAACTTCTCAAACACTTTTTTTACTGCTCTCTCAATATTAACCACAAAAGGTTGTGATAAAATTCAAAGTACATCATCCCTCAACTTCAAACATTAGTGAAATCCAGATCTAATAACACATTAGACACCAACGATTCTAGATTTTATTGAGGAAGTTTTAAAACCAACATTCTGGTAACTCAATAATTACGGGACATAAAAAGAGGAAAAACATGTTCTCTGGTTTTTACTTTGAAGTTTATCAACATACGACAATCTCATGAATTGCATTGCATTTCTTTATTTTGCTACCTGTTGTTGCTTTATATTAATTAGAAGCCTTGGGGAAAGTGGACAATGAATGGGCTGGTCACAGCTCAAAGAGAGAAATAATTAACCTGCATTCATGTTTGGAACACATCAAAAGGGAAAAATAATACCAACTGTAAAGTCATAACAATATAGTCTAGACTGGTGAAAGACAATGACCTTTTGATCTGTCTTCTAAGTCTGAACAGAGATGAAGGGAAAGGTGACGGAAACTCTGAAAGGCCCAAGAAATAATTTAAAAGCGACGATAAAGTAAACTTGTTGTTACAAACAGCTCAGATTTGTAATAATTTCAGTGTGAGCGGATAAATCAATTTGTGAATGTGTCGGTAAGGCCGCCTTCACATCCTCACATCACTCTCTGCTATTCAACAAGAGCCGACAGACAACAGATGAAAGGTTTTTGAACTTTGCACGCTGAAATACGGTTTGCAACATTCAGCTATATATTGCGTTGTTTGACACTTGAGAAAGGGGACATGGTGAATTTCCAATAGCCGATGATCTACAGAGTTAAATGTCACTGAGTATTCTCACGGGCAATGGCTGCTACACGTGAAAGGGCACCGACACTGTCCTGCTCACAGCTGCTCTCCCAGGACCTCAGCTCAACATGTTAAGTTTCACATTCTGTCGCCAATGAATTGTTGGCTTTTTAAACCTCATACTCCTCGTCAGCGACCTTTAATAAACAGTTCATCAAGACATCATCTGCTGTTTATGAACATTTTGAATATAAGCAGTAATGTCAGGAGATTAGAGTTTAAATGTCTCCTTTTTCCACAGTACAATGATGTTGGCTATGGCTGTTTAGTTAATCATTGCACATTCTCTAATCCAGTTTTAGGCAGCTTGACTGATAATCTCAGACATTTAATTGAGTTAATAGCAATGTTCATGGCTATGTTCCTCCCACAGTCCAACAATATGACTGTGGTGGGTTAACTGACCACATTGTCTGTGCACATTGTCTTTATGTGTCTCTGTGTTGCCCTGTGATGGACAGGCAACCTTTCCAGGCTGTATCCCCTATTTTATTCTCTCTGCACTGGTTACCTGTCCATTTTAGAGTCCATTTTAAAATTATTTTATTTGTTTTTAAATCTTTAAATGGCCTTGCCCCCTCCTATCTTTCTGAGCTGCTACATGTACACTGTCCTTCCCGAGCTCTCAGATCAGCGAGTCAACTGTACCTGGAGGTGCCGAGGACTTTGAGGAAGCTCAGAGGGGACAGGGCGTTTGCTGTGGCAGCTCCCAAACTTTGAAACTCTTTGCCAATGTCGGTAAAACAGGCCACTTCTCTGGCAACTTTTAAATCTGCTCTTAAGACTCACCTTTTTCGGCTGGCCTTTGATTCAGTTTGAGCTGCTGTCACTTTTAGTTACTTTTATTGTTTTTAGATTACTTTTGGTGATGTTTATTATGACTGCATATTTGGGTATGTTCTTGTATTGTATTGTGTGTCTTCAATTTAAGTGATTGTATTTTTGGTGTTAGTGTGCTTTTAATTTTTATTTCACTTGTTTAATTCTGTGGCTGTACAGCACTTTAGTCAGTGGTACTGTTTTAAAGTGCTATATAAATAAACTTGACTTGACTTGACTTGACTATCCCACCTTTTGGTAGTTGCCTATTGCCAAAGATGCTTGGAAACAGGCCACTACCTCGTCACCCCTTAGCCGCTCCCAACCCCTGTGACCCTGATAGAATAAGTCGGTATAGTCAATATCTGGATGAATAAATGACCAAAACTACAGCAGAGCAAAATGGTGAATGGGCAAAATGATCAGCAACCTTAACCCCAGATTTACACTGCATGCGTCTCCACTCCACTCTGCTACTACGTGCACTTCGGCGAGGGATCGCAGCCGTTCCTGATCACCCTAATTTACATTACATGCGGTCCTGCTCTGCTCAGAAGTGCTTCTAACAATGCATGAGAAATGAGGGTTTGTTCAATAAAGTCAGTCATAAAAGCAATGAGTAGTGTCATCTAAAATAAAGCTGCTCTCAACTTCAAAAATCATTATTTTTTTCCCTGCATTGCTCTCACTTCTTCTGCCTTAACAAACACTCCTACTGAGACTTGAATGAGAGAACTTACCTCAAATAGTTCAGAATAAAATCAATGTTTAACTGACAGCATATATGTATAAATATACTCACATTCTCATGAAGATAGCTAGGGTTTTGAGGAAATGTAGTGATGTATTTACTGTGGAGTTCATTCCGTTGCATGGCGCAGAGATGCTGGAAAGTGTGAACTGGTGGTTAGAGGATCATGGCAGCAGAGGGAATTCTTAATGCCTAATTTTGTTTGGATGTACTCCTCTGACCACTCCAGTTACAATATTTATTATTTTCACAACATTCTCTATGCTACCTCACTACTGTCAAAGTCTTGATGTGAATAAGTAAAAATAAAAGTGGTCTTATTGACTGCAATTTTACCTCTAAAGTCTAAAACCTTTATGTTTGTCTTGATGGCAATTTGAAAAAAAGAATTTGATACAAGATTAATAACAAATGCAGCTTATTTTATTGGCTCTCTTCTGAATGTACGACCTTTGACATACATCATGAATACATGAATATACCTGTAAGTTTGAATGTTTTTTTAATTCTTCCGTTGTACTGACTATTTGTCCGTAATTAACAACCTTGTTGTTCAGGAGCTGAGTGACGATGGTCGATATCACTTCACCGCTTTAGTGAGAGAGACCTGTGCTGCACACACACCGTCTGACTCAGCTTATCACTTTACTAACCGGTTATGACACACACAGTTACCTTGCATGTTTTAAGCATTGTCCAACAATTAAAAGTTCAACATGGACAAATTTCCTTATGATTAAGTACTAATTCCAAAATGTTAAGCAAAAGCAAAACAACAATGGACAAATTTCCTTATGATTAAATACTAATTCCAAAATGTTAAGCAAAAGCAAAAAATCATAAAAATAAAGAGTTCAGTTCTGTTTCATTAAAACTAACTGTGAGTACAAATAAGCAAAAACAGATTTAATGACCTGTGCAATAGGTACAAATGCATGAAAACATGTTTGTTTTTTTCAGATTTTACATTTATCCTCAGTTAGTTAGTTTACCATTGGGGTTATTAGCAAAATATGCAAGCTTAATTATCCCTGGGGTTCTTTTATCTCGCATAGTTTTGTATTGTTAAAAACTCCTTCTAGCATTGCTTAGGGATATTAGACTGGACGATAAATAAAACATGCCAAAAAAAAAAGAAACTACATATCTGGCAGTAGGTGTGGGGGAGGGAACAAACAGAGTGAGATTACACACGCTGAACAACAAAATAATAATCACATAAAAAAGAAAAGGGTGGATTTTATAAACAAAAGAAAAGAAAATACCTCACACAAGTGATTACATTTTCAAAAGTATTTGCATAAGCCTCACCCTTATTTTGGACGTGGAACAAAAAAATATCGGAGCCTGAAACACGAGCCGGTTAATGAGGCGCACTTGTGTTGTGAAGTAGTGGCTCCTTTTTCAGGTTAATCAACTGACAAGGGCCACAAGAGATTTTTTTATTATTATTATTTTAAATAAATATTTTGGTATTTTTCTAAGGAAATATAAGATATATTGAAATAAAATTAAAGGAAACATCAGCATACACAAAAACATCAAAAATCCATTAACTCACCCATAACTTCCCAATTGTGGAAGTTATGGGTGAGTCATCCTGGAAATCAGGGAAGATTTCCAGGATGCCTTAGCGCAGGAGAGTCCAGTTCATATTTTTGCTTTGGGTGAAATCAAGATCATGCTCTTAATGTTGTGTTCGGTCTGCCTGCATCTCTCACCTCACCAAAACCGTGAATCATGACAGTAGGATCCGACCAGAACTGAGGTGAGGAGGCCATGGCCAGTGAGGCGTGGATCCAGCAGCAGTTGGGAGTTGGCACAAAGGGATCTATAAGGATGTAGAGATCCTGCCTTCTCCGCTGCTGCTGCTGGAGGAATTAGGTCTCCCCTCCGACCCGGACTCAACCAGGAGACGGAGACCTCGGCGGAGGGTTAAAGGGGAGTCGGGAGGAGCAGTTCCGGGCAGCCCGAACCCGTGGCTGGGATCGCGGCTGGTACTTTGCCCTCCCGGATATGGACCACGCCGTCACCGCTGCCCTGTGCCGCCGGAGATCCCGGCCCCTGGGCCACGCCTGCAGCTGCCGCCGGTCCCCGCGCCGAGGCGGCGTCAGTCTTCCGAGTTCCCTGAGTCTCCTGTGGCCCCACCTCCCGAGCTTGCAGATGCTCCTCCCGAGTCTCCGCCTCCACCCGAGCCGGCTCCTGGTGCTCCTTCCGAGCCTCCTGCCGGCCGGCACCTCTGCCGGCCCTCCAGGGCCTCCAGCCGACCCTATGGGCCCGAGCGCCCCCTGCTGCGGCCCCGGCGGAGACCGCCGGACCCGCCTCCACGTCTGTGCCTCCGGCGCCGCCAGCAGGACCCCGCTTCCTGCGTCGGGGTCGCCCGCCGGACCCGCCTCCGGGACCCCACTTACTGCGTCGGGGTCGCCCGCCAGGACTGTCCATGGCAGGTCCTGCCCTGACCGTGCCTTTGTTTTTTTGGTTTTTTTTTTGGGACTGAGTAATTCTGTTTTTGTTTCCCGTGGACTTATTTTATTTTATTTATTTTTTTGCGATAAGAATTAAAGTGTTTGTGGTACTAATTAGGAAACATCTGCAATATTTGCACTTATGTATGACAGCAAATGCGACTTTTTGTTACTCGCTGTTTAGATTGTGGACTATTCTCTGACATCCATTAAGACTGAGGCAGCTGATTAGAAAAGGTAGGAAAGTTTTTGACCATTTTTATGGAAAATCTGCAATAAACTACCGAGTAAGTAGTTTATTGCTACTTGGTAGCAATAAACCAAGTACTTTTCCATTTAAACGTGTGAATTGTTGTTTTTGCGTGAATTTCCACAATAATTCTTAAGAAACCAGAGGGACTGATATAATTTAGCAGTAAAGAGATAAAAACTATATTGATTTGTAATATTTAAGCACACTGAGTGTTTAGTGTTGGTGCTTCTCCCCCTACCTCTAGTCCAACCACCTGGTGGAAGAAGCTAATCTCAGGAGTTGAGTTACGGGATCTTGTCCTAATGACCACTGATGAGATTTGATTTGTAGATGTAGCATTTAAAACAATTTCTTCAAAGTATGGATATTTTTATTTCACCATGATAGGCCAGAGCAGCACCCACGTTACAACCAGTCTGCACCTTGAGGTTCTGTGCATGAAGAAGACGAATAGAATCGGTAACATGGGGTCCAACATGCATTGGAAGCAAGAGTGATTTTCTGCCGAGAATGCAGACCTTCCTGCTTTTCTAATGCAAGAAAAGTAATTCAAAGCAACCACATATTCCCAAAGCAGCCCTCAGAAAATACCTTAAAGGACACAGTTTAGATTTTCCCAGAACTACAAAACACACGGACCGGATGACAGCAACTCTACAAGAGTAAAGATTTGCTCCACTGTTTTAATACCCTGAAATGTTTGAAAACCAGTCAGCACCTCCTTTCAGTGCAGACCAGAAACACCAGCTGCTGTGAAGTGTGATCCCTCAGTAACTGGAACACGTTCTCTAGTATTCCAGTTATTGGAATTCCACCTTCTTGAAATCAAGCAAAACTGGTGTCAAATGTTTGTGCTGCAATCATTAAGATGCTAGTAAAAGTTTGTGTAGGTCACAGAAGGTTCATCAAGCCCCTCCCACATTTACAAAGTCAAACAAATTTGTTGTTGGTCAACTACATTTAACATTTTCACACAAAGGGTGGAAAAAACTTCAGACATCGATTTTGTTTGATTTGGGTAAAGCGGAACGGCAGGTTGAACTTTTGACCTTTAAACTTTCATGACTACTTCAAAACAAAAGAAGCACAAATGAAAATCTTAACATAAACTTTGATTGACGCCGACATTGTTTGATTTCAAAAATCCGGGCGAAACACTTCAGTGGCAAAACCTTAAAAATGATGGCAACACAAATGGAAAGTTTTGCTTCACAAACATTTGGCACAGATTTTGTTGGAATTGAAGGTGGCAAATGTTCTACAACTCAAACAAATCACAAGTAAGAACACTTGAAAAAGGATCTCATGTCCCCTTACAAAAAACCGAGATCACCGCCTCGGCTTGGTGCTTCACAGATTTTTTCCAAATCCTACAATATTAAAGATGCATCTACCACAACAATCCAATCATTTTCAGACTCTTTGGCATCTTGGACAAATTTCATCTGCCCCGATTACCTTCAGTCTTCATATTGTCCATGGAATCCATGCTGACCAGATCACCTTTCTGAGCAAACTTTAAGTCCTTTTCCATCGCCTTTCCAAACTCCTCAGCCAGACCTTTTGCATGGTACATGTCTGCTTTTTCAGAGAGAAATCTTCTCAAAGACAACAAAGCTCTAAAAGTCTCCTTTAGCTCGAAAACTTCCATCCTATCAACATCAACCTTACCTACGTTTTGTACGTTAAACATAAGAAATGTAATGAAAAGCATCTAATGCTTAAGCACTTTGTTTTCTAAGCATAGTGCTACATATTTGCCTTTTGTTTTCCCTCAATAAAATATCCATATCCTGGAATGAAAATTGTTTGACAGTTCTGATGAGCCATTTGCAAGTTCTTGCACCAGATTAAATTGAATCATATTTGACATTCAAACGCCTCTGCTAGGGCTCGCTGCATCAGTATTTGTGGGAGTGGAACTACGCAAAAGCCATTGATTATTATGTGGGTGTGCATAAAATTTCATATTATGCTTTACATAAAACAAGACGTTTTTTTACCTCATGACTGACTAATGGGAGTTTCTCTGTACTGATGGGAAAATACTCAAAGAAAGAAAAACACATCATGAGGCCAACTTAACTTGTTGGGCCTTTTTGTGACTGCTGTACTATGATTTACCTGGAACTTTACAACAAACTTAACCAAACTAATAATGCTGTAAGGCCATTCTCCAGTTAATTTTTATTCTTTTTACTTCACCAATTTTAAATATAAAAAATTAAAAGAAATGAAAGAAGAAAAGGTAAAAAAAAACACATTAAAAAAAATAATCAGTTATGTTTGGTCATCACACTAACAAAATTCAATGTCCCTGTTGTCTGAAATATTACTTTAATTCCAATCAGGTACAAAAGATCAAGTAGCATCTGACAGGAATAGTGCAAAACTTCCAACGACAGCTTCTTTTAAACGCTTCTGAAAATGCTCGGTACAAAACGGCCAAACTGCAAAAGTACAAAATGGCAAAAGAGCGAAATGACCGTCACCTGAGAATGATATGGTCGTTACCTGTTTGACTTTTTTCCTTATTAGATGAAAGTCAATCAAAGCATGCAAAGAGGAACTTGTTGACATTTTGAGACACATTACAGCAGAGGTCCCCAAACTGTGGGGCGCACCCCCCTACAGGGGGCGCCGTGCCATTGTAGGGGGGCGCGGGAAGCCGAGTGGATAAAAAAAACAAGCCCCCAAAAACAGGAACGCTGTATGCGCTGGGTTTTTACCTTAGAATGGCCAACTCTCAGTTATTCTCTGTCAGTTTGATGCAGTAGGGGCTTCCACACTTCCCATATCTGTGTCCTCTGTTACTTTTATCAGCACTTAAAACTGTTTAATAAGTTGTTAACATGTGGTAACCTGTTTTTCCGAGCCGCCTTTAAACCCAACATGAGCGCTATGACGCTCGCTGGGTTTACACCTGTGCGGCAGTGAAGGAGACCTGCTGCTGTGCAGAGATATGCAGGTGTGTGTTAGAGTCGTGACAGCAAACCAGCAAAACGCAAAAAACTTTGCACAGTTTTCCCCCAAAACTAAGTGACTGTTGAGTAAAGCTGTTGGATGCAGGTAAAGTTAGCTAAAAGATGACTAGCTACCTAATATCAATAGAGCAATAAGCTTAACAAGTAGCCTGTAGGCTATCGATGTTGTTGTCTATGTTCGGTTACGTACATTCATTTTGCCCCAAAATAAGTCGATTCCCTCCCTCCCCCTCACACAGGTCGTTCAACCAGACAGCCATTTGTAATCCACAGGGGGGGCAGAAAATGTTTGGAAGCCACTGGGGGGGGGGGGGGGGCTCAGGAGAAAAAGTTTGGGAACCACTGCATTACATTACATTTTTTTTCAAAGTGTTCACAATAATTCTCTATTTTATGGGCCAGTGCTACTCAGAGATCTGTGGGCTGAATTTATGGATTCAGATCCTTTCCAAACACTTAAGCTATTAAGCAGCCTGTATGATCACTCTCTAACTCTTTCCATCATGATAGGTAATGCTACACTGATCAACAAGCAGAAACACCAAAACAACCTCTGTTTACAAATGCAGGAAACATGTTTTATCAGTAGTGACAAGAAATGAAGGCTTTTTGGACAGAAAGTAAAACAAAAATCCATTTACATTATTTTATTGCATTGAGTCAAGGAGAAACACTGGGCTCGATAATGGTGTTGCTTTTATCTGGTCAAATTAAACAGACAGAATGAAATACAAATTTCTCTCTCTCAGAAATGCAGCCAGTAAATCCATTACGTCACATCAAACCAAAGTCTTACATCAATGGAGACCTGAGTGACTGAGTTTATCTACCTGCTCTGGCCCAGTTACTCATCTCCCAAGGGACAATTTCTTCATAAGTTTCCTTTGTCCAATCACTCCTTATTAGGTCAAATGGCCAAACAACCACAGGAGCAGTACATGTTGGAAACTAGTACAATGACCAAAGCAGAGAAATACAAGGGAGGATGTGAATTTGAGTGGATGAGAGAAATGATCAAGTATTCTGTGATCTATGTGAAGTAAAGCTCAGTAAACTCAGAGAACAGAGAAACAAAACGAGCAGTGAAATTCAAAGATTGCTCACATGTTCATATGAACTCATAACATTAAGCAAGCATTATGCCGGGGTCACATTTCACTACTATCACAGTCTTCACAGATCATGACTGGAAAGACAAAGTGCTCACACTAACGCACTGGTCTTAACCTGCTGAGGGATCACAGACAACAGGATTTGTCAAACCATCTAAAGTCAGTCAAACAATTCAACAGAATTCTTTTGATTGCATAGTTCAAATATTAAGAATCTGTAATAATCAGATTCATTTTGCTTGGAAAATTTAAATGTAAATGTCTCTAAATCTTTATGTTATGACCACACTGTGTGTGTGTGTGTGTGTGTGTGTGTGTGTGTGTGTGTGTGTGTGTGTGTGTGTGTGTGTGTGTGCGTGTGTGTGTGTGCGTGTGCGCACTGAAAGCAACAGTTAAACTCCCAATTAAGATGTCCTGTCTGACCACAATGTGGAGCTTCCTGCAGTGCGCTCAGAAGCCTCTTTGTTCTTATTGCATGCACTGTGAAACATTGGTGTTGTGATGCCCCCCAGAAGAGCATGAAGCCCTGCACTGCACTGTTTTCTAAGGGGAAATTTGCTGAGCCTTGACACATACCGACCTATTCAATAAATCAAACTGTTATCGAAAAGTTAATTTATGTCAGTGGCTCATTTCACTGAGTGAAACACATTATGTCGATAAACTACAGATTACACTGGCGTCTTCGAGCCTTTATTTGTGTTAATTATGATGATTTTTCCACTTAAGGCTAATGAAAACATGACATTTATGATTACAATATTACATCAAACGGACAAAAACACATCTTTAATGCATAAACTTGGATTTAATCAAAAAGTATGTTAAATACCTTTATAAAGGTTATCATTTTTATCCAACAAACAAGCCTCATCGCAATGCAAGTCTTAGTTTAATGAATATGAATGTACCATTAGAGACACGTTACCATTAAACTGCTACAGACAAACCTACACAACTTCAATTAGGGGTGTTTTTCTGTTTGTCACAAGTTATTCCTAACATTGTAGTATGGTGGTTAGCACTGTTAGCTTACTGCATGGCAGCAATAAATATAAAAGAAACAACTGAAAAAGCTACCTTGAAGCTACTCGTAAGTCTGTCTAGATATCTAGCTCTTTGTCTTAGTGGCTACCTACCAACCCAGATAAAAAAATCCAGGTCTCATTAAAGTATTCGTTTCAAAACCAAATCAGATGTAAAAACAGCAACACGCCCTACAGCAATCCTCAGCTCACATTTGAAGACCAAAACTAACTTGTAAGTTTTGTTACTGTCGTTTTCAGAAATATTGTCAAGCCGTTTCCAATTCTTACGAGCTCTGGTGCAGAAAAACTGGCTCATGATCTTATTTCCTCCTAACCTGACTACTGTGAAGACCTTCTCATTGAAAAACATCTTCAGAAACTACACAGTCCAGTCACATTAATGTGACCACCACGTACTTTCCACTTCAGAGTTAAATAACCAATCACAGAAGGCAGGTGGCAGCACAGTGCAGTTGAGCGTATATAAAGGGTGTGTGTGGGCTTCGGAAAACATTTCAATCGTTGGCGTAATGCAGAAACGAAGCGATTTATCCGACGTCCAAAAGGGCATGATCATTGGCTTTCGGGCCAAGGGTGGAAGCATTTCCGAAACGGCTGAGTTTGTGAACTGTTCGCGTGCCGCCGTGGTAAAAGTGTACCGTGCATGGCAAAATGGGACTGTCCAAAATCAACGACGTGGCAAATGTGGTGCACCACGGGCCATAGATGACAGAGGCGAACGACGGTTGCGGAGATGCGTTCGGGCAGATAGACGGGCTACCGTTGAGCAACTGACCACTAAAATGAACCAAGGGGCTACCACAAGTGTCTCCCAAACCACTATTCAGCGAACATTGCTGCGTCTGGGCCTCCGAAGCAGACGCCTGGTTCGTGCACCTATGCTGACTGGTGTTCATCGACGACGAAGGCTAGAATTTGCACGCCAGTACAGCAGCTGGACGTCCACTGAGTGGCGACAGGTAGCGTTTTCAGATGAATCGCGTTTTATGCTCCATCGGACAGATGGACGTTGGCGTATAAGGCGTGAAACCTCTGAAAGGAACCACCCTGCAACCATTGCAGGAACGGTCCAAGCTGGAGGCGGGAGCATTATGGTCTGGGGAATGTTTTCCTGGCATTCTCTGGGTTCACTGATTATTGTGGAAGGCACGATGGATCAATACAAGTACACATCTGTCCTTGCGGACCATGTCCACCCCTACATGCGCATTGTTTTTCCTCAGGATGATGGCATCTTCCAGCAGGACAATGCGAGGTGCCATACAGCTGCCAGTGTACGTGCGTGGTTCGAAGAGCACCAGGATGAGTTTACCGTCCTCCCCTGGCCAGCAAACTCACCTGACTTAAACCCAATCGAGCATCTGTGGGACCATCTCGATCGAGTTGTTCGCGCCATGGATCCTCAACCGCGTAATCTAGCGCAGCTGGCCACGGCATTAGAGTCGGCATGGCTCAACATCCCAGAGAAGACCTTCAGGGACCTAAGTGACTCTCTTCCTGCACGTCTCGTAGCAGTTCGCTCTGCGAAAGGTGGTTATTCTGGCTTTTGACAGATGGTCACATTAATGTGACTGGACTGTGTACAAAACATGACAGAACCCCGACACTGAGGTTCTGATGAATCTGTGGAAATATATGTATATGTATATTTAGTGTCTCTTGCTTCCCATCACTGCAAGAGCCGAACACAATATCTCACTTCTCACCAGCCGATGAGTCCATTGGTAGCCCTTCTGCTATCTAAAAGAAATTCTAACCTCACAAACTTCAATATGTTCCCTCCACATCATATTATCAAACCTGAAAAAAGGAGATTTTCCCCCCCTCTACCTTTTCTATTTCTAAATAGAAATAGAATCAGGTAGAATGTGGAATCCTGACTCGGTTCACAATGTGCAGGTAAAAGTGTGACAGTGGCTTCACAAACACAAAAGTAAAAATAAAAAGATAATGTGAGCCAACAGAGGTGGGTGGATTTGCACAGGGGGAAGAGACACAGCATCTAAATTAGACGGTTCTGCAAAAACTGAGCAAAATTAGGACCGAAGGCGCTTTAACTCAGGCGCGTGGAGCCTCACTCCCTCAGAAGACAGTCAGTGCACTTCTTTTGTTTTGATGCTCACATGTTTCCTTTCATTGCGCGTCCCTCTCATCTGTCTATCTAGCTCTGCTTTAATTATCAGCTGCCTGCCACAGACATTGAGTAACCACTTCTGACAACCAGGTGTGGAATGACAGTGATGCACACAAATTTGTCACACACACACACACACACAGAGGCAGGGAGAAGGAATAACACTTTAACAGGATGCATGAAATGATGAGCCTTCATAAACATAAACAAAGGGAGCCACCAGCAGATATGAAATCAGGACTGCCTCTCAGGCATTCGTGGTGTTGTGCCTCTCCAAAACGGAACGGGGGAAAGTGGCAAAACAATGGCGCAGACATTTTAGACTCGGTGGAAACAGATGGCAATCAAGGATTAGTTACAGGTGTGAAGAAATG
This sequence comes from Poecilia picta, assembly GCA_033032245.1. NCBI lineage: Eukaryota > Metazoa > Chordata > Actinopteri > Cyprinodontiformes > Poeciliidae > Poecilia > Poecilia picta. The sequence continues at coordinate 28,806,712 of CM065353.1, read as the reverse complement.
GAAAAGAGGAATGAGGACAAAATAAAGGAGATCTGAATCTGAATCTGATGATCTGAATCTGAAGGGATGGGGGAAAACTTTTGCAAAGTGAACATTTGTGAGAGTAAAATAATTGAGTTTCAGTTGAATTGAATTGATTTGAAGTCAGTTGTATTGTCATGACTGCACATTGTTACAGTAAATGAATGTTCTTTCGATCCAATAGAGAAGTTTACAATCCAGGTGACATGCAATCGTCACACCAGCATGTTATATAGATCCTGCCAGTAAATTCTTAAGTAGCTGAGAATCCAGTAGTTTGCAGTGAACCGGACTTTAAGCTGGCCTTCGACAAAATTTTGAAATTTCAGCATTCACACAAATAAAAAACATTTGAAATCTTCAACTTTTGAAACTCTGAAAATTTCCAAATGTCAAACATTTTTAGCATTTGAAATTCCCAATTTTTTTCTAGAAAATGTCTGAGATTAACCTCAAAATTTCTGAGTTTTTTAGCAGACATTTACTCTATTACTACATTGTCGTATTCTGCTTAATTTAGTCTTTTCATTATCTTCCTGAGTTCATATCAGGAGCTCGGGAAGATAATGTGTCATTCGACTGGTCTAAGGTTCCTTAATTGGGTCATGTCTGTACAGTAACCCTATTGCTACCTCCATCATTTGTTCGCGTTCCAGCTTTTCCCACTGAGCTGGTAGTGTGAGGATCTGATTAGCTGTAGATTGGTGCAGGATGAGCTGCTCTGATCATGTTAACCTCGTTAAGTTCTCCAAATATAATAGGAGTCTCTGGAGATGATGTTTTTCTACCAGACAACAATAATGTGAAATTCCTTTAGTGACCACTTAGTGTAGGCCTGAATGGGGAATGTAAAACAGCCGTGTAAAGTATCGCTCTTTGTGCTTTACATGGGCAACAGCTGCCTTTGGTAGAAAGGATTCAGTCATAATGTAAAATGTAACCCATGTGATTCAAATGAGAAACAGAGAAATAGAAAAGGGAAAAATGTGCAAACTAGCAAAACCTTGTTTTGATAAGAATAGAACTGTCATGTGGTGGTGGTTGGTGGTGGTGAGGATTGACGCTGAGACCCAGGTTAGAAGGAGATGGAGATTTAATAATAAAGAAAATGCTCACAACAGACCAACTCAGGCAGCACGGCAGGAAAACTAGCACGCAGCTAATACCAGTAGCACTAGTAAAACGGACAGAACAGAAGAGCTAAGCTACCAGGACTTAAACAGTACTACTGGAAGCTAAGAGACAGACAACAGAAACTAAGCTGGCCAGGACTTAACAGTTCTACTGGCTGCTAGACACAGACACGTTTGACACCCCTACGACAACTGACAAGGACCCGACAAGGAACAGAGACAACAGGGGAGACTAAATACACAAGAGGTAATCAAGAGAACGAGACACACCTGGGAAACAATTAACGGGGAAGATGCAGAGACAGGACTCACAGGGAACAGGATCACAGAGAACTCAAAAACAAACACACAGAAACACAGATCCTGACAAGAACTGTCCTTTATTGTCTTTCATTGGGGGGAAATTTCTGTGAGATCACACCTTAAAACCAATACTTGGTTGAAAAACATTTTGATTCAATTTCAGCATTCATCATCTTTGGCAAATAGAAAAAAAAAACAGTCCCAGCATGGTGTTGTTTCCACCATGTGTCAGTGTGGGGACAGAGTTCCTTCGCTGATACATAGTTGGAGTTTTGTACCAAGAAAACCCTTTGAAGTCGGGGCCAAAACTCTGTTTTGGTTTCACCTGATGGTAACACATATCCACACAGTACTGAGGTGAGCTTCATTCAAAGAAAAGGCTACTGTCATAAAACCCTAATGTTTCTACTCCAGATATATTGTGTCAACAAGTAATAGGATAGGTGACACTTTATTTGAAGGGGTGTGTTTATGACAGTTGTCATGAAGTGTCATTCAGTAAATAATGACACTTTGAATGCAAAGTTGCTCTGAAAGTTGCTTTAAAAGTCCATTAAAAGTGGCAATTTTGTGTTAAAGTATCATTATTTACAAAACATATAGACTCTATGTGTAGAACACGAATGCATTCATGTGGATTTAATAACAACTTTGTATCTTGATAATAATCCACATTTACATGTGTCTTACATACAGCGATTTTGTTGCCGTACAAGACCGACGCCTCTGTGTTGCACTGCCTTCTCCCCGCGTTGCATCACAGGGGGAAGCGTCAAACTTCAAAGATAATCTCTGGCATCTTTTATTTTCATACACCGCAATGAAACAACCATTGGCAAAGAACACGTTAATGTATCTCCTGGGTCATTTCAGCATTATTACCTAAGCGGCAGCTGTAGATGCCAATGTTTTCTAATGAAACTCTTTCATTTTATATCTATTTATCAATGCAGCAATGAACTTATTTTTTTAAGCTGTACCTTAAAAAAATAAAATAAAAATTATATATATGTCATGTGTAACTTCTGCAAAATTATAAAGTCAGGATCTATGCTGTTGACATTTGTCTTATTGTTTCATTTTATAATTGTAGCCTTTATCCATAGGCGTATATCTGCATTATGGGAATCACAATACTTCCTGTTTTTATGTGCATGACACTTTTTGTTAGCATATGACTGTTTAAAGATGGCAAAAATATATCTAACTTTTATGCATATTGATGAAGTATAAATTGATGTGCCCCCCTCCCCCTCAGTGTTCTACTTTCCCAAAAAAGCAACCCTGTGTAGAGGGGGGAAGACTTCGTTCCAAACTGTATTTTAAAATGGATAATGGTAAAAAAAAAAAAAATAAAAACTTAATAAATAAATAATGAGGTGGTATAATAAATAAATGACAGCAAACAAGTGGATCTGATTTAAAAGAGACTGAGACTGTTAGCTGCATCATGTGGCTAATAATCTCATTGCTTTGGGGTCTTCAATCAATTAGCTTGCGCCGCTACACACACACACACACACACACACACACACACATACGCACGCCCCGCATGCACACACACACACGCACACATTAACAGCTCCAATCAATGCAGGTGATTAAGGATCAAATCAGAGACAAACATTCAATTTTGTAAGTGATTACTCCTTTGGTTTTGGAGCATAAATGTCAGAGCTTTCCTTCTTTAATCACATTTGCATAAAAGTCATTTTTGATTCCAATTTCTGTTGAATATACTAATTTCCCGTCCTGTGCGCCACCTGACCTGTAAACAAACACAACACACACTGCTGGATTACCATTTGTGGGTTTTGCAAAAAAAAAAAAAAAAAAAAGGTTAACCACCTGGAATATGAATATTTCTCAAACAGGTGTTGAAATAAAATGTTGCTTTTACCTTCGTAAAGCTTTTTTTTTTTTGTGTCACCACCTGTTACAGCTCATTAATGATACAGATAATAATCTCTGGACCTCACTAATAATTGGGTAAGTATCTTGTGGCTGTAATTGTACATAATCATGTGTTTATCAAACCTTTTATGCAGACATGTGGTAGTCAATGAGACAATAACACGGTAATAACTGTAGAGTAAAATCAGGATTATATGCTAATAAGAGCATGTAACCTAAATATTGGGACCTTATATTTATTTGTATATTACAGTAACAAATCAAAAAATGGTCAATTAAAGACTTAACAGTCAGGGTTTGTGATTAAAAAGTCACTTCATTACTTTACTAAACTGACTGATAATTAACTTTGTAAAATCATGGTAAATTATTTAAAAAAATGTTTGTATTTAATGTCATTCAATTGTGACCTTATCATGTTACAGTTCAATAAAGGAAGCAAAGAATTCATCTCCATTGCTGGCTTCTTTGCTTGTCATGGTTTTACGTGAAAACAACAAATTAATTGGCGCAACTACAATGTTAATATATGTATATAAAAATTATTCAGTTTACATACTGTAGACTTTTTGACTTTATTGTTTGGTTATATAACCATGATTTTTCAGCTTTACTATCAATAAGTACAGCCGTATAACCACTACAATACTTCCCGCCCCAATTTTAATTAATTTGACACAGTTTATGTATTAACTGTAATTAGCACATAATTACACAATAATAAATCTCCCAATTTGGAGTTTTTACTTTATTCCCAACTTAATTCTAATTTTTTTTGCATATTTATTTCTATTAAAAGTCATACAAAGACAACAGAACTTTACTGATTTTGATAATTGGATGGCACTCATACATTTTTATCACCAGCCTAAAACCCTATTAACATCTTATCGAAGAGAACATGGATGGTATTGATTAAAAAAAAATAAAAATACTGATCTTTATCTACTGCCATCTGTAGAGATTCTCTTTAAGTACATTAAATCACATCTGCTTATGAAGTGCGCAATCACAAAGTTAAGTTACAGGCATAAAAAAGTTGAATAGTTTTTTTATTATTACTTGTTCAGACAATATCTGTTTAAATAATACTAAAGGCTTTTGATATAGCTCACAAATAGTACAGAAAATAGCTTTGCATGCAGAAGAATGCCTGCATCTCACTATATGTGTGTGTGTGTGTGTGTGTGTGTGTACCACGTCTCCAGAGGCCAATAATAATCTCTGGTCAGGGTCAGGGGCCCTGAGTTATGAGAACATATTGATTCCAGTGAGTCTGGCAATGATTGAGGGCTGTTTGTGACCAGAGTCGCTCTTTGTCGTCGTGCTCGGAGTTCTCCATTGTGCACCAGAAAGCCCCGACAATTTGTCATCCAAAATTGATGCTGAACGTATTCTTCCCTTAGGTTTGTTGACTGCAGCAGCGCAGGATTTTACCAGGCCACCAAGCTGACCCATAAAACCAGCATCATGGCTTCACCTTATGAGTGGACTGTGTGTGAGCGTGTGTGTGAGTGTATGTGTGTGTGTCATCAAGGTCTCTAAAAATTGGTTATCACGCTTGTGGTGAGTTATAAGTTCCTTCAATTTATTGCTTCCATGCCATCAGATGATGTGATTGACTCATGAATCACCCGTTATGCTTGATCTAAAAAGCAACAACTAAACTGAGACTGAAGCCGACGTGGAAGTCGCTTAAGTGCAATATCAGTGAAAACAGCCTGGGGCTGTCTATAAAGAGAAAAAGAAAACAGTTCCCTCCTCCTCAGCCCCGTGTCCAAATATGATTGCAGTGTAAGTTTATCTGTCGTTTTACTGAAAGATTGGGTAACTTTAGATTATATATTTAAAAATACCAAATCTGAGAAGCTATATTCACTGTGTGTTTCTACTTCTATATTTTACTTCAAGAAGTAATACCAACAATATTTTTTTTTTCAAAAATTGTCAACAACTGACACCTAGAGCCTATCAACCAGAAAAGAGAGGAATTATAATTATTTCAGGGGTTTTTTTCTATCTCAGATCCTGGTGATCTGGTCAAAGTGTGGTCTAGGGTAATTCGTTCACTTGAAGGCCAACTCCCTCTACTATTGCCCCATGCCAACAAACACAAGTCCACACCCCCAACAAAGTCCAACTAAATATGAACGATTATGAATCCGAAATTATGAAATGCAGTCTAAACCTCTTGGACCACAACAAGATGCTCCTTGTTGTGCTTCATCTAGCACCAAATCATTAAACGGGCAGTATTTCTATTTTCCAGGCACAAAGTGCCATTTAATAGAATAATTAAGTAACTATGTCAATTTCAGTTATAAAAAAAATGCTACACATATCAAATATGACTTGAAAGAAATCTTACTTCCTGATTTAACACCATAAAATTGGTCCTCTGTCTCTTTAAGAAACTTCTGCTCTCTCTGAAACTCCGCCTTCAGGAAGTCATCACAACATGGCTCGTTTATACTCAGTTCCACCAGGTGTTTGCTAATTCCTGCAGACTAGTCTGAAGGAGCTGAGCGGGGGAGTTGAGGGGACGGCTGCTCTGTGAGGAAGAAGCTTTGAAGCTTGGAAAATGGAGCTGTTCAGACAGAAATGCTACCCTTCGCATGTGATAATGTGATTATTTACAAAAATTTCAAATTCAAAAGAAAGCATCAATTTTAATATTCTTGCATACTAGGTTTTAGTCTTCCCATGACTTTGCAAATGAGGTGATCCAATAAAATCAGAAAAATAAATTAGAAAAAAACCTAAAGTTCAGCAGACACTCTGTCATTTACCAACGCCTGGCTTTTTCTCAGCTTGTTTAATGTCTTTATTATAGATTTACCCCTTTGGCTCCGTTTGGTTGTGCCACACTTTCAGTTTCTGAGACACTCCCCTTCAAACAGTGTCAATATTTCTCATTAAATCTGTAACAAGTTAATGCTGTTTTTTTCATGAGCTACTTTGATGGCTTGAAAGACTCTGATGAACAAGTGGTTATTAACCATAAAACGAAGGTATGTCTGTGGGTGTTACTGGCGTGACTGGCATGTCTGACGAGTTGTGGGAGTAAATGACAAGCTGTTTGGACGAGGCTCCCCACCGGTTGATTCACCGTTGAAGCAGTTGCATGAACAGTGTTTTGACTCAGCTGTGCCATGATGACTGTCATTTTGAGGCGATTACAGTCGACCAATAGGCAAAAAGATATTCTTTGTCTTTCATTGTTGCGGCAGTAATTGTGTTGTTTCAGATAATCACAACTAGAAACTCTCAAGGAATTTTTATTTCCAATTGCTATGTAATAGGACTATTGCTGACGCACAGATATTTCTGGATTTCTTCTTTTTTTTCTACACCAATCAGTAAATAACTAAAAGTAAAATTTTATTTTTCATGGCCTTTTTAGCAGTACTTATGATACATAGGAGCTTGTTTGCATTTGGAAGGTCATGAAGAAAAAATAAGTAAAAATATACACTTTAAGATTATTTTTTTGTTCTTTGTGACACTTAAAAGTTTTGAATTGTAGGAGAAAAATTAGTCAAAAAGAACCTGACTAAATACAAAAAATATTTTAAAATGTAATTGCCCACTAAGCCGTGCACGATGAGAACCTTGAATGACTTTAGTTATGGTTATTCTTTATGCAAAATGCCGTGTTAGTTTTATGTAACAGATCACATGTATATATATGTATATATATATACATGTGATCTGTTACATAAAACTAACATATATATATATATATATTGGCAAAAATAGCAGAGGAGCCAAACACCAACTCCTTGTAGACCACACAGTCGCCCGAGACTGCAAAACCCGACACACCAACCTGTGCACCGCTTGGATAGATTACAAGAAAGCCTATGACTCAATGCCACACACTTAGATCATTGAATGCTTAGAGATGTACAACATCAATAGGACTCTAAGAGCCTTCATTGCAAACTCGATGGGGCTGTGGAAAACCACCCTTGAAGCCAACTGCAAACCACTTGCACAAGTGTCCATCAAATGTGGCATATACCAAGGAGATGCTCTGTCCCCACTGCTGTTCTGCATAGGCCTGAACCCCCTCAGCCAAATCATCAACAAGACTGGCTACGGATACCGACTGAAGAATGGGGCCACAATCAGTCACCTCCTCTACATGGATGACATCAAGCTGTATGCTAAGAGTGAGCGAGACATCGACTCACTGATCCACACCACCAGGATATACAGCACTGACATTGGGATGTCATTCGGACTAGAAAAGTGTGGTTGGATGGTTACAAAGAGAGGGAAGGTCGTCCGCACAGAAGGGGTCTCACTCCCAGAAGGAACAATAGCAGACATAGAGCACAGTTACAAGTACCTGGGAATACCACAAACAAATGGCAACCTCGACGAGGTCACAAGGAAAGGAGCCACAGCCAAATACCTCCAACGAATAAGGCAAGTCCTGAGAAGCCAGCTCAATGGCAAGAACAAGATCCGTGCAATAAACAGCTATGCCTTACCAGTAATCAGATACCCTGCCGGAATAATTAGCTGGCCAATAGAAGAGATAAAGGCCACGGATGTTAAGACTCGGAAGTTACTAACCATGCATGGAGGGTTCCACCCCAAATCCAGCACCCTGAGACTGTACACGAGCCGTAAGGAAGGAGGCAGAGGACTAGCGAGTGTGAGAGCCACTGTCCAGGATGAAACATCCAAGATTCATAAATACATCAAGGACAAAGCCTCAACGGACGATATGCTCAGGGAATGTCTGAGGCAATGGGGAACACAGGATGAGGGGCTAGAGGTTCCATCATGGGAGAACAAGCCCCTACATGGGATGTACCACCGACAAATAACTGAAGTGGCTGATATCAGGAAATCCTACCAATGGCTGGACAAAGCTGGACTCAAGGACAGCACAGAGGCTCTCATCCTGGCTGCACAGGAACAGGCCCTAAACACCAGAGCAATAGAGGCTCAGATCTACCACACCAGACAAAACCCAAGGTGTAGGTTGTGCAAGGAGGCCCCTGAGACAGTCCAGCACATAACAGCAGGGTGCAAGATGCTGGCAGGGAAAGCGTACATGGAACGACATAACCAGGTGGCGGGCATAGTGTACAGGAACATCTGTGCAGAATATGGACTGGAAGCCCCGAGATTGAAGTGGGAAACACCCCAAAGGTGGTGGAGAATGACCGAGCTAAGATCCTGTGGGACTTCCAGATCCAGACAGACAAGATGGTAATGGCGAACCAACCGGACATTGTGGTGGTGGATAAAGAACAGAGGAAAGCCGTTGTGGTGGATGTAGCTATACCAAGTGACTACAACATCAGGAAAAAGGAGCATGAGAAACTGGAGAAATACCAGGGCCTCAGGGAGGAACTGGAAAAGAACTGGAAGGTGAAGACCACAGTGGTGCCTGTGGTCATCGGGGCCCTCGGGGCAGTCACCCCCAAACTGGAGCAGTGGCTAAAACAGATCCCAGGAACAACATCAGACATCTCAGTCCAGAAATGTGCAGTACTAGGCACAGCCAAGATACTGCGCAGAACCCTCAAGCTCCCAGGCCTCTGGTAGAGGACCCGAGCTCAGAGGATGAAAGAGACCACCCGCAGAGGGTGAGAAGGGAATTTTTATTTTTTTATATATATATAATACACTTCTTTCTAATCATTTCACAATATTTTTGGTAGAAAGTTTAATGAACTTTTTTTCAATTGTGAGATTTTTAAAATTCAAATAGATAATTAAATCGTCAGATTAGTGTAAAGTGCTATTGTTTGTTGTTGCATGTGCATCAGATTTAGGTGCGTACCAGAAACATGCTAATACAAGGGTTCCACCTGGAACCTTTGCAGGTTTAAAATACGATTAATTGCATTCAAATTTTTAATGAATTAAACGAAATGAAGCCATTCCCCTGCTCAATATCAAACAAAAAGTTTAGATTTTTCAGATATTTCTACATATTGTCAGACAAGTGAAACTGAACCAAGAAATGAGGTTAATTATTGTTAATTCATGATTGAAGAGTAGAGGTGATTAACATTTCACACATGGTCAGGTTTGTGTGTGCATCTTCTTTATTTTTACCCCTAAATCATCATGTGGGAACATCTTGTGTTCACCCAGGTTATTATCTGTTGAAATTTGCTTAAAATCAAAACCAAGAACAGAAGGTATGTCACATTACTGTATGTGTTTTTCAAACCCTGTTATAAAAACATGTTTACGTGCATCGAATTTCTCTGAATTGTTTTTTTTTTTTTTTTGGAAATATTTATATGTTCAAAAGTGTGAATTAGGTTTTTAGAAGTCAACATCAACTTGTAGAAATGCCAACTCACAGAACGTGGCAGCCTTTAATTAGGCCTGACAATTATTCCCCATAAATTCCCAAGCATTTACAAATACCTCCAGGCGAGAAAAAGGCCAAAAAGATAAAAAATAAATACATTTAATTAAACAACGAAAAAAGTAGCTGGCACTCAAACTGAAGGTGCATCTGTCACAGCAACTGCTAATTTATTTAACAAAGCGGCCCTTTTACAGAGAGAAAACCGGAGCTGCGAGTCAAAAGACACTGATGGGAACAGATGGAAGTTTCACATGCACACACACACACACACACATGCAAAAAAAAAAGAAAGACACAAAGTATAACTCACTGGCTCAAAAAGGGAATTAATGAAGTAAATCATCACTTCTGTGACAGACTCTATGACAAATCTGTCAAGGTTCTCCCAAAGTGCATGTTCATCGCAGGACCCTCAATCAGAGGCAAAATGACACGCCGCCCTTCGCTGCATAAAAAGTAATATGATTCTCTTTTATCTTTACATCCAGATCTTCCCAGATTAACTTTTAGAAACACCCAGAAGGTTCCTTCAACTCACATTGAACTGTTGCTGCCACCGAGCTCTCTCCAGTCACCAGGCCGGAAAAATGCGGCGAGGTTGCTTTATATATAATTTAAGACGCAGGAGGTTAACACAGCTCCCTGATCCCACTTTACGGCTTATTGCCCAGAGCGGACGCTCTAAAGGAAATGTTGTTGTTTCATGACCGCCATGATGGGGTTAAGCGCCAAGCTTGACCTCGCCAAATCTAAACATCATAAAATCTTTATGTGCGTGTCGGTGGCCCAGAGAGTCGAAGCACATTTCCATCTCCAGTAATACCTGACAGAGCTCCAGGCGTTAATATGGAGAGAGATCAAATATGTTCTTACAAACTACAGCAAGAGCATGAACGGCCTCCATAACAAAAGCTGTTCTAACGACAGCGGCCACTTGAGAGAATATTTAATGTACACCTACAGCAAAGTAAAGTAAATCTGTGCAAAGTCCTAGAATGATGACTTATTGGTGTAATTTGCAATATAAATTTGCTTATGAATTCAAAATGTATTTTTATTCCAGTATTTCTTTGTTTATGTGAAAAAAACTTAAGAGAGAAACAACCTGACTTTAACTGAGTTTAGGAAAAAGTTTGGCAAAGAGGTTTGTGAAACAAAACCTTTTACTGAGTTTAGAGGAGAGAAGGTGTGTTAGTACAGTTAGGGGTTTGAATGATATGAACACAATATCAGCATGAATCAGATATACTTTATTATTTATTTTGTAGAGTGGAATGCTAGAAAAGGCTTGATCAAGAGGAATTACTCAAAAAGAAAACAATAGTCAACAACAATTGGTCAACCCAGACATTTTGCACAGCTAAATGGTTGCCAGGGAGATTTAAGGATTTTTTTTCAAACATGCATGAAAGAATCAAGGCAACACTCCAGGTGTGGTTTTGATGAAGGAATAAAATGATCACATGACACAAACCTATAAAACGTCAGTTTTCCATAAAACTGCAAGTACCTTTAAGCAATATTTTCTCAGAAAACGAATGATGGATATTTATTACATCGAAGCTACAACCGTCAAAACTTACAGATATAAAACCTATGCTACATTTTTAGCATGTAATGACTCTAGACAATATCTGCCAGTTTATTACAAGGCAACCCAGAGACCCACAGGGACAAACAACAATGCAATCCTCTGGGTCGGTTTGCAGGAGCCAATTAAATCTACATTTTTGGATTATTGGGGCGAAGCTCCAGTAGCTGGAAGGAATCCATGCATTCAAAAGAAGAATATGCAAACTGCATGCAGCAGGAGTCAGAATCCAGGACTGTCATGCTGCAGGGCAACTCCGCAGCACCAAGTCCGTCTAAATCGACATATAGTATTAACAGCTGTCAAGGCCACATGGATCACTTTATTATTATTATTATTAAATCTGAAAATAGAAACTGAAAATGAAGCCTGGAAGATTGACTTCTTTGAAGAAATGGTTGAGATGGACACCAGAGGTCACTCTCTGAATGTGATTATCTGATTGCCAGAGGCTTGAGACCCCCACCATCCTCTGGAGACCACCTTGGCAAAGTGCATTCTGCAGAGAATTGGATTCTTCTCCAACAGAATGTGTGTTTGTGTTGGTGTGTGTTGGTGTTTGAGGAGACCTGACCTTGAAAAATTGTTTGCTCCTATTCTCACAGTTTCTCTATTGCTTTCCCAAATGCTTATTCTCCTTCAGCAAAGCGATATCATAGCCTATTATCATCTGTATGTTGCTGCGCTCCTCCTTTCGCAGCATTTTTTGAGACTTTGTTGTTCTTGCTGCAGGATGGTGTCAAAGTAAGCATGTGAAGAAGTAAGAGTGCTAAGTACTTTCGATTCTTCACAAGAGTTTTTTTTATATCATGTTCAGTTTTATTCTCTCTGGAACGATAATTGCTGTAATCACTGTTTAACTGCTGTGAGAGCTGCACTTGAACCACATTTTGATCCATATTTTCCTCATTTAAATATGTAGATAGGCAACAACAAAACACTTGACAAACAGATATTAACCAGAGCTATACAGAGTTCAACCATGAAAACGTGCAAAGACATTTCATGGCCACATTTTTACGTGGCCAAAACTGTTAAAAAGCAGTGGTATATTGCAGCCTGGTAAAAAGTAGCCCCTTATACTATGCTTCACTTTGTATAGAGGGTCTGGAAATTAGCATAGCTTCCTTTGGAGGACACAATCATCCCCTAATGTAGTGACAAGTTAAAATGTTAATCAGCAGTACAATGTCTTACATGTTTCTCAATGTGTAAGACACTGACTTTGCTCAATATTTGGAGGCGTGGCCAAGACTGAATGTCTTTGTTTACTTCCTCCACTGTTGTTGCCAAACTGTAACCAAAGTTCAACAACAATTCTGAAAATGCAGAAAATCAACATCATTGTTCGCTGATTGGCCAAGAAATTCCTCCTGAGAAATCAAGCTCCATGAGAGAAATCCCAAATGGAGAACTGAAGGGAGATGAGAATCAACTGGGATTACATTGGAAAGCAATAGCCATACTGGTTTAGTAGTGTTACAAATTTGGTAACATTACCCAGTAGTTCCGTAACTTGCTTTAAGTTGGAGTGGATCAATGTGAAAATTTGGGCCGATCTAGTATTAATACTGCTATTATATTTGATAACCAATATTTACCAATATCATATATATATATTGCCCTACACTTTCAAAACCATGCAACAGCGACCACACTGCTACTTTGCTTTTCTGCTTTAGTTAAACACCCCAATAATCCTCTGCTACACCACTTGTTCAGTCATGTCATCACATGATTACACAAATTCTACATGGCCGACCCCTTCACCCTTGACCTCCTGAAATACAAGCAGCAACAAAATGAAAATAAACTTCTATTGTTAACATCAGCACAGTTTTACTTATAGGATGAATACCAATGTGTTAAATTACCAATATTGGCCGATACCGATATTTTATATATTGTGCATTCTTAGAGTCAGGAAAGAGGAGTGGATGTTTTCCTGCATCTCCCTCAGAATCCAAATCTCATAATGAGCATCCAGATAAAAACAAATCTACAGTCAGAATTACATTCTCCCAACACCAAAATAATCCCCACGAGATCTAAGTACAATTATAGTTGTTTTGATTTTGTGTTGCTATACATTGAGGAGCTGAACCGCTCGCCTCATCAGTCAAGACGCTGCTGATTTCCTGTACAATGAAAGTCTGGATGATGGTGGTAATTATCTCGACACCCAGAGAAGTGCTTTCAGCAAAAGCATAATCAGAGTAACCTCATCCAGTGAGGTGCGATCTGGTTAGAAATGATCCCAGACATAAACTCAAAAAAAAAAACTGCCTGGTTTTTGCACACTGGTTTTGCTCATTCTCAATCGCCTCGGAAGTCTATCCCGTGAACTGCGGCAGCATTCATGTTGATGTCAAGATTTGGACATGTTGGACAAAACTGGATGCCAGGGATTTCAGCTACTGGACAGTGATGCTCAGTATCATGCAAACTCAGTATATAATCACAAAACACTGTTTTACACCTAGCCTTTTCTTCACTGTAGAAGGCAAACACAGCAACAACAAAAAAAAAAAAAAAAAAAAAAAAAAAAGCTGGAGGAAAAAACTGCAACCAACTGGGAACTGACATAGCCTCTCTGTCAAAGTAAATATTAGTTTAGTTTTATGAAGCAGAAAAGCTTGTACATACTGTTCTCCAGAAAAATGAAATTGGCACAGAGAGCATGTTGAGCAATTTTAGGAAAAATAAACTATGAGAAAATCATTTGCAAATAATTAGTAAGCTATATTATATTATACCTATTTTCCGCACTATAAGGCCCACCTAAAAACCTTAAATCTCCTCAAAAGCCGACAGTGCGCCTTATAACCCGGTGCGCCTAATATATGGACCAATATTGAGCCACAACAGGTCTAGCAACTACGGTAAGCAGCTGCCGACTTCATTTTCCCCGTAGAAGAAGCGCGCAGTGCATGCTGGGATGTTGTCAAAAAAGTTCTCAAAAAACTGGTTTGTTAATAAAGTTTGACTGGCCTATCTACCCATAGACGATGTCTATGTATCTTCCTACCCACCTAATAATCAGGTCTTCTGCAGGTCCTCTAGCATCACGTTCTCCACCAACATGCTGTGCGCGAACGGAGACGGGTGACCATCGTCCGGCCCAGACGCCCCATTCCAGTCGCGGAAGGCTCTACTCGCCGACCGGAATCGGACTATTTTGTTGACATTCCAGGGTTTCCCCCAGTGTATTATAAGCATGGCGGCCCGCCATGCTTTGCTAGCCCTGCCGCCAGGCTAAGCGTTGCTCCGTTTCAGCTGTTTGGGATTCCCCTCGGTAATTTCCCCTCAGAAAGCAGGCGGAGAATCCTCGCTTTCTGATTGGCTGCCTGTCACATTCAGCGTTAAGCTCCCAGTCGGGGGAAAACCCCTGATTGAATCGCCCCACCCCCAAACCCCACGCCCCAACGCCAGGCTTAGCAGGTTTTCTGGGGGAAACCCTGCATTCTTTATGTCAACAAAGTAACTTTAGACATTTATCCGGGGAGCTTCGGCTAGAGTTACCAAGGGACCAGCACCTATACGTTTAAAGCCATGGGGGTCGGTGGAAGAGAGACAGAGGCTGTGGTTGGTTTGTGCTAACCAAAAAGCAGTTGGGCACAATATCGCAACACCAAAACCGTGAATGAAACAATGACTAGTGCAGACTGCTATATATAGTACTCAGGACCAATTTTTTTATTATTAGACATCCATATTTGTAGTAAACGGAACAAATCATGTCCCGTTCAATACCAGACGGGTGGCAACATAACTGTGGCGTCTATTCTATGCGCCTTATAATGTGGTGCCCTTATATATGAAAAAAGTTTTAAAATAGGCTATTCATTGAATGTGCGCCTTATAAATCCGGTGCGCCTTATAGTGCGGAAATACGGTAACTAAAATGCAAGTAAAATACATGCTGAAATAAGATAGGAAATTTACTAAAATTTTTAAAGGGGGAGTATCATGTATTTTCCAGCAGCATGTTGCCATTTTACAGCAGAATCAACTAGCTGTGTTACCTTCAGTTGTTATAAAAATGCTATGTATATGAAATATAACTTAAAAGATGTTGTTGAAGGCGGAGCTAGGTCCACCCAGGCGTTTTGCACAACCAAATGGTTGCCGTGGGAGATTAAAGGATTTCTCAAACTTGCATGAAAGAATTAAAGCAACAGTCCAGATATGCTTTTGATGAGAGAATAATATCACAATGTAAAGCTCAGAAAAGTCCATTTTTAGGTGGTTGAAACACCTTCTATTCTTGCAAACACAGGTTGAAGGCATACAGAGGTGACTTGAATATGACACTACTCATCACATAGAAAAGATAGCAGTTCCTTCCATCCTAAACAGCCTCTAAAGGTGCCCGAGAAGTGAAAGAGAAGAAATGTCTTTCATTCCCAGAACCAGAACCAAACATTAAGAAGCAGCATTTAGCCACAATCACAAATCTGGAAAAAAATAAAAACACCCAGAAAACTGCAGAACAGCTGAAACACTGAGTTCCTTTAAATCAAGGTTAAAAACCCACCTTTTTAGAAATGCTTTCAAACCACAATAAATGACTAATATATTCAATACAGATTCAACCTAAAATACTTATTCATATCCTGATATAGAAATAACTTGTACCTGAGGGATCTTATTTCTAACCTTTCATAAACCTAAGATTTTTTTTCCTGGATAACAGAACACATAATATCAGCCAAAAGACCGCCCCCTTTTGCCTGGATGCGAAACTTTGATTTATTTTTTTTTCTTTTTGACATAAGTTAACCCAGACAGAGGTCCTAGCAGGTATGTTCCTTCTGAACAACCAGTTGACAACCGCTTTGCGTCACATAGGAAGGATAACAGAATTGAATATATTCGTATACGTAGTTAAATGATGCTCGTTTCTCAGATAATTCAAACATCGAACCGTCTGTACCGGAACATCGGCGACAACAAAAACAGCCCAAATTGCGCTTGTTGAGCGAGACTTGAGTATATTTTAAAATCGAGGCTGAACTAGTGACATAATTTGTCATTCTGTTAGATCTCCGGTTCTAAACGTGAACGCCACGTACTGCACTTTATACTCAAAGAAAAAAAAGGGGGAAACACGAGTCTAGTAATTAGATACATGGATTATTATTATTATTATTTTAATGTCCAAACTCAAATTCAATATCTGTAATGAAGCAGTTCATTCAGGTAAAATCATGAATAAATAAATAATAAAATAAATAAATAAATAAATGTCACGCTGTTGTTAAAAAGTGATGTAATGTCCCCAAAATTCACAAGGCCGCTGAGGTACAGGCAACAGACTCACATGAATCAGAAAATGATTTATTTTTTTCTATTATCGACAGGATTTGATTCCAGTAGTGTTTTAAAAGCTAAACTCTTGTTCCACTGCAATCAAAATACAAGCAACAGGAAACGACAGTCGCGTTGGTTTCTCTTACCTTTTCAGACATCAACCTGGACGCCTGTGTTGTGCAGGAGAAGAAAATTTGTTTGTTTGTTGTTTTTTTAAAAAAAAAAAAAAAAAAACGCCTGGTAAATCCTCAAACGTTAGCGCTACTTTCCAAATTCTTCACTGTAACTCCAGAGCCCGAACACTGCGGCTCCCCCGGGAACAGACTCGATATTCCAACCGCTTTGCTCTGGAAACCAAAAAAAGAAAAAAGAAAAAGAAAAAAAAATCACAATCACAACCCAAGTGGTCCTCAGGGTTCAAAAAGTCCCGAAGATTGATTTCCTCATCGTTTTAAGTCATTCGGTGGTGAAATTTGTTGCATAACCGTGAAAGAAGGAAAGGGGTAAATAATCGGACCCCGACGCGCCTGGAAGCCGCGAACATTGGTTACCGCGTTTTCTCCTTCCCTTCTCCATCCGCGTTCAGTTCACGCGATCGCTACAAACTTAAGTGATGAGACGGAAGGAGAGAGACGCGCATCCAAGTTGAACAGAGGCAGCAGCTCCATCAGGCTGACGCGCGGCGCCCCCAGAGATCGGGGAGCTCGAACACGCGTCTCGGGGTGGCAGATCGGCGCCGTTGCAAAAATACAATAAATAAAATAAAATAAAAGGAGGAAAGAAAAAGGAAATAACAAAAATCAAAATGTCAGAAAAGGGCTCCTCATCGCGAGCCTTTTGGCGTTCGCTCCATCACCAACTTCAATCCAAACGCTCCTTTTGCTCCGCGACGCGAGCGGAACGCAGCTTCCTTGTCCGTCACTTGGTTTTGAACGAGCATCTCTGCGGGAGCGCCTCTGCAAAGTCGGGGATTTCCTCAGTGGACACGCCAACAATAATAATAAAATGAAAATTAAAAAAAAGAGAGAGGGAGAGAGAGAAGGGAACTACATTTCCATCTAACCCCAGTGCAGAACGCAGCTTTTTGCTGGCTATCTCACTCGCCTGTTGCGACTATTATTTATGTATGTATTTATTTATTTATTTATTTATTGTGGGATCCCAGCGCACGTTTCAAAGCGCACCGACTTTCACCGGCAATCGTTAAAGATTGCGCAGTACAAAGCAGGCACGCGCTCTGTGGGTGACCGTCTGAACCATTTACTACGCTCTCCTGTCAGCTGGATGTTTTACCCGCTAAAGGTCCACGTGAAAACATCTCAAACACTCGCGGAGCTAAGATGTTAGCCGTATCAGGTGACCGGTGATTTGCTGGTATTTACTGCCGCTGTGTAGAGGCGCCGGTGCGTCTGCCGATGGATACATGTGGAGTGGGAAGTAAAAGGGCCTTTGAGGTGCAGCGAATGAATATTTAAACGGCAGCAGCCGTGAACGCAGAGAGAGAGAGACGCGGAAAGGAAAAGCGCAATATGTACGTGCGCGAGGGAAGGTGCGCGCGCGGCCCCGTGTCGCGCGCAAGTGAGGAATGTACGGAAACGGAAACTTCCAACACAAAGACGGGGATTTTCTCTACAGAAAACCAACCTCGGATCAGCACCAAGGACAGTGGGCTTTTAAGGAAAATATAGCTTTAAAAAAAAAAGAAGTTATTTTTAACAGCTAATGAAGTTTTTATGTTAAGCTCATTTCAGTAACGAGGTATGGAAAGCCATTTGCGCCAAAATTAAGTAAATAAATAATTACATCATGAAAACACACAAATAAAAGTCATAAAAACGTAATAAAGACATCAATAACCAGTAACAGATCCAACATTTTATCAATTGCCATCATCAAAATCATTCATTTACAACAAATGTGTTTATCAATATTCCAGTAAATATCAGTCGAATTTAAGCAGGTTGGGTTTTTAGCCTGGATTTGACGGAACTCAATGTTTTAGCTGTTTTAGAGTTTTCTGGAAGTTTGATCCAGATTTGTGGTGCATAGAAGCTGAATGGATCTAATATTTTGTGTGAGCAATATTTTGTTCATTTCGAGAAGCTTTACAGTACATATACGTACGGTCAAAATAGGTCTGGGAACATGATAAAAATTGCAAATTAAAATTACCAACAATAAAAGCTTAGGATGGCTCTGGACCCAAAACCTGCAATAACTCAGTTTTTTTTCATTCTTCATTTATTATTCATCTTTCTTCTGGTCCTTTTGGTGGATTGATGGGGGTTTGATAGAACATATTGATCTGAGTCAGCTGGGTTTACATCAAGGCCGTGGCGGTGGGTTCGTGTTGCTTTGGATGCCACTCACGTCTCAGGCCCGAATGTTCAAACATTTCTTTTTCCTTCAGCAAGCTTCATCACCGTTATGAAAGCCAAACTTCTTAGGTGACCTGTGGTCATAGGACATTAAAATGTTTTTTTTTTTAATTAAGCTACCAGTCTCTGACAGCAGAGGTAGTACTGTAATTGTATGAATTTTGACAGAATTCATTTTTATTTCAGTTTGATCTGCTTTTAGTTCACCAGCTAAAAATCCACAACTAGTCCCCGTTAGCCGCTGCAACTAATATGACATAAAATTAGTGTCTAGTTTTAATTTTAGAAACATAAAGCAAAATATGTTTTCACCCAAACTCTTTGGTTTCACATATATTTGATGTTTTAAAATAGTCTGACATGGACAAAGACTTGGTTCTGACTCAGTGCCCAGACTCAGCGTTGATCAGCAGCGTTTCCTGTCCCAGTCTCTGTGTCCTCAGTCCTCTTCAGTAGCATCTCTTCATGTTTTTATTGGTAATTACATAAAGACAAAGCAGCAGTGCGATGTATCAAAATCCCATTGGATTACACACTGTCCTCATCCTCTGCCAGCACAACAAGGAAGGTCAAGTGTTCTCCAAGACGCCAGAGAACGATCTTTCTCAGAAAGTAAAAACCGGCTGCTGAGTACCTTGGTCACGTTCACGCCGTCTCCTCAAAGCTCAATTGTCTCTTTTCACGTCAGGTTCTCATACCGCTGATGGACCACAGGGGATGGGACATGGTGGACACAGTTATATATTGCGAGCAGCAGTGAAACAATTCTCTGTGATTGATTTTTATTTTAAGTTTCCTGTACGGATTCTTGTCTTGGGGTGAACTTACTTGGCGAGCAAAGGTAGAACAGGCCAAATAAAGCTTTAGGAAATTGATATTATTTTTCAGGTGACAAAGTCACTCAAAAAGATGTAACAGCATGGAGAGGAAGGTCTTTGGATAAGACATAAAGCATTTTAGTTGTAGATGTAAAAACCAGTTTACAGGGTAAGGGGTAATTTTACACAATAAGGCAAAAGTAACCTGATTGATAAACTCTTAGGTTTTTCACTTAAGAGTTTAGGAAACAATCTAAGCCCGGTTGTAGGAATGCTAAGGCTGTGCATCAGCTGTGTTTTGATGTTAAAAATTGTAAAAGGTTACAAAAATTTGGAGGTTTACGATCATAATTTGGAATTCATATCATGTGGCAGGTAAAGGGACAGCCCAATTAGTGTGCAACCCCTCATGCCCAGTTCATTGTGTCAACTATAAGCTTCAGGTTCTGGGGACTGGCAGAGTAAGTAGCTTACAGATTATAGCCACATTAGCTAAGCTAATTTTATTAGTAAATACCACATTTATCTATTGTAGTATTTCACCAATAAGGTGATTGGTATTCAAAAATTGTAATAATTGTAATGCTCTTATATGGTTTATAAATTAGATGAGAAAGAGGCAGAGCTAGATCTGAACTTGTGTTTTATTTACTGTCATAGCAACTGCCTGCCAAGATGGCTGTCAGCAACCAAGCTCACAAAAGTGTGACATCACATGAGAACTATGTATTCACCCTTTGTCACTTTATCACTCAAGGTGCCATGACAGACATTGGAAGTGAGGGACAGTAGTATTGAACAGAGCCACTGAAATTGTTTTCCCCAAAAGTTGTTTTTTCCAATTTAGCCGTGGCTTGAAGTCGAGCTAATTTGTCTGAACGTAACACACTTAGTTTGGGCTCTCAAACTTATAAAAGTTAACAGCTAGCTTAGAAACCGACCCATACCTTCTTTCTCCTGATGTGTTGGTCAAATTACAGACTTTGCCTGAATTCACACCCCATAATGTATGTCACAGCATAAAGCTCTCTTTGACACTGGAGCAATCTTAAAAACATACAAAAGATGAGATGCTAACTAGTTTATTTTTCAATTCATCCTATGCTATATGACCATGGGACATCATAATGCAATATTTGTTATCTTTCTAATCATACTTATTTATAAAGTTTATCCATGTTAATCTTCTTACCTTGATAAAATATGTTTGCTGCAAAGACACGATTACATCCAGGCAGTCATTATGGCTGATGGCTGCTATTCTTTGCCGCTGTATTTTTCCTCATTAAAAGTTATACAATAAAATGACAAGTTTGGTTTGCGTCCTTGTTTGTGCAGCTGACTGCAGAGCATCTTAAGATCATTTTTAAAGTGAAATCAACTAAATAAAATTAATATTAGGCTCCCAGACGTGTGTTTTTTTGACAATAATTACAGGAGCGC
Source organism: Poecilia picta (assembly GCA_033032245.1). Lineage (NCBI taxonomy): Eukaryota > Metazoa > Chordata > Actinopteri > Cyprinodontiformes > Poeciliidae > Poecilia > Poecilia picta. The sequence continues at coordinate 28,785,449 of CM065353.1, read as the reverse complement.
ACAGGTTGCTTGAACATCCGTCACGGTGGAGCAGGCAGAGTTCTGGAGAGCATGACGTCACGTACCCAGTGGTCAATATCAATCTCTTGAGGTTAACAGACAATGGTGTATATTTTTTTCTATTTTTACACTGATAATATATTGCATTAAAATCGTTGTGTGTTATGAATCATTCTCTTTAATTCAATCCCGCCATGTTTACTCAGACAGTATGCCGGTCACGTGCTCCGAGGCGCTGATCACACATTGAGAAAAGCCTCCTGAAGAGATTTCCTCATTAAAATAAAGGACGAGCTGCTGCTTGTTCTCTGGAAAGTCACCTCTTCACCCTGTGACAATGTGTTGGCGACACTCCGGCAGTCTTAGATGTCGACCGGACAAGGCTTTCATCACCAAAACCGCCCGTTACTCAGGGAGCCTCTGAAGCAAAAGCCTATTCAAGTGTCCTTGTTTATGGATATTTTGTCACGTTGCTGGGAAATGGTTTGTTTAACTTATCTGCAAATTTTGTCCCTGAAATGACCAGCGGTGCATCTGCCTAACACACCATTAAAATGTCCCACAGGGGGATGGAGGGGGCATCTTTGGTGATTACTCTTGTTTTGCCCCATTTCGACCAACTTGTCATTGTGGTCATTTTCAGTGACCTTGAGGGTGGCCTTGCTTTTTATGGCATGTTAACAGTGGCACCCCTAGAACATTTCCATTGGGGTGGCCAGACGAGGCCAATAAAAATTTAAGAGGGGTTAGGAATAGCGATGACAACCAATTAAAATATTTTATTTAAATGTATTAATCACACTCTAGCACTGTGATTAATCATAAATAATCACTATGCCTAACTTGTAAGCTTAAAATACAAACATTCATGCAAGTTGTTCCTGCAAGAATGGCCCTGGGCAACCAATTAAAACGCAAACAGTTGTCTGATTTATTTTATTTTGTTTATTTATTTGCAGCAGAAAGAAGAAGAAAATGTATTCTCCCAGGATTCAACAGCAACTAAAGGAAACTTACTCCACTGCACATTCATGCAAGTAATACCAAGCATGTTTAGGGAACAACTGACAAGATATGTCAAAAACCACAACTATGTGCATGTTTTCAAACAAAATCTTTTATCATCTCAAACCAAGCATGTCTGAAAATGATCCATTTTGCAGGTTTTTATATTTAGGAAGGTTTAAAGGAAGTCATTTTGCTGTAAATGTTCATTTAGAAATGTCCATCTCTGGAAGCTGTGCGCCGAGGCGACGGTTGCTTGTCGTCGTCCAGCGGACAAGTCGAAGTCAATGGGAGAAATTCCAGATGAAGCAATGGAGGGAGATGAGAACTGAACAGAATTGTGTAGGAAGATGATGGCCAGGAAGACTCACTGTCATCATATCATATGACAATGTCAATAAAAAGACATTTGAAGACAAACATTCATTCTGGTTAGATTAGGTGTTTAAAAATTATGAAGAAAATACATGCAGAGGTGTCACTGAAGAGAATGAAGGCAACAAACAGAAAGATATAAGGCGCATCTTTATTATGTCTGACTTCTACAATCCATTTTTCAGCTGGATTACTCTCCTGAAGCCCAGGGAGTCACATTTGCTTCAAAAAAAGAGAAGATAAGAAAAGTTGAGTTTAAAATATCGTCAGGTTTTCCAACTAATGAATGTTAATACCATGCATTGATAGAGCATTACTGTTTGTAGCTCAGATACCAAATTCTACCTGCCTTGGACAGGGTTACATTGCAAGTAATCTTTTTTTCTGCTGCCAAATAAACATATATCAAGTGTTTTTTATGCACCCATACATTTCATAAAGCAAACGTTGATAACCTTCCCTTTTAAATCTTTTTATGCATTTTAATGTATCTCAAGAAGACTCACACACCTCTCTCTCTCGTGATGATTAAATGGACACTTGTCCAGAATTCTATCCCACACATATTACCACATGAGCCAACAATACACTCCCCACCACCTACGGTCTTGGCTTACCTGGAACCACACACACATACATTGTGCATGTGCACCGGATGACACACAAAAAGACACAAACGGAAAGAAATCAACGCTGTTAAACTGTGCTTTGGAGTGAGGTTGGCGGGTCAAGTGGTGAGGTCGCTCCATACTCTGCACAGCATTTTTCACCGGCTGCCAGCCTTTTATATCAGCACTGCTTTGTGTGTGTGCGCGCGCGCATGTGTGTGTTATAAACTTGGACACTCACGTCGGACATCTTGAATATTCGTCAACGTACACATTATGCACATGACAGCTAACCAACCACCTGGTGCATGTTTAATTCATGAAGCCGCATGTAACGCCATATTACAAGAGACAAAAAGTCAGCCACAAACACACACACGCACACACACACAAAATGCTGTTCTTTGTCTTTGGAGAAGCTGGATCCACTCCAGTGCATTCTTCTCTGCTACGTGGCCCAGATTAGTGACCCCTGACTAGGCCGTAATGGCAGAGTGCTGCCTCATCATCTGGCAGCTCCAGGGTAGCTGCTGGCCTCCCAGCTCCTCCACAAAACTCACAAGTGTCTTTCGCTCTATCAGCAAGTGGAGGGACTGGTGCTCTTTTGTGCTTGTGATGATACTTTAATGGCCAATTATTATGAGTGCACAGGGCTTTAGGCCTGATAGGCTCCGACATCTTGACAGCTGCACTGCACACAAAACAATGCCAGAGAGAGAGACTTGTGATCACTTTGCTTATTTCCTGACCTTCCTTCTCTGCTGCTGCAAAAAAAACTTAATTTGAATTCATGACCCTGACAGTAACACATATGAAACTAGTAGCAATTGTGGGATGCTGACCTACTTTAGCTCCATGTCAACTCAAAGGACCGTTGGTCAAGTCAAATCAAATTCGCCCTGAGGCGTAAAAACATGAATATTGACCTTGTTGGTTGCTCCAGTGTTTTTGTCAATACATGTTAAAGTTCAGCTTGTATGAATAACATTTATTTATTTATTTATTTATTTTTGCTAATGTTGACATTCAGAAAGCTCTGGAATAATTCTTAAGCCATAACTCTTAGGACAAATATCACCTAAGTGTCTGTGATCTCCAACTGTAACCTGTTGCTCCAGACCAGCGAGAAACAAAAGTTGAGGTGAGTGAAGCCATGCAATTGGGTAGTTTCTATTTTTCTGATCACACTCGTACACATCCTTCCCCTCCCACTCCCGTCTCTCTTGACATTTAACAGTCTGTACTCGTCTCTCCTGTAATTTCTTGTCATCACTGGTAATCTGGCTGTCTAAAGAGAGGTTAAGGATGAGAGTTGAAGTAGGCAGGATGGGGTCAAGACGAGTAATGGTGACATTTTCTGGCGCTCTGTAGCGGTTGTAAACCGAGTCAAGTGTTTGACCGAGGAGGATGATACTGATGAGAGTGTACTTAAGACAACAGTCGCCATGTCAACCGTGTTTGATGGCAACAACATTGATTATATTGAAATCAAGTGTGGGGAAAGTTTGCACTTTAAAATGAACCGTGAGATCAATCTTGTCATGAAAGTTTTTAACTTTTAGTGTCCTAAACCTGAACATCTAAATTATAAAAAGCACATTTACGAACAGTTTGAACAAAATAAAATAACTAAAGCTTAAGGAGTGTTATAGCTTTAATCCAACACATTATAGTTTATTTAGATCTTGGACTGGGTAGTCTAATCAAATCAAAAGTGGAGTTGTAAACAAACTGAAATTAAATCCACAGATAAAAAATAACAACTTTTAAGTATATCTAAGATGACAAAACAAGGTATAAAAATTAAAATACAGAAAATAAACAAAATAAAAATAAATAATAAAAAAGAAGACATTAAAAATGCCATGATAATTAAACGTTGACACAAATAAGTTCAAATAAATGTCAAGATTTAAATGAAGGTGTAAAACAGAAGATGAACAAAGCAGGAGGCTTTTCCAGAGGCAGCAGCACAAAATGTTTTTTCCTAATGACTTATTTAGAACAATGTATATATGAAAAGAACTGTTCAGATGTTTAGAGTTCAGAGATTTGTCTAAGATCAAAATTATGCATTTCCAACTGACTGACGCCAATAATCACAATCATCTACATTTTAGGAGTTTAATGTGATGAAACTGTCTTCACTTATTAAACGGGTGTAAATTCATCCATCCATTTTCTATTGCCACCACCAAATCGGCCTCTTTTAAGTTATTATCTGTATTTAGCATTTGTAAATTGTAATTCAGATTATTTGATATGCAGTCATCAGGACTCAAAGGAACACAAGTCTGCCTGTCAAACTGCAAAAAATAATAAAATGTTATATGAATATACATATATATATATATATATATATATATATATATATATATACATATATATATATATACATATATATATATATATATATATATATATATATATATACAGTATATATATATATATATATATATGTATATATATATATATATACACAGTCCAGTCACATTAATGTGACCATCTGTCAAAAGCCAGAATAACCACCTTTCGCAGAGCGAACTGCTACGAGACGTGCAGGAAGAGAGTCACTTAGGTCCCTGAAGGTCTTCTCTGGGATGTTGAGCCATGCCGACTCTAATGCCGTGGCCAGCTGCGCTAGATTACGCGGTTGAGGATCCATGGCGCGAACAACTCGATCGAGATGGTCCCACAGATGCTCGATTGGGTTTAAGTCAGGTGAGTTTGCTGGCCAGGGGAGGACGGTAAACTCATCCTGGTGCTCTTCGAACCACGCACGTACACTGGCAGCTGTATGGCACCTCGCATTGTCCTGCTGGAAGATGCCATCATCCTGAGGAAAAACAATGCGCATGTAGGGGTGGACATGGTCCGCAAGGACAGATGCGTACTTGTATTGATCCATCGTGCCTTCCACAATAATCAGTGAACCCAGAGAATGCCAGGAAAACATTCCCCAGACCATAATGCTCCCGCCTCCAGCTTGGACCGTTCCTGCAATGGTTGCAGGGTGGTTCCTTTCAGAGGTTTCACGCCTTATACGCCAACGTCCATCTGTCCGATGGAGCATAAAACGCGATTCATCTGAAAACGCTACCTGTCGCCACTCAGTGGACGTCCAGCTGCTGTACTGGCGTGCAAATTCTAGCCTTCGTCGTCGATGAACACCAGTCAGCATAGGTGCACAAACCAGGCGTCCGCTTCGGAGGCCCAGACGCAGCAATGTTCGCTGAATAGTGGTTTGGGAGACACTTGTGGTAGCCCCTTGGTTCATTTTAGTGGTCAGTTGCTCAACGGTAGCCCGTCTATCTGCCCGAACGCATCTCCGCAACCGTCGTTCGCCTCTGTCATCTATGGCCCGTGGTGCACCACATTTGCCACGTCGTTGATTTTGGACAGTCCCATTTTGCCATGCACGGTACACTTTTACCACGGCGGCACGCGAACAGTTCACAAACTCAGCCGTTTCGGAAATGCTTCCACCCTTGGCCCGAAAGCCAATGATCATGCCCTTTTGGACGTCGGATAAATCGCTTCGTTTCTGCATTACGCCAACGATTGAAATGTTTTCCGAAGCCCACACACACCCTTTATATACGCTCAACTGCACTGTGCTGCCACCTGCCTTCTGTGATTGGTTATTTAACTCTGAAGTGGAAAGTACGTGGTGGTCACATTAATGTGACTGGACTGTGTATATATATATATATATATATATATATATATATATATATATGATTCTAGAAAATTCTACTCAAAGTATGTACAGTATATAAAAAAATGGACTCCAAGATTGATCCTAGAGGGACCCAATGACTTACAACAGCTGTAGAGGTGAATAGTTTCTATAAATTAGAGGAAACACTGCCAAATGACAACATAAAAGATTACAATGTGCTACAGGAGGAGATTAAAAAAATAATTTAATCAACTACATAAAAGTTTACAATGAGATCCAACGAATTAAATCACCAACATTACTATTGGCGACATTAATTGGTAAAAAGACTCGTAAATGAACTCCTACTGTGCTCTGACAGGTCCTGAACCTTGACTGGCATTTTACTATTTTACATTTTACGTAGCAAAGACTGTTTACATACAGTCACTTAAAATACTGTACAAAAAAAAAAGAAAAAAAAGCAAGAAAAAAAAGCTGTTTATTACCTTTTATGTCAAATGAGTTTGAAGTGATCTACAACATGGAGCATTTTTTTTATGTTTTCCGAATTACAAATGAACAAACATACATAACAAGTAAAAATAGATCCCATTTTTTATAATACTGTACAACAAGTGAAAGGTCTGAGTGTGATGGTTTTTTGTGTTTTGTGCTGTTACGATCAACAAGATAGATTCAGATTCATTTACATTTCATATTTTCAGTTGATAGAAAATACAACAACAAAAATAAAACCTAAATTCAGGTGAACTGATGCGTGTTGGCCATGGTGCTGTATGATGGTGACATGGAAGCCCTGTGGCCAGGCCGTCTCCTGTGGACGCACCATCTGCCGCTATTACCGAGCAACAGCAACGCTAAGGGTCGGCATACCAAACATGTCAATTGTCATAAAGACTGCACACATCACGGTCTCTATAGCAACTAATTTAAGAGCAGTTCTTCATTTGAGTGAATTAAATTTTGGGGGAAAATTCTTTAGAACATATTCATGTTTTTTTAATTCACCAGGTCCCTCGCTGGTTTTTTAAATGAACCTCATCCTGCTCATGGCGGCAGGCCAGTTGGATTCTGTCCTGGATGTCAACAGGGGAGAGGCGGGACATTCCCTGGACATGATGGCAGTCCAACCCAAAGACACAGACATGAACTCTCTCTCTTCAGAGGTCAGCTTTGAGTTCAGTCATCAGTTAACCTAGCGTGCATGCTAGCTGACCGTGGGAGGAAGCAGGAGGATCTGGAGGAAAAAAACATATTGACGCTACATCAGAGCCCCAGCTGAGATCCGAGATGGAGGTCTGGTTATGTAGCAGAATTGCTCTCATTTATAGTTAAGCCCAACATTGGTTGGGGGCCAGCATTATGTAAAATTAACTTTCTTTATGTTATAATGTAAATCTCTCATCAAAAACAGACCTGGAGTATTTCCTTGATTCTTTCATATGTGTTTGAGAAATCCTTTAATCTCCCATGGCAACCATTCTGTTGTGCAAAAAGCTTGGGGGGGATCGAGCACCACTATGGGGGTCTTCCCTCCCCAACTCTCCCACTCTGCTCCTTCAGACTAGCCAGCAGCAATTAGCAAACAGCTGATGGAGCTGAACATCTGCTGAACTCATTATAGGAGCTACTTGTCAGTGAAACACTCCTTAAAACGTTGCTAAGGGGTTAGTAGAGGAGCCATGTTGTGATGACTTGCTGAAGATGGAGAAACAGAAAGAACAGATGTTTTTAAAGAAACAGATGCCCAATTTAAAGATGTTAAATAACAGTCATTTGATACACATAGTATTTTTGTAACAACTGAAGGTAACATAGTTACTTGATTGTGCCATAAAATGGCACTATGTGTCCCTTTAATTTTGTCAACATGTGTCTTCTGGTGAAATGTGGTTCTATTTTTGAGTGGCCCAGCTGAGTCCTGACATCACCAAAGACAAGCTGTCAACTGTTATCGCCATAGAGACACCTGAGTCAGTGGTAGAATGAAAATTGCAAGAGGTATCGACAATTTATCTGCATGCAGCACCTTGCAATAATATTGATAATCCTTTCTTTTTTTTATTTCTGTGGCATTACAACCACAATTTTTTTTTAGATATTGTATTGAGATTTTAGGAGAAGGACGCAAATAAAAAAAAAATTAACTATAAGATTGAAAAATGTATCAATATTCTTAACAAGTAACCTGGAAACTATGACAGATTTGTTTTCATCCCCCATGAACCAAAACAAATAGATGCTGTTTGTTACAGGAAAACTCATAAGAATGTCCCGCTGATTTTTGTGGTTGAAAATGAAAAAAAGGTGTGGGGGAAAAAATCAAGCGGTATGATTCTCTGAATGTATGAATATGACTCATTCATTCAATCACTGACTGCAGTGTTCACAAAATATAATGTTTCTGAGTGACTGAGCTGAACAAATACAAAATCCAACAGTGTTTAGCTGTCCTGGGTTTTTTTCACACTTTAACATTATTACGTCGTCAAGCAGACTAGGCCAGTTTCCCATCTAACAGTGAAGTTGTGCTTCTCTTCTGTTTTCAGTTTCAGTCCTAATGACTATGCAACACTCCACTGCCCCCTGCTGATCAGTATTTGGTACTTATCATTTTGAAACTAAGTCCCATGTTACAGAATATAAATTCTAGTCAAATCAGTGTACCTTATGCTGTGTTCTCTTTTGTTCTTGTTAACATTTAAATATTTCCTTAAATGATTAGATTAATTTTCTTTTCTTCAATTTAGTTTTACCAATGAATAGTAATAAATCTAAACACACTTTAGTCAACCAGATAACTTTATTTTTCTTGCTGTTCACAAGAAAATAATGGTGTTTTATGCAAACAGAGTGAATCCAGTGATACTTGACATATTGAGTGTGGAACTGAACAAAAAGTAACATTTTAAAAATGTATTAATTCACATTATATAATTCTGTATCGAGGCTCTGTGGACATTTCTCATGTATATTTAGGTTCAGAAAAGTGAATGGAGATACAAGGATTTTTTTTCCCCCCCAGAAAAACAAAATACGTTTTTAGCTTTATGGGGGATTTTTTATTATTATTTTTTAAAAATAAAGCATTACAGAGAAGGTTTTTAATTTTGGAAATTGCATTAAAAAAAATTGGGACAAAAGAGATATTTTCTTCTTTCAGTTGTGTTTTGATTCTTTCCTGAAAAGAAGGCTAGGGTGTAATGATGTAGCTACACTGTAAGCATAGAGACAGGTCTAATCAGTGATTAAAACTATTTCAGCAATTAAGTCAACTAACTTTCAAGGGGTAATAGAAATCTTAAAAAGAAAATTAAAAACAATGCCGGTATATACAACCAAGCTGTGATTGCTATACTGCTACTTCTGGTTATTAAAGGGGCAGTATCGTGCATTTTCCAGGCACATAGTGCCATTTTGTAGCACAATCAAGTAACTATTGTTAACTTCAGTTGTCATAAAAAACGTTGTACATTTCAAATGTGACTCAAAAGAAAATTGACCTTGTAATTTAAAGCCTTGAAATTGGGCCTTTATCTCTTTAAGAAACTTCTGATCTTTCCAACACTCCACCTTCAGGAGGTCATCACAACATCACTCCTCTATTAATCCCATAAAAATATCTTAACGAGTGTTTCACTGAGAAGTAGTTCCTTTAATGAGCTCAGCAGATAAACAGCTCCAACAGGTGTTTGCCAATTGCTGCTGGCTAGTCTGAAGGAGTTGAGGGCGGAGCTCTGTCCCACCAGGCGTTTTGCACAGCTGAATAGTTTCCAGAAGAGACTCAAGGATTTCTCCACCATAAATGAAAGAATCAAGACAATAACCCAGGTATGTTTTTGATGAGGGAATAACATCATAATGTAAAGCTACACAGCACTGCCCCTTTAAGTCAGACGTTCTGCCAGTGTTTACTTTTAAGACCCTCATACTGCAGTAAGAAAGGAAGTAATTCCTGAATTGCCCCTTTGGGTTCATGGAGTCGACTGCTTCCTGCCAGGCTGGTTATGCTCTAAAAAATCCTTGAACTGTCTAATTCTTGGACTGAGCATATCATCACAATCAGAATTACCGGGCTATTTTATTATTGTTTTAGAACTGCCCTTTTTATTATTATTATTATCATTCTGACTATTTGTATCAGAAAGCCAGTCTGGATTTGAGTAACATCTGATTAAAGCCGTTGGATCTGAAAAATCCAGTGAATTTAATCTCATCACACGCCGAGGGATAAAACACACGGACAAGTACCACAATATTTTACTGTGAGATTGACAGAGCACACTCCACAGACCGCTGCCCTCCGTATAACACCTCTGTTCTGTTGAATTATTCAACGGGAGTGGAGTGGTGGCCAGTGTGCATGTGTGTGTGTGTCTGTGGACATTTGCTCCTATAGAAATCCGTGTCCATGCTACACCTTCATCCCTTCATCCCCAACACTTTCCCTTCATCTCCACTCCGTCTGATCCGTCCGCTGTCTGCCCAGATGAGATGAATATGCATAGTGGTCGAAATGAGGGTCACGACGGGGACGCAGAGGGTTACCGTGGTAATTGCTCATTTCATTAAATGAGTGGACATTTTTGGGGGGATTTTGTGTGTCAAAGGCTCCAAACTTCAACTTGATTAAAAAAAAAAAAGCCATGTAAGATGGGAGCTCAGAGTGTATCAGCTGATGTTTATGGTTGAAAGGAAGTCAAAATCAGTAACGACTGGCAATCATTTGCATATTTTGCAATACATTTCAATACATTAAATGAAAATATGATCAAGTGTATAATTCATGTATCATCAATGTATAATTCAGTGTATTTACATAATAATATTGAGGAAATAATGGATTAGAATATATTACAATATATTCCCAGTAACATATCGGACTCTACAGTTATATGCAGTGGCATGTGGTGGAATGGAAGATTTTCCTTTACAAAAGTCCATCTTGGAAGCAGATCCAACCCAGTACTGTCAAAGTGTCGCTCATAAGGCGTCTGGTGCGTTTATGTGTGGTGCAACGGCGTAAAGATACGAGATGTATGAATCTGAACCAGTGTGGGCTGGATGCCAGCTGACAAGGACAAGCAAACTCCTCTGTTTAATAAGGGCCAGAGCACTCATCGTCACATCATCTAATTCATAATGCGCTATAGATTTTTTTCTCTTTTTTTCAGTTAGGTCCAGCTCAGCAACCCGCATTAATTCACTAAAGAGCGCTTGAACACGGTTGAGTCCTCTGAGTTGATCTTTATTTCACCCTTCACACATGAACATAACGCAGGAGCAAAGACAGTCAAAGAAAAGTGTGGCTTTTCTATTAGTTTCCTGAAGGTCACGATTTTCCACATCGACAAGATCAATGTTCCTACGGATTTTTATGAAAATCGCTCTCTCCTCTCAACAGATACTTTCACACTGTTTGCATACAATGTGCTGCATGAAGCTGCAGAGTCTCCTTGTGGTTTCTATTGCAGTAAAGCTCTAAAACTATTAGATGGCACTGCAGACTTCTGTCTTTAATCGGAGCCGTGACCTCTGAATGTCTTGTGTTAATTTTATACTTCTTATACTGACATAAATTAAATTTACAGAAGAAGAATTCTGATACCTTAAATAAACAAATTCTCAAAACTTAACACCGGAAACCTCATACTTCTTATTATGATTGATGGAAGAGATGGTTTGGACCTCCTCCTTCTTTTCTCTCTTCTCTTAGCTCCTTCTCTACCCTTCAACTTCTGTTGAGGTATTATTTCAGCTTTTGTGATTTTAATCAGCTGCTCCTGGTTTTAAACCACCTTGTTGCTATGGCTGTGCTTCATAACAAATGGTTAAAAGTAAAAAAAAAAAAAAAAAAAGTATGAGCAAAAGTACTTACAGCTGCACAGCATCCAAAACGAGATAGAATAGTCATCCAAAATGTTTAATTTCTCCTGCCAGAAAAGGAGAAACTAAGTTTTAAAAAAAAAGAACATCCATACATAAAGAAGAGGTACAGCAACATGCTGTCAACAACCTGAGAACTATTTATTTTTGTATGCTTTATACATATTATTAATTATTATTTATTATTATTATTATTTATTATTATTATTATTATTATTATTATTATTATTATTTTATTTTTATTTGTTTTTTTTTATTTATTTATTTATTTAGTTTTTATTATTATTTTTCTCTTATTTTGTTTTTACCTTTTTTATGGACCTTTTTGGTCTGGAATAAAGATTGATTGATTGATTGATTGATATTAACACATATTTTATATTACTAGAATTATCATTGATTTTGCAGCCATAGGACTGAGCTGTCAAACAATGAACAACATACTGTAACATAACACTGGGATGAACCAAATCTTCAACTGTATGAAAAATTGTCAGACCTGCTCCACATAAAAATTTCTCTACAGAATGTGTTCAAACATCTCAAAGGAACTTAGTAAAATAGTGAAATTCATTAATATAGTTAAATCAATAAAAGAACATTTGACTGTCAATTTAAGTCCAGACTGAAAATGCATCTATTTTTCCTTGGCCTTCAATGGTAGTTAATAAAGAGAAGATTTTTTTTTTTACTTTTTACTTTGAGTTTTTGGGAAATATCATATGTCAATCTATGATGTAATTATTGTGATGCTCTTTGGTTAAATGAGGTTATTGGAGATGTGCTATATAAATAAGCTGACAAAAATGTAGCAGGGTTATCATGCCATTTTATAGCACAATCAAGTAACTATGTTAGCTTCAGTTGTTCTGAAAATGTTTTATATCAAATATGACTTAAAATAAAATTGACTTTGATTTTTAGCACCTTGAAATTGGGCCTCTGAAAATCTCTGGCTCTGACACTCCGCCTTCAGGAGGTCATTGCAGCATGGCTCCTCTATTAACCATTTAACAACTTTTAACAACAGGCTGCACAGTGGCACAGTTGGTAGAGCTGTTGCCTTGCAGCAAGAAGGTTCTGGGTTCAATTCCTGGCCCTGGTCTTTCTGCATGGAGTTTGCATGTTCTCCTTGTGCATTGGGTTTTCTCTGGGTACTTTGGTTTCCTCACATAATCCAAAAACATGACTGTCAGGTTAATTGGCCTCTCCAAATTGCCCCTAGGTGTGAGTGTGTGTGCATGGTTGTGTGTCTCTGTGTTGCCCTGCGACAGACTGGCGACCTGTCCAGGGTGACCCCGCCTCTTGCCCGGAACGTTATCTGGAGATAGGCACCAGCAACCCTCCCGACCCCACAAAGGGACAAGGGAGTAAAGAAAATGGATGGATGGACAACATTTTTACCAGCATTGTACTGAGAAGCTCAGTTCCATCAGCTGTTTGCTAATTGCTGCTGGCTAGTCTGAAGGAGGTGAGTGGGAGACCTGGTCTTGGAAAATGCAACTCAGAGGAGGAGCTGCGTCTTGAAGGCGGGGCTAGGTCCAACCAGGCGTTTAGCACAGCTGAATGGTTGCCATGGAAGACTAAAGGATTTCTCTAACGTGCATGAAAGGATCACAACATTCCAGGTATGTTTTTGTATTTTGTTAAAATCGATATAACAAAATACTTCCCCTTTAATTAGTTTGACAAAAATATATTAGACATATTGCATCATGGAGTATGTTTGCTTAACATTTCTGCCAGCATTTTTCTCTCAAATTTCTTTCTCACACACAATTTAGAAATGACTGAGCAAAACATAAGTTATTTCCAACATGACTTAGCTTTATGAGTGCTGTGATGAAACTGGACCTTTAATTGGCCCAAACCTATAAACATAGGAAATATCATGCCATGGATGCTTTTAGGCAGATATAGCTGTACAGAATATGAATAGTTACACCTGCATAAATGGTGAATAACAATAAATTAAGCTCAGGTACAGCTGTACATCACCTTGGCAACTGCTACTGAGAGCCAATATTCAAAAAGGTAGAATGTACTACCATACAAAAGGGTACATGAGTCATTTTGTCAGTTCCCTCATTGTAAGAAATTCTTTGGCGCAAGCTTTATTTGTTGGACTGTGTGTTCAGTCGGTTATATTTAGTTAGTTATTGAGTTGTAAAGCACATTTGCTTTTCAGCTTAGCCACAGGATAAAATCCCCACTGCACCCCACACTGCGATTCAAGAATTCATGCAAGACCAACCACTGAGACCGGCTGAGAATATCACAGGGAGAGACAGAAGAAGAAAGAAGAAGGGGTTAATGGTGGTAGTGTGTTGATTTGTGTGTTGTATTTCTAAATCCTCTCATTTTCTTTCCGACTCTGTTTTTTTTCTCGCTCTGTAATTAGCCCTTTCATATTTGTTTTTAAGCCTGCGACTAATCTTCCACTCTCGTCCACCACAGCTACTCACAGGAATTATATTTTTATGCTTATGTTGAAGTATGTAAAAATCACTATTAGGTTAGTTTGCATGTTGGACGTTTTTAGAAAGAGGCAGTGAAGTAAAAAATAAAGTCTGATTGTGTTTCCCGTATAAATTTAGAGCTTCAAGGAAAAAAACAAACAAACAAAAAAAAACTATAATAATAATCACATAAAGAACCAGAAGCGGCTAGCATAATACGCTGAGGTGTTTATTAATTACTGCTGGAAAGAATGAGGGCATCAAGAATAATGTTGTTTGGTCAGGTGTGTTTAAATTGGAGCAGCCAGAACACAGTGACATGCTATATTGGCATGAATCCAACATTATTCCAGGAAAATGTTGGAATAAGTTGGTGAAGCTCTAAAGAGCAGGACGTGGCAGGTTCCTCCTCACTACCTGAGAATCCACAGTCACTTCCAATGAATATCAGGTGGGCGGGGCTTGGGGGAATTTTCTTTTAGCACCTTTAGCAAAATGATAAGTTTATCTAAAACAAGAGCAATGTGTAACTTTTTAATTTCGTGTCCAAATGTAATTGCGAGTTGTGAGATTAGTAAATTAAATATTTTGTATTGTTTAGAAATGCAGTGTTATGGTGTGTTTGTCTTTTTTTTAGCTCAAGTGTGACGGCATACGTAGTTTAGGGTGTGTCTCAAACAAGCTGATGTTCCTACTGCAAACAAAAAGCAGGTATCTGCCACTTCCGTTACTAAGCTCTTGAATTGAATCTCAGATGTACGCAGAAGAACGTGTGTTAAGTTATGGTGTGACGCATGGTGAGAGATTCTGACACGACAGAAAATCCAAACCGTGACAAGTTACGTCTGTCACGGTTTGTTAAGTTATTGCCGCTCTTTTGAAAGCTGACGTCGAGCTCGCGTGAGCGGAGCAAGCAGTGAGTGTATGGCAAGCTGTTTTAACATAAATTCGGTTTCGTCTGACTATCCGTAATTACATTCCATATATCTAAAAATGCATTTGACTAGGCAAAACTACATTTTGACTATCCGGAATGGTAATTTAAGATATCTGTATTTACATTCTGACTAGTAAGAATAGAAATACAAGATATCTTCAATTACATTTTGACTAGTCAAAATTCCTTTCAAGATATCTCAAATTACGTAACTGGATCTGTCATTTGACGGGACACATATCCGTAATTACGATTTAAGATATCTTCAACACAATTATGACTAGTCAAAATTATAATTTTAGATATCTGAAATAAGAATGACGTGGAGGCCCCTTTGTGGTGTCCAATCAGTTGCCTGCAGAATTTTATGTTTCCTGCACACAATTGTCAGTAAAGTAAATGCCACAAATTAGAAAGAGCTCGACAATGTTATGCGGCGATAGCAAAACTTCATAAACTATAAGATTGCTTCTAACATCTGCAAATAATATTCTGTTTATTCATTTCTGACAAACCGAATGCACTTAAAAACAGCTTTGAAAAGCTAAAATTGCTATTGTCAAACCATTTTCCAACATGAAAGTAGCGCATTTTCAAACATCTTTTTTCGTGTTCTCTATTTTTCATTGTTTTATTAAACTTTCAAATTGATACGTAAGTCTGGGACGTTTTGACTAGCCAGAATACTAATTCAAGATATCAGTAACATCATTCTGACTAGTCAGAATGTCAATTTAAGATATCTTAAATAGAAAAGCTGTGTAATTCAAGATATCTCCAATTCATTTAGAGCTATCTTAAAAGGAATTTTGACTAGTCAAAATTACGATTCAAGATATCTTTAATTTAGTTTTGTCTAATCGTTATTTGCTTTTAAGATATCTATAATTCAGTTTTCTCTAGACAAAACTGCATTTCTTCTATCCAAAAAGACTTTTAAGATATCTTGAATTATGGAGTCATCAGATATCTTTAATTAGAATTATGACTAGTCAAAAACAAAATCGAGATATCTTGAATTTACTTTATGACTAGCCATAATTTAATTGTAGATATCTGAAATGTGTATTTCAGATAGTCAGTAATTCATTTTAGATATCTAGAATTGAAGTCTTCATACAAGTCAATGGTAAATCTGACGTCATTTCGACTAGTCAGATTGTAATTAGAGATATCTCAAATAGTTATTTTGTCTAGTCGAAATATAATTAGAGATATCTTAAATCGCTAAAACCTCTTGTCACAAAACAATTTGAGATATCTGCAATGTAAGGGCGGTAAAACCGAATTTATGTTAAAACGGCTTGCCATACTCTCACTGAGCGTTTCTAGTTGACGCCGAACATCGGTAACGTAGCTAATCTCAGAAAACGAGAGATTATATGAATGTCAGTGGAGAGGGACCTGCTCTGCCAGAGCACCTTCCAAATCATCCAGTTTGAGTGAAGATGGCGCACAATCCAGTTAAAATAATTCAGGTCCACGAGCGCGACCATGTGCCACGACAACGCGCGAGACAGATGTACTAGGCGGGAAACGGCTTGTTTGGCGTGCGCCCCTCTCACCCAGTTCACAGCTTATACACTAAAAGCTACAGTAGCCTATATAACTTTTTTTTTTTAAAGTTTTTTTCCCCCATATTTGTTAAAAATGTCCCCATGTTGTGGGGGGGGGGGGGGGTTGAGCAGCGCCACACAGAGGTTGACTAACAGCACTAGGACCCACCTCCGGGTCTGATTGGTTATTTGGAGTTAGCACTAGAAACACTGGGAGAAGGCAGCTGGAGCTCAATGTTTTTCACAGATCATGTCATACTGTCAACATATTTGTTGACACTTTCGAAAGATATGTAAAAAAATATTTCTTATTAAATACTGTAGCTTTAAGAGTCAAACAAACTAAGTATTTGTAATTGTCTCTGGGATTTTTCTGAAATCCGTGGTTAGTTTTGAGAAGAGTAGTTAAATACAAATAGAACACTGCCCCAAATGTATGAACTATACATGTACAACAACATGTGCAGAGGAAATCATTTTTGCTTGCCTCGCCAATTTCCCGGTAATAAAATGAATTTTCGAGGGGAATGAGCATTATTTGTTCTATTTACACGGGATTTGTGCTGCAAAAAACTTTAATATGTAATATGTTCCCCACAAAAAGAAAAGAGAAATAAACTCAACGCTTTGAGATTCCGCCAGGGCAGCACTCTTCAGGGCCACCTGGTTCATTAAGCCTTTATGTCTTCAGGGTAATAAACGTTCCCCTCCCCACTTTTTATCAGAAGCTTTTTCAATATTTTTTATAAATATATGTTCACCTGTCGTTTATTTAAGCAAGAAAGTACAGAACTAAGATAAATACTAAACATTTGCAGGCGATTTTGGTTCAAATAAATAAAATCCCGTGAAAGAATAACAAGGATTTTTGGTTTAATCATTTTAAACAGAAAAAAAAAACAACTAATTATTCCCAGTACACAAGAGTTTTTGTATTTAGACAATCCGAAAGAAGATGTATTTGACTCAATTCGTTGTACTGTAAGACAGTTCTCTCTTTTTTTCCCATTTCACTTGAAAGCACCATAGATTGAGACGTGTTCTCTGTCCCACCTCTGACGCTCCCGGCCAGGTAAGAAAACTTCCCAGCTTTATTTTATTTGATTTTATTTTTTTTTTGTACCTGTGCGGCCACACAGGTAACCTCTGAAGATTCCGTCAGTAAAGTAGGGGGGGGGGAGTTTGACCTCCCTTGGGGGTGTCAGGGCTTCCGTAGCCATGGCTGAATCCCAGCTTCTGTGCATGGAGGACGGGCACGTCGGCGTCAAAGTCCCGGAGTCCAAGCCGGAGTTCTACTACAGCGAAGAGCAGCGCGCTGCTATCGAGGAGCTGCTGAAAAATGGCGACGGCGCCTTTAAGACGCGACTCAAGGAAGACAACGCGAAAGACTTTTTATCCGCGAGGGAAGTTAAAGTTCTCGTGAGCACTTTCAAAAAATATGACTGTAATGACACCAGCAGCAGCAGCAGGACGGCGGAACAGGGAACCGACGTGGACTCAGGGGTTCATTCTACCTACTGGCCACTCATGTCGGACACCGAGGTCCCGTCGCTGGACATCGGCTGGCCGAGCGGGGGCTTCTTCAGAGGGGTGACCCGGGTGGCAGTGCACACCCACCCACCCAAAGACAACGGGCCGCACATCAAGGAGGTGGTACGGCGGCTCATCCAGGAGGCGAGCAAGGTGAGGAGAGTTATTATATTTAGCTTATGTCAACCGGAGAGTTTTTTTTTTTTTTTTTTTTTTTACATAATGATGAAAAAGCAAAGGATTCAGCTTTTATTGTTCCCATATATATCCAGAAAAAGATGGAAACCCATTAGAAACGTATGGACAGAGATGCTTTGGGTCCACGGACTGTAGTTTGAGCTTTAGTGGCCTCCGAACATAAGTTCAGTTTGTCTTTCATATTCCTGCATTATTTCTTGAAAGATTTTTATCCACTAAGCACTACTCCAAAAATTAATTAATTAATTAATTAATTAATTAATTAATTAATTTTATTTTGTTTTGTTTTTTTGTCGTATTTCAGCATTCTTCAGGTTTTAGCCATTTTAAATAATAAAATGTAAATTAATACCAATGAAATGTTTCTTAGCTGATATGTGTAAAAAGTCATTAATTAAGTGAGAGCAAATGCTTTTAATGCCAAAGTGTTAAGAATTAAGTAAAAACGTGGGAGCTTCTTTGACATAATGTGAAAACTCAGGTTTGTATGTCAGCCTCTACAGGAAATGGCATCACATTTTTTACAGCCTGAATAATGGGACTTTCTTATCCCTTTTGTTAGTCAGTGGGGCAAATGACAGTATCATGTGACTCTCCTGGCACAAATAATCCAACTTCAAGGCTGAAACTCAAACAGACTCAGAACTATAACATAGTAGAACATTTTATTCTAACAACTTACTGAATTCTTTTTCCAGTCATTTTTTTTTTAAACATTGAGTTAGAATGGTGAAAGAAAAACCCAGCACTGAAACTATCTGCCCAGGATACACCCACATCTGAGAATCTTACTTCCCTTCATAAGGTGAAGGTCTGTAAGCGTAAACTTTAGCTTAGAGACAGCTTTGAGTGATTGTAACATTGTAACTTTGGACCTGAATGAGAGTAACCATGCAACAGGCAGCTGCAGTGTTTACGCATTCAGTGCCGGACCTGAGCTGAGTCATCCGTTCCTCTTGCTCACAGCGAGGCAGTGATGTGTTCCCCCCTTTGGCCTGGGCTTTCCTCAGCTCTCCTCTTTAAAAGTGGGTCAGGAGTACAGGGGCGTTAGTGTGAAACCCTAATTTACTGTTTTTATTGTTTTATTTCCTAGCTTATCTCCACCTATACCTGGAACACTTTGAATTCCCCCCAAACCCCCCAGGCTTTTTCCTTTGTCTTTGTCCCCATTTTGTCTTCTGTGATTTAATGTGCCTGTTTGGCTTTCACTTTATTTGCCTCAGTGGTTATGACTTGCTTGCTAACATTCTTACAATTGTTTCTTTGACAACTTCCTTGTTGTAAAGGATAACATATTACTGGTTTTCTAAGTGGTAAGGTTTGACGTATGGACAGAGTCTTGCCATGTCTTTCACTGCCTAATCAGTTGTATGTCTTCCAGTTATTATGTTAGCTATAAAGGTAACAACTGATTCAAAGTTTTAATTACTAACTATTGGTTGTTACCCCAGGAAGAATAACCTGGCTTGTTCTTAGGGATCTAAGAATAACTGGGAGAAAAAAAAGTATATTTCTTCTACTTTTATTGTATTTCTATATTTTACATAGTGTCAATGCATCCTTTTTAAAGAAGTCTTAAACTCATCTATCTAAAAATAAGGCCTTGATATGTCTTAAATTAATTTTAAAAATGTAAGATGGCCTTAAATACAGTAGTCATAAGTCTTAAATCTTTTATATTCCACATAGTTTATTTTTGGCAAATGTTTGAGTCACACGCAGACATATTCTGTGATTTGAGGCTACCACTAACTAGCTGCTAATATACCCTTGCTAGCTAGCAAGGTTTTTTGTATCTTAGTGTAAATTTAATGCCACTTGGCTGAGTGGCATTAAATTTGGCCACCGGTTCTCTTCTGTTGCCAACCGTACGATGCTACGTGAATCTGTTTTAAAAAGAAAAAGCTTGGCACTGCTACTATATAAAATATGTTTAATTTATACATTTCTGTCATGATATAGGTCTTAAATTTTATCCATAACGGTATTAAAACGTTTTTTTAATGGCCATAAATTTTAGTAAGGCTTTGAGTAACACCATAGGCTGTTTTGCTATGAAAATCCATTTTCCTAATAGAAAGTAGGAAAATAGAAACTGGTAGGTTCTGTTGAAACCTGCCAGAAACTAAGCCAGTCAGCATAACTTTGACAGGCAACACACACTTAAAAGTGATATACAGTATAATCAAAGTACATATTTGTAAGAATTTTATGCGCATGACTTTATTCTATATAGTTCTTTTGTACATGTTTTGTTTGTTTGATTGCAAAAGATAAAGGGCAGGTTGTAACTTGTTGCTCAATTTATTACCCCAAGCAAGCCTGTTCAGCATTTTTCCTGTGAGTGGAACCAGCAGGGCTTTTCTCCCAAACAGGAAAAATAACATTTGCTGGCATTTAAAGAGAAATCATTTCCATGACTTCACTTTTCTCCGCTCTTTTCCTGCTAGCTTGCGCGGAGCATGTTCAAACATGCCTTAAAGTTACTTTTGCTTGTTTCTGAAGCATTTACTTTTCCATGGATACTTGATGTGTATTGTAACTTCTAAGTATCTATTTGTTTTTTATTGGGTGAAAGCTAAACCTGTAGTTATTACAACCCTTATAGAAAAGAAGGCACATGGTTTTTACACAACAGATGGATTTAAGACTTGAAATCAATTTGTAGTTTAGAAGATGCATCTGCAGAATTGGTAAACCTGTCTAAAAGAAAGCAGCAGAATGAAGTGTGTACTTTAAGTTTATTTTAACAAATAATATATCAGAAAATATAAAAAAACCCAAAAAAAATGATATATCATGATGATAATTGTATATAAAAACAAAAACAAAACTTTGATATCAGATTCAAAATGAAGAAGATGAAGCTTATTAGATCTCACCCTCAATTGTTTCATCCAAATATGTTGCACATTATACATATTTACACATCTAATTTTTACTCGTGTCACAATTTCTACTCTTGAGCTGTTTGGGGGGGGGGGGAACAACTCAAAGGGTCTTTTTAGCACATTATCAAAGCAGGCAAAGCATCAGTGGGTTTCAGGGATTCTGGCTGAGCAACGTTCGCTTCACTTCCTTTGGCAGCCTCCCGTTGCTCACTGTTTACAGATCTTCAGTTTGTCCCTCTATAATCAGAAGGTGGGATTCTGGATGTGGGCCCAAGAAGTGAGCAGAAGTTAAGTCTAAATCTTCTGATTAAAAAAAAGAAAACTTTTGACAGTGTGTCTAATAGCTTATTAGGGCTTGCATTTTAATGAGAGCACAGATAGAAACCCTTGAAATCTTTACTGTGTAATTGTTTTTTTTTAAAGACTTGATAAAACACAACACCCACTAATTTCACTGTCGGTTTCTAGAGAAAATGTACCAGATGTCACTGAGAAAACAACATAGATCCACAGACTATCTGATTTTTTTTCTCTTTTTTTCTTTCTGCAGGTCATCGCCATAGTGATGGACATGCTCACAGACATCCACATCCTGCAGGACCTGATGGATGCAGCTTGCCGTCGGTCTGTGCCTGTTTACATTGTGTTGGATGACCAAGCTGTTCCTCACTTCCTGGACATGTGTTCCAGGCTCCAGATTGGCTCACAGCACCTCCGGGTTAGTCAGCACTTTTACATAGGCATCATTTTAAGTAAAAAACAAAACAAAACATGCCTTCACAATTGAAGAAAATTGAAATTTTGACAGATTTTTATAGAAATTCAACTTAATTTTGAAAGGTGAATGTGATGAGCTTAAATCAAACTTACCACGGCGCCTGTTACCACTACTGGGGGAACTTTCTGAGGAAATTAGGTGACTTAAATGGCCAGAACTGCTTCTGTGCGGCTGAGAATTCATAGCACTACTTTTGGTGGCCACAAGAGGCCGCTAATTGCACACAACGGCAGACTAGAGTCATAACGTGTAAGAAAAAAGTGGAGTGAGATTCTCAAGAGGATGAGTGAGACGGGTATCTAGATTTAACTGAGAGAACATTGAGAGGACAGAAGAAGAAAACAGAAAAAGAAACTGAATCTGTTTGTCGTACTGCTGCAAACTGAAACTAAAAGCTTAGTTTCATTCAAGCATTTTATTACATATTTGAACAATAGCAACTATTTAGTTGTCACCAAAAATCCAGAAAATAAGTTTTTTTTTTTTCTCAAATGCAGAATAAATAAAGCATTCATATGTACCAGATCAGGCTAAAATCAAATTCTATGTAAAACTACGTGAAAGTCATGTGGGGCCCGTACATTTCAAGGGAGCCAAGCCCAAAGAGCTGAATCTTTAAATTAAATCCCCAAAAATATTTTACTTGCATTATGTAAACTAGAGGGGTTGTAGTGTTGAAAGTAAGTTTATTTCTATTTCATAGTTTTTGTAAATCTTTAACAAGTAAAATAAAGACTGGTTGTAAAAAACGTAAAGGAAATTCTAAAAGACTCAAATTTGTTATTTTATTATGAATTATGCTTTATATTGTTCTTACTAAATCTCCAGTGCTATTTGCAAACGTAAAGGAAATTCTAAAAGACTCAAATTTGTTATTTTATTATGAATTATGCTTTATATTGTTCTTACTAAATCTCCAGTGCTATTTGCAGTTTGATTTTGCTCTGAACTCTGGTTTACAACACCTCACATGTTGTCTGTATTATTTCCCGATCTAACCATCTCTTAACTTGTCATTGCAGTTCATCCGAGCAAGATCGCTTCAAGGAGTTGGCTTCAGTATGTCGTTTGGTAAACTCCCTGGTTCGCTTTTTAGTAAATACATGCTGGTGGATGGAGACAAAGTTGCCTTTGGCTCTTACAGGTAAGAATATTTGTTTTATACCATACTATAAAAAAGTGTAAGATGTGCAGGCTAAAGAAAGGCAGTCAGATTTAGATTTCTTTATACTTTTAATTCATTGCATCCTCTATAAACCAAAAATTGATGATGAAACAAAATAATTTTGTTCAATGTATTTCAAATGTCTAAATACTTATCCTAAAATGTATTCCCAATGCAAATTAGGGCATTAAAACGTGTTTGTGAAGATTTTACAAACGACAAACTCTATTTTAACAAATTCTTGTTACTTGGTTAAGAGTAATTCTTAGTCTGGATGCAAAAGGAGCATTAATAAATTCCCATTTTTGTTTTGTTTTTTAACCATTGATGTACGTTTCAAAACTTTAAAAATGTGCCTCAAAGAATCTCCACTGAGAACAGAAATCAACTTGGATCAGTCAAAGTAGTTTAGATTTTGAAGTCGAGGTGGTAAACCAAAGCTGGTATACTCACTCTAATCATTAATCTTGTTAATGTGTCCAAAACAAACAAATCATTTCAAGGTGATGGATGTTTCTCCTATGTTATTTATTAATGTCTTTTCATCAATGTCAATGAGCTTGACTGTGTCAACAAAACAAGGCGAGGCAGGTCGAAAAATCTCTCTTTTATTGTTTCAAAAGGAGACCCAAAGGGTGCCAGCATGAAGCAGCTTTTTTCAGATACAGAATTAACATTAGCTCACATTGCACCACCTAATTATTATTAAAAAAAACTATTTTGTAAGGTTTAATATGCCATGATATCTATTTACATCCTTCATGACTACCAATGTGCTCTTGCATTGTAGATTATCGACGTTAGGAAAATAGTTGTTACTATTGAAAAAACTTCTTACTTGGTACCAAGTGTTTCTCACTACCAGTGTTGTCTTATCTCGGTTCCAGTTTCTCTTGGTCTGCTTCCCGAATGGACCGAAACATGATCACTGTGATGACGGGGCAGGTGGTGGATGCCTTCGACAGAGACTTCCGGGAGCTGTATGCCATATCAGAGAAGTTGGACCTCTACAAGGAGTTTCACGTCAGTCCCCCTGCTGCCAACGTCACCGCCACTATTCGCTCCAAATTGGAGCCCAAACGCCCTCCGTTACCGGCAACCACATCCCGTTTCCAGGTCAGCCTCGGAGACTCTCGGAATGTTGAAATCCAGGTTCCTGCCCACAAATACTACAATCCCAAATACTCGCTGCTGTTCGGAGGTTCTCTACTTCCTGCAAGATCTCTGCATGACGAAAGACCAAAGCTGGGTCTCGCAGAACTTCACGAAGAGGAGGGAAGGCCTCGTGTGGCCAGCAGTCTTAAGCTAGATCCTCAGAGTCCGTTGCCATCAGAGGCCCCAAGTGAGAACTTCAAGACGCCAAACAAAGTATCTCTGGGGAAAAAGAGAGGCTTTACTTTGAAGTTGTCGAGGAAAAAATCTCCGAGTAAGCTTTCTGTTAAAAATATAGGAAGTGCTTCACCGACAGAGACTCATCCCAATGAATTGGAAGACAGTGCCACGGTGGTTGTGGTCACCCCAACCAAAGGGAGTAAGAAGCTTTCTAAACTGGACCAAAGAACGTTGTCTCAGCAAACTGTCACCACGTCACATGACAAAGAAAGTAAGTGTCTAATGTAACAAAATCTACTAAGGACAGGACTATATGCCTGTAGTCATAGAGTAACGTATGTGAATGAAAGAAGTAAGCACACCTAAACATTGCATTTTATGCTACCATTCATTAATTTTAAACAGATTCCTGCTTTTTTTTTACTTAAAACATCATGTGAGTTCTTTATTTTTACTGATAAATGGTCATAAAATGCTAATATTTCTCGTACAGATGTATTTATTAAATATGATCAATCAGACATTTTGATCAAATTCTGGCACATATTTCATGAAGACATGCAACCAATGTTTTTTAAATTTAAATATGGAAGATTGTTAAGTTATTGGTTGTCAATACAGGTATGATCCTCCTAAAAGCTATGAACTGCCATGTTTTTGGCATAAAATAATCGAAGGTTTTAAAACAGTATTCTGTATTTTCTGCTTGGTTGTTTCCTACCCAGGAAAAATCTGGTGTTTCACCAAAACATTGCAAACGTACAAAATGGCAACAGGCAAAAGATTTCTCTGCTAATGCAAATCAAAAACAGAAGTATGCAGAAAAGCACAACAATAAACGCATTTAAAACTGGAGTACTTCTCTATTTGCATGAAAATAGTTCACTAGCTTTTATTGTTTTTAATTTAATATTGAAGCGTTTCATCTCACTAACATTTCAAATGATCTATTTTTTTCCTTCTTTCCACAGGTTTGAAGAGTCGTCGTCATGGAAAATCAGGATGTAAAGCATCCTAAGCTGAACTTGTTTGACAGTTTTAATAGTGTACAGTTACATGATCTTGAAACAGATGAGGAAATGACTTTAATGAAGCTGGTGTGGTACACTGCAACGTTTGGATGAAGACCAGATGAATGTCCAGTCCTTCAGGTTTTTATCTACTGGTTTCACAACTGGAGCCTAATGTATCATGATGTTGATCTGGCAGAGTCTCTGGAATCATTTATTTGTGTTGAGGCCTTTTAACCCTGGGTTTGTTTTTTATTTTAATTTTTTCTTGCAAACATGGGTGAATTTTTAAAGTTGCTCAGGGAATGTGTTTATGTGTCACACCTGTTTACCTAAATTGCAAAGTAAGAAAAGCCACATTTATTCCTATAGAAATATTGTTTGGTTTCAGATTTAAATTAGTTGCGATGAGTTGCATCTTAAAATGTTTAAAATGTTTTTTTCAAACCTATTCAGTCACGCTGACTCTTCAAAATATATCAGGCATGTATTACTATGATGAATCCTTGTTTACAACAAAGTTTATACACTACTGATATTTCTACTAACAGACTACAGATTAGATTTGTATTTATTGAATTGGGTCATTTTTCATTTTATTTTCGCCCACATATATGATTATGTACTGAACGATGACTCCACCGTACTTCTCCCCATAGATGACGTTAGGAAAATAGAATCAGTATCTGCTCAACCGACACATTAACTTTCCTAACAATGGGAAATAATTTAAAGTGGAAGTGTTTGAAGAGACATAGACATGTTTTTTTAAGGCTAAAGATGAGCTACTCTTGAGTTACCACACCAAATAAATACTTTGCAAAGGTTTCTGAACCCAAATATTGAGCACCACAAACAGTGTGTGAAGTTTTACGGTTAACTTCTCTTATTTGTAATAGCAACCATTCAGAAGTCCAACTATACCGTAAATGATATGTTTCAAGCTTAATTTGACATTTACCCAGAATCCTCTGACTTCTTTTCAGCAACATGATCAGCCTCTACGGTATTTTTCTTGACTCCGGATAGCGCTACATAAAAAACAGTTCTGTTTTATTTGAAGTAGGCAGCCCTCATTTGCATGGTGTGTGTTTACAGTGTGTGAAAGCTCATGGTAGCATTCATGTTTGTTTTTTTTAATGAGAGAATTGCTTACCGTCAGATTACTCTCATCTTTGTGACAGGAAGATGAGATAGAGCAGCAGAAGTCTGTTGATAGAAATGCCTGTGTAAAGATCAGCATAACATGGCTGGTTTTGTTTCTTTGCACTTGAAATAAAATCACTCCATTAAGTTGTACTAAACTTAAAAATTATATACTGTGATGACCTTTGGCAGACCTTTAACTCTTTTTGCACCATTTCGCACAAGTAACTTTGAGCCTTTTTGATTTTTGTATTACATTTTGATTCACTCATAGTAGAAAACAAGAGATCCTCAAAGCTTTAACACTTAAATGAACAGACATTGTTACCCATTTAGTAGCATGTTGGGTTGTTGGATAGAGACAAAGGTTTGATGTCTATCATTTATTGTTTTTGTATGTTTCAATAAATCTGTTATCCACCAAGTCAATTTAATGCACTAATTAATTTAGGTGTTTTGTTCTTTATCTTGTTTTACGTTTGAATTTTTCAAGGATTCTTGACTGAAAGTTTTCCATTCAATTCAGTTTATTTCTTTAGCGCCAATTCACAACAAATGTCATCACAAAGCAGTTTGCAAAAAAATAATTTCAATTCAGTCAGATTCCAATTGATCCCAGTTGTCAAACAGTAAATTATGCTCAATTAATTATTCAAAGTAGTTTAAAACGTTTTTGGTGTCTTGTCATCCGCCTGCAAAAACAAACCGCCTTTCATTGTGGCAGAAGATTCAAAAACCATTCAGACTCGCATGCTTGTTGAAACGCAACTGCCCTGTTTAATAGTGTCGTGCTCCAGGTTTGACAAGTTATTTAACAGAAAAGAAACCACCAACACTGTGTTTTTTGTTAAGATTTTACCATAAATCGCAACCAAAACAAACGCATGACTTGCATTTCATAAACTGACCACTGCACGCCGCTAAGCAGGCGCTCAACACTCAAAGGGGAACCAATGCTCTGATGGGAACTGCTCACCGAGCTGTAGATGAGGGTGGGGCTGGGGGGTGGGGGGGCAGGCTGTGGTGAAATACTGAAACAGGAAGTTAGAGGTGCAACAGGAAGAGACGTTATCACAATAATTCACCGGCTAATTTTACTGACACACCAGCAGGCACGAGAATGTGTTATTTCCTGTGAAACACGCATGTTTATCATGCAACACTGCATGCAACTTTTTCTTAAGCAGAAGCATGACGCCAATCAACCCAAGGGTAGCTCCTTGATAAGTAGAAGATCATAGCAACCTAATTATATGAATGTTTTGTAGTAGGTAATGCTGTTTTCCATTGGAAGAATTTTTGTAAAGCGTTTGCAATAAATTATTTAGTGTTGATAAATTCAGAAACATGACACAAGACATTCAAAACATTGTTAGCATAGTTCTAGCTGCCATGTTCTGTTCAAAACACACAAATTTGACATAATTCATATGTTGTATGCTTCTAAAACCTCACAATTTAACCACGGAGGTCAACAAGGTCATACACTCATGCGAAGAAACCATTTCGGCTCGCATGGAAACGGAAAACAATGAGGAAGTTTAGATGAAATTACAGAGCATTCAACTGAAAACGCAGCTGTCGACTGGCTATTCCTGAACTTTAAAAGAAAAGAGAAGAATTCAGTTCGGTTTCTATTAAATGAATATTTTTAATTCAACAATGAATTCACCGGAACACCAAAAATACCCAAAAAACAATACTGTAGTTACAAAGATAAAGTGTAGAAGGCATAATGTACATTTTGATAGGCAACACAATACAGCTTGTAATGAAACATTTGAGTGGTAACATCTATTGCACAATCTTTTGATGTTTTTGCTTTAACAATTAGATACATTATAAAGTACAAACCAAAATAAGATCATTCCTCAAACTCATTTACAATATTCACAAGATTTCCATGTAAACTGGCATATTTTACAGCTCTTCAGTTGACTGTCAGACTAAAGATAAAGGCTGGGTCTGGCTTTGCTTTGTGAGTGTCAGAGCTGCATGAGAGCTGTGAGAAAGCAGACACGGAGATGTTTTTATTGCATTCTTGATAAGATATGACATGTTCTATTCCTCTCTGGGTTGTGAAACTAAATCACATAAAGACGAGACATAAAGACATAACGGTGGCTCTCACTACTGCTAGCATCTGACTTCTGTAACAACAACAAAAAAGCTAAAGACATTTTTGTTTTGACTAAAAACCTTGTTGCAAAGTTCCAGAGGAGCCCTTGAGGGATTCCCTTAGGTCTGTCACGCTAATACTGACTCGTTTGATTTAGTTTTCACCTTTTGGCAAAGTCTTTACTCGGTTTATGAAAAGAGAAGTTCCCAATGTCAGAGTGGTTTCGTTGCGTTCATCTTCACGCGCTCCTTGTGTCCGCACGTGGTGACGAGGTAATTCCAGGCAGCCTTGAATGAAGGCCGATGCAAAACTGGCGCAGCGGCATCAACATGGAAGTTCTGGGGACGCCTGCGGTGCTCAGTCCTGAGGAGTTTGGTTTATCACCTTCTTCTTCCTGACTGACACCAGGTCGTAGAACGGATCCTTGGTGATACTCGCCCTGTTTCCAGTAAAGACAGTTGACGTTAGTTGTTTGTGGATTTATATTTGCTAGACCTTTCGTAGACTAAATCATCCACTATAACTTTAATGTCCTCAACAGAGCTCAAAAAGAATTTCCAATTCCCCCTCAGAACATATTCTGAGTTGACTGATTAGGATTAGCTTGGGGTGAAGGACATCTCCACAGGTTCTAGTATGTGAAAGTGCTCAGTGTGTTTGCTGTCTGACCTGATTGCTTCAATCCAGGAGTCTCTCTCTTCAGCGCTGGAGGCACAAATGGTGTAGGACTGATGTTTTCCCTCCACCACCCTGCCGTCCGTCTCCGTCTTACACGCTTTGATCTTCTGCCCATGACTGTTGGGGTTGTATAGCTCCAGACAGTACTATGTGACAATACGATTTGGACATTAGAGTTAATCCAATGTAAACATTGAAATGTTTTTTTACTAAAAAAGTAACTCAAAGAAGTCCTCTTTTCAGTTTCAGACTGCTTTGAGTAGATTTTTAAAACGAGGATGTGTTCAACATCTTTCTGAATCTTACCGGTTTGCGCGGGTACGGCACTTCCTCACACTCAGATTTTCTAGTGGAATGATACCTCTGGGTTCTTTATCCTGAAAAATAAAACATTTTGAAGAGACGAATTACATTAGGCTATATTTTGTAAGAAAAAGAAGAGAAAATGTCATCTGGATAAACTGTAATAGATAAAGGAAACAAAGTGCTTATTAGGTTGAAAAACACTTCACCTTTCAATATTTAAACTGTTTAGTTTGTACTTTTTTATCAGGGTTTGTTCATTTAAAAGTTTTTCATAAATTAGGGTATGTCTGGGGTACGGTTGAATCCTTACTGCTGTATACTCGAAGTAGTAGAGGCAGTTGTCTGTCAGGATAAACCATCGCCTTTTCCACGTTTTAACACGACCTCCTGAAATACAAAGACGCAGCAAAAGTTAAACCTATTTTCATATTTGCTCTCAGTTATTATCAGACACTGGCTTGTTCAAAATCCCCTCGCTAAAAACAAAACTCCTGAGGTTTGCGCCAATTGAAGCCTTGTGCAAACAGCCCAAAGTTGAGTTATTCTCAAAAGACTTCCTCTGTACTTTCCTGCATTCATTTGGTACATGTTTTGTTAATTTGATAAACTAGCCGTGTTAATACAAAAACAATGTAAAACAGGGACTTGCCAAGTTTAAGGAGCCAGCCTTCTCTGTCAGGGTTGAAAAACGTGTGAGTCAGGTCATTTCCGTCATCCTCTGGGATTTTGAAAGGCTCGTTGCGTATGCTCTCGTAGAGTTTCTAAGAGCACAAGAGTTACACACTTGAAACCAAAAGTGGCGGGTTCCTGTGGGCTAACCAGTCATTAGCAAGGCCGTTTAGGATAATGATGAATTCAATGAAAATTGGCCATTGCCTTTAAAACTCACTCCCTCTACAAAACTAAAGAGTAAGATTCAATCTAAATACATTACATTCATTTTAGGTTGAAAGGTTTCATGGCTGAAATGAGCTGAAGGGTCTTACAGAGAGAAGGTCGTTGGGCAGATCCTCGCCGTTGTTGATCCCTCTATTCATGGAGATGAATCGCTCCAGGGTGGTTTTGTCCTTCACGTTGGGGTTGTGGAGGCTTGTGTTCAACATGATGATGGCAAATGACAGGATGTAGCATGTGTCTGGGTTTGAAGAGGCAAGGAAAGCAAACGTTAAGTTCAAAGTACGCCAATCAAGAAAATATTATCTTGCCCAGGTATTTATGTACATCAAACTTTTTAACATTCTGTCACATTTCAACTACCCAATATGTTTTAATGGGATTGATTATAATATACAAAAACAAAGTAGTGCATAATGTCAAAGTATTGGGAAAATTATTGTTTGGGGGCGTTAGCATTGTGAAAACCAGAACCTTGTTCTATGGGCTCTAGACTTTAGAGAGACATTTTCCTTGCAGGAGGAACAAACTGTTGCAGTTTTAAATTTTACCCAAATGTAAACGTATGCCTGTGATGCATGCAACGCTCCAGTTTGACGCTATGATGCTTACCGGAAATTTTTTGTGCTGTAAACAACCATCCTCTGATGCGAAAAGAGAAGTGCCAAACCAAAGCCTTTCAATGTTCAACATTCGGAAGTATTGCCAACACGGACCATTGCTAAAACTACAGGCAGACTGCGATTCTAAAACAATGACGTCATCGTTTTGTTCACTGATTGGCCTGGTAGAATATCTGCCTGAGGAATTCAAGTGAATAGGTGAAAGCCCTGAATGTCTGTGAAGTGAAACTTTATTAAAATGGAATAGCACAGGAAGGTAATTCCCAGGCTATGTATTTCTTAAAAAAACTTGTACAAGTCTTTGTGTATTTTTGTATTCCCTCCTCTGTCTCTCTACTATAATAGCTTTAAAAAACCTGTGCCACCACTTCTCATCAGAAGTCATGTCATCAGTAAACAGCGTCCACTTGTGTGTACTTTAATCTGATGATAATTGTAGCTGTTCTGCAAACACTTGTGAGCAAACAGCATCATGAAGACCGGGAAACACATCAAACAGACTGAGGATGATGTGGGAAAATTCAAAGCAGGGTTAGGCCATAAAACAATGTTTCACACTGAACAATCCTTCAGAGCCCTGACCAATCCATCATCCTTAATTACTCTGGGCATTAAACAGTGAAACAGCCACGAGGCCCATGGGAACTCTGGAGGAGCTTCATGGAACCAGCGGGAGAATGTTTTTGAATATCTGATCTAAAAAGCACATGTTGAAAGGAAATCAGAAGAAATCAAATTCAAAGATGGCCACAAGCCGCAAAGGAGACAATGTAAACAAGTGGAATAATAATGCCCAGGAATATGAAATATAGCTTTTAGGATATGCCCAACATGCTGTGTCTGCTGGAAAAACTAATACTGAAGAAATTTTCCTGAGCTGGAACAGGGAAACTCTAGCATGGCCATTGCCTTCCTACGTGATTCCGCTCGATTGTAATCTCGCTTCACAGCTCCGGCTGGGATTTCTTCCATTGACTTGTGTTCCTCTGGTATAATATCAACCTTGCCAATCAGCGAACAGAAGAAGTTGTGAACGTTGAAGTTGCTGTTTTTGAATTGCAGTCTGCCTGTCGTTTGAGCAACGGCAACGGAGGACGTGAATGAAGCCGTTCAGTCGGTGCTGGTCACACTTCCTTGATTCAACATTAACACCCTTCTGGTTCGGTTTGGCATTTCTCTCTTCACAGTCGAAGATGGTTGTTTACAGCACAGACAACTTCCGGTAAACTACATAACTCTGAATTGGCACATCATATACATCATTGCTAAACATTAGCGATGGGGTAAAATGTAAAACTTCAATACACTCCACACCTCCAGACCAGAATCTCTTCCTTTGTAGATGGTTTTCATTCAGTGTGACTGATGGGTACAAATTTTAGTAGCTGTGAAAAGCTGGTAAAAAGTTTTTCAAGATGCCTGCGGTTTTAACTGCAGTGACAAATTGACTCACAGGGGCCAAATACATTTTACATTTGTAAAAAAAAAAAAAAAAGTATTTCTTCACATTTCACAATTACGTGCTACTTCATGTTGGCCCACTTAAAATCTTGATAAAATGCACTACCGCTTTGTGGTTTTCAAGAGTCTAAATGTGAAAAAGTTTTCTGTAACAGTTTTTTTTGTGGGTCCATATAGAAATCTAAATACTACTGAACAGAGAGATGGGAAAAAAAGTTAAGTCAGAAAGCAGTCAGGATCAAAGCTGTGGTGTCGTCATGTAAAAATATCTCTTCTTGCACTCATACAAGCTTGACACACACACACACACACAGTTGCAATCTAGAGAGGAAGTAGGTTTGTTTGAAAAGAAGCTAACCTGCGGACTGGAAGACATGAGTGTTGCATTCACAGTAGCGTGTGGCGAAGGCCTCCATCATCCGGTCAATTTTCTGAGCTTCACCCGGCAGACGGAAACTCCACAGAAACTGTCTGTCACATAAACACCACAACACAGTGATGTTGAGCAGCTTGTCATCCTGAGATGTGAGTAGGTAGACCGTAGGCTGTTGGTCTGGCTGCTGCACATTCACCATATGTCTGCGTACGCTTCAACACGTCAGTTTGACCACTTTGATGATGGAGGTTAAGCATATTCCATGTCACTTTCTTTGAGGCGATGATTGTTGGCTGCTGTTGCAGAAGTTCAACAAAAATATTGAGCTAAGTAGAATTAATTATAGTCTAGACTTTTAAAAATATCCTTCTGATTATTACACTCGCTTAGTTCTGTTCTGAAAATATATCTACCTGCATGCTTACAATGATGTGGCCAGGAAACTGTTTTTTTTTTTCGCTTGAAAAGGTTACGAAGGGTTTCATTAACTCCAACCCCTAATTAGTATCCTGACCTGTCTGATATTTACGTGAAACAACAATGATGACATCACATTTAGATTGTAAAGATTATTTAGCTACATTTAGTCACAGAATAAAGAGATTAAATCTGAAACCGCAGCCTTTTCCCTTTTTAACATTGC
Organism: Poecilia picta; assembly: GCA_033032245.1. Classification (NCBI taxonomy): domain Eukaryota; kingdom Metazoa; phylum Chordata; class Actinopteri; order Cyprinodontiformes; family Poeciliidae; genus Poecilia; species Poecilia picta. Next base: position 28,751,788 of record CM065353.1, on the reverse strand, counting down.
TTCTGGTAGCGTTCATTTTCAATTATCGTATTCATTTTGCTGCGTTTGTGTCGTTTCTTAAAGCTACGGCTGCAGCAAATCATTTATCTGTTCCAAAAACACAATATAAAACTTTAGAACATGTGAGAGAATCATGTCAGTGTGTTTGAAAAAAAGCTTAATTTTGGTAAAATAAGTAAATAGGACATTGTGCCACACTTAACTTTGTAAAATGTAATTTACAGCAAAACCATTAGCCTTGTTTGCGTGTCTGTAGTAAAACTCATTTGAACATGCTTGCTAATATTAATGAGTGATTCTGGTGAGCAGAAAGCCATTAACCAGGTTATGTTAAAAATATTAGTGACTGTGCTGTGTGAGGTGAAAGGTGTAGACTGGAGAAACCGTAGGTGACTTTCTACGTCGAGTGACATTTTAGAGCCAGCAGCTGTCCGCCTCTCACCTTTGGTTTGTGGTTAGTTTTAGTTAAGGGCTTGGTTATATCCAGCAAATCAAAAACTGTTATGAGTTATGATACTGTGCAATTTTTCATTTGATTATGTACATTTCATCCTTGGATGTCTTACTGGTTGAATCTCTTTGATGCCCATTATTAACAGTTTTATGTGAACTTCTCCTTTTTTCCAAATAACAATAATTTTCATACAAACTTGTCCTGAGCTTCGGCTCTAGAACTTGTAAACTTTTAGACGAGACTTTCAGCGCTTGAGGAAAAGACAATAACCAGTTTTTATTTGTCCAAGTCTCCATGGACAGGGCTTTCCAACGTCCCTTCTTAAGTTGTTGGCATTGGAAATTTTCCAGTCGACTGTACATCAAAACAAACACTGAAATGCAAGTGTGTGTCTTTCATAAGTTTCAAAATTTACTAATTCCCTTATTTAAGCATTTTGTGAATTACACTAAATTTAAGGTAAGCGGTACAAACTGAGGCATACTCTGAATTTAAAAGGAACGCTAAGATATAAAACAGCATTCCATCAATCTGTGACACCGTACTCTAAATTAAAACAGAATCTCTGTTTTGACTCCAACATTTGGGTCAAAATATTTTAATGTCGATCGTAAATGCAATAATTTGATAAAAGTTATTGGAAAAATGGACAAATGGTCCACTCACGTTCCAATTATTTTGTTATTAATGTTATGTTTGCTAACTGACACAAAGGTTAGACTGATTAGCCGCTGTGCTCTTCCACATTCGTTTCCACTTCAAAACACAAACCGGATTGAATATTTGGACCCACACTCTGAAGTCACACAAATTTGAACTTTACAGAGCTTAAAAAATGTGAGCTAAACTTTCACATTCATATTATTTACACGCCCACCAACAACTGGTAAATATAGATAATACCGACTATAAACAATTTTGCCGTCATCGTGTTTTGGCGCCCACTCTAGCGCAGCGCCCCCATGTGTCGCACATGGTCCATACCCACGTTTAGTTTCACTGGCTTCTGGCGAGCTTCCGTGGATAAACTGGGAAGTGAACATTTGCAGCATTTGCCACAAAGACTGATCAACCCACAATGCTTAACATATCACATAAAGAAACTGAAGATAAAGGAGACTGACCTGAGCGCCAGGACCAGGTGGAGGTCAGCGAATTCGTGCAGCTCCACAAAGGCTTTCAGGGTCTGAAGATGAAGCTCCTCCCTGTGTGATGGAAGAGGAGAATAAAACCCTGAAGGTGTTTGTAACAAAACCAGCCAGTTAGAGCCCTCCTCTCTCTATGTACATTATTTCTTTTTGGCCACTTTTAACTAGAAAAATTTGTATTTTTGTAGACAAAGTTCTAAAGATTTTTTCTGAATTTTCTCCTTTTATTGTCCATCATTCCCCCTGCCCCCACTTCTCTGTTTCATCCGGCCCAGTATCACCTCTCTCCAAGAAACTCTCCGATGGCCGTCTTGTTGAGTCCGTCCTCCTTGTAAAGAAACTCTGCAATAGATTTTGCGCTTCCATCGAGCAGCTGGTTCTCCACCAGGAAATTGATGCCCTGCAGGAAATAGGGGATAGTGTACGTGAGGTGAGTTTTGGAAAGTTTAAAGAAAAAAAAAATTCTCATTTTAGCCTATTAGTCATAACAGACATGCTCGTTTTGTACCAGCTGCGGCTTCCTTTATGAAATACATTATAAATCACACTCTATACAAAAAAGCTTTTCCAAGCAATTTCTGTGGCTCGCAGTCAGCAGAAATCATTTCCATTATTAGATTTTGTCGAAGCAGATGCAGTTTTCCAAACCTTACCCTCCATGCAGCATTTTGGTTACTCAATGATCTCATCTGTAGCTGGTAAATGAGGGCCTACAGCTTCCGTAATCCCAATTCCTTAAAATAATCTCTCTTCCTCTTTCTGCTCCATTGCAGAGCTTTGAGAAGAAGGCCGGATTAAAAACGTAACAATTCAATACACATTTCTGGAATCTGCAATACGTGAATCTTGCGTTTTTGTGATCTAATGTGGTTTCATTACCACTGGTAGGTATCGTTGGTTTCTCTTTCTGCTTTAGATATAATATCGTGAAGGAAGCAAAAAGGAGCCATTTAAACAACTGGATCGATTTCAAACTCAACCTAACCCACCCGACCAAAAGTCGCCATCCCGGTTTCTCCGTTTTTGATCTTACTACAGCGACATGCTTGACCTTCCAGCGAAACCACAGAAACTTCACCGTGGCTTTCTGTCAGTGCGGTTCACAGGCTTACAGCAACAGAGAGGAGCGAAGCGGAAATGACACAACTGCTGAGTGTGTTCGCCTAAAACACACTGATACCGCTTGAAACCAAGGAGGCCTCAAAAAAGTGACAAAGAGGCCAACTTGTTCATTTTTCATTGATAACCAGGGAAAAAACCTATAGTGCCTCGGCAACTATAGGTTAAGAAAAAAAGCCGAAACACAACTATAGGTTGTGTTTCGGCTTACCTTTTTCGGGTCCATGTTGAATTTCTTCTTCCCGTTTAAAAACCGCTGGTTCTTCTCAATGGTTTTGCTGTAATTCAGAAAATATTACGGAGAACTTTATGTTTTATGTACTCTGTCAGAGTGAAAGCTAAATCTGTTGTCAGGTTTGTTCAAATCTTTAACAAAATTGAGACAATTTTTATTCTAAAAACTTACTCAATTCAACTCAGTTTGCTTATACGGTGCCAATTTAAAACAAATGTCATTTCTTTACTACAAAGGTTTTTTCCATTCAACTGCACATGCATTCCAATTCATCCTAGTCAACAAACGGTGCACTAAGCTCCATTTATTCAAATTGGCTTAAAAAGTTTCTGTCAGGAAACACAGCAGATTTCATTGGGTCACTGCCTTGAGTTATTCACTTGTAGCAACAATAGACATTTGCTCGCCCTGTGTTGTCTTTGCAACACAAGGTGTCACACCAAGCATGCATGTAGCGACAGTGGAGAGAAAAAAATCTCCCCCTTCAACAGGAAGAAACCTCCAGCGGAACCAGAACCAGAACCAGATCCAAAACCAGAACCCAGCTCGGTACGAGCAGCCATCTGCCACATCTAACTAGCCGCACCCTGAAGTGACTGGCGGCATTTGCATTTCATCGCCGAACATTTTAAAATAATTCAAAGTTTGGGGCTTTCCCTGCTCTGTTACAACCTCATATGCAACAAGGCCCAATATTATTCACACCGTGAATCTGGATCTGAAGTTATTTTTATTCAAGCAAGAATCTTATTTTCTTTTGCAAATGCCAAAGGAATCTCCTAAAAGATAATAAACCAGGTTTAGTAAAGACTTGTTTACTTGGTTGGTTCTACAGTAATCAAAGGCCACGTATATTTGCTAAAAGTCTTTTTGCATCTTTTTGTTGAGCAATTGATCATTTGTTTTGGTGTTTAGAGGTTGGAATGGTTCCTCTCCAATGTTGTAATCTATGTCTTCCTCCACAGTTTCAAGACAAACTATGTCTCTGTTCTGTGGTTCTCAAACTTAAGTTCAAGAACCATTGAAGGTACCTTGACTACCTACAATTGTTCTAGTAGTTGAAGTACTTTCAAAGGTACTTGAGCTAGTTTTACTAACTGAAATGCTATTTGACCAGCCTAGCTATGATTAACTTAAACAATTACATTTACCAACTGATGTGATTTCTAAACTACAATAGCAAGGGGATCTATAAACATTGTGATTTTTTGGCACTATGTTCTGTCAAACCATTAAACATCGTGTTTGGGAAAGGAATGTGTGAAAATTCTGACGAGAGCAAATAAATTTACTGCAGCTATCACTGAGTTTATAGACGGCCATATTGGATTGTAGGTCAAGTTTGGTAGCAATACATAAATCCTCTTTTTTTAAACTTTAAATTTTAAATTTGGGTCCATTCTGTTCACTCTTCCAATTTCACACTTAAGTTTTTTGAACTTGTGTAAAAATAACTGTGAATGAAAATCATTTTTAATCGAGTAGCACAACTGAAAAAGTCCAGATCCAAACAGTACTGTTTCAAATTACCATCTTTGTTGTGGTGCTTTTACCACTTCTCAATGAATACATTCTTTAAAAAAAAAACTTGCCATAGTTTTTTTTAATTCTCTACTTAATGGAAATTTCTGCCATTTTACAACTTTTATGCCACATTTTACACTTGAAATCTTTATCTAGCCAAATTTGTGTAGCACATTTCAGCAACAAAGCGACTCAAAGTGCTTTACGAGACACGGAGTCCAAACACAGATCTCTCTGCCATATTTTGTAACCGCCAAAATAATTAGCATCATGTCTCAGATTGTGCTAATTTAATATTCTTAACCAAATAACCAAAAGGAGAAGCCATTATTTCTGATCAGTCAGCTGACCAGTAAGAACCAATCAGGGTTTGTTGTTTAAAGGCAAGAAAATAGTAAAAATAAAACTTTGAAGAGAAGAGGGTTCATCACTGCACTGCCAAAACAGCATATTGAAGGCGACTTACACAAGACAAGTTCAATTCTGTTCAGCTATGAGTAGAAAGTTGACTTTTTAATAAGCTTCGTTTTGTCAGATGAATAAGACTAATTTCTCCACAAATAATAAAAAAAAGGGTTAGGGGGACAGCAATAAAAAAATGTTTTCAAAAAGTGACCAAAGCCACTGACTTTCAGCAAACCTGCTAGATAAGTGGAATGTCTGGCAGATATTTAAGACATCAAATACTCTGAAAGAAAGTGTGGTATGTAAAAGAGGCAAAGGGTTTTTCCCAGACTAGCACTTACCTTTCCTCTGTAGACTCAAAGCTGAGTATTTCTGCCATGACATTGTCTATCTCCAACTTCAACTTCTGCAGAGGTATCAAAGAGGTATCAAACGTAGGTCGCATGAAAAGTGAATCGCTTTGGCCTCTGAGGAGTGTGACGTCTGATGAAACATTACCTGGATGTCGTCCAGAAGGTCCTTTTTATACATCTTGATGCTCTCAATCTCCAGCCTCTCATCAGCTGTGAAGTCTGAAGAAACTGCGCAAAATATTAGAACAACAAAAATAAAGTCAGTCTGAGTCATGGTTCTTCAACAATTTCCATCATGTCTGCAAATTCTGCCAAAAGGAGAAGTAATTAATATCTAAACCAGAGATTGTCATTTTTACAAAGTATATTTGCTGTAAATTCTAGTGCAAAATATCTCAGTTCACTTGTAATAAGACAAACGTTACTAACTGGTAACTTTTCACCAAGATACGTGAGCTTCCTTTAATTCGATAATTATTTAATATTGATGAAAAACTGATTGATTATAATCAGAACCTTTTCATCGCCATTAAGGAACTATCGACTCCTATATCTTGCTGAAATGTTACTTGTAAGTTAGTTTAGTCTTATTTCACGCGCACCAATATATTTGCACGAGAAACTCGAGCAAAAATACTTGGTAAAATTGAATGTTAATGCTGTTCTTTTCCATTCACAACAAAGGCCGGCTCAAGGCACTTTGTTAAACAAAAAAGAAAAGTAATTTCAATTCATCCACACACACATTCCTATTCACCCAAGTTATCCCATGAAGCGTTAAGCTCAGTTTATTATCCTACAATCCTGCATACCGACCACCAACATAACGATAGTGGAGAGGAAAATCTCCCCTTTAACAATAAATCATGTTTTAGGAAGCAGAATTTCCCTAGTATGCTGTTTCTTTGTAAAGATATTTTGAATACATCTCCTTCCAGACTGAAAACATGTTCTAAAAGAAGACATCTGAACTCTGTGGCGTTGTTATTTGTGTGAAACCCGTCACACCTGTTCAGACCGACGCCAAGCTCTAAAACCAGATGAGGATAGCTCGCGCTTCCTGTGGGCTGAGTTTTCCTATAAATTGCATTTTCAGTTAGCATGAAACGCACAAAGAAAATCTTATTCTCAAAGAAGGACTTTTGTTTTTTGAAGCTCGTTAGTGAGCTGAAGCAGCACTGAATCACTCGCGTGACCTGCCTCTGTTTCCACATGTGATGGATGAAATGCTTCCCCTCCGACTTTGTCACATTCCCACATTGCAAAACGTCTCGTCTGTCAACATGCACAGGCTTTTTTGTTCGTCGTGTGTCGCCTGTCCTGACTGTCCATCGGTGCTCTTTATCAATTGGATGTTGAATTTCTTACTAATATTCTTGTAAACACATTGTTATCTTAAATTATTGACCAATTACCTAATATTTCGCTATTTGGTTAATTAAAAGTTGAGTGGAAGGAAAAAATGTGTAAAAATCTGCTCAAGGGACAAATGTCAAAGATCAACATGTGTCACAGAAACGTTTTGCAGTTAAATGTCAGCATCTAACAGCCACACTAGCTTTCTTTTTGTCTTAAAAATAAAAATAAAAAATAAGACCAACTTGATGCTCTTCTGGTTACTAAGTTTGATTTGAATGAGAGTTAAATTCCCCACAGCTTTTTTTTTTTTTGCACTGTTGTAATATCTGCTTAATCATATGTGACCATTAAAACGTTCGTGTGCAACGGCCATTTCCAGCGAAAACTGATTAGCATAAATTAACAGAAGTCACGTATTTCAGTATCTTATCAGCCAGGAGACAAAAAACAGCATTAAAGGCATCTTTATATCGTATGTGTATGCACATATAAATATACATATGGATATACATGTATATGTGTGTTGTGTGTGTGTGTGTGTGTGTGTGCGTAGTTGCAGAAATGGCAGCTTTCAGCCCTTGCTGGGTGATATGTGACTTGTTTCTCTGTTAATGATCTGACCACAACACTTCCACTTCTCCACCCTTCCTTTGCTCATCTTCAGAAGCAAAAGCTTAAAGGCACAACCTGCCACAAATACACTCAGTCTGGGTTTCTGGTGATAAACAAAGGAAGCTGCAAATTTACAGTAACCCTGTTTGACACTAAAAACGACATCGTCTAGCTTTCTGAATCTTAGATAACAACTTCTGTTTTTTGTTTTTTTGTATCATTACCTCTGATGCGCAGTCCTATGAGTGACTATGAGTGTCTCTTCTGCATTTTCAGCTGAGAAGGGCCTCTTTTTTTCTAAGCCTGGTTGCTAATAGCAACGAATGTTACAGCAACAAGTGTTACAAGTGTCACCAGTAACATCAAATGTTACCCGAAAGCTGTTTTTTTGTTTCAGTCTAACATACCAGGTCATACTGTGAACTATGTTGTAAGTACATTAATACCACAAAAACTCAGAAAGTGGAGATCAAATAAATAAAAACATAGTTTGTTTTAGTAATTTGAGTCATGACTCCTGGTGTCCAAGATCTGAGACTGTGTCACATTGTCATCAGTATGTTCAGCATATTAAGAAATATTTAAGAAAAACACACAAAGATTCGCAGATGAACATACAAAATAAAAAGAAGATCCGATAGTCCTTCCTCCGTCATTCTACAATGTCGTTAGTTTTTGTTGTTATTGTTTAACAGTTTATATAAATATATATATATATATATATATATTTATATATTTGCATATAAAGACAGATTAAATAAAGGCAACCACTTATGTCCCTATCTTAATATGTAAAGTTATCTGATAAAATTTTCAACATACAGCGACAACAACACCAAAGCGTCTCTTACCCATTTGGCAATCGGTCATTTATGGCCCCAAAAGTAATAAAAGAAATGTTGGCGTCTCTAGAGAGAAAAGCACAGAGAAGTGTTGGGCAGCTGCAGCAGAGTGCTGACTTCAAACCACACCTCTTCCTCATCCATCACACTTCTACAGGACCAACATATGAGCAACTTTTCAAAATAAAGTCTTTTAAAGCCCCTTATTCTATCAACATCTGCAGACATGAAGGGTTATTTGGTATTAAATTAACATTATATTTACTGCTAACTAGGAGGTGGATGGCCTGGTTCTATATCAACATTGAACACATGTGTTTCTAATGAAGGTTTAGTCCAATTTAGCATATTTGCATCAGATTTATGATGTTTTTATCAACCTGAAGGGCCAACACGACCATCCGATGTATCAGCACATTGAAATATTAATTGTGCTGCATTTCATGCTTCTTGAGGTTAAGGTCCAGTTGCATCAGAATTTATTTTTACAAAATGAGGGGGGAAAAGTTCTAGCTAAAAAGGGAACAAAAAAAATGCTGAAAGAAGAACAAGGTCTGTGGAGCCGGTGTGAGTGGAGCACAGCAACTGTTAGAGGTTGAAATGAGGCTGTTCAGGAGGAAGGTGGTGCTAAAGCGCCATCTTATGGTCAAAGAGCAAAATCACAGGTACTGCTGCTGGATGTTTTCTGAAACCAAAACAGAAAAAAACAAGCAGAACATAAGTACATATGAAATGTAATTTACACAGTGTTGTGTGAAATAAACATGTACATTTGAAACAAAACTCAAATCTATACTATCCTAAACCTGTGTAAGTTTACACCTCAAAAACAAGATATGAGAGCCTGTTTGAAGTCCATAATTCTTGAATGTTAATTTTAAAAATAGTTTTTTTTCACTTATAACAAGATATTTTTCCCATATTATAAGTAAAATATTATGCCAATGGGACTATTACTTTATCATCAATATTAAGGAATTATTCACTGTCATCAATGATGACCTCACGTTACCCAAAATCAGTTTTTTTTGTTCCCCACATCAGACTGAAATTAATTTGATCTACTTCTACATTACAAAAACGTAGAAAGTGGCGGGAAAACAAATTACATAGTTTTTGAATGTCTTGCTGAAAAGTTACTCATACATTAATGAAGTTAACTTTTCTCTTATTTGCAGTGTACCAAGAGGTTTGCACTAGAAACTAGATTTTTAAAAATACTCTGTAAGATTTGGTGTTTTTGCAGAGTAGAGTTTTTGCTGTCTTTAGACCTGACGCAGGATTAATCAGCTATAAAACACTGATGTCAAGATGAATGTTGTAATTTGTAAAACCTCATTACATCTACAAGATCCATTATATTAACATGTGAAAGCCTTGGTTCTGGTCTTTCTCTGGTCTTTCTCTGTTGACAGAGTCCCCTCTAGAGGACTCTGTCAGCTGTTTTTTTTTTACAACAGTTTGTCCTCATGTTCCTGTGAATTTAAAACAGTTGTTATATCTCAATTAAAAAAAAAACACCTGTCCCAGATCCCAGAGCTCTTGCTCAGGCCAACAAAAAAAATTTGTCACAGATACGGTAAAAACTACACCGTCTCGCCCAAGGAAACAACGAACCGTTTTGTTAAACAGCAACATCTGATTCATGTAAATATCTTCAGATTTTCACCTCACAGTATTTGTACTGTGTGAAAGAGATGTAGTGAAATATTAGCATTAGCTAGCCAGCTAGCTAATTGAGCTCATTTTCTCAGTTCAGTTTATTTATATACATTGTTAATTCAAAACACATCGTCCCAAGGAACTAATAAAAAGAGCATGTAGCAACAGAGTAAAAGAAAACCTTTCTCTGTTGTGTCTGTGTGGATGTTTGATTCTTCGCTCTTAGTGATTGTTTACTGTCGACTGAACATTTTCTCTATTTTATTGTTTTCTGAACTAGCTAAAATTACCCTATTTATAGTGTGTGTTTGCCATTGATGACTATTGTGTGGAACAATATGTCTTATGTGTCATCAGCCAAAAATTAGCTAGTTTTACAATTTGCTGAACTAGCTAGCTGTCATTACTGTATGAATTGTGCTGGTGTTTCTGTGTGTGTTGGCTCTCGCTGTTTGCTTGCATGTTGCTAATAAGGTTTGTTTATAATTCAAGCATATTGTTTTACCTTTAAATTTCCTCATCTACTTATGGAAGACTGTAGGATCTGTCGCTCATGAATCAAAAGGTGAAAGTTCTTTGCCCTTTCCTATTTACGCCTCTGTCCAAAGTCCAGAGTCAATTGGCGATAGAGATATACAAAATATAAGGTGACCAGTGCTGAGCTAGTGTATTTATAACTGTCATTAGGCCTACAAGGCAAACTTTGCGGCACTTTTCCGTAAGATAAATACCTGAATAGTCATTTACAAGATGTGTCGTTGAGCTTATTATATCTGTTTTGGAAGTATTTTGCAGTTTTGTAATGACACTTGTAATTTTAATGCTTATATTTATGCTGTACAGCACTTTGGTCCCTTGTGGCAATATAAAACATTGGATTGGATTTATGGTAGCATTGAGAAAGGCATATTGGGCCCTTGTCCGCAGTGACACAGACACTACCATGTCTTTAGTGGTGGAAAAAAAAAGCTGCGCCAAAAGCCAAAGTTTACAATTTTCAAATCTGTCTGTGTGCCACCCCTCTGCTAGGGTAAAGAGAGATGAATTTCGGACAAAGGAAAGTGATTACAAGTACAAGTGTTTGAAATCTACTTTGTGCGTTAAATTTATTGAACCGGCCGTAGTGGTACGATGAAGAACTCCGTGATCCAGAGGAAAATTTGGAATAGAACCACCGGATCTCATCGAAACCGGTCAGTTTCGGTGCTTTGGGGATCGGATCAAAATGGTCTCAAGACAAGTGGAAGATAATAACAGATTGATGTTTATACGCTGAATGGTCTTCTTGAGAATGGCAACCAAGACTGTGTTACTGTCAATTTCTAATGCATTTCTTCCCCCAAACTCACCGTATTTAAGTCCAGACTTGTGTATTTCAAGAGAAATGAGAAACAGAAAAGTGTTTGGTTCAGTGTAGCTGCTGGTGTGCATGCAAGACAAAGGAGGAAGTTTCAGATTGAGCTGTTATAATCAATGGACAGTCTTCCTCTTTTCTTTTTATTATTTGAATTGTCATTTTCTTTATCAACGATTGTTTCTCATCAGAAACAATCGTTAAAACATTTCCGTGAGAAAACTCTTCAAATTTATGCCGCTCTGAAGAAGAAGGAAAAAAATGACAGAAAGAAAAGCAAACAGGAAGAGAAGATGTGTGCAACGAGTAAGGAGGAGGGTGAGCATGAGAGAAGAAGAAGAAGAAAAAGAGGTAGCAAAGGGTGCATGAGGGGAGAGGCGGAGAGGGAGGAAGGGAGAGAGCGAGAGAGGGAGGTGTGCAACAATTTCCTGTAGTTGCATGCTGATCTGAGTCTTTCAACCTCTCCTCTCTGAGTTTGTTTGTCGCAGAGCAAAGCAGAGACGAAGCTGAGCGGAACAGGATGCAGGCCATCAATGTGTGGTCGTTGGAGACGGGTACGCCATTATTTCTTCTTCTCTTTTCTTGCCTTAGCTTCAGCTGCCTTCTGGGGTTTTCTGAGCCAAAGTTCAGATCAGTTGATGGAGTTGATGGTGGTGATGATGATGATGCCAGACCCTGAGCTTAGGTGTCAGGATTCCAGCAGAGAAACGAGGTTGAATCAGAGTTTCACCAACTTCCGCAGTGATGTGTCGGTAATTCGAATGAAGAATGTCCCGCGTTAAACCCGTAGCCTTCTTTCTCTGTGTGTGTGATTTTTTTTCTATTTTTTTTAAATGGTACTGATTTTGCTGTGAGGGCACTGAATGAGCCGTGCAGGTCACAACATGCAGGAAAATGCGTTGAATGAGCAAAGTAAAAGTACATCTCCCGTTTTTAGAGAAGGGATTGAAACAGCTGTTCATTAAAGGAGAAAATAACAAGAAAAAAACTGAATTTGGTGAATTTATTTGTTTGAAACTCTTCTGTTATGACAAATTTGAAACGTGTCACATAAATAAAAAAAAACAAATAGCCTTTTTGTGTTTGGCTTCTCAAAGCAACATCTTTGAGATGATTTATTCAGACTAAAGCTACTTTCCTCACCTGGTTGAGCGATGAAAAAGGCAGTTAACCCGTCGGAGGTTTCACACAGGTAGTGCGGCTGCATTTCCTCATGTGCTGAGCTTCCTGTTGCACATCTCTGATTTAGAGATGTCAAGCAGCCTCAGAGGAACTAAGCAGCAACATACGAATAATGTTGCCTGTCAGTAAAAGTCAAAGCACGGGGGTGACGCTTCCACTGCTGACAATGTAAAAGTGAACCGAGCGACAATCCAAAGGTCGAAGAAATAAGTGGAAAAGAATAAAAAATTAGTCGACAGTAGGAGTTTTAACTTTTTGTGTGTGTGTATCGGTGTAGAGATGAGTGTCAAAAACACACAACTCAAAATGGTTCTCTTTGGATGATTAAAAATAGATCATGACTTTAGCAACAGGCGTCCAAAACCTGCCAGAAAAAAACAGCAAATCGTGTAAACCTGTTATTTAACAACTCTGACAGAAACATTTCCACGTTTTGTTGATGCAGCAACAGAGACCTCAGTTGCGCTGGTGACGCAACACCATGTCGGGCTCGGCCTTGTAAGCTGGACCTTGTGGAAACTATTAAAAGAAGTGGAGCAGCTGTGCGTTTTGGGTGAACACGTGTCTGCTGCTTCTGACAGTGCATCTCCAAAAAGAGGAAGTCGGTTTTAGATTGCAGGGAAGTTTGCTTTTTGAATCTCCATATAACCTTCATGTTAACTTGACCGCTTTTATTATTTATAACCTGACGAGACGAAAACAAAAGTGATTTAAAGGCCTTCATGATTCAAAGTGGTTACAGTTTGACCTATAAAATATGCAATTTAAAAATATTTTAGAGAATGTGGGAAAAAAAGAAGGTAGTTGAACATTTTTTGCATGATTATGTTTGTGATGAGCAGAGCTCTGGATATCATGAAATTACTTCAAAACTGATCAGAAATACCAATAAATGTAAAACTGTCACTTCTTAGGATGGACCAGTTAAATCCATGACGTTTTAAGCTGATGAAGCTTTTAGCTTCAGTGGAGAAATTCAATATTTAGGTGGCAAATGGTACAAAGCAAAGACTAGACTTGCAAAAATTGTAACTTTTTAAAATCCATTCATGCGCCGTTGTCATTAAGTAAAATATTTACTGATGCAGTATTGTGTGTTTTCCAGGCACATAGAGAGATTTTATAACACAATTAAGTAACTATGATAGCTTCAGTTGTTATAAAAATGCTATATATGAAACATGACCTAAAAGGATATGACTTTGTAATGTAACACCTTAAAATTGGACCTCTGTCTCTTTAAAAACTCCTCCGCCTTCAGGAAGTCATCATAACATGGCTCCTCTATTAACGCTTTCACAACATTTTTACCAGTGTTTCACTGACAAGTAGCTCCTAGAATGAGCTCAGTGGATGTTCAGCTCCACCAGGTGTTTGCTAATCGGTGCTGGCTAGTCTGAAGGAACTCAGTGGGGGAGGGCAGATCTGTGAGGCTTGGAAGCTGCAGCTCTGAGAAGAAACTTCGTCCTCAAAGGCGAAGCTAGGTCCAACCAGGCGTTTTGCACAGCTGAATAGTTGCCATGGCGATTAAATGATTTCTCAAACATGAATAAAAGAATTAAGGCAACACTCCTGGCATGTTTTGGATGACTGGATAACATAATAACATGATTGAAAGTAGAAAAAAAAGTCAATTTAACACAATGCTGCCTCTTTAACAGTGTTTATATCTCATATTTTTCCTAAGTTCCACTGAAGGTTGATTTAGAGCATTCTGGATGCCTCGGAGGAAACCAGCAATGCCCTGACTAAACGACAGCTACTCTCTCACCTGACCTACAACACTGACATTTTTATTTGACAAGTATTTTTACATCCAGTGCAAACCGTAATCAATAATCATAAAAGTCCAATAGCGTAAGACTCTATGCACACAACAGGTCAGCCGCCATCGGCCATTTCTGACAGGCTGGGACCAAAGTCAGGGACATCTGTCAACCTATCAGATTGACTTCATGAAAACAGTTTAAGCTAATGGAACATCATAGTATGACTACACAAAAAACAAGTCTGACGAGAAACCAAAAACACTTTCAGGAAATGACAACAGAAGAAAAAATGGTGTTTACTCTAAATCAACATGCGTGTTAATAGAAATTAAAACACTTCAGAAATTTTATGTCAGACTCAGCAAATGTATTCACCATCATAACATAAGAAGTGAAAGTGACTGGAATGAATTTCATATTGGCTAAAAATATGAAACATACCTTAATTCAAACAACAGGCGTTAATCATAAGGCTGATCTGATCCATTGTACCGTTTTGTTCTTTTTCTATGGTATGAAACAGCGGGTAACTTACAGAAATGTGTATTACAAGTTTGATATGTACAGTGTGTGTCTGTAAATTACGGTTGCCACCGTGTTACGTTCTTCATTTTTTTTCTATTTTTAATAATTGCCTGATCTTGGAGTGAAAGACCATTGGTTTTTGTTGTTTTGGATTTTTTTTTTTTTTTACCAAAAGATGTTTTGGCAAAAAGTGACACAGGCCATTATTTATGCAGATAACTCAAATAATTATTGGCTGAGTTCATAAAGCTTCTGTTGGTATGCACTTTGGCCTTTTGAAGGCCGAGGTGCATACTGAACGTCTGCATAACATAGGATGAGATTAATTCATGTGACTATAGATGAGTAACTCCTGTATAAAATTAAAAAGTTTCAACATGTTAAAAGAAATGGTGGCCAGACTTCGCTTGGAAATCAAATTGTATGTCCTCTTACATACATACATTTTTTGGCAGCATTTTTGTTTTATGTTTCGGTGTATAACTAATGCTGTTGTTCTCGTAAGATATTCACAAATATGAAACAATGTAAAGCATAAAAAAAGGAGTAGAAAGCAAAAAGTTTGTTTTAGGATTTAGTTGATTTCACTTTAAATTTAGGCTTGTTTCATTAAAATGGCTGGTTCCTGTTTTCAGCTTCAACTGATGTTTGTGAAACACTTCCTTTCTGACACACATCGGTACAACGGTTGCGTGTGTGCGCACACACACACGCATGCACACAAATAATGGCAATAAGTCACAGAATGCAATCGTTTAAAATCCTAACCTTACTTAGCATCTGGCTTTGTGCCAAACTTTTTTACCTGATAGGTAGGTAGGTAGGTAGGTGACCAGTCAGGAACAACACAGTTGCACGTCTATCATAATTATATAAAAACGTAAGTATGTGGAAAAAACCCCAACTTGTTACAAAACGGGAACATTTCAGACACAACATCAAGAGAAGTACTTTCAGGGGGAAACACGTTCAAACAAATTCCTCAGATGTTTTATTCAGAACCTCGTCAGCTCAATGTATGATTTATTTTTTTTTCATTATTATCATTATTTTCTGTGAATCGGCGACGCGTCGTTGTTAAACACAGAGCAAATTCCTGGAACAAAATTAGAATGGGGCCAGTCGGTGCTTGTTGACCGGCCTCTGTCTCCTGCGCTGCTCCGTCTCTGTGGTTGTGGCAGCAGCCCGTATGGTGAGCTCCCGTAATCACTCCCATCCGCCTCGTTTTACAGCCCTGCAGTGATGTTTTTTACGGTTTACTATAAAGTTGTTTTATTCTGCGCCCTGAGTATAAGATCGGCTCTTGAGAGCGACGTTTTGCAACTTGGAATAAGTTTTACAAGTTCTGCAGTTTTTCATGCGATTCCTTATGGGCTGAAATGTCACAGAATCCAAACCCGGCAAGCTTCTTAAAGTTTGAAGACCTGTTTTTTTTTTCTCCACCACTTTTAAACAACTCTGCAAATAAGTAGGTCACAGCCGCAGTAACTAATTTCAGATAGTGCGCTTGATGCATCATTTCCCGTCAGTGTAAGATTTTTTTTTTTCTTTTAATTCTAGTTGTATTATGTAGAGTTAGTCAATAAATATGTTGCATTGAAATAAACATGCTATATCAGGGATGCCAAACTCATTATTATTTTGGGTCATGTTAGGAGTCGTCTCAAAGGCAGAACGCATTAATAGAAACTCATCAACAAACTGTTAGAAATACTAATAAAAAGTTGTGTCTGCATTCAGTGACTGCTTTTTAAAATTAAATAGTGCTGAACATCTTCACATTGATCAGTACTGCCAAGATCTTGTAATTGTTTTTGTGATTTTATTTATTTATTTTTTGCAATCAAAAACAGCCAATTTTGTGGTTATAATTTAAAAAATATCAGCAAGAAATTGTCCAATATTTGCGCATATGTGATTGTGACTTTTTGTTACTCACTACATCAATTATGGGCTATAACTTGGCATCAGTTAAAGCTGCAGTATTTAACTTTTAGAGACATATAGATATATTTGAAACTGTCAAAACATTGTGACAGTTTGGCATGATTCAGATATTCTGCCTTCTCCCAATGCAAACAAGAAACAACCAATCAGAGCCAGGAGGTGGGTCTTATCGCTGTCAATCACAATCTTGAATGGTGCCCTCCCTCCCTTGCTCTCTGCTACGCTGCAGCTACCATAGACTTGGGACTACTGCCACTTGCATCGGATCTGTTGATTTGCTTGAATTGTCATGATGGTGGATTCACAAAAAACCGGAGGAACTGATTGATGTATTTTGGCAACGTACAAAAAAAAACTGCTTTGATTTGAGTGATAAAATAATATTTGAGCATACAACTGTTCTATTTCTACATTCCTTTGGAGACTCGAGGGCCTCATAAGCAGCTAATGCAGGCCAGATTTGGCCCCCGGGCCTTGAGTTTGACACAGGTTCTCTACAGTGACATTTCCTTGACATTTCCCTGAGTGATTGTTGTTATTTCTTTTGTTACAGAGCTGTGGGTAAAACATGTCTTCTCATCAGCTATACCACCAATGCCTTCCCTGGGGAATACATTCCTACAGTGTGAGTATAATACACACACTCACACATGCACACACTCACACACTTTCTGCTTTTAGGTTTTAAGGCTACATCTAAAATCCAGACATACATGGACATTTATTTGCAGCAACACAAACAATTTATGAACAATTTGAAATATTTCGACTTTGGTCGTCTTTATGACAATAATAACTGACACATGCCGCTGTAGATACCTGGAAGCACTAACAGGGACAGGTCGGGACAAGCAGCAACACTCAGAGGAAGAAACACCTTTTTTAAAACTCGAGCGTCTTTGAACCTTAGGAGAGGAGCAACAAGAAGAGATGTTTTCACTCACATTTCCTCTCTACAAGTCACTGTGCCACTGACCCACAAACACCACAGAGTGCTTCATGAGAGACATCACAGTCACAGGAAATGTTGCACTCGCTCAGTTGCAACATGTATTCTGACAGATTATGACTCAGTTTTTAAAAAAATATTTTAAAGAAAAGCTAAATTTTTTATCAGCTGATAATTTTTTTCTCTTGGAAATCAAAAGGAGGGCAGAGTGTGGAAGTAGCTACTCTTTTTTTTTGCAATTTTTTAAAACAAATTGAGGAGTAAAGACTGGAATCACTGATAATTTATATGAATCCAATTACACTTTATTAAATTATGGTAGCTAGCATGCAGCCCCAACCTGTAGCTTAACAAGCTGCAGTGTGTTAAACTGTAGCCTAGCTACTACAGTATGTTAAGCTATAGTTTAACATACTGTTGCTTGCTAAGCTACAAGTTGGGGCTTATTGCTAACCAACTTTAACTTGTTGAGATCAAAAATATGTTAGCTAACATTCTTAAATTAGCTTGATAGGTTAGCTTAACAAACTAGCATCTTGTTAGCTTTCAGCTATATTACCTATAAGCTAACATACTTGTTAAGCTTATAGGTATGTTTGTCACTTTATGATCCAGCTGCTCGCCTCCAGCTATCAGAGTCTCTGACACAGCAGCTTCTTGAAACCAGGTCTCAGAATGAAACTTTTCTGTAAAACCCCCAGCAGAGGTGTGAAAGCGCACATGTGCAGAATGCATGCATGGGCAAAATAACATTGAAAATAATGGTGGATCGCATTGGGCTGTGTGCGCTACTTTTGATAAGAAACATATGAGTTACATGAGACGGGTCACTGTTTTAAATGAGGTGGATGCTAATGTTCTAAAGTGTATGCTTGTTACTTCAAGGATATGGTAAAATCACAGCGCCATATAGTGGCCTGGCATGACAGCTACAGCAGATTTAGCCACAATTGCTTACTAGGCAGAGTTTGTTCCTGGGGGCGGAGTCATCATAAGGGGTTAATAAGCCAACATTTATATTTTTGAGATTATGCACTGCTAGCTTTATGGATTAAGAAGTTGTTTTGGCAAGAATTCTAATGAAGACATCTTGAATTAATCTGGAGACAATTAAAGTATATAAAGCCAAATAGTGTTGTTTTCTGTGTCTGTTCACATTTTTTAAATGGTTTTTCATTGTTGATGATGCTTTTCATACCTCACCCTATTTTGTTTCCTTGATAGAGAACCATTTTTAAATGCCAGCTTCCTAAACATAATGACAGTGTTCAACAAATGCCTGAAAGTCAACTATAGTATTATCTTTTGCCCGTATACCGTGATATTAGCGTTCTCCATTGGAGCACCTCTGAAATTTTTCCCTGATAAATTTATTGGTGCTTTTTATTTGTTATTTAGAAATTAAAAGAACTAAACTAGGCTGGCTTCTTCTTGAAGATATATCATGTTTTAGGGGATTCTTTTATTCTAATTTTTGGTTTAGAGGTCCAAGTTTATAAGTCATTGTTAGGATCATCAAAGTAATAGCACAATCTAGGTTAAATTATTCCTTTCTGTTCATCCTCTGACTCTTTTTGGTAATTTTTACTTCCTGGATGTTTGATAATGACATTATGTTAGATAAGCTGTTGCTTTCACATGTTTGGTAAATTGTAGTGAAGCCACTTGGTTTGAAGACAAGCGACCTCCTCATGTTTAACAGAGATGGCATATTTTAAACAACTGGAGTTTCTTGCCTGAAATGTGTACATTATTGTCCCTTTAAAGTAATAGGAAGGACTAAATCTTTTGGATTTAAACAGCTATTTTTTTATTGAAACGTTTCAATAGTGTCAGTTGGCTTAATCTATAATTTAAGGTAAACAAAAACACCCACAGATTCGAAACTACAGCACCAGACAGAAAGAGATTTTGCCACACAATAATCACCAAACCATATAAACAATTAAGTATTTGGAGCATTTTTTATTTATTTATTTTTTTTTTTTACCAAAATCAGTAACATAGAAAAATAAATAATTCAGAAAACAGTTCACTTTGTAATTGCTGCAAGTTTGAACTGTCTAGAACTGAAATATGAGAGTTAATTTGAGCAAACGTGTGACACAGAAGCAAAACTGAAGCTGAATGTTTGAAACATTGCTTTGACCCTAGAAGAGGAAGTCAAACATGCATTGTCATGCTTTGGCTTAGTAGTTGCCACATTGTAGTTTTATGTACTTAACTTTGGAAAAAAAACATATTTTTTTTCAGTTGAGCTTTGTTTTGAAGCAACAACTGTTTTGTGCTTTTATTTCAAAAATAATTTTGGTGACAAGTACACCTGCTCAAAGGGGAGTCTGCAGTGTTTCATTTTGGCCACTAAGGGGCAGTGTTGCTTAAAATTGTGATCTGTAAATAGCGCCTAAATAAATAGCTTATTCTTATATTGTTTTATGACATCAAAAAGTCTCTTGGGTTAATTCCAACAGGCATTATTTTTATTTATTTTTTCTAGATCTTTTAATAAGTTTTATTTGACAGTATTCTGTCAAGAAAGGGGCAGAGAGAAGGGGGTAAAGACAGAAACCGAGGATCGGAATCGACCTCCGTACGGCCACGTCGAGGTCTATGGCCTCCGTACAGGGCGCGCGCTCTAACCACTGCGCCATTTTTTTTAGGTAAAGGTTCGATTTGAAATGTATCCTTTTCCATTTCAAATCGTTCAGGATTTTTCATATAACTTTACTGCGTGTCTGTGTCGCAAACACATCAACTGATAGCTTAAACTGCTTGTTAAGCTGAAGGCTGACTTACTGGCTCTCTGACGGATGACTGACCTTCTGTGTTTTCGACAGCTTTGACAACTACTCGGCTAATGTGATGGTGGACAGCAAGCCGGTGAACTTGGGCCTCTGGGATACAGCAGGACAGGAAGATTACGACAGGCTCCGTCCGCTGTCCTATCCACAGACGGTATGCAGTCATCTCCACATGACCGAGTACACACACCAGGCGTTTCATTAGAAAAGAAAATCCATCTTAAACCCCAGCTGTGAAGAGTGATGCAATTTAAATTGCAGCTGTCAAATTTATACCAAATGTTAGTCTGAGGAAACCGTGTTTTCATTGATTGGAGCAACAGGGAGGGAAATAAAAGAAAAGTGTTTGTTCATGATGATGCAGACAGTAAAAGGAAATGAACCGTCTGTCTTTCAAAAAAATATTGAGGGTGATAAGAGACTGCTGCATACAGTTTTTTAAAGATGGTGTGGAGAGACAAGGTCAATATCTGGTAATTTATAAGTCAGTAGACGTTTAAACTGATGATTAAATATCCCACCAACCACACAAATTTAAGATGAACAATTTTTTTTTTTTTGTTTTTGGTCTATCTAGGACGTCTTCCTCATCTGTTTTTCCTTGGTCAGCCCAGCCTCGTATGAGAACGTCAGAGCCAAGGTGAGTCTCAATTTCTTACACCAAAAAGTTTTCTATAAGTGAATTGCATCTAATTTGTGTGGCAACTTATCATACAGTGACATGAAACACAAAGTGATTTGCAAGAATAAGCCCCAAGAAGCAAACAAGATAAAACTGTCATAAAAATTGTATGTTGGTACATTGAAATAATACTTATATTTCTAAAAGTAAAGAGGGAAGAAGAAGTTTCTTAAGAAAATAAAGTTGGTATAATTACACTTATCTAAACCAACAATCACTTGTCTCAATTCAGTTTGGTTTATCAATTTGCAACAATGTCATCTCAAGGCTCTTTTTATTAGGTAAAGGTTCAAATCATATCCAGAACTGTATAATTATATCACTTACAATGCATCACAATCATACAGATAGATTTCAGTTTGATTATTTACTCAAATTTGATCCTAATTGCAAAACATAGAAGTTAAACTGCGCTCAAGAAGCAACTTTCATATTTGTTTGAGTTTAATAAATACCCAACAAGAATCCAGTAAAGGCAGCAGCAGCATGATTTATTTGGTAATTCCCACAGCTTGTTTACGTCAATCAGATGGCTTTGGTGCAAGCAATGCTATTAAGATGGCTCCATTTGTCAATCAAATACCACATCCATTACAGACTAATGGATGGGAAGACGTGAGTGTAGAGGTGACAAAGGGAAGGGTGGATGAGAAAAAAAGAACGATGAGGCAGGAAACAAATGGGAGAAATGTCTGTGACATAAAGAGGAAAGGTCACAACAATTCTGACAATATCCTATTTATTCTTAAAGTAAAATGCGTCTATTTTTGATTCGTATTGCAGCACTTCAATAAAGTTCTCTTGGTGGCTGTCTTTGTTTTCAGTGGTACCCAGAGGTTCGTCACCACTGCCCATCCACCCCCATCATCTTGGTGGGCACCAAGCTGGATCTGAGGGATGAGAAGGAGACCATTGAGAAGCTGAAGGAAAAGAAGCTGGCCCCCATCACTTACCCACAGGGTCTTGCTCTGGCCAAAGAGATAGGTAAGTTGGGGTGTGGCGATAGAGCGAGCAATGCTACTCATGTTCGGAGCCTTCAGCTCTTGTCACGACTCGTTGACGTTTGCCAAATGTCTTCTCCCTCTCTCACAACCCTCTGTGTACTGTGAAATAAAGGCCCCTAGAGCAAAAAAAATCCTTACATAAAAAAAGATAGGTAAGTTGCACTTGTGACATTTTCTTAAGGTTTTGAATGTCTGCATGCCCTTCCTTTACTTCTCTAAAACAAGAAAAAGCTGCAATTTACACTGTTGTTCAATATATGCGTTATTTGAAGGTTTATTTGCATGTATGTGTGTCGTTCTTTGTGTGTTCAGACGCCGTAAAGTACCTGGAGTGCTCTGCCTTGACTCAGCGCGGCTTGAAAACTGTGTTCGATGAGGCCATCCGGGCCGTGCTCTGCCCCCAGCCTGCCAAGGTCAAGAAGACTTCTTGTTCAATGCTGTAAAAGGTGAGGCACATGTGGAGAAAGGGGGCAGGATGTTTAGGAAAACAATATTTTGTACAGTTTGCAACATGGACAAGGAGAGTAAAATGAGTCACAGTTAAAAAAAAAAGAAAAAGGTAGAATTACGGAAACAACATTTCTGAAGAATTAGAAATGACCTTGATGAAAACATGGTGCACAGGTTGACCTGCTTTAGAAACTGGTTGTCAGCCTGCCTTTGGGCTCCACTGGAAAATAACTGCTAAACCAACCGTAATGGAGTAATGGCAGACTCCATTACTTTGATTGCTGTTTTGGGTGTCAACTCTAATATCTACAATAACTACAGAATATACAGAAGGTTTAGCATCAAACCCAAATACAACCTGTATGGAGAAATATTAGCTGCCAGGACTGCTAGCTCATGACTGTAGATGAGCTAGCATTGCCCCAAACAAAGTCCTAATCCATCCAGCCACGTACCATCTTACCATCACTTATGAACAACCTGAATTGAATTATTCTAGGCAAATACTGAAGAATACCCTCAGAGTTAGCAACTGACTGTTATGGAGACTGTCAAAAAAACTTGAAGTACTAAATTCTGCACATATATCTGCAGCTGTAAAATATTCATTTAGTTTTCCAAGTAAATAGAAGCCATTGTTACTTGGAGTTTAGCCATAAATGAACCTTAGTTCATATATCTCAGTTTCCATCTCCAGTAACACCGTATTCACTCAGTCAGCTCATTTATTTCGCTACTTCACATTAACAGTAATAATATCCTTATCTACAAAACTTAGACAAAAACAGTAGCAGAGTCATAACAGAGAGAGAGTCAAAAATAAACATATTTTTTGTTAAACCTGCTTGCACTAGCTAGCTAAGCTAGAACTACTTTCAAGCTACCACTGAAGAGTAGCTGTTATTGTTAGTTAAGTCAAGTTCTTTTCCACAGCAAAACATCAATAACTATAGTGAACACATCAGGGAAGCTTTCTAATTAGCTGGGAAGAGAGAGAACAAACATTTAAGACTTCCTGTAAACCAGGAGTTTGATCAACAAGAATGTTAGCTGCAGCTACTCCACTAGTACTCCGTTAGAAGCTAAAAAGCTCAGGATTCAATTATAGTAATAATAAATATATTTTTTTTTAAATGACTCAATTTTGGTTTCCTGCTGTTTTGGAATTAATACAATAATTGCATCCTTGCTGTACAGTAGAAAAGCAATATGCTGAGGATTTATTATTTTTTTCACCAGAGTAAGATATGGAATAGTTGGTCCCTGAGCTGCTGTGATAAAAAAAATTAACCTTTTATTAATCTTGAGAACACGTTTTCCAATGAAAATCCTGTATGACTTACATTTCTGCTAAAATATGTGATTTACATAGGTTGTATTTGAACTCTTACAGGACCGGAGAGGAGCAACGCCAGGCATTCAGACTGCTGACTCTGCCTTAAGAGAAGATTTTAAAGTTCTTTTATCAAAGTTTCTTCTAAATCTACACTGTAATTGTATAAAACACCTGGACAGTTACGATTAAATAGCAGCAAACATCTACTCACAGCCTTCTAATACTGAGCAATACGGATGCTGCAAGTGATTCAACTTCTCTGTCTAATAAGGAAAATTCTCATAGTAACTGTCCCAGGTTTGCACACTGTGTTATCTCTCTATGAGCTTATATGAAATGTATATGTTACTTTTTTTGGTGTGTCTAATTTACAATCTTAAAACAAAAGTAGTTGTGCAACATATCAGAGTAAGCATTCTTATTGCAAGCAGTGTTTCCATGAGATGTGTTCATGGTGTATCGTTGAGACGCTTAATATAAACGCATGAATAAAAAACATCTTGATCAAAAGTGTTGTAATAAAAATATATATTTGTTATGTTTTAAAAAAAATAATAAAAACTCACAAGTGAAGTGAAGTTTTCCATGAGAATTAATTATGTGAATTGATTTGTGAAATCTGAGATTTTCCCTCCGAGCATGTTGCGCTGCCAGATGTGCATCACGGTCTGCATGACCACTGCAGCGATGGATGAGCGAGTGTCTGAGAAAATGCTGACTTATCTGATGGCATTTCTGCCATCTGTTATGAGCGTCATCCGTTCTCACTTTGCCTTCCTGAAGGGCAAGACATTGTGGCAATAACATCAATCTGATTAATTTGTGGCGATTACCAGTGGGAAACCTGATTAATGGTGAGAATGTAGTTCTATCAGTCTCGTGAGGTGGAACGCATTCATCGCTCTGTCTGTGGTCCGCAGCGCGACAGATTGAGCTATTTTCTAAAGTTCAAAGTCGAGGTTAAGAGTATAATGAAATATCTTTGTTGACCATGTCTTAATGTAATAGAATGTGAAGTTTCAGAAATTTTACACTAATAGATTATTAGAGGCAGAGGTGTTTGGAGTGAGTTGTACTTCCAGTTAAAAATTATACACACTTCTGCCTCCCAAAATCACACAAGGTGCGGCTGGTAAGATTAGTTTGAATGTTTTTATTAGCGATAATTAACAAAATTAACAAATTGGATGACCATTATTAAATTATGTCACCAACAAATTACAGTCCAAATGCACAATGTTCTTCGGCTGCAACTCAAGGTTATATTAACCTTTTAAAATCAAAAGTGTGGTCCAAACCTCAATTTAATTATCTCTCCTGACAGATTTGTATTCCATCCAGAGTGAGTCTTCTGCACATCCACTTAGCTGATGATAGACTGATTTTAATCATTTTGTTTATGTCTACAAATGTGGACAAGGTATGACATAAGATAAAATCCTACCCCTTCAATCACAAACATTAATCAGTATCCAGGGTTTCCCTCAGAGTATTATAAGCCTGGTGGGCCACCAGGCCCACCTTTACTTATGCCCCCACCAGGCTTAGCATTGTTAATTTATCTTAGTTTTTTTATTTTTACCTTTTTTAAAGACTTTATAGTTGGGTATTTTAGGTATTATTCTTCCAGTTTTATATAAATGCATAAGTATGAAGTAATATTTTTACATTTTCTATCAATTTTAAACATTTTTTAATTTGAAAATATGGCAGCCGGCTGGATGACTGCCCTCACTCCCGGAGTACAGGGCTTAGAAAGTTTTCTGGGGGAAACCCTGGTATTATGTACTTTCAATGATATATATTGTATAGTATACAGTGTATATAATATAAACTATTGTTTCTTTGCTTCCTTTTTTTCCTTCTCTCTTTCTCCAGGTGTAGAAGCAGACTTCTTGTGTATTATTTATATCTCTAAATTAAAAAAAATGTTTCTTTTCCATGACGATGTCCAGCGCATTTGAAATAAACCCAAAGCAATTTCCAATAAAGTTTATAAAAGAATAGTGAAGTATTATAGTGAAAGTCACTTGTAAAAGCAAATCTGTTGAGTTTCTCTTTGGCACTGCTGGACAGGACATGTTAAAAGACAAAAAGTGATAATTATTAACCTAAAGCTTAAACTTTACATCACTTCACATTGTACTGATGGTTTTAATGGCTACAGACTTCATGATGTGTTTATGATATTTTTTTATGTTTTCTTAATGTAAGGCACTTTGAACTGCCATGTTGCTGAAATATGCTACACATAAACTTGATAAATTGATGAAAGATCTTCAATGTATGGTACATCAGACAAATGTAGGTCACAGTTGTGTCTGTGAACAAAAGTGTTTTTAAATGTGTTAAAACATAGGATATTTAATTAAAATAACTTTAGTAGAGACCCTGCTACTGTGCAGATGTCTTCACATGAAAATTTTAATTTTTAGCACAAAAACATTTTATACTGATAACAAATAAAAAAATACATCTGAGTGACTAGTAAAAAGTACAAATTTTTTGCATAATTCATTAATAAATTGAGTCATTAGTTATTAAATCCTTTTGTTTTTGTAAGAGCTAAACAACCATTAAAAAGTATGTTGATTTCTGAAAGTTGGCACTATAGCAAAATGTTGAAGCCTTAAGTTTTTGCTTGGAACAATTATAACATGTGACAGTGATAAATGGTAAAATCATAACCTCTTCAAACATTAAGACTCGTGAATGAAACCAACTTGCCAGATGTCTCAAGAAATCAAGTTTGAGAGAAAATTGTTTTAGGTTTTCAGCTGTTAAAAAAGCCTAAATTGCTCTGATCTTATGAGGTTAAGCTGCCATCTACAATCCAATGTAGATGAAAGTTTTGTTTTCTTTTGTAGGGGGGTTATAGGTCTGTCCCCTTCCATTTGCTTTGAGTTTCTAGTTTAACTTTTGTAGGCTTATATTTTAATTTTATCATTAACACACACAGTTGACATGTTTTCTATATCTCAAATGAAATGTCAACTTTGTCACTTAAGTCTAAACAGATCAGATGTGGGTTGGACCATGTAAGGAAACATAGTTCAAAGTATCAAAGGATAATCATGTATACCGTTACTGTGGCAACTGTAGTTTGCCAAAACATGTTTTGTACTTCATCTGATGTTGTCAACACCAAGAAATTTTGCTCTCTTTAGCAATTATGCGCTGGGAAAGCCTGGTCTAAGTTAATGTTGATGGGAAATTCCTTGGTTAATTTTGTCAAGTTTTGTTTAGAAAGACTTGCATAAAATAGGCTTAAGCTTGGGAAAATGTTGCTCCGGTTTTTATTGGTCAACTCTCTTAAGTCACAGTGTGAAAATGATAAAGATGAAAATGCGCCAGTTGTTGAAAACCAGCAACTGTTAGGAAAGCAAATCCCCTTAATCCAAGAGAAAGTTAGAATAAGACATTCAATGCCAAGTGTTCTGACGATGCTTCTTTATTTTTTTTTAACCAGGTTAAGGTTTAATATTCATCCGTAGAAAAAAAAAAAAAAAAAAAAGAAACAATTTAGACATCATGTTCTTTGTGGTCCAATAGTTTTTTCAATCCAGCTCAGATAGTCTTGATGGCAGAGGTCCATGAATGCTACTGGTTCCCTGCATGGATATTCCAGATCTCCAGTGAAAGCAATGACACCATAAATCCTGCCTTTGTACTCGACTCCTCCACCAGAGTCGCCCTGTGACAAACGTTAACTTCAGAAAACTGTGGTCAAGTTCAACAAAATGAAGATGTGTATTTAAAGATTGATTTTTTCCTTCATGTTGCAACGTCAACTTACCAAGCACGTATCCACTCCTGGAGTTTGGCCACAGAACCAATATTGGTAACTGTACATGTTCTCGGCAACCATTTGGCGTCTTAGCGGAGTACAGTCAACTCTATTAATATTCCCACACTGAAGAACTGGTGTAACGTTGGGTTCTAGTGAAAAGAGTAGCTTAATTATCACACACGCTGAATCAAAATAGACTGTATATAGCCTTATATAATCTTTACAAAAACACTCACCCCTGTGGGTAAAAACACTTCCAGTAGTTGAACCGTGACCTGCAATCTGCACCGGATGTTCCCTGAAATTTATCAAATGCAAGTTTTAAAAAGGCTCAACAACAAGCAAACACATGTCAACATTTATGGTGGGAGATGACATTTCCTGTAGAGCAGGGGTGTCCAAAGTTGGTCTTGGAGGGTCAGCATCCTGCATGTTTTACATGCAACATCCTCACCATGTCGATGTCCTTCTTAGGCCTCTAAAAGCCATCATTTGATGCAAGTGTGTTAAACCAGGGAGAGAACTAAAACATGCAGGATGTCGGCTCTCCAGGACTGACTTTAGGACCCCTGCTTAGATGGTAAGCAGTAATTATAACAAGCAAACTGGTGCCTTAGTAGCATTTTCCAAACTACCTGCCAACACATCTGTGCTAAAAATTTAGTCAACTGGCCCAATACATGTAGAGTGAAAGAAATCCAACAAGGCCTCCTCTATAATGTGTCAAATTTATACAGTGCTTTTCAGGATAGTCAAAGATGCTTCATTTCTTACTCACATGAGAGGCTGGTCTGAGCAGTCAGGAAGTTCAATAGCCGTCACTTCTTCTGGAATCGTTGTCCTGTCAGGCAGCTTCAACAGCATCAAGTCATGCTGCCGTCTTTTGAACAAGGGTCCGTCTTCATAAATTTTAGGTTTTTTAAAGATACCCATCGGTATGCGTATTGGTACATTGTAACCCAAGATACATCCTAAATGTGCATCAATGGTCCTGTAATAAAGTTAGCAGTCAGTGATGCATGATAAAAACAATAGTTTGAGGAAGATTTAGTAATTTTCTTTTACGTTAACAGTTTTTATAGTCGGTTTTACAAAGATCTACATCAGAATTCCTCAGATGTTCTTACAGTCCACTTTTCCAGCAGTGATATGAAGTCAGGATCCAGCCGTTGCGCAGTAGAGAGCCTCCACAAATAGTTTTGTCCTCACCGTCATTTATCACCAAGCAAACATGATACCGGCGTTCATCCTGTCTGCATCGTCGACCCCCGATGATTCTCGGTTGTGGAGCAACTTCGAGCTTGTCGTGACACCTAAAAGTCAAAGTTATAAAGTAGTAAGGCTCAGTTTCAGGGTGAAAATTTAACAAGTCGGAGCATGTTTCTCACTTTTGGTGTCTGTGCCAGAGATCTCACAGACCTTTGTTCAACACACCCAAGATTGTCATTGAACTCGCAAAATTCATATTAAAACTAAGCTCAACTTTATTGAAACCAATTCTCATTCCACGTCGAAGTTAAATTTCTTCCCAAAAGGCAATTATACACAATACACATCTATCTTCCGATTTCCATGGGTTACTTTCACCAATAATCCATGAATCTACAGAGACCAATTTACTTATTAGTGCAAGAACAAAGCATTGAAAAGACGGGGACAAAAACCCAGAAACATCAGTGTTTACCTGCAAACAATGAATACCAAATAAAGGTCAAATGCAACATGACACTCACCAAGCCACAGCAGAACCAGGAGACCCCTCAAGACAGCCATTGTTGTAACTCGGTGCCTAAAAACTGGCGACCTTTTATACTCTACAATGTATCCACCAACCAATCACAAAGACTCATCAACAAATGGAGTTCATGCGTTAACTTAAGTTCCGGAGCAGGACCACGCCCAAACCACGCCTCTAATTTCCAGGCGGCCTATTTATACTCTGTTTCAGTCTGTTACGTTTTATCAACCGTCAGAGCCGTGAATTTAAAAAAAAAACATCTTTAAATTCATCTCAGCACGGAATGCGACGTGACTATTCAGCTCTACCTTTCTGATTCAGGATGATCTTCAATACTCCACCTGCTGCCGAATATAATTAATCAAGCTCCAATTTGTAAACTCCTGCGCTCTGTCATCTTCGATACTCGAGCTCCGTCTCGCGCCTCATTGGCGTCATTCAAACATTCGTCCGAGGTTCATCCTTCACCTCCAACATTCAGTCCCATGGCGCCAAACCAGCTGTGTGAAGCTGAGACCGCACCCACCTCAAAAAATTCAGCAAATAGTCTGAATGGTTAGTGCTCCTTTTGTGCTGGTTTGTGCCGTTAAAATTTTCGTTTGTGCAGTTTTGGTTTCTGAGATATTAAAAATTATTTTTTAGGTCATCCAGAGGTCACCATCACCCCATATTGCTCCAAAACAAACCAAAGTGGTCTAGTTCGTTAGTGCTCCGTTTGTGATGGTTTTTGCCGTTGAAATTTTCGTTTGTGCAGCTTTTGTTTTTGAGATATTAAAAGTTATAATGTTGGCCGATGACGGTTTACTTAGGGACTGTCAACAAATTACCGAACCAAACATTCCTGTCAAACAAATGTTAATAAATGACTTGAATTGTAACCGACTAACTAATTGTCAGTTCTAATTTATGCTTTTACATGAGACAAAATAGCAGCTATTAAATTTTAAAGTCCTATACATTATTTTCAATAATTTTAATATTAAATAATATAGTATTTTCTACAATAGCTTCCAGGTCAAGTATTGACTCAAAATCACTTTGAAATAATTATACTATAGTCTGTACAGATGAGGCACAGTCATTTGTTTTCTATTTTAATCTTTTTGTATTTTTTAGCAATTTCCTTTGTTAATATTTAGTATTTTTCTCCAATAGCTTCCAAAACATGTATCCTATTGATTCAAAACCACTTTGAAATTGTTTAACAAATCATTAGAGATGAGGCACAATCATTTTTTCCCCATTTTAGATTGTGATGTTTTTTCCATTTTTTACATAATTTAAATCTACAAATTAAAAACTATGATTGGTGTTTAATAGCTTAAAATTCATGTGACCCACTGAAAAGGAGGAAAAAGGGTTAAAATTAATAAAAATGAGTGTGCACCACCTATCCAGGTGGTAGTATAATTTCACATTGATTTTGAGTTAATAAGACAATCATCTTCCCCTTGTCCGCAGTCGTGTTGCGGGGTCAGCAGAGGCCCAGACTTCCCCAGCCACTTGTTCCTGCTTTTCCAGGGGATTCCCAAGTCGTTCCTAGGCCAGCTGAGAGACATAGTCCCTCCAGCGAGTCCTCCTGTCGATCTCCTCCTGGTAGGACGTCCCCCAAAGACCTCACTAGGGAGGCGTCAAGGAGGCATCCTAATCTGATGCCTGACTCACCTCAGCTGGCTCCTCTCGAAGTGAAAAATCAGCGACTCTACTCTGAGTCCCTCCTGGATGACTGAGCTTCTCATCCTATCACTAAAAATTATTTTAGCCGCTTGTGTTTGTGATTTTGTTTTTTCAGTCAAGACCCTTAAACCTATGCCATAGATGAAGGCAGGGATGTAGATCGACTGGCAAATAGGCCCTTTGCTTTTTGAACCAGCTGTCTCTTCATTGTGACAGACTGGTCCAGCGCCCACTTTACTGCAGACGCTGCGCCAATCCATCTATTGATCTCCTGTTCCATTTTGCCCTCATTCTTAATGCTATGGATTCTGTATTTTCCTCCATCACTTTTAGCCTCTTTCATCTGCTTAACACACTGCAGCATACATAACCATGTTTATATGTGACTGCTGGCAGTCATATGTAAACAGACTGAAACTTCGTTTAGGGAGGGCACTAATTGCAGAGATTAATAAAAAGCTAAACTTGATACAATCTTTGTCTCACTTGGCTTCTTGACATTTGGCCCAAAGCTGGACAGTGAATTTAGCATAAGAAGCATGATGTTCCACTTGGATGACATGTATGGATTGTAAAATTTGATTATTTTTTAGCATTAAAGCTTATTTTTATATATAACCAAATCTCATTATTTCTCAAGGTCATTTACAATGAGTGGTTCTGGTCGGGTCCTGGAACTGGTTAAAGGACATGGGTGGTAAACAGAGACAGAAATTAATGAACTCCAACAATGAACAAGATCCTAAGATGCTTAAACTCCTCCACTTGGGTCAGGACAATCTTCCTTGACCCAAATAAGGCCCTCTACCCTTTTCGAGCTCAAGACCATGGCCTTGGATCTGGAGGTACTGATCCTCCTCTTTCACACTCGTCTGCATACTGCTCCAGTAAAGCTGTAGATCATGACCTGATGAAGCCAGAAGGGCCACATCATCTGCCAAAAGGAGAGGCGTGATACCAACGCTACCAAAATGGATCCCTTCAAAACCCTGTTTGTGCAAAATGTGACCTCAGACAGAAAACCCCCAAATTAAAAAATCTAATCAAATTTTATTTATATATTACATTTCCACAACAAGGCATTTCAAAGAGCTTTACACCATAAAAACACAAAAATACAAAGTCATAGAACCACAGCCAACAACTGAAACATGACATTTTCTCACTACATATCAGATTGTTAATTAATATTCTATTAATTAAGTCATGGCTATCATCTCGAGTCATATGGTGAGATGAGACTTTTTCTAGTTAGATCCTCTCAACCATACACACCAGCTCAGGCTCCCACCAGAGAAGTGACTTTCAATGCCCAGTGATAAAACATCCATCGCCCAGGGTCAGATGGCCAAGGTCCCCTCCCTCCCTCGACCTTCTAACATCTCACATTACCCTTTTGGCTCATCCCACAGGTGGTGACCCCATGGGAAGGTGAACCCACTTTGGGCTGAGTGTAGCCAGACTCCAAGTGTTTTGGCACCAGATCCTTGCCAAGGAGCACCAACTCCAGGCCTGGCTCCAGGGTGTTGCCATGGTGACCCCTTGGTCGTGGTCTCACTAAAACCAGGAAGATAGAGCACATAACATCAGTTTTAAAGTCTCTATACTGGCTCCCTGTAACTCACAGGATATAATAGAAAAAATACTGTTGTTAGTTTATAAATCACTGACCAGTTTAGCACCACAATACATTAAAGATCTGCTGTTGTATCAACCTTCCAGACCCCTCAGGTTCTGGTTCTGCTCTGCATCCAGAACCAGAACCAAACAAGGAGAAGCAGCGTTCAGCTTCCATGCACCACAAATTTGGAACAAACTTCCAGAAAACTGTAAAACAACTGAAACACTTGACATCCTTTAAATCTAGACTAAAACCTCACCTGTTTAGAGTTGTATTTGAAACATAATTATATACAAATTTAATGATAGCTCTTAACTTTATGTAATGTCTTGTTTATTCCATGTTGCATGACTCTGTTTTTGTGTTTTTATTATGTAAAGCACTATGAAATGCTTTGCTGCTGAAATGTGCTGTACAGATAAAATTGGATTGATTGACCTAGAAGTTAATATTAAAATACCTAAAAATTATAAAAAGGACTCAAATTGAATATAAATGATTGTGCCTCATCTCTAATGATTTGTAAAACTATTTCAAAGTGGTTTTGAATCAATAGGATACATGTCTGGGAAGCTATTGGAGAAAAATACTAAATATTGACAAAGAAAATTGCTAAAAAAAATACAAAAGGATTAAAATAGAAAACAAATGACTGTGCCTCATCTGTACAGACTAGTATAATTATTTCAAAGTGATTTGAGTCAATACTTGACCTGGAAGCTATTGTAGAAAATACTATATTATTTAATATTAAAATTATTGAAAATAATGTATAGGACTTTAAAATTTAATAGCTGCTATTTTGTCTCATGTAAAAGCTTGAATTAGCACTGACAGTTAGTCGGTTACAATTCAAGTCATTTATTAACGTTTGTTTGACAGGAATGTTTGGTTCGGTAATTTGTTGACAGTCCCTAAGTAAACCGTCATCGGCCAACATTATAACTTTTCTTATCTCAAAAACAAAAGCTGCACAAACGAAAATTTCAACGGCACAAACCAGCACAAACGGAGCACTAACCATTCAGACTATTTGCTGAATTTTTTGAGGTGGGTGGCGTCAGTCCATCAGGCTCGTTCTTCCGGGCCGCCGCCGCCTTCCGGAGTCACTCAAGCAGCGGTGAAAGTAACATTTATCGGGCTACGCAGTAGCTGCTGGAGGAGCGGCTGTCTGCTGTAAAACATGAATGGGTTAAACTATGCAGCCATGAGAGAACCCACTAATCAGCCGTGACTGATTAGTTTTTCAAGAACAATCTAAACCACGACTTAATCAGTTAATGCCTTTTCCCCCCATTTCATATCGTTTCTGAACTGTTCGTGCTTTGCTAGAGCAGCGGTGGGACACGATGATCGCGGAAGGTTTTGAGTGGATCTCGACATTAGGTGACAAACTGAACGGCGCCAGGAGGCTGAGACCAGCACGGCCCGCTCTGACTGGCTTAAAACGTTTGTAACTTTATGGAAGAACAACAACAACAAAACCAACAAAACATGTTTAGATTAATGACACAACGAACAATCTCAGTAATTATTGTTTCAACAAGGCGTTGCGCAATTCTGTGCGTTTTGGTTCCATTACCAAAATAATTAGCAGAGCAGGAGGTTAAAATTAACTAATCAACCACCACCGTGTTCATGAGAGGCTTATTAATGATCGCAAAATAAATATCGAGCCTGCAAATCTAATATTGTGAAGGACTGAATGTTTTTGTAATCTCGGGTCTGCTTGTGGAGCGCAGAG
Source organism: Poecilia picta (assembly GCA_033032245.1). NCBI lineage: Eukaryota > Metazoa > Chordata > Actinopteri > Cyprinodontiformes > Poeciliidae > Poecilia > Poecilia picta. The sequence goes on along the minus strand of CM065353.1, from coordinate 28,717,506 downwards.
GTTGCCATGGCAACGGGTGTGCTTATTAAGTAACAGAGAGAGACGCAGAGTAAAAATATGCGACTAGTTTAGAGTTGATCACCTGTTCAGGTTGTTTGACCTTTTTTTACCTTTGCCTTGGTGCTTCACAGCCACTGTAGTTTCTGAACGTTCAATAAACGACAAACTTGGACTATTTCGTTCTTTGTGAATATACAACAAATATCAAACACGGTAAATATGTTTTAAGTATTTAACAAACAAATGGATTCTATCGCTATAATTGTGTGAAATTAAATTGTCTAATATAAAAAATAGTTTGGTGCTGTCAGGCTCAGTCTGAGAGGCTTGTCCTTTATTAAACAATTTTGATTTTTGCCTCTAATTTAGTGTAAATATTGATGTTGATAGGTATTAATCTTATAGTCTTCAAAAAATGCGTAACTATCAAGTACTATTTTCAAATTTTCTGCCAACTTTAGACATTTTTTTTAAAACTAGAAAACATGGCAGCTGCCTTAGCTCCCCAAGTACAGGGCTTGGCAACATAGTATAAATGCTGGGTTATTTTCATAATTCAATTTCTGGGCAGAAGTTGTTGGGTCATATAAGGAGTTAGTTTGACCAAATATTGGGTCAAAATTCATAACTCAAGAGTTGGGTCAGAAATTCGCTGGTATTATACAACTTGAATATTTCCGTTGGGTAAATCTACCCAACCCTTGACCCCATCAGTTAGCTTCATTGATACCCAGAATGCAAGTCAACCTTCATCTCTGAAGCATGTTCAAATTGTTTGCTGTTTAAATAAGTGCGTCACTAATGGCATGTTTGTTTTGTGTGTGTGTGTCTTTCCTCTCCATCAGCTTGGGACAAACCTGGTGGGATATCTACGACCTGTAAGTCCACATGCTGGAAGACATACAAAACTACTAAAGTGTCTAAAAATACTCCTTGTACAGTTTTAGTTTGCTTTCAGACTTTTTACATGAACTGTATTCTAATGTGTAGGAACAGATGCTTCTGGAGCTGTAGCCAAGTGAGTTGAAGTGATTTAATTATACATTTTGAAACAACTTGTTTTATAACTTTTGTAAATGAAATCTGCTGGTTTATATATACTGTATGTATCACATGAACATTTAAAAAAAGCTTTAAATTCAGATTGGTTTTAATCCTGTTTTTATATAGTGAAATAAAAAAAACCTTACCACCTAGATATAGTGGTATCTGTATCTGGGGTTCAACACAATTTTGGGGTCAATTTAAGGTTAGTTGCCATCCCAATGTACTGGGTCAAACTATCAACCCAACCCAGTTGAGTTAACACCCAGTATTGGGTCAGTTCATATTTGGACCAAGCAGTGGTTATGAATTGGGTTATTTTTAACCCTGCAGTTTTTACATTTGCATTTTTCTCCACAGAAATCATCCTTCTCTGCTTTCAGCATCTTAGGATTTTTGTCCCCTCCCCCTTCATTTCATGTATACTGTGGCAACTGTAGTTGCCAACACATGTTTGTACTTATCTGATGTTGCCAACACCAAGACACTTGGCTCTCTTTAGCATGGATTTACTAACTATGCCCTGGGAAAGCCTGGTCTAATTCCTTGATTAATTTTGTCAAATAATTAGTTTTGTTTAGAAAGACTTGCATAAAATAGGCTTAAGCTTGCAAATGCTAGAGTCCTGAATTTTGTTTTGGAGAGGGGAAAATGTTGCTCAGGTTTTTATTGGTCATCATTTTCACACTGTAGCTTAAAGAAGCAGTTGATGAAATGCACCAGTTGTTGAAAACCAGTAACTGTTGGGAAAGCAAATCCTCTCAATGCAAGAGAAAGTTAGAATAAGACATTCATTGCCAAGTGTTGTGATGCTGCTTCTTTATTTTTTACCAGGTTATGGTTTAGTATTCATGCATAGAAAAAAAAAAAAAAGACAGTTTAGACATCATGTTCTTGGGTTAGGAGGTGGTCCAATAGTTTTTTCAATCCAGCTCAGATAGTCTTGATGGCAGAGGTCCATGAATGCTGTTGGTTCCCTGCATGGATGTTTTCCATCTCCGCTGAAAGCAACGACACCGTAAATCCTGCCTCTGTACTCGACTCCTCCACCAGAGTCGCCCTATGACAAACGTTAAACTTGACCCGTTTTCTGAAGTGTAACAAAAAGATGTGCATTTAAAAAATATTTTTTTCCCTTTATCATGTTGCAATGTCAACCCACCACGCATGTATCCACTCCTGGAGTTTGGCCACAGAACCAATATTGGTAACTGTACATGTTCTCGGCAGCTATTAGTTGTTTGAGTGGAGTACAGTCAACTCTATTAATATTCCCACACTGAAGAACTGGTGTAACTTTGGGTTCTAGAGAAAAGAGTAGCTTAATTACACAATGAATCACAATAGACTGACTATAGCCTTATATAATCTATACAAAACACTCACGCCTCTGGGTAAAAACACTTCCAGAAGTAGAACCGTGACCTGCAATCTGCACCGGATGCTCCCTGAAATTTATCAAATGCAAGTTTTAAAAAGGCTCAACAACAAGCAATAAACACATGTCAACATTCATGGTGGGAGATGACATCTCATGTAGAGCAGGGGTGTCCAAAGTCGTTCCTGGAGTGCCAGCATCCTGCATGATTAGTTCTCACTAGTGGTAGTAACAACCTCCTCAGCATGTCATTGTCCTTCTTAGGCCTCTAACAAGCCATCATTTGATGCAGGTGTGTTAAACCAGGGAGAGAAGGGCCTCATCTATAATGCGTCAAATTTACACTGCGCTTTTCAGGATAGTCAAAGATGCTTCATTTCTTACTCACATGAGAGGCTGGTCTGAGCAGTCAGGAAGTTCAATAGCCATCACTTCTTCTGGAATCGTTGTCCTGTCAGGCAGCTTCAACAGCATCAAGTCATGCTGCCGTCTTTTGAACAAGGGTCCGTCTTCATAAATTTTAGGTTTTTTAAAGATACCCATCGGTATGCGTATTGGTACATCGTTACCCAAGAAACATCCTAAATATGCGTCGATGGTCCTGTAATAAAGTTGGCAGTCAGTGATGCATGATAATAGTTTTAGGAAGGTTTAGTCATTTTCTTTTACGTCAACAGTTCTTAGTCGGTTTTACAAAGATCTACATCAGAAATATGCAGATGTTCTTACTGTCCACTTTTCCAGCAGTGAGCTGAAGTCAGGATCCAGCCGTTACGCAGTAGAGAGCCTCCACAAATACTGCTGTCCTCACCGTCATTTATCACCAAGCAAACATGATACCGGCGTTCATCCTGTCTGCATGGTCGACCCCCGATGATTCTCGGTTGTGGAGCAACTTTCGAGCTTGTCGTGACACCTAAAAGTCAAAGTTATCAAATGGTGAGGCTCAGTTTCAGGGTGGAAATTTAACAAGTCGGAGCATGTTTCTCACTTTTGGTTTCTGTGCCAGAGATCTCACAGTCTTTTGTTCAACACACCCAAGATTGTCATTGAACAACTCGCAAAATTCATATTAAAACTAAGCTCAACTTTATTGAAACCAATTCTCATTCCATGTCCGAGTTAAATTGTTTCTTCCCAAAAGGCAATTATACACAATACACATCTTTTTCTTCCGGTTTCCATGGGTTACTTTCACCAATAATCCATGAATCTACAGAGACCAATTTACTCATTAGCTTTAAGAACAAAGCATTGAAAAGAGATGGGCAAAAACCCAGAAACATCAGTGTTTACCTGCAAACAATGAATACCAAATAAAGGTCAAATGCAACATGACACTCACCAAGCCACAGCAGAACCAGAGACCCCTCAAGACAGCCATTGTTGTAACTCGGTGCCTAAAAACTGGCGACCTTTTATACTCTACAATGTATCCACCAACCAATCACAAAGACTCATCAACAAATGGAGTTCATGTGTTAACTTAAGTTCCGGAGCAGGACCACGCCCAAACCACGCCTCTAATTTTCAGGCGGCCTATTTATACTCTGTTTCAGTCTGTTACGTTTTATCAACCGTCAGAGCCGTGATTCTTGCTACATCTCAGCACGGAATGCGACGTGACTATTCAGCTCTACCTTTCTGATTCAGGATGATCTTCAATACTCCACCTGCTGCCGAATATAATTAATCAAGCTCCAATTTGTAAACTCCTGCGCTCTGTCATCTTCGATACTCGAGCTCCGTCTCGCACCTCATTGGCGTCAAACATCCGTCCGAGGTTCATCCTTCACCTCCAACATTCAGTCCCATGGCGCTAAATCCACTTAGAGGCGTCAGTCCATCAGGCTCCTTCTTCCGGGCCGCCGCCGCCTTCCGGAGTCACTCAAGCAGCGGTGAAAGTAACATTTATCGGGCTACGCAGTAGCTGCTGGAGGAGCGGCTGTCTGCTGTAAAACATGAATGGGTTAAACTATGCAGCCATGAGAGAACCCACTAATCAGCCTTGACTGATTAGTTTTTCAAGAACAATCTAAACCACGACTTAATCAGTTAATGCCTTTGTCCACATACTGGAAGACATACAAAACTACTAAAGTGTCTAAAAATACTCCTTGTAAAGTTGTAGTTTGCTTTCAGACTTTACATGAACTGTATTCTAATGTGTTGGAACAGATGCTTCTGGAGCTGTAGCCAAGTGAGTTGAAGTGATTTAATTATATAGTTTGAAACAACTTGTTTTATAACTTTTGTAAATGAAATCTGCTGGTTTATCACATGAAAATTAAAGCTTTAAATTCAGATTGTTTTAAATCCTGTTTTTATAGTGAAATTTGAAATAAAAGTTTCCACCCAGATATAGTGGCATCAGAGTTTCAACACAATTTTGGGTCAATTTAAGGTTAGTTGCCATCCCAATGTACTGGGTCAAACTATCAACCCAACCCAGTTGAGTTACAACACCCCAGCATTGGGTCAGTTCATATTTGGACCAAGCACTGGGTGATGAATTGGGTTATTTTTAACCCTGCAGTTTTTACATTTTTTTCCACAGAAATCCTTCGCTACTTTCAGTATCATAGGATTTTTCCATCCATCCATCCATCCATTTTCCTACACCCTTGTCCCTTAATGGGGTCGGGAGGTGCTGGTGCCTATCTCCAGCTGGCGTTCCGGGCGAGAGGCGGGGTACGCCCTGGACAGGTCGCCAGTCTGTCGCAGGGTCATAGGATTTTTATCCCCCTTATTTTATGCATCTCTTTAGCATGGGCTTAATTATGCTCTGGGAAAGCCTGGTCCAAGTTACTGGTGAGAGGAAATTCTTTGATTAATTTTGTCAAAGAATTAATTTTGTTTAGAAAGACTTGCATAAAATAGGCTTGAGCATGCAAACGCTAGAGTCCTGAATTTTGTTTTGGAGATGGAAAAATGTTGCTCAGGTTTTTGTCATTTTTATACTGTAGCTTAAAGAAGCAGTTGATGAAATGCACCAGTTGTTGAAACCAGTAACTGTTCGGAAAGCAAATCCTCTCAATGTAAGAGAACGTTGGAATAAGACATTCAATGCCAAGTGTTCTGATGCTGCTTTTATTTTAACCAGGTTAAGGTTTATTATTCATGCATAGGAAAAAAAAAAAAAAAAAAAAAAAAAAAAAAACACAATTTACACATCATGTTCTTGGGTTAGGAGGTGGTCCAATAGTTTTTTCAATCCAGCTCAGATAGTCTTGATGGCAGAGGTCCATGAATGCTGTTGGTTCCCTGCATGGATGTTTTCCATCTCCGCTGAAAGCAACGACACCGTAAATCTTGCCTCTGTACTCGACTCCTCCACCAGAGTCGCCCTGTGACAAACGTTAAACTTGACCAGTTTTCTGAAGTGCAACAAAAAGATGTGCATTTAAAAATGTATTTTTCCCCCTTATGTTGCAATGTCAACTTACCAAGCATGTATCCACTCCTGGAGTTTGGCCACAGAACCAATACTGGTAACTGTACACGTCCTCGGCAACCATTTGCCGTCTGAGTGGAGTACAGTCAACCCTATTAATATTCCCACACTGAAGAACTGGTGTAACTTTGGGCTCTAGAGAAAAGAGTAGCTTAATTACACAATGAATCACAATAGACTGTATATAGCCTTATATAATCTCTACAAAACACTCACGCCTGTGAGTAAAAACACTTCCAGAAGTCGAACCGTGACCTGCAATCTGCACCGGATGTTCCCTGAAATTTATCAAATGCCAGTTTAAAAAAAAAATCCAAACAAGCAAACACATGTCAGCATTCATGGTGGGAGATGACATCTCATGTAGAGCAGGGGTGTTCAAAGTCGGTCCTGGAGGGTCAGCATCCTGCATGTTTTAGTTTCCTCACTAGTGGTAGAAACAACCTCCTCAGCATGTCAATGTCCTTCTTAGCCATCATTTGATGCAGGTGTGTTAAACCAGGGAGAGAAGGGCCTCATCTATAATGCGTCAAATTTACACTGCGCTTTTCAGGATAGTCAAAGATGCTTCATTTCTTACTCACATGAGAGGCTGGTCTGAGCAGTCAGGAAGTTCAATAGCCATCACTTCTTCTGGAATCGTTGTCCTGTCAGGCAGCTTCAACAGCATCAAGTCATGCTGCCGTCTTTTGAACAAGGGTCCGTCTTCATAAATTTTAGGTTTTTTAAAGATACCCATCGGTATCCGTATTGGTTCATCGTAACCCAACACACATCCTAAATGTGCATCAATGGTCCTGTAATAAAGTTAGCAGTCAGTGATGCATGATGAAAAAACAATAGTTTTAGAAAGGTTTAGTAATTTTCTGTTACGTTACCAACAGTTCTTAGTCGGTTTTACAAAGATCTACATCAGAAATATGCAGATGTTCTTACCGTCCACTTTTCCAGCAGTGAGCTGAAGTCAGGATCCAGCCGTTACGCAGTAGAGAGCCTCCACAAATAGTCCTGTCCTCATCGTCATTTATCACCAAGCAAACATGATACAAGCGTTCATCCTGTCTGCATGGTCGACCTCCGATGATTCTCGGTTGTGGAGCAAGTTTTGAGCTTGTCGTGACACCTAAAAGTCAAAGTTATCAAATGGTGAGGCTCAGTTTTAGGGTGAAAATTTAAGTCGGAGCATGTTTTTCACTTTTGGTTTCTGTGCCAGAGATCTCACAGACCTTTGTTCAACACACCCAAGATTGTCATTGAACAACTCGCAAAATTCATATTAAAACTAAGCCCCACTTTATTGAAACCAATTCTCATTCCACATCCGAGTTAAATTATTTCTTCCCAAAAGGCAATTCTACACAATACACATCTTTTTCTTCCGGTTTCCATGGGTTACTTTCAACTAGTGATGGTCCATCTGAATCCAGGCTTCGAGGAGTGTACCGAGTAAAAAGGGGGCGTATCCGATGAAGCCCCGTTTCGAGGCTTGTGTTGTCTTGCTGAAAACCACGTGACTGGCAACAAACGAGGCCTCGCATTGCATGGGTCACGTGACTGCTTCATTTTGCGTGTCGATTTTCAAAATAAAAGCGCGATGAGCCGTGCTGTTAGTCCTTTTGGTCGCACCAGAGGATGATATTTGTCTTCAGTGGCCAAATAAAATAAACATTGATCGACATTTGATGTTTATTGATGATGACAATCAAAATGTAATGTTAGTTACAGGTTTTCTCAGTTGTAGATTGTTTTTATATATACACACAACTATACTTTTGTGATTTTATGATGCAAATCTCTTTGAACTCCATTGTTGCTGAAATGTGCTACACAAATAAAGTTGACTGATTGTCTGAAATGGAGCCAGCAAGAGGAAAATCTGACATCTGGGAATATTTTGAGATCATCCTCACAATAAAATTATTCTTGGATAATAATTAACCCTTCACTTCCCAATTTCTCACCTTCTGCAAAGTTCCACTAGTATTTGTAGTCTGATTAGCAAAAATATCAGTCTTTCACAAAAGAAACAGATTTAATGGTGTTGCAGAACTAAAATTCAACATGTAGCCAAATATAAGAGATCAGAGCCAATTATAAATCCAAGAAAAAGTGAAGCCCCAACAGGCTCTGCACTCCCAAGACACCAAAACATCAAATGTCTTTATGTTCATATCAGTCCGACATAAGAAAACCCAACACAAGCACTGACGTTCAACATATACCAGGATTAGATTGACTACAAATAATTGTAATAATTAAGACATATGGCAACTAAATATGGTTTCATTGATTCTCCTGTTACTAAACATGAGTTTGATGAAAACTTTGACAATATTGCATTTAGTAATTTTTGGAAGTATGATCCAACTGAATGATAAGGCTGTTACAGTTTCACCAGCAGATGTCACTAGTGAGTAATGAATGAAGCATCGAGTATGAACCTTTTTGCAAAGTAAATGGCTGGAAAGCTTCATTTGCCCATCACTACTACTAACCATGAATCTACAGAGACCAATTTACTTATTAGTGTAAGACCAAAGCATTGAAAAGAGGGGGGCAAAAACCCAGAAACATCAGTGTTTACCTGCAAACAATGAATATCAAATAAAGGTCAAATGCAACATGACACTCACCAAGCCACAGCAGAACCAGGAGACCCCTCAGGACAGCCATTGTTGTAACTCGGTGCCTAAAAACTGGCGACCTTTTATACTCTACAATGTATCCACCAACCAATCACAAAGACTCATCAACAAATGGAGTTCATGTGTTAACTTAAGTTCCGGAGCAGGACCACGCCCAAACCACGCCTCTAATTTTCAGGCGGCCTATTTATACTCTGTTTCAGTCTGTTACGTTTTATCAACCGTCAGAGCCGTGATTCTTGCTACATCTCAGCACGGAATGCGACGTGACTATTCAGCTCTACCTTTCTGATTCAGGATGATCTTCAATACTCCACCTGCTGCCGAATATAATTAATCAAGCTCCAATTTGTAAACTCCTGCGCTCTGTCATCTTCGATACTCGAGCTCCGTCTCGCACCTCATTGGCGTCAAACATCCGTCCGAGGTTCATCCTTCACCTCCAACATTCAGTCCCATGGCGCTAAATCCACTTAGAGGCGTCAGTCCATCAGGCTCCTTCTTCCGGGCCGCCGCCGCCTTCCGGAGTCACTCAAGCAGCGGTGAAAGTAACATTTATCGGGCTACGCAGTAGCTGCTGGAGGAGCGGCTGTCTGCTGTAAAACATGAATGGGTTAAACTATGCAGCCATGAGAGAACCCACTAATCAGCCGTGACTGATTAGTTTTTCAAGAACAATCTAAACCACGACTTAATCAGTTAATGCCTTTGTCCACATACTGGAAGACATACAAAACTACTAAAGTGTCTAAAAATACTCCTTGTAAAGTTGTAGTTTGCTTTCAGACTTTACATGAACTGTATTCTAATGTGTTGGAACAGATGCTTCTGGAGCTGTAGCCAAGTGAGTTGAAGTGATTTAATTATATAGTTTGAAACAACTTGTTTTATAACTTTTGTAAATGAAATCTGCTGGTTTATCACATGAAAATTAAAGCTTTAAATTCAGATTGTTTTAAATCCTGTTTTTATAGTGAAATTTGAAATAAAAGTTTCCACCCAGATATAGTGGCATCAGAGTTTCAACACAATTTTGGGTCAATTTAAGGTTAGTTGCCATCCCAATGTACTGGGTCAAACTATCAACCCAACCCAGTTGAGTTACAACACCCCAGCATTGGGTCAGTTCATATTTGGACCAAGCACTGGGTGATGAATTGGGTTATTTTTAACCCTGCAGTTTTTACATTTTTTTCCACAGAAATCCTTCGCTACTTTCAGTATCATAGGATTTTTCCATCCATCCATCCATCCATTTTCCTACACCCTTGTCCCTTAATGGGGTCGGGAGGTGCTGGTGCCTATCTCCAGCTGGCGTTCCGGGCGAGAGGCGGGGTACGCCCTGGACAGGTCGCCAGTCTGTCGCAGGGTCATAGGATTTTTATCCCCCTTATTTTATGCATCTCTTTAGCATGGGCTTAATTATGCTCTGGGAAAGCCTGGTCCAAGTTACTGGTGAGAGGAAATTCTTTGATTAATTTTGTCAAAGAATTAATTTTGTTTAGAAAGACTTGCATAAAATAGGCTTGAGCATGCAAACGCTAGAGTCCTGAATTTTGTTTTGGAGATGGAAAAATGTTGCTCAGGTTTTTGTCATTTTTATACTGTAGCTTAAAGAAGCAGTTGATGAAATGCACCAGTTGTTGAAACCAGTAACTGTTCGGAAAGCAAATCCTCTCAATGTAAGAGAACGTTGGAATAAGACATTCAATGCCAAGTGTTCTGATGCTGCTTTTATTTTAACCAGGTTAAGGTTTATTATTCATGCATAGGAAAAAAAAAAAAAAAAAAAAAAAAAAACACAATTTACACATCATGTTCTTGGGTTAGGAGGTGGTCCAATAGTTTTTTCAATCCAGCTCAGATAGTCTTGATGGCAGAGGTCCATGAATGCTGTTGGTTCCCTGCATGGATGTTTTCCATCTCCGCTGAAAGCAACGACACCGTAAATCTTGCCTCTGTACTCGACTCCTCCACCAGAGTCGCCCTGTGACAAACGTTAAACTTGACCAGTTTTCTGAAGTGCAACAAAAAGATGTGCATTTAAAAATGTATTTTTCCCCCTTATGTTGCAATGTCAACTTACCAAGCATGTATCCACTCCTGGAGTTTGGCCACAGAACCAATACTGGTAACTGTACACGTCCTCGGCAACCATTTGCCGTCTGAGTGGAGTACAGTCAACCCTATTAATATTCCCACACTGAAGAACTGGTGTAACTTTGGGCTCTAGAGAAAAGAGTAGCTTAATTACACAATGAATCACAATAGACTGTATATAGCCTTATATAATCTCTACAAAACACTCACGCCTGTGAGTAAAAACACTTCCAGAAGTCGAACCGTGACCTGCAATCTGCACCGGATGTTCCCTGAAATTTATCAAATGCCAGTTTAAAAAAAAAATCCAAACAAGCAAACACATGTCAGCATTCATGGTGGGAGATGACATCTCATGTAGAGCAGGGGTGTTCAAAGTCGGTCCTGGAGGGTCAGCATCCTGCATGTTTTAGTTTCCTCACTAGTGGTAGAAACAACCTCCTCAGCATGTCAATGTCCTTCTTAGCCATCATTTGATGCAGGTGTGTTAAACCAGGGAGAGAAGGGCCTCATCTATAATGCGTCAAATTTACACTGCGCTTTTCAGGATAGTCAAAGATGCTTCATTTCTTACTCACATGAGAGGCTGGTCTGAGCAGTCAGGAAGTTCAATAGCCATCACTTCTTCTGGAATCGTTGTCCTGTCAGGCAGCTTCAACAGCATCAAGTCATGCTGCCGTCTTTTGAACAAGGGTCCGTCTTCATAAATTTTAGGTTTTTTAAAGATACCCATCGGTATCCGTATTGGTTCATCGTAACCCAACACACATCCTAAATGTGCATCAATGGTCCTGTAATAAAGTTAGCAGTCAGTGATGCATGATGAAAAAACAATAGTTTTAGAAAGGTTTAGTAATTTTCTGTTACGTTACCAACAGTTCTTAGTCGGTTTTACAAAGATCTACATCAGAAATATGCAGATGTTCTTACCGTCCACTTTTCCAGCAGTGAGCTGAAGTCAGGATCCAGCCGTTACGCAGTAGAGAGCCTCCACAAATAGTCCTGTCCTCATCGTCATTTATCACCAAGCAAACATGATACAAGCGTTCATCCTGTCTGCATGGTCGACCTCCGATGATTCTCGGTTGTGGAGCAAGTTTTGAGCTTGTCGTGACACCTAAAAGTCAAAGTTATCAAATGGTGAGGCTCAGTTTTAGGGTGAAAATTTAAGTCGGAGCATGTTTTTCACTTTTGGTTTCTGTGCCAGAGATCTCACAGACCTTTGTTCAACACACCCAAGATTGTCATTGAACAACTCGCAAAATTCATATTAAAACTAAGCCCCACTTTATTGAAACCAATTCTCATTCCACATCCGAGTTAAATTATTTCTTCCCAAAAGGCAATTCTACACAATACACATCTTTTTCTTCCGGTTTCCATGGGTTACTTTCAACTAGTGATGGTCCATCTGAATCCAGGCTTCGAGGAGTGTACCGAGTAAAAAGGGGGCGTATCCGATGAAGCCCCGTTTCGAGGCTTGTGTTGTCTTGCTGAAAACCACGTGACTGGCAACAAACGAGGCCTCGCATTGCATGGGTCACGTGACTGCTTCATTTTGCGTGTCGATTTTCAAAATAAAAGCGCGATGAGCCGTGCTGTTAGTCCTTTTGGTCGCACCAGAGGATGATATTTGTCTTCAGTGGCCAAATAAAATAAACATTGATCGACATTTGATGTTTATTGATGATGACAATCAAAATGTAATGTTAGTTACAGGTTTTCTCAGTTGTAGATTGTTTTTATATATACACACAACTATACTTTTGTGATTTTATGATGCAAATCTCTTTGAACTCCATTGTTGCTGAAATGTGCTACACAAATAAAGTTGACTGATTGTCTGAAATGGAGCCAGCAAGAGGAAAATCTGACATCTGGGAATATTTTGAGATCATCCTCACAATAAAATTATTCTTGGATAATAATTAACCCTTCACTTCCCAATTTCTCACCTTCTGCAAAGTTCCACTAGTATTTGTAGTCTGATTAGCAAAAATATCAGTCTTTCACAAAAGAAACAGATTTAATGGTGTTGCAGAACTAAAATTCAACATGTAGCCAAATATAAGAGATCAGAGCCAATTATAAATCCAAGAAAAAGTGAAGCCCCAACAGGCTCTGCACTCCCAAGACACCAAAACATCAAATGTCTTTATGTTCATATCAGTCCGACATAAGAAAACCCAACACAAGCACTGACGTTCAACATATACCAGGATTAGATTGACTACAAATAATTGTAATAATTAAGACATATGGCAACTAAATATGGTTTCATTGATTCTCCTGTTACTAAACATGAGTTTGATGAAAACTTTGACAATATTGCATTTAGTAATTTTTGGAAGTATGATCCAACTGAATGATAAGGCTGTTACAGTTTCACCAGCAGATGTCACTAGTGAGTAATGAATGAAGCATCGAGTATGAACCTTTTTGCAAAGTAAATGGCTGGAAAGCTTCATTTGCCCATCACTACTACTAACCATGAATCTACAGAGACCAATTTACTTATTAGTGTAAGACCAAAGCATTGAAAAGAGGGGGGCAAAAACCCAGAAACATCAGTGTTTACCTGCAAACAATGAATATCAAATAAAGGTCAAATGCAACATGACACTCACCAAGCCACAGCAGAACCAGGAGACCCCTCAGGACAGCCATTGTTGTAACTCGGTGCCTAAAAACTGGCGACCTTTTATACTCTACAATGTATCCACCAACCAATCACAAAGACTCATCAACAAATGGAGTTCATGTGTTAACTTAAGTTCCGGAGCAGGACCACGCCCAAACCACGCCTCTAATTTTCAGGCGGCCTATTTATACTCTGTTTCAGTCTGTTACGTTTTATCAACCGTCAGAGCCGTGATTCTTGCTACATCTCAGCACGGAATGCGACGTGACTATTCAGCTCTACCTTTCTGATTCAGGATGATCTTCAATACTCCACCTGCTGCCGAATATAATTAATCAAGCTCCAATTTGTAAACTCCTGCGCTCTGTCATCTTCGATACTCGAGCTCCGTCTCGCACCTCATTGGCGTCAAACATCCGTCCGAGGTTCATCCTTCACCTCCAACATTCAGTCCCATGGCGCTAAATCCACTTAGAGGCGTCAGTCCATCAGGCTCCTTCTTCCGGGCCGCCGCCGCCTTCCGGAGTCACTCAAGCAGCGGTGAAAGTAACATTTATCGGGCTACGCAGTAGCTGCTGGAGGAGCGGCTGTCTGCTGTAAAACATGAATGGGTTAAACTATGCAGCCATGAGAGAACCCACTAATCAGCCGTGACTGATTAGTTTTTCAAGAACAATCTAAACCACGACTTAATCAGTTAATGCCTTTGTCCACATACTGGAAGACATACAAAACTACTAAAGTGTCTAAAAATACTCCTTGTAAAGTTGTAGTTTGCTTTCAGACTTTACATGAACTGTATTCTAATGTGTTGGAACAGATGCTTCTGGAGCTGTAGCCAAGTGAGTTGAAGTGATTTAATTATATAGTTTGAAACAACTTGTTTTATAACTTTTGTAAATGAAATCTGCTGGTTTATCACATGAAAATTAAAGCTTTAAATTCAGATTGTTTTAAATCCTGTTTTTATAGTGAAATTTGAAATAAAAGTTTCCACCCAGATATAGTGGCATCAGAGTTTCAACACAATTTTGGGTCAATTTAAGGTTAGTTGCCATCCCAATGTACTGGGTCAAACTATCAACCCAACCCAGTTGAGTTACAACACCCCAGCATTGGGTCAGTTCATATTTGGACCAAGCACTGGGTGATGAATTGGGTTATTTTTAACCCTGCAGTTTTTACATTTTTTTCCACAGAAATCCTTCGCTACTTTCAGTATCATAGGATTTTTCCATCCATCCATCCATCCATTTTCCTACACCCTTGTCCCTTAATGGGGTCGGGAGGTGCTGGTGCCTATCTCCAGCTGGCGTTCCGGGCGAGAGGCGGGGTACGCCCTGGACAGGTCGCCAGTCTGTCGCAGGGTCATAGGATTTTTATCCCCCTTATTTTATGCATCTCTTTAGCATGGGCTTAATTATGCTCTGGGAAAGCCTGGTCCAAGTTACTGGTGAGAGGAAATTCTTTGATTAATTTTGTCAAAGAATTAATTTTGTTTAGAAAGACTTGCATAAAATAGGCTTGAGCATGCAAACGCTAGAGTCCTGAATTTTGTTTTGGAGATGGAAAAATGTTGCTCAGGTTTTTGTCATTTTTATACTGTAGCTTAAAGAAGCAGTTGATGAAATGCACCAGTTGTTGAAACCAGTAACTGTTCGGAAAGCAAATCCTCTCAATGTAAGAGAACGTTGGAATAAGACATTCAATGCCAAGTGTTCTGATGCTGCTTTTATTTTAACCAGGTTAAGGTTTATTATTCATGCATAGGAAAAAAAAAAAAAAAAAAAAAAAAAAAAAAAACACAATTTACACATCATGTTCTTGGGTTAGGAGGTGGTCCAATAGTTTTTTCAATCCAGCTCAGATAGTCTTGATGGCAGAGGTCCATGAATGCTGTTGGTTCCCTGCATGGATGTTTTCCATCTCCGCTGAAAGCAACGACACCGTAAATCTTGCCTCTGTACTCGACTCCTCCACCAGAGTCGCCCTGTGACAAACGTTAAACTTGACCAGTTTTCTGAAGTGCAACAAAAAGATGTGCATTTAAAAATGTATTTTTCCCCCTTATGTTGCAATGTCAACTTACCAAGCATGTATCCACTCCTGGAGTTTGGCCACAGAACCAATACTGGTAACTGTACACGTCCTCGGCAACCATTTGCCGTCTGAGTGGAGTACAGTCAACCCTATTAATATTCCCACACTGAAGAACTGGTGTAACTTTGGGCTCTAGAGAAAAGAGTAGCTTAATTACACAATGAATCACAATAGACTGTATATAGCCTTATATAATCTCTACAAAACACTCACGCCTGTGAGTAAAAACACTTCCAGAAGTCGAACCGTGACCTGCAATCTGCACCGGATGTTCCCTGAAATTTATCAAATGCCAGTTTAAAAAAAAAAATCCAAACAAGCAAACACATGTCAGCATTCATGGTGGGAGATGACATCTCATGTAGAGCAGGGGTGTTCAAAGTCGGTCCTGGAGGGTCAGCATCCTGCATGTTTTAGTTTCCTCACTAGTGGTAGAAACAACCTCCTCAGCATGTCAATGTCCTTCTTAGCCATCATTTGATGCAGGTGTGTTAAACCAGGGAGAGAAGGGCCTCATCTATAATGCGTCAAATTTACACTGCGCTTTTCAGGATAGTCAAAGATGCTTCATTTCTTACTCACATGAGAGGCTGGTCTGAGCAGTCAGGAAGTTCAATAGCCATCACTTCTTCTGGAATCGTTGTCCTGTCAGGCAGCTTCAACAGCATCAAGTCATGCTGCCGTCTTTTGAACAAGGGTCCGTCTTCATAAATTTTAGGTTTTTTAAAGATACCCATCGGTATCCGTATTGGTTCATCGTAACCCAACACACATCCTAAATGTGCATCAATGGTCCTGTAATAAAGTTAGCAGTCAGTGATGCATGATGAAAAAACAATAGTTTTAGAAAGGTTTAGTAATTTTCTGTTACGTTACCAACAGTTCTTAGTCGGTTTTACAAAGATCTACATCAGAAATATGCAGATGTTCTTACCGTCCACTTTTCCAGCAGTGAGCTGAAGTCAGGATCCAGCCGTTACGCAGTAGAGAGCCTCCACAAATAGTCCTGTCCTCATCGTCATTTATCACCAAGCAAACATGATACAAGCGTTCATCCTGTCTGCATGGTCGACCTCCGATGATTCTCGGTTGTGGAGCAAGTTTTGAGCTTGTCGTGACACCTAAAAGTCAAAGTTATCAAATGGTGAGGCTCAGTTTTAGGGTGAAAATTTAAGTCGGAGCATGTTTTTCACTTTTGGTTTCTGTGCCAGAGATCTCACAGACCTTTGTTCAACACACCCAAGATTGTCATTGAACAACTCGCAAAATTCATATTAAAACTAAGCCCCACTTTATTGAAACCAATTCTCATTCCACATCCGAGTTAAATTATTTCTTCCCAAAAGGCAATTCTACACAATACACATCTTTTTCTTCCGGTTTCCATGGGTTACTTTCAACTAGTGATGGTCCATCTGAATCCAGGCTTCGAGGAGTGTACCGAGTAAAAAGGGGGCGTATCCGATGAAGCCCCGTTTCGAGGCTTGTGTTGTCTTGCTGAAAACCACGTGACTGGCAACAAACGAGGCCTCGCATTGCATGGGTCACGTGACTGCTTCATTTTGCGTGTCGATTTTCAAAATAAAAGCGCGATGAGCCGTGCTGTTAGTCCTTTTGGTCGCACCAGAGGATGATATTTGTCTTCAGTGGCCAAATAAAATAAACATTGATCGACATTTGATGTTTATTGATGATGACAATCAAAATGTAATGTTAGTTACATGTTTTCTCAGTTGTAGATTGTTTTTATATATACACACACACAACTATACTTTTGTGATTTTATGATGCAAATCTCTTTGAACTCCATTGTTGCTGAAATGTGCTACACAAATAAAGTTGACTGATTGTCTGAAATGGAGCCAGCAAGAGGAAAATCTGACATCTGGGAATATTTTGAGATCATCCTCACAATAAAATTATTCTTGGATAATAATTAACCCTTCACCTCCCAATTTCTCACCTTCTGCAAAGTTCCACTAGTATTTGTAGTCTGATTAGCAAAAATATCAGTCTTTCACAAAAGAAACAGATTTAATGGTGTTGCAGAACTAAAATTCAACATGTAGCCAAATATAAGAGATCAGAGCCAATTATAAATCCAAGAAAAAGTGAAGCCCCAACAGGCTCTGCACTCCCAAGACACCAAAACATCAAATGTCTTTATGTTCATATCAGTCCGACATAAGAAAACCCAACACAAGCACTGACGTTCAACATATACCAGGATTAGATTGACTACAAATAATTGTAATAATTAAGACATATGGCAACTAAATATGGTTTCATTGATTCTCCTGTTACTAAACATGAGTTTGATGAAAACTTTGACAATATTGCATTTAGTAATTTTTGGAAGTATGATCCAACTGAATGATAAGGCTGTTACAGTTTCACCAGCAGATGTCACTAGTGAGTAATGAATGAAGCATCGAGTATGAACCTTTTTGCAAAGTAAATGGCTGGAAAGCTTCATTTGCCCATCACTACTACTAACCATGAATCTACAGAGACCAATTTACTTATTAGTGTAAGACCAAAGCATTGAAAAGAGGGGGGCAAAAACCCAGAAACATCAGTGTTTACCTGCAAACAATGAATATCAAATAAAGGTCAAATGCAACATGACACTCACCAAGCCACAGCAGAACCAGGAGACCCCTCAGGACAGCCATTGTTGTAACTCGGTGCCTAAAAACTGGCGACCTTTTATACTCTACAATGTATCCACCAACCAATCACAAAGACTCATCAACAAATGGAGTTCATGTGTTAACTTAAGTTCCGGAGCAGGACCACGCCCAAACCACGCCTCTAATTTTCAGGCGGCCTATTTATACTCTGTTTCAGTCTGTTACGTTTTATCAACCGTCAGAGCCGTGATTCTTGCTACATCTCAGCACGGAATGCGACGTGACTATTCAGCTCTACCTTTCTGATTCAGGATGATCTTCAATACTCCACCTGCTGCCGAATATAATTAATCAAGCTCCAATTTGTAAACTCCTGCGCTCTGTCATCTTCGATACTCGAGCTCCGTCTCGCACCTCATTGGCGTCAAACATCCGTCCGAGGTTCATCCTTCACCTCCAACATTCAGTCCCATGGCGCTAAATCCACTTAGAGGCGTCAGTCCATCAGGCTCCTTCTTCCGGGCCGCCGCCGCCTTCCGGAGTCACTCAAGCAGCGGTGAAAGTAACATTTATCGGGCTACGCAGTAGCTGCTGGAGGAGCGGCTGTCTGCTGTAAAACATGAATGGGTTAAACTATGCAGCCATGAGAGAACCCACTAATCAGCCGTGACTGATTAGTTTTTCAAGAACAATCTAAACCACGACTTAATCAGTTAATGCCTTTGTCCACATACTGGAAGACATACAAAACTACTAAAGTGTCTAAAAATACTCCTTGTAAAGTTGTAGTTTGCTTTCAGACTTTACATGAACTGTATTCTAATGTGTTGGAACAGATGCTTCTGGAGCTGTAGCCAAGTGAGTTGAAGTGATTTAATTATATAGTTTGAAACAACTTGTTTTATAACTTTTGTAAATGAAATCTGCTGGTTTATCACATGAAAATTAAAGCTTTAAATTCAGATTGTTTTAAATCCTGTTTTTATAGTGAAATTTGAAATAAAAGTTTCCACCCAGATATAGTGGCATCAGAGTTTCAACACAATTTTGGGTCAATTTAAGGTTAGTTGCCATCCCAATGTACTGGGTCAAACTATCAACCCAACCCAGTTGAGTTACAACACCCCAGCATTGGGTCAGTTCATATTTGGACCAAGCACTGGGTGATGAATTGGGTTATTTTTAACCCTGCAGTTTTTACATTTTTTTCCACAGAAATCCTTCGCTACTTTCAGTATCATAGGATTTTTCCATCCATCCATCCATCCATTTTCCTACACCCTTGTCCCTTAATGGGGTCGGGAGGTGCTGGTGCCTATCTCCAGCTGGCGTTCCGGGCGAGAGGCGGGGTACGCCCTGGACAGGTCGCCAGTCTGTCGCAGGGTCATAGGATTTTTATCCCCCTTATTTTATGCATCTCTTTAGCATGGGCTTAATTATGCTCTGGGAAAGCCTGGTCCAAGTTACTGGTGAGAGGAAATTCTTTGATTAATTTTGTCAAAGAATTAATTTTGTTTAGAAAGACTTGCATAAAATAGGCTTGAGCATGCAAACGCTAGAGTCCTGAATTTTGTTTTGGAGATGGAAAAATGTTGCTCAGGTTTTTGTCATTTTTATACTGTAGCTTAAAGAAGCAGTTGATGAAATGCACCAGTTGTTGAAACCAGTAACTGTTCGGAAAGCAAATCCTCTCAATGTAAGAGAACGTTGGAATAAGACATTCAATGCCAAGTGTTCTGATGCTGCTTTTATTTTAACCAGGTTAAGGTTTATTATTCATGCATAGGAAAAAAAAAAAAAAAAAAAAAAAAAACACAATTTACACATCATGTTCTTGGGTTAGGAGGTGGTCCAATAGTTTTTTCAATCCAGCTCAGATAGTCTTGATGGCAGAGGTCCATGAATGCTGTTGGTTCCCTGCATGGATGTTTTCCATCTCCGCTGAAAGCAACGACACCGTAAATCTTGCCTCTGTACTCGACTCCTCCACCAGAGTCGCCCTGTGACAAACGTTAAACTTGACCAGTTTTCTGAAGTGCAACAAAAAGATGTGCATTTAAAAATGTATTTTTCCCCCTTATGTTGCAATGTCAACTTACCAAGCATGTATCCACTCCTGGAGTTTGGCCACAGAACCAATACTGGTAACTGTACACGTCCTCGGCAACCATTTGCCGTCTGAGTGGAGTACAGTCAACCCTATTAATATTCCCACACTGAAGAACTGGTGTAACTTTGGGCTCTAGAGAAAAGAGTAGCTTAATTACACAATGAATCACAATAGACTGTATATAGCCTTATATAATCTCTACAAAACACTCACGCCTGTGAGTAAAAACACTTCCAGAAGTCGAACCGTGACCTGCAATCTGCACCGGATGTTCCCTGAAATTTATCAAATGCCAGTTTAAAAAAAAAAATCCAAACAAGCAAACACATGTCAGCATTCATGGTGGGAGATGACATCTCATGTAGAGCAGGGGTGTTCAAAGTCGGTCCTGGAGGGTCAGCATCCTGCATGTTTTAGTTTCCTCACTAGTGGTAGAAACAACCTCCTCAGCATGTCAATGTCCTTCTTAGCCATCATTTGATGCAGGTGTGTTAAACCAGGGAGAGAAGGGCCTCATCTATAATGCGTCAAATTTACACTGCGCTTTTCAGGATAGTCAAAGATGCTTCATTTCTTACTCACATGAGAGGCTGGTCTGAGCAGTCAGGAAGTTCAATAGCCATCACTTCTTCTGGAATCGTTGTCCTGTCAGGCAGCTTCAACAGCATCAAGTCATGCTGCCGTCTTTTGAACAAGGGTCCGTCTTCATAAATTTTAGGTTTTTTAAAGATACCCATCGGTATCCGTATTGGTTCATCGTAACCCAACACACATCCTAAATGTGCATCAATGGTCCTGTAATAAAGTTAGCAGTCAGTGATGCATGATGAAAAAACAATAGTTTTAGAAAGGTTTAGTAATTTTCTGTTACGTTACCAACAGTTCTTAGTCGGTTTTACAAAGATCTACATCAGAAATATGCAGATGTTCTTACCGTCCACTTTTCCAGCAGTGAGCTGAAGTCAGGATCCAGCCGTTACGCAGTAGAGAGCCTCCACAAATAGTCCTGTCCTCATCGTCATTTATCACCAAGCAAACATGATACAAGCGTTCATCCTGTCTGCATGGTCGACCTCCGATGATTCTCGGTTGTGGAGCAAGTTTTGAGCTTGTCGTGACACCTAAAAGTCAAAGTTATCAAATGGTGAGGCTCAGTTTTAGGGTGAAAATTTAAGTCGGAGCATGTTTTTCACTTTTGGTTTCTGTGCCAGAGATCTCACAGACCTTTGTTCAACACACCCAAGATTGTCATTGAACAACTCGCAAAATTCATATTAAAACTAAGCCCCACTTTATTGAAACCAATTCTCATTCCACATCCGAGTTAAATTATTTCTTCCCAAAAGGCAATTCTACACAATACACATCTTTTTCTTCCGGTTTCCATGGGTTACTTTCAACTAGTGATGGTCCATCTGAATCCAGGCTTCGAGGAGTGTACCGAGTAAAAAGGGGGCGTATCCGATGAAGCCCCGTTTCGAGGCTTGTGTTGTCTTGCTGAAAACCACGTGACTGGCAACAAACGAGGCCTCGCATTGCATGGGTCACGTGACTGCTTCATTTTGCGTGTCGATTTTCAAAATAAAAGCGCGATGAGCCGTGCTGTTAGTCCTTTTGGTCGCACCAGAGGATGATATTTGTCTTCAGTGGCCAAATAAAATAAACATTGATCGACATTTGATGTTTATTGATGATGACAATCAAAATGTAATGTTAGTTACAGGTTTTCTCAGTTGTAGATTGTTTTTATATATACACACACACACAACTATACTTTTGTGATTTTATGATGCAAATCTCTTTGAACTCCATTGTTTCTGAAATGTGCTACACAAATAAAGTTGACTGATTGTCTGAAATGGAGCCAGCAAGAGGAAAATCTGACATCTGGGAATATTTTGAGATCATCCTCACAATAAAATTATTCTTGGATAATAATTAACCCTTCACCTCCCAATTTCTCACCTTCTGCAAAGTTCCACTAGTATTTGTAGTCTGATTAGCAAAAATATCAGTCTTTCACAAAAGAAACAGATTTAATGGTGTTGCAGAACTAAAATTCAACATGTAGCCAAATATAAGAGATCAGAGCCAATTATAAATCCAAGAAAAAGTGAAGCCCCAACAGGCTCTGCACTCCCAAGACACCAAAACATCAAATGTCTTTATGTTCATATCAGTCCGACATAAGAAAACCCAACACAAGCACTGACGTTCAACATATACCAGGATTAGATTGACTACAAATAATTGTAATAATTAAGACATATGGCAACTAAATATGGTTTCATTGATTCTCCTGTTACTAAACATGAGTTTGATGAAAACTTTGACAATATTGCATTTAGTAATTTTTGGAAGTATGATCCAACTGAATGATAAGGCTGTTACAGTTTCACCAGCAGATGTCACTAGTGAGTAATGAATGAAGCATCGAGTATGAACCTTTTTGCAAAGTAAATGGCTGGAAAGCTTCATTTGCCCATCACTACTACTAACCATGAATCTACAGAGACCAATTTACTTATTAGTGTAAGACCAAAGCATTGAAAAGAGGGGGGCAAAAACCCAGAAACATCAGTGTTTACCTGCAAACAATGAATATCAAATAAAGGTCAAATGCAACATGACACTCACCAAGCCACAGCAGAACCAGGAGACCCCTCAGGACAGCCATTGTTGTAACTCGGTGCCTAAAAACTGGCGACCTTTTATACTCTACAATGTATCCACCAACCAATCACAAAGACTCATCAACAAATGGAGTTCATGTGTTAACTTAAGTTCCGGAGCAGGACCACGCCCAAACCACGCCTCTAATTTTCAGGCGGCCTATTTATACTCTGTTTCAGTCTGTTACGTTTTATCAACCGTCAGAGCCGTGATTCTTGCTACATCTCAGCACGGAATGCGACGTGACTATTCAGCTCTACCTTTCTGATTCAGGATGATCTTCAATACTCCACCTGCTGCCGAATATAATTAATCAAGCTCCAATTTGTAAACTCCTGCGCTCTGTCATCTTCGATACTCGAGCTCCGTCTCGCACCTCATTGGCGTCAAACATCCGTCCGAGGTTCATCCTTCACCTCCAACATTCAGTCCCATGGCGCTAAATCCACTTAGAGGCGTCAGTCCATCAGGCTCCTTCTTCCGGGCCGCCGCCGCCTTCCGGAGTCACTCAAGCAGCGGTGAAAGTAACATTTATCGGGCTACGCAGTAGCTGCTGGAGGAGCGGCTGTCTGCTGTAAAACATGAATGGGTTAAACTATGCAGCCATGAGAGAACCCACTAATCAGCCGTGACTGATTAGTTTTTCAAGAACAATCTAAACCACGACTTAATCAGTTAATGCCTTTGTCCACATACTGGAAGACATACAAAACTACTAAAGTGTCTAAAAATACTCCTTGTAAAGTTGTAGTTTGCTTTCAGACTTTACATGAACTGTATTCTAATGTGTTGGAACAGATGCTTCTGGAGCTGTAGCCAAGTGAGTTGAAGTGATTTAATTATATAGTTTGAAACAACTTGTTTTATAACTTTTGTAAATGAAATCTGCTGGTTTATCACATGAAAATTAAAGCTTTAAATTCAGATTGTTTTAAATCCTGTTTTTATAGTGAAATTTGAAATAAAAGTTTCCACCCAGATATAGTGGCATCAGAGTTTCAACACAATTTTGGGTCAATTTAAGGTTAGTTGCCATCCCAATGTACTGGGTCAAACTATCAACCCAACCCAGTTGAGTTACAACACCCCAGCATTGGGTCAGTTCATATTTGGACCAAGCACTGGGTGATGAATTGGGTTATTTTTAACCCTGCAGTTTTTACATTTTTTTCCACAGAAATCCTTCGCTACTTTCAGTATCATAGGATTTTTCCATCCATCCATCCATCCATTTTCCTACACCCTTGTCCCTTAATGGGGTCGGGAGGTGCTGGTGCCTATCTCCAGCTGGCGTTCCGGGCGAGAGGCGGGGTACGCCCTGGACAGGTCGCCAGTCTGTCGCAGGGTCATAGGATTTTTATCCCCCTTATTTTATGCATCTCTTTAGCATGGGCTTAATTATGCTCTGGGAAAGCCTGGTCCAAGTTACTGGTGAGAGGAAATTCTTTGATTAATTTTGTCAAAGAATTAATTTTGTTTAGAAAGACTTGCATAAAATAGGCTTGAGCATGCAAACGCTAGAGTCCTGAATTTTGTTTTGGAGATGGAAAAATGTTGCTCAGGTTTTTGTCATTTTTATACTGTAGCTTAAAGAAGCAGTTGATGAAATGCACCAGTTGTTGAAACCAGTAACTGTTCGGAAAGCAAATCCTCTCAATGTAAGAGAACGTTGGAATAAGACATTCAATGCCAAGTGTTCTGATGCTGCTTTTATTTTAACCAGGTTAAGGTTTATTATTCATGCATAGGAAAAAAAAAAAAAAAAAAAAAAAAAAAAAAACACAATTTACACATCATGTTCTTGGGTTAGGAGGTGGTCCAATAGTTTTTTCAATCCAGCTCAGATAGTCTTGATGGCAGAGGTCCATGAATGCTGTTGGTTCCCTGCATGGATGTTTTCCATCTCCGCTGAAAGCAACGACACCGTAAATCTTGCCTCTGTACTCGACTCCTCCACCAGAGTCGCCCTGTGACAAACGTTAAACTTGACCAGTTTTCTGAAGTGCAACAAAAAGATGTGCATTTAAAAATGTATTTTTCCCCCTTATGTTGCAATGTCAACTTACCAAGCATGTATCCACTCCTGGAGTTTGGCCACAGAACCAATACTGGTAACTGTACACGTCCTCGGCAACCATTTGCCGTCTGAGTGGAGTACAGTCAACCCTATTAATATTCCCACACTGAAGAACTGGTGTAACTTTGGGCTCTAGAGAAAAGAGTAGCTTAATTACACAATGAATCACAATAGACTGTATATAGCCTTATATAATCTCTACAAAACACTCACGCCTGTGAGTAAAAACACTTCCAGAAGTCGAACCGTGACCTGCAATCTGCACCGGATGTTCCCTGAAATTTATCAAATGCCAGTTTAAAAAAAAAAATCCAAACAAGCAAACACATGTCAGCATTCATGGTGGGAGATGACATCTCATGTAGAGCAGGGGTGTTCAAAGTCGGTCCTGGAGGGTCAGCATCCTGCATGTTTTAGTTTCCTCACTAGTGGTAGAAACAACCTCCTCAGCATGTCAATGTCCTTCTTAGCCATCATTTGATGCAGGTGTGTTAAACCAGGGAGAGAAGGGCCTCATCTATAATGCGTCAAATTTACACTGCGCTTTTCAGGATAGTCAAAGATGCTTCATTTCTTACTCACATGAGAGGCTGGTCTGAGCAGTCAGGAAGTTCAATAGCCATCACTTCTTCTGGAATCGTTGTCCTGTCAGGCAGCTTCAACAGCATCAAGTCATGCTGCCGTCTTTTGAACAAGGGTCCGTCTTCATAAATTTTAGGTTTTTTAAAGATACCCATCGGTATCCGTATTGGTTCATCGTAACCCAACACACATCCTAAATGTGCATCAATGGTCCTGTAATAAAGTTAGCAGTCAGTGATGCATGATGAAAAAACAATAGTTTTAGAAAGGTTTAGTAATTTTCTGTTACGTTACCAACAGTTCTTAGTCGGTTTTACAAAGATCTACATCAGAAATATGCAGATGTTCTTACCGTCCACTTTTCCAGCAGTGAGCTGAAGTCAGGATCCAGCCGTTACGCAGTAGAGAGCCTCCACAAATAGTCCTGTCCTCATCGTCATTTATCACCAAGCAAACATGATACAAGCGTTCATCCTGTCTGCATGGTCGACCTCCGATGATTCTCGGTTGTGGAGCAAGTTTTGAGCTTGTCGTGACACCTAAAAGTCAAAGTTATCAAATGGTGAGGCTCAGTTTTAGGGTGAAAATTTAAGTCGGAGCATGTTTTTCACTTTTGGTTTCTGTGCCAGAGATCTCACAGACCTTTGTTCAACACACCCAAGATTGTCATTGAACAACTCGCAAAATTCATATTAAAACTAAGCCCCACTTTATTGAAACCAATTCTCATTCCACATCCGAGTTAAATTATTTCTTCCCAAAAGGCAATTCTACACAATACACATCTTTTTCTTCCGGTTTCCATGGGTTACTTTCAACTAGTGATGGTCCATCTGAATCCAGGCTTCGAGGAGTGTACCGAGTAAAAAGGGGGCGTATCCGATGAAGCCCCGTTTCGAGGCTTGTGTTGTCTTGCTGAAAACCACGTGACTGGCAACAAACGAGGCCTCGCATTGCATGGGTCACGTGACTGCTTCATTTTGCGTGTCGATTTTCAAAATAAAAGCGCGATGAGCCGTGCTGTTAGTCCTTTTGGTCGCACCAGAGGATGATATTTGTCTTCAGTGGCCAAATAAAATAAACATTGATCGACATTTGATGTTTATTGATGATGACAATCAAAATGTAATGTTAGTTACAGGTTTTCTCAGTTGTAGATTGTTTTTATATATACAACACACACACACAACTATACTTTTGTGATTTTATGATGCAAATCTCTTTGAACTCCATTGTTTCTGAAATGTGCTACACAAATAAAGTTGATGATGTCTGAAATGGAGCCAGCAAGAGGAAAATCTGACATCTGGGAATATTTTGAGATCATCCTCACAATAAAATTATTCTTGGATAATAATTAACCCTTCACCTCCCAATTTCTCACCTTCTGCAAAGTTCCACTAGTATTTGTAGTCTGATTAGCAAAAATATCAGTCTTTCACAAAAGAAACAGATTTAATGGTGTTGCAGAACTAAAATTCAACATGTAGCCAAATATAAGAGATCAGAGCCAATTATAAATCCAAGAAAAAGTGAAGCCCCAACAGGCTCTGCACTCCCAAGACACCAAAACATCAAATGTCTTTATGTTCATATCAGTCCGACATAAGAAAACCCAACACAAGCACTGACGTTCAACATATACCAGGATTAGATTGACTACAAATAATTGTAATAATTAAGACATATGGCAACTAAATATGGTTTCATTGATTCTCCTGTTACTAAACATGAGTTTGATGAAAACTTTGACAATATTGCATTTAGTAATTTTTGGAAGTATGATCCAACTGAATGATAAGGCTGTTACAGTTTCACCAGCAGATGTCACTAGTGAGTAATGAATGAAGCATCGAGTATGAACCTTTTTGCAAAGTAAATGGCTGGAAAGCTTCATTTGCCCATCACTACTACTAACCATGAATCTACAGAGACCAATTTACTTATTAGTGTAAGACCAAAGCATTGAAAAGAGGGGGGCAAAAACCCAGAAACATCAGTGTTTACCTGCAAACAATGAATATCAAATAAAGGTCAAATGCAACATGACACTCACCAAGCCACAGCAGAACCAGGAGACCCCTCAGGACAGCCATTGTTGTAACTCGGTGCCTAAAAACTGGCGACCTTTTATACTCTACAATGTATCCACCAACCAATCACAAAGACTCATCAACAAATGGAGTTCACGTGTTAACTTAAGTTCGGGGGCAGGACCACGCCCAAACCACGCCTCTATTTTCCAGGCGGCCTATTTCTATCTGCTCACCCTCATTTCAGTCCGTTACGTTTTATCAACCTTCAGAGCCGTGATTCTTGCTACAATTACAAATCTTTAAATTCATCTCACCACGGAATGTGACGTGACTATTCAGCTCTACCTTTCTGATTCAAGATGATCTTCAATACTCCACCTGCTGCCGAATATAATTAATCAAGCTCCATCGGAGGGGCGCCAATTTATGTTTTCGCATCCACCTGAAAAATGTGTAGTTGCGCCACTGGCCTCAGGTTCCGGTTCGTCGCTGGTCTACGTAAGAAGGGAATCCCCATACGACCTTCAACATCTGCGGTGACGTCATTCAGATAGCTCCCCTAGTGGCAGCCAGGGCGTATCACACTCTCTGCCCGCATCCTCTCTGTTTGAGAACAAAGTGAGCATTTAAATATGTTTTGACAATAAATTTTAAGTGTTTTCATAATCCAATTTCTGGGCAGAAGTTTTTTGGTCATATAAGGGGTTAGTTTGACCAAATATTGGGTCAAAATTCATAACTGGGCCAAAAATTTACTGGTAATCTACAACTTGAATAATTCTGTTGGGTAAATCTACCCAACTCTTGACCCCATCAGTTAGCTTCATTGATACCCAGAATGCAAGTCAAACCTTCATCTCTGAAGCATGTTCAAATTGTTTGCTGTTTAAATAAGTGCATCACTAATGGCATGTTTGTTTTGTGTGTGTGTGTCTTTCCTCTCCATCAGCTTGGGACAAAGCTGGTGGGATATCTACGACCTGTAAGTCCACATGCTGGAAGACATGCAAAACTACTAAAGTGTCTAAAAATACTCCTTGTAAAGTTGTAGTTTGCTTTCAGACTTTTTACATTAACTGTTTTCTAATGTGTAGGGACACATTAGAGCTGTAGCCAAGTGAGTTGAAGTGATTTAATTATATATTTTTGAAACAACTTGTGTGTTATAATTTTTGTAAATGAAATATTCTGGTTTTATATATGTATCACATGGAAATAAAAAAAACTTTAAGTTCAGATTGTTTTTTTACAGTGCAATTTAAAAAACATCTTTTTTTTTTTACCTAGATATACAGTAGTTGCATGTGTATGTGGATTTCAACCCAATTTTCAGTCAATTTAAACCCAACCTTTGGTTAGTTGCCATAACTTAATGTGCTGGGTCAAACCATCATCCATTAACTCGATTGAGTTAAAACACCCCAGCATTGGGTCAGTCCATATTTGGAACAAGCACTGGGTTACGAATTGGGTTATTTTTATCCCTGCAGTTTTCATGTGAAGTTTTCTGGGGGAAACCCTGGTATTGTGTAATTCTCAATTACATGTATTGTATAGTGCAGTGGCCCCTAAACCCCGGTCCGTGGACCAATTGGTACCGGGCCGTGCAAGAAATAATTAAATATTCCCGTTTTATGTATTATTTGAGTCTGGAGGATCTTTTATTTTGAAAATCCTTTAACCGGATTCTCTCTGTTATTTGCGCGCCAACACTGAGCCCACAAGCAGCAAAATGAGTAAGAAACAGATCAGATGTCTTTGGAAAGTTTCTTTGCAAAGGGGAAAAGGCCCAGAGAAGAGAGGAGAATGGATTTATCCCCGACCGGTATGAGTCCCACATTACAAGCCGCTCTGCGTAACATGCGGCGACCCGCTGCTAATGAGGCAATGAAGCTTCAAGCTGCTTCGCCACGTAGAGACCAAGCAGGTTGTGGATATAAGCAACACTTCAGGTGTCATTGACTCTCATCACTCCCAGATGGAACATCTCGTTGCAGAGAAACAAGCTCAGGGTTCCGTTAGTCATTATAGTGAGTTAAAATTTTCATGAAAGTAAAATGTTCGTTTTTTTGTGGCTCATCTGTATCTTATTTTGAAGGGATATGTAAACGTTACCATAGTGACCAGAGTCAGAGAGTGTTTGGGCAGAGGTCAAGAGGAGATGAGAGCTTGTGAGTCTTAAGTCTGGTTTAGAAGGAAAGATTTAAGAATTGGCCGATTCTCCAAACCTCTGTGACCACAGAGCTGATAAAAGTCCAACAGGTTCGATCTGTTCGTGTCTCCAGCCACAGGCAGGAACCGATTCCAGTCACGAACATCCCGATTCCAGAAGAAAGTCCACAAAACCCCCAACATAGTGCGGTGGGATGCTGTTTCACCCTCCCCCACTCTGTGCATCGGGCACCGTTGATTGGTGGGCGGAGCGAACAGCTTTATAGGTGGGCGGGTCGCTGTAGGGTTTGCGCGGGAAAGAGTTACTCTGCTGCGGTGCCATATCCAGTTACACCTTATTGGCTATTTCCATATGTCAATGTAGACTTAGAAATTTACAAAGAAATGCAGGTAAATAAAGATAACAATTGGGAAATATTTGTGAATAACAGAATTGGGGATATATATAAATCATTTACAGTTATATATACAGATGGCTCAAAAGACTTAGTTTCAGATAAAACAGGGTTTGCTTATGTTATTCCTAAATTAGGTATATTTAAGAAACAAAGAACATCAGATTATTTATCCGTTTATACAGTGGAAATGTTAGCAATCCTGATGGCCTTACAATGGATAGAACAAAATAGAATTGAAATGTTCTTATATGTTCAGATTCATTATCAGCATTAATGTCCATTTTAAGAGCTGTTGCCTTGCAGCAAGAAGGTTCTGGGTTCGATTCCCGGCCCCGGCCTTTCTGCATGGAGTTTGCATGTTCTCCCTGTGCATGGTGGGTTTTCTCCGGGTACTCCGGTTTCCTCCCACAGTCCAAAAACATGACTGTCAGGTTAATTGGTCTGTCTAAATTGCCCCTAGGTGTAAGTGTGTGTGTGCATGGTTGTTTGTCCTGTGTGTGTCTCTGTGTTGCCCTGCGACAGACTGGCGACCTGTCCAGGGCGTACCCCGCCTCTCGCCCGGAACGCCAGCTGGAGAGGCACCAGCACCTCCCAACCCCATTAAGGGACAAGGGTGTAGGAAAATGGATGGATGGAATATTTAGAATGACACGAATTCAAATACAGATTAGGTTTATGTGGGTACCTGCTCATAAAGACATAGAAGGGAATGACATGGCAGATCATTTAGCAAAAAAATCTTTAAAACAAAAACAAATTATGGAAATAGCATATTGTAAATCTGAAATAAAAACAATTAAGAGAAAAATTAAATCTGAATAGCAGCAATTATGGGAGGAAGGAATTAAAGGTTGTCATTTATTTAATATACAAAAGAAAGTAGGGAATATGGAAATAATTGGAGAAAATCGAAAAGAACAAGTAGTGATGACAAGATTGAGAATTGGACATACCTGATTAAATAAAACATTGCATCTGATAGGTAAACATCCAACAGGTAGATGTGAGTGTGGTATGGATATGGAAACAGTAGAACATGTAATAATTCATTGTGACAAGTATGCAGCAAGTAGGAAGAAGCTAAGAATAGAAGTGATGAAATATGATAGACATTAAAATTAAATAAGATATTAAATAAACATAAAATAAATAAAGCAGTTATTAGATTTTTGAAGGAAACAGGATTATTTATGAGAATTTAGATAAAAGGGGAGATACTCTGGCCCACACTCCAGCATAGTAGATGGCGATAATACATCTTAACGATAGATGTCACCCGCCAACCAAACCAGAAGAAGAAGAAGAAGAAGAAGAAGGGTTTGCGCGTCTGTTTCTCCCACCGTTGCTGCGGTCGCCGCTACATGTCGGCCTGTGGGTTTGGTTGACTCGTCGGCGATCGTAAGTGGCAGTTTTTCCATCCGTGGCCGAGATCATGGTTGGTTTCTGGGTGACGCCTGTCGTGCGTTTTCTACAGCGTTACTCTGATGGCGCTGCCGGCTGCAGCTGGTTGCTGTGGCAACCAGCGGCTTCAATCTGGTCCTCACCTGCTGACCCGCTTCCTCCCGGGTCAGGCTGTGTCTCCACCCCTGGGTAGGTTACCTGCCATTTAGCTTTTAATTTCTTTTATTTTGTATTCGCCGTTAATGGGCTTTTCTGTTTTAGGCAACTGATTGTTTGGAGCTGCAGCGCGTTGGACGCTCTGCTGTTTTGTCTTTTCATTGGTTGTTCGGGCGGCTCTCCGTTGGATCCGTTGCGGATTGGGCAGGCCGTGTGGGCGGGGCGTTACTCCTCCGGCCCAATAGAAAGGCACCTGGAATGACGACGACGACTTGTTCCATTGTTTGAAGTATTTTCTTTTACGGTTTGTTGAGTTATTCATTTGTTTTCTTTTTGATTGCTTTGTTCATTTCTTTGCATTTGCATGTTTTTTTTTTTTTTTTTTTGGAACAATCCCATCCTTGTTTGTCCTTTCTTCCTTGTGTGTTCCTTTTGGTTCCGGGGACCGAGTGGTGGGCCTGAAGCCTCGGTTTTAAAGGAATTGTTTTAGATAATTGTTTAATAAAGTATTGTGCACTGTTAAATCTGTGTTCTGGTGCATCTTGTTGCTTTTTAAAAATGTCTCCACCTGCTGGTCACAATAGCATACGGGAATTTAGAATAACCAAACACCGATGACGATGTAGAAACAATGGTGATAGTTTGTGGAGTCATTTTAAGAAATAAAAGACGTAACAAAAATAAAAGACGACGGGAGCAGCCGCTCTATTTGCTGCACTATGATTTGGAGGTGAATATGTTTTTTTCATAGTTAACATTTTTAACTGAATAAACATAATAATGACCTTTTAGATTTAATAATAAACATTTCCACATATCATCTCCAATATCCACCAGACTCTCAGTTGCGCAATATGTCAGCTGTTTGAGGTTCCCCTCTGTTCTTACGTCACCGCGCTTTCTGATTGGCTACCTGTCACATTCAACAGGTTCTATTCTCGTTCCCAGTCAGGGAAAATCCCACAGGCTGCGATAAAAGGGTGAAGACAAGACAACAGAAATTCGGTATATTCAGGATTTAGCGGGAACACCAACATGAAGAAGCCTTATCTGACAGATGACGCAACCTCCCCCCCCCCCATCCGCCCCTCCTCCGGTCCGCAGCAACAGTTTCCAAGTCTTGACCGTTCCGCGGTAATAAAAAGGTTGGGGACCACTGGTATAGTGCATATATTAAGATCTGATTACTTTGCTTTTCTTCGCTCTTTCTCCAGGTGTAGAAGCAGACTTCTTGAGTTGTGTTTGTGTGTGTTTTTTTTTCTTTTCTATGTCAACGTCCAATGGATTTAAAATGAACCAAAAGCAATTTCTAAAAGTTTTTGAAAAAAATTGTGGAGCGTTACAGTGAAAGTCACTTGTAAAGGTAAATCTGTTGTGTTTCTCCTTGGCACTGCTGGACAGGACATGTAAGAAAGTAATTAACCTAAAGCTTAAACTTTACATCACTTCACATCGTACAGATGTTTCTAATAACTGCAGACATTGTTTTCATAATGTAAGGTGCCCTGTGACAGACTGGCAACCTGTCCAGGGTGACCCTGCCTCTCGCCCAGGACGTTAGCTAGAGATGGGAACCAGCAACCCTCCTGACCCCATATAATCATAATGTGAGCTATTACAGACATGGATAAACCCCAATATAAGGACCCCACTAAGGGACAAGGGTGTAAGATGAATGTAAGGCATTTTGATCTGCCATGTCGCTGGAATATGCTACAAATGAAACAGATCAATTGAAATATCTTTAGATCATCAGACAAATGTAGCTCAGTCATGTCTGTGAACAAAGGCATTTTTAAATGTTAAAACATAAGATATTTTAATTAAAATAACCTAAGTAGAGATCCTGCTGCTGTGCAGACAGATGTTTTGGCATGGAAATTAAACTCTTTTTTTAGCACAACTTATGAGACCATAAGTAATAAAATACATCTGGGAATGACTAGTAAAAAGTACACCAGATATTTTTCTTTTGCATAATTGATTAATAATTAAATTAATAATTAAATAATTAAATCCTTTTGTATTTTGAAACAGAGCCAAACCAAGCATGTTGATTTCTGAAAGTTGGCACTATAGCAAGAAGTTGAAGCCTTAAAGTTTTCTTGGAACAATTCTGACAATTATGTTAGTGACAGTGATAATAAATTGTAAAATAATCATAATGAAATTTGTTAGACTTTTTGTGCAAAACAGTTCAGTTTTTTGGCTATTCTTGCTGTCAAGTAAAAGTTACGACAATTAGTGTGAATCACTGAAGGAGAACATGGGGAAAACAAGCAGTCACCTTTAAAACAGAAGTAAGAAGGGGAAGAAATATACTGGAACTGTTGAGTTTAACATTTACTTTTTATATATCAGCCAACAATTGTAGAAAATACAAAAATATAACTAGTGCTGAAAAGGATAGTATTATATTTACATCCATCCATCCATCCATTTTCCTACACCCTTGTCCCTTAATGGGGTCGGGAGGTGCTGGTGCCTATCTCCAGCTAGCGTTCCGGGCGAGAGGCGGGGTACGCCCTGGACAGGTCGCCAGTCTGTCGCAGGGCAACACAGAGACACACAGGACAAACAACCATGCACACACACACTCACACCTAGGGGCAATTTAGACAGACCAATTAACCTGACAGTCATGTTTTTGGACTGTGGGAGGAAACCGGAGTACCCGGAGAAAACCCACCATGCACAGGGAGAACATGCAAACTCCATGCAGAAAGGCCGGGGCCGGGAATCGAACCCAGAACCTTCTTGCTGCAAGGCAACAGCTCTACCAACTGCGCCACTGTGCAGCCTTATTATATTTACAGTAGGGGTTAATTTCTTTTTCAATTGTTCTTGTTCAATTCACAGCTGCTTCGTTTCAGTCTACATTAAAATTATGTCAGTGTGCAGCAGGTGCAGGCCAAGCTGAAGTGAGTTCAAGTACACTACTCACTGGAACCTTTTTCAGCTGATAAGAGTCTCATGTTGTTGATTCATCATTGTGACATTCACGTTTGGTATCAAGATTTCACGTGAAACAGGACTGGAAACCAGATAAGAAGCAAAGATTCATTCTCAAGGCAAAAGTGAAAAGGGGGAAATAAACATACCAGTGCCTAAACATGGCATAAGAATGTGTTACTACCAACCTACAAAACCTTCTTCTTTTCCCAAGAGCAAAGCAGGATAAACAGAACTATCACCGCACATAATATCTTAAAGACTTGAAATTATTTTACACAAACATTCTTTAGCAAGAGTTGCAGTCCCAGGGTAAACAGACGAAAGTTAGAATAAAAAGCAGCCAGTAAGGTTTGATTTAGCACCTCCAGGTTGATTTACACAGTCAGGAAGGTCAATAGGTTTCACCCCAGCAGGAATTGTGCTGAGTCAGGGACCTTCAATGGCATCGCCTCTGTCACCGGGTCGCTCTTAATCCCTCGTAATCTTCGAGCCAGAATGTTTGGAGAATCAAATTACCCTTGAGTTGTTGAGGTAATATTGATGTATTTCTTATGAGCAGTCAAACAAATACTGCTAACAGTAACTAGTATATATAAAAAAAGAAACTTTCTGTGAGAGCTACATGTGATTTCATCTGGTGAAAATATGAAAGCTTTTTCACAATCTGTAACGGCTCAAGTCAGAATCCTGTGGTTATGAATGCAAAAGCCTTCATGGAGCTTTTTAGCAGCTCTCAGAAAAATAACAATTTAGAAGGATAAACACCAGCGATTCATTTTACCTCGGGGTTTGCTGTTATACCTACGGGTGAAATTTATTGCTTTTCATATTTTGCATATATGTTACCACCTTGAATTTGGCAAAGCAGCCAGAGCAGATGTGGTATTCATTCACTTTTTCACAGGACTGTCTGGATAACCTCCATCACTCCTGCTCAGCACAGCCTGATATTTGCCCATGCGTGTTGTGTAAGTTGTCAACAGTTCAGCCTGCATGATGTCAGAATATGTAGTCTTTTCACCATCATTACAAAAACTGTAGGTGAGGAACTTTCTTTTCTCTTTTTTTCTACAGCGCCCTCAGCAAATGATGGAGAAAACAATAACCCAGTTTGGTGCTGTTTTGCTGTCATTTATGATATTACTCCTTTTGCTTTAGACAAGGTCCAGAAAACACATACGCACCCCCCCCCCCCACACACACACACACACGGAGACTCACTCGACAACAGTGAAGAATGTGCAGAGAAGCTGACAGACATGCTGAATGTACTATGAGGTGTGCTGCTTATGTTTTATTGATTATATACTTAAACACTTTTCAAAGTATGAAGGCAGAGGCTTCTCAAAATCTGTTGTTATTTTTACACTAAACCAGCTTCATAGCGTCGCTCACAAACTGTCAGCAAGGCTTTGGTTTTACGCTGCTTCATTGATTCCAGAACAAAGTTTTCATTCTGTTGTTATCCTGTTAAAACCCACCCCACCTTCCCGTTGTGTCTACGTTTCGGCCATCTTGACCCAAACTGTCACAGACGGAGGAGGATCGGTGTTCCTGTCCGCAGTGAAGCAAGTTTTACATCACCAGGAGCTGAGGGCTATCGACTGGGAGAGAAGCCCCAGATTCCAAATCGAAACTTTAAGTGTTGACTCAAATTAGCGGCTGCTCACACTGAAAAACAAAAATGCCTTCTAGAGAAACATTTCATGGCCAGACAAAGGAAAAACTGGGCCAATTTGACCACAGCAACAAACACAGCAACCAGCAGAGACAAATAATTGAGAATAATTTATCAACTTTCAAGTATTGTGCAGATGGGATTGGGCTGGTGGTGGTGATGGTGGCATTTTAAATTGAGCAAAACAGACATTGTTATTGATTTGTTTGTTTTTTTCTTTCTTTTTTTTCAGAGCCGCATTAGTTTCACTTCTCTGCCTCTGATCTTCATGAGGTTCACACATGCTAGAAATCGACAACATACATGAATCGTATAACAAATTCAAAATAAAATAACTTCACAACAGAGGCGATAGATCAAAAACAAATTAATTATACCCTAATGAAAAACATAGAAAAGCATAATAAAAATAAAAATGATATGAAATAAAGAAGAATCAATTACCAGAGTTGTTTTTCTTATGACTACCTTTTTAAAGTTGTTCTGTCTTGTATCATATTTTGACTCTATCAATAGCGTGATGCCTTGGTCATGAGTTGCCCAGCAGTCAGTCGATGCTTTGTTTCAAAACCTTGGAGAGCCAAACCGCTCCAGCCTCCTTTTCATGCAGTTTGTTGCTTTACGTTTTCCACTT
Organism: Poecilia picta; assembly: GCA_033032245.1. NCBI lineage: Eukaryota > Metazoa > Chordata > Actinopteri > Cyprinodontiformes > Poeciliidae > Poecilia > Poecilia picta. The sequence continues at coordinate 28,680,639 of CM065353.1, read as the reverse complement.
CAAGTGTGCAATCACGACTTGTTTTGTTCTCAGCGAATCAAAAGGTGTTTGTCCCTGAGAAGCTTTCCAAAGCAGAACTTAATTGTGCTACATTTTACTTCCCAGTTTAGAGGGAAAAAAAACATCTCTGTTTATAAACCCTAGCATTTCATGACAAAAATGTACACTTAAGCAAAAACTACTGAAATAAGCTAATTTCTGATGGGGAGATATTAACAGAAGTAAAGCTATTATTTTTATGATCACTGCTGCAGAGGTATTCATAAATCTTGAATCACATGTTGCTTGTTTGGATTTTTACAAAAACAGACGAACACAAAGTAGTATGTAAATTTGAAGTGGACGCAAAATCAGACAGGGTTTTCCATAAAACTTGCAAATGAAATTCTGAAAAGATTAGTGTGTTTTGCGACTTAATCTCAATATAAATCCAGATGTTCTTTTCAATCTTTTCAGGTTTGTTAGAGAACAGCAGTGAATGAACATGAAGACCAAGAAACAGCCTGAACAGATCACGGGTAAAGTTGAGGAGAAGTTTAGAGAATGATGAGGTCATACAACAATATCACAAAAGCTGAGCAGCTGACTGAGCATTGAAAGTTGACGCAGTACGTAACAATTGCAAATCTCCCAAAATGGAGCAGGTGAGCTGACAAGCTGTGCAAGGAGAGGTCCAGAGATCTGTAGAGAAGCAGCTCAGTCTGTCAACAGGACAAGCACAAATCACACCCGTCTTTAACACGAACCCAAAAGAAGTCCTGTTTGCGTTTTGCTTCAGGTCGTGCCAAAGACTAGACAAAATTGATTCTGGTAGGATCTGAAATTAAACTTATAACCAGCTGGCAAATAGAGCACAATGGGAAATGCTTCCTCTTAGTGGAGACAGACAAATTTCAAGAATTTGACAACTGGGCAACTGGAATAGCCAGCAAAACACTTCAGATTGGTCAAGCAGGATAACAAAGCCTGAGCTACAATGTAATGGTTTATGGCGCCATCGTTTATCGTTTATCGCGATACATTTCTGATGATAATATTTAGATTTTTTTGTTGTCATAATAAATTCTAATTGATGATGTTAAAAACCCCCTAAAATTTTCAGGATTGTTATTTTTATGAAGTGATAAACAGTTTTATCATAACTTTTATTTTGATTGAAATAGTACCACAAATTATCGTGATGAAACTTTTACAATAAAGTTCAAGGTTTAATTAAAGAATATCTACTCCTCAGAGCTGCCCAATGTCTGGACTTAAGTCCAATTGAGAATATGTGGTAAGATTGGAATATTGTTGTTCTATTTAATCCACCTACATTTGAGCTATTTTTTTTAAATGGGTGATCTCTAGAGTACAAAGGTGATTGATTTTCCAAAACACAAACAGCTTCAAGTGCAGTGAAAGGTGAGAAAAACTATGCATTGACAGAAATACACCTTACTTTTAGGGTTTTTGTTGTCATTTTTGTCTTGTTACTTGCACTCTATATATTATTTTCCTTCTACTTCATGTGGGATCTGCAATTTATAAAATTGTCACAAAATATAAAATAAAACTTCAGTGAGTTTGAATACTTTCCTAAAGCACTCTAAAATGTGCTATTCACTATATTTTGAGGGATACAAAACCCAACAGGTGTTTTTATACCATGTATTTATTGCAAGTAAATGTAACACATTACTCTTTACTATAACCCATTGTATTTTCTTGACTTCTTCCAGCTGCAGCTGCGATACAAACAAAGAGGAAAGAAAAAAAAAACTAATCAGTTGAGGTTCCGTATTTTTTGTGGAGAAAAAAAATGCATTTATTTCAATTAGGTGGCGTAAAATCTCAGCGGTTCCCATCTGAATCGTGACTCTTGTGGGGATTTTTCTTTTTTTTTTTTTTTTTTTGCGATTGCTGATATAATGGAAGCCCCTTGTGTGTCGGTTCGGGGAGGAGGGATGATGGGGAAGTCAAGTAGGTGAGCGGCATGGAGAGGAGGATGAAGAGGAGGGAGAGGATGAAGAGGATGAAGAGGAGGGAGAGGATGAAGAGGATGAAGAGGATGAAGAGGAGGGAGAGGATGAAGAGGAGGAAGAGGAGGGAGAGGATGAAGAGGAGGGAGAGGAGGAAGAGGAGGGTCGGGGTCCCCAGCATCCCTCCGCTGCACGCGGACGGAGCTCACAGATGAACGCGGCAGTTTGCACGTTCACTTTATTGTTGGTCCAACTCTGACTTCACGGAAACGGGGAACAAAACGACTATATGGGGAAAGGTATGTATGTATATATTTTTTTTATCATTCCAGTTTTGCCTGTTTGGTTGTATTGTTTTTGTTTGTGTTCTATAATCATGTTTTATTCCACAACGGATGTAAAACAATAAATCACAGGCACTAGCTTTGCCCTTGACGCTGGTTTATCGAGCGTCTCAGAAGTATTATTTTCGTAGTTAATGTTTTCACGCGCCTCTATTTTTTTCTCTTTTTTTCCCCTTTATCAACAAGTGACGGGATTTTTTTTCCTTTATTAAACTGGCTGTGAGGTCTTGAGAGTTTTTTTCCCCGTTTTCATTCCTTCTTCGTTTAACCAGGCAGTAAAAATACATTCTCACCAACCACTTAATCAGATTCACCTGATAAAGCGGTGAATCCTCCTGTCTCATGGCAGCAGCTCGTTTAGCTTCTAGATGTGTGGAAGAATCGCTGAAGTTTAAACCAAGAATCAGAATGAGGGGAAAAAAATGGCATTGAAGGATCAATATCAGATTTCAGAAACTTTTTGATATCTATTTCAGTGTACAGAAGACAGTTTAAAATATCCAGTGAGCAGCAGTTGTGTGGAATAAAATACCTTGTTGTTATACGCCAGAGGTGAATTGACAGACTGGTTTTAGGAAACCGAAATGTGAGATTATCAGATTGGAAAACGGTTGCCAGAGCTGATGAGTCTCAATTTCTGCTGTAACATTCAGATGGTATGGTCAACATTTGGCATTAAACAACATTAAAGTCGGTAAGCATAATGTATTTTATCAACATTTAAGGCGGGTGGAGGAGGTTTAATGGTGTGGGGGATATTTTCTGCACACGCATCGGGCCACTTAGTACAAAACGAGTCACATCCTACTAGTGTTGCTGCTATTGTCCATCCTTTCATAGACAGTGTGCAGATCTTCTGATGGCCACTGTGAGCAATAAAATGTACCGTGTGAGAGACTTTAAACCTTCTCAAATTTGTTTATGGAGCGTATGAAAGTCAGTGTATTGCTTTCCAACAATCACCAGGCATCAATACAATATAATGGAGCATCTTTTGGAATGTGGTGGAACATCACAGATGTGCATCTGATAAATTCACGGTAACCACGTGATGCTCTCATCCCAACAGTGGACAACAATGCCAGAGTAAAATGTTTTTTAAATCTTTGAAATGAATTATGAAGGCAGATCTGAAGGTGAAATGTGATCAATGAGCACCTGATCAAGTGGACAGTGAGTGTATATCACCAGATATTCACTCATGACTGTTCAATTAATCTTAAAAGGCCACAACATGATGCATTTAAGGATATTAAAGTGCAACATTGCAAGCTAACCCAGTGTTCTATTTCTCTAATATTTGCATTCTTACGTGCTAATAGTAATGTTAAATCATACACAGTCTTTCGGAGGTGCATCATTTGCATCGTGCTATGGCCTGGAGCTGCTCTCAATCTAAAAGTGTTTTCACACCTGATAGTTCAGCAGACTCAGCTCGATTGCATCATTTGTTACATTTTCAGTTATTGTGGTTCACTTTCACACTGCACTGTGTCAAATGAACCAAACACTGAAAACCTGTTCCCCCCTTCGCCTGTGGTGGCGCTGCACAAAGAACCACTTAAGGAATCTACTCAAAAACCACAGAAGAAGACTCTGAACGCAATGTCCTTCTTCACAAAGTGTAAACAAAAATGGACTAGCATCAGATTTTAGCGGTTGTAGACCAAGAGTCATTTTCCCCCGCTAGTTCTACACTCCTGCTTTTCTTTTGGTTTTATTTACCCAGAATGCTCTGCGCTGTTTGTAGGCGGACCAGACTTGGATTGGGCATTCACACCTCCACAAACAAACTGGATTTTCTAGGCAACCAGACTGGAGTTGTATTAAAGCAGAGCTGGTGTGAATGCTTCCTTAAAAAGCAAAACTGACAGATATTGGGATGAGTTAGAAAGAGAGAGGTTGGGTTGATTAAATCCAGAGGAGGCAAGTGGGAACAGAGTGTCAAAGGAAAGTGAGAGAAGATGGGTATGTGAGATGACAAAATGAGTTAACCTACAAAAAAAGGAGATTAGATAGAAAAACAGGGCAGAGGAAGAGGAGCAGACCAGTCTTGGGACCACTTTCAGTCATTTGATTCCTCAATTGACTGAGTAGATCATTTCTCTCTGTGTGTGGTCTTCAGGTACTTTTTCTAAACAGGTAGAAAATCACAGATGAAATGTCACCAGTTCAGCTGCGCATCCACAGTGATTTGCAGAGAATGGATCATAAATTTCTCACTCCAAACTCTCTTTCCTTCTCCTGCGCTCTGGTGACAAATTAAGGAGACTAATGAGACACCAGGCGTGGTCTGAGAGGACGCATCAGCCAGGTCCAAAAATCAAAGAAGACAAAGAGCTAAATAACAGAGGCTAGGAGCAAAAGGTAAGAGGGGGGATAAATGAAAAATGTCCCAAAGAGACTTTTGTTTGGTTCTCACTTTGAGTTTTAAACTGTTAACTGAAGCTGTAATGAAACGGAAAACAAATAATCTCTGGTGACCCTTTTTTTCTCCCAGCCTCTTTGACTGTCGTCAGCCGTAGCTGTGGGTAGATACAGAAGCTTTTTATTTAATTGCTCAACGTCCACTTAGTAGCTTTTAAAGCTTTTTACCCATTTTTTTTTCAGCTAGTCAATTTGGCACAAATTTGTATAGATGCATGTGTGCAGAACATTGTGTGGGAAGGCCAAAATAATTGTTGCTATTGTAGAATTGAACAGTTCATCTATTCTTTTCCCTCATGTGCTGTGCTAAAACATATCAAATATATATTGAGAGTTCTACTGTTTTTTTTTCTCTCCAGTTTGTGAACGAGTCACCCTTTGGTGATGGTGTTTACCGTTTCCACCTCAAGATCAGCTTGAAGATCTAGTGGGAGTATTGATCAGATTGTGGCAGATCTATGAGCCGCTGTCAGTCTTTGTAATGAAAAATGTGAAGGGGGCTGTGTGCCTGTAATGAAACTGGATCCAAACAACTGCAAATCCGGTAAAGGGATTGCAACAAATGCAGTAGACTCCCCTGGGGAATAAGACTGATAAGGACTGACTGATACACCTGTTAGCTGATGTGGTCTCTTTTGTAGCCTACGTGCTTTTTTCGTCCTTGGATGTAAAGTCTTCGAAGTTGCTTGTTTTGCCTTCTTGCGGCTACAAAATCTGCCTCACATGGTAAACCGTATTTCTGAGCCCTGGAATAGATATGAACTGCAGAGATTGCATATTTGTTTTGAGCTGCATTTTCTGAGAATGCGACAATCCTTGCAGTTGCTGGTAAAAGCAGGCATGCTTGAGAAGCATGACTCCACTTGTCACTGTTTGCTCTGCCAAACGGAACTCAGTTTCTCTGATAATGAGACTTAAGTAGAGCATTATGCTAGTTATGTAAATAGTGGTTCTATTTACAGCACCTGGCAAAAGTATTCATAGCCATTGAACTTGTTTCTTCACTCTGCGATGCTCGAGCATTTTGTCACGTTATGGCTTCACATTTCAGCTGTATTTTCCCAGAATTTCCAAGAAAGTCGCAATTTTTTGTCACACACTCCCTAAATTTAAAGAAGATTGGCAAAATGTTCACCTTTAGACAAAACAGACAAACACTGTAGGAAATAAAGCAAAAATATGGGCAGACAAGACAAAAATGGCACTTTTTGACCTAATGTGTGCATAAAAAAACAAAACAAGTAAAACTATTAGCCTGCCATCCCTGCAGCATAGTGGTGGTAGCATTATGCTGTGGGTAGGCCTTTCTTTCGCAGGAAACAAGAATTAGGCGAGGCTTGATGAGCAGATGCATTAAAAGATGAAAACAAGCCGATCCTGGAGGAAATATGTTAGACACTCCAGGCTAGGATGAGACTTGTTAATTAACTTTACTGGATTATAAATTGTAATTATTGCAATAAAACAATAATGTTGTCATTTTGAGACCATTTCCAACTAATATATTTATAATATTAGCACATTTTACAGAATCAACAATTATCCCACAAATTATTGCAATAAATTATAATACTGTTTTTCGCAGTAGTCGATGCATAACATTGTTTATCTGAAACATTTCTGCAGCTAAAGGTTATGTTGTTTTGAGACCATTTTCAATATATTGATAATGGTATAATAATGCAAATTTGTCCTCTCAAAGGCTAATAAACTTTAATTTTGCACAGCACATTTCACTCTGGAACTGGAAGACATGTTAAAAACCCAAAATAAAAACCCATAAATAAAATAGATTATAGAGTCCCTGTAAATAAACATGGCCTTCAAAAATATTACTCATTAAAATGGAAACTGTCAACTTAATTGTAATTTGTAATTTGTTATGTAAATAATTGATTAGTTGCTTATCGCAGGCTTAGATGGAGATTCATCCTCCTGCAGGAAAGAAACTCTAAGTTTACAGCCAGAGCTAGACCAAAGCTTCATGTTAGAATGGCCCAGTCAAAGCCCTGTGCAGATCACACTGAGCCTGGTTTATTGCACAATCTAAAATGGGCAAAAAACAATCAGTCTCAATATGTGTGGAACTGCTGGAACATATTCTAAAAGGTTTGGTCTTTTAAGACCAAACTGATAATCATCTGAAATGTTTTTGAACTGCAGGTTGCAATCTGAGAGGTGGATTTCATGCAGTGCAGGTTCATTGTTTTGTAAAGCGTATCCGTGCAACCCATATTTTTCAGACCTGTTTCCGTCTGTCAGAGAATACCTGCTAACAATAAGCCTGAGCATCTAATGTTGGGACTAATCAAATTAACAAAAGCAGCACTAATTGAACCAGGCTTTATGATTCATAAATCACCAGACGCTGTCATTTTTCCCCCCAATTGAATGAAATGTACCATTAGCAAAAATGTCCCTTCATTATCAATGCATTGGCATCCAAGTGGTATTTTACTTATACTGAGGACATCATTAGTCACAATGCATAAATTAATTTTTCAGAATAAATACAAATCAGACAAGCACATGTTTGATGTGGAGTCAGTCAGTCTGTGTCTTAGTGATTATGAGGAATTATGCAAACATCAACAAAATGGGCAGTCAGGAAGCAGAATTGGTTTGCATTATTGTTAATGGAAAGAGGCTTTACAGAAACACAATTGATACACTGCAAAAAATATCCCTGATTCATAAAATTGTTTTTTTCTTTCCAATCAGAGAACAGTCTAGTTAAACATCAGTTAAAGCTTTGATGTCTTATTTCCGTAGACTCCCATCTGCAGCAAACAAAGCAGAGCTCAAAACAGTGTTATTTTGATAAAACTGTTCATTCTCTCTGAGCTGGAATGCTGATTCAGAAAAGTTCAAAGTTCAAACATTTCGGCTGCCAGAAAGACATTCCCATACAAGAGAAGATCATTAAAATATCCGTATAAAAACTAACTGTGGATTAAACGAACAATGAGATGCAGAAGAATAGATTTGGTTAAATATTTCTCACTGTTATGGATGGAAATGAACATTACCCAGAGTTGTATAAGTGTCCCACAGCAGCAGCACTGGCTCAGTTCAAATAAATACTCCTGCATTCAGTGCGACCTTGGTTGTCAAGAAACTCCTTTCAAATGGAGGTTTCATAAGAAAGACTTGCAGCCTGGTCATACAGTATAACTGCTGTAACAAAAGGTGATGCATATATGCAAAAAACATTAATACCCCTGGAATGTATATCAGAGTCCAAATAGATTTCATGTTAACAACCTTTAAAAAATATGCATATTTTGATGTTAAGAAAAGAATAGGGTTTTTTTTCTTAAGCATTAAAATCTAAAAGATAATGGTCATACATTTATATTCAACCTCCAGACTCGGTATTTTATTTTGCCACATTTTGCACCATTTTCAGCTTTTAAGGTGCGTTTCAACCAGGTTTACACATCAGGAAAAAATGTCCACTTGCTAAGTAGCTCAAGCTCAGTCAGATAGGATGAAGAGCAACAATGACAAACAACACAAACTGTGTTCAATTTAAATCTGGACTTTAAAACATGATCTTAATCCACACCACTCCATTATAACTATGGATGGATGTTTGTAGTCACAAGCTTTTACTTGACTCATTTGTTGATGCAGTATTCTCTGAAAATGAGGCCTCATCCCTCTATGGGGAACCTGCACTGGAAATGATTAATTTTGATTGAAAGGAGACGTGTAATCTTTGATGAGCTGGAAAACTTCAGAGGTGCACGACCAAGAATGTATGACAAAGAGACGCAGAAGATAAAGTTTGGCAGATGGAGAAAAGTAGATAAAAAAGATACAGAAATGAAACACAAATAGAATACATAAAAGACGAATAATCATTACATTGATTACAGCAATCAATTGGTCTACAGGATGATTGTAGTTTTTAAAAGAAAGTAGAGTTGCATCTATTCCTGTTTTCTAGCTGATGATCACTGATCTTTATAAAATCAGCACTGTCAATTGTGATTTCGGAAGATACCTATTTTTTTTAATGCTAAATATACCAAAATGGCTAAGTTGTCAGCAGTGGTGCTGACTGCTGTTAACCTGGTGGGCAGGTCTGCCTGTCAGTCGCTGAATGGGGTCACTTTTATGTGTAAGTTTCGGCTGATCGTCGATCACCCAAATGTAAATCGAAGCTGATCGATCTGTTTATCCCTAAAACACAGCAATAAAAAAATATTTTGTTTGTTTATAGATCAGAACTATAGCTCTACTTGACAGAACTGTTGGTTTTAATAAAGTAAGGGTGCCATCCCGAATTCTTTGGAAGAATTTTGTGAACCATGTTTTATTCCATTTCCGCTTCCACCACTTTGTGTTGGTTTATCACATGCAGTCCAAATGAAAAATATAACAGGGCGCTGTATACCCTGTTGGTTTATAGATGTCATTTTCAATCCTGGGCTCTGACTTGTTATCTAAGCCCCACCTAGAAAGAAACACCATTGTCCTCATGCTTTCCTGCCTTCCTCCAAACACGCTACCAATATTATCTATATGTTGTTTCCTACTAATACCGCATCTATTCAGCAACACTATTTTTTTCCCGGACAAATGTATCCTCAAATAGAAGCGAGAAGAGCGCCACTTAGATATAATTTGAGCATGCTGCTGACGTTTTCACAGAAAGATGGTAATGTATTCACAAATAATTGCTGTCCCAGTCACTCAAAACAGCCAGCATTCATTTTCAAAATGTTTCCTTTAATCACCTTGCAGTCAAACAAAGGCTGGAAATTGGATATGTAAACTTGAAAAGTGAGGGCTGCGCTCCTAATGGCTGCGAAATCCTGTTTGTGAAATTTGTGACAGAGAATTCGAAACGTTAAAAATGGGTGACACATCACAGAGTGAATATTAGTGCAATGCCTAATAATCTTGCACAGCTTTATGCACGGCGGTTTTGCTTTGAAGCATAAGTGTTGCTGCCTGTTTATTACGTTACTATTTTTAATATTTGTGATGAACCGGGACTGGATAAGCCAGTAGAACGTGGAGATAAAAAGGTAATTCTATTAACGTTTCACTCCACCTTTTTTCCTTCGTTATAAACAAATGAAAACTGTGAAAAAATGTTCCGGAACCATTCTAAATGATTTTCTATCTACATGCAACAGAAGCACATGAGGCAAATTTAGCATCCAAGATGCATCACTCACATGTCCTCTATCAGCGTTGCCTTTGTGGCTCAGTGTAAAGGGGGCAGACTCTTGAGTCAGCATTCATTCACGTTCCTATTTATCTCTTTGATTTGTTCCACACTACGTCTTTTAAGCCTTGTCTTGATCTTATTTTACCATAGCAACATCTAAATGGATATTTCTTTTCCTGGATCTGGTCGTACAATGCGGCTGACACTGGGAGGAGATTCATTTTGGTTAGAAAGATTGTCCGTCTGTTGGTGTTGTGTTTCTCTGAGATTAGGATGGGATGGTGTGGCAAAGGTGTGTGTTTGTGTGTGTGTGAGAGAGAAAGAGAAAGAGATGTGCGTGTGTGTGTGTGTGTGTGTGTGTGTGTGTGTGTGTGTGTGTGTGTGTTAATATGCCTGCAGTGTGTAAACCCATCAAATTATTTCTACATTTCCAGTAGAGATCACGTTATACGCGTGTAGAACATGATTTCTACACGTTATACGAATATATGTCACATACCTTTTGAGCTTTTATGGTTTATTTGATCAATTCTTTTTCGTTTAATATAACCTCAGATATAACAAAAATAAAATGCATACACATAACCTCGATAATATAGGGTATACATTTACTATTATGGCTAAATGCCCTTAGGAACATGATTCTGTAAGCATTGCTCAACATGTTGTAAAATTCTTGCTGGATATTTTACCACTTTATGAAACTTTTCCACTGGTACAATTAACTTTATTTTCTTAGGTTACCAAGCACATAAGTTAAGGGTGCATACGTGTTTGACTGAATGGCATTTATTTAGCTACTTCTCGTTTTTTAATCACTCAAATAAAGGCAATGTTGATGTGTAAATGTTTAATTAACAATCTAGTAAACAAAAGTCCTCTATTTGAATTAGAATGACTAAAAAGCATTTGAAGTGCTGTCCTAGAGTTTTATGATGTGAAGAAATTAGATTTGGAAATGTATTTTCATTTACTTGTATTTCTGTTACTAATTTTTACTCTTTTTTTTCTTCTCCTCCTAATTGATTTGCCAGGAGTAAATCAATAAGTGTAGCCAGGAGTGTAGACAAGGGGCTACTTGCTTCAAAATGATTGGTTAATTGGTTTTACTGTAGTACTTCATTCAAGGTATCCCTATACAGAAACAATCAATGAAAATCCTGTTTTCATTAATGCCCTGTGTTGGTGTATCTGAGTGATTTTAGCCTAATCCATTTGAATTATTGGTTTATTATAAATGGGGTTTTTTTCCAGTGATCCTTTGCTTCATTCAGATTGATGCACCCTTCCTCTACTCCATTCACCTTTTTTTGCGTTTTACCCAGGACAAAGAATCATGAGTTTCTGTAATTATCTCATCAGTAGTCCCTGCTCTACATCACCCCATCCAGATCCCAATCAGCTCTCCCACTCCCAGCCCCACAGCCACCAGTGACTCATTTGAGGGGATTTTCCATCCAACTTACAGCATCATCCTGTTTAAACAAATACGTCTTCAGGGGTTGGAGCACCAGAGGTACCAATGTGTTTTTTCCCGACCTCCTTTCCATTGCAAGTTCCCTGCAAATAAATCGAGATACTCATTTTCTTTCCTAGCTTTTCTAATTGCACTCTTAGCAATGAAGATGGCGAAGGTGATAAACCTAAACAACTATTGAATTTGCATTGAGTTGTGTGAGTTGGTACAATGGTTTAATTTGTTTAAAGCTAGTTTTTAGGTGTTCCTAAAAATAGTTCCTCAGAACTATTCCTCCGTTCTGAGGCCACGATCATATTTCCTCCTTCTGATCATGTATTTCAATCCAAAGAAAGGAATAAAGTTAGATGATGGGGCCAAATTTTATTTGGACCTTGTTCTGCAGTCATATTAGGAGAAAAAACTTGGTAAAATGTACTTACATGGAAGTATTTATGAATGTGCTTTTTTTCTGTTTGCATTGCAAATCTTGTTAGGAGAAATTATTAATACAAGATAATAAGGGAAATATTTCTTCATTAAAGTGTTTCAGCTTAAAATGTGGGGAGTTACTTTTACATTTAGCATTTTTTTTTATTAAAAAAAAACAACAATCTCAAATATTTTAAGGTAACTGTTCTGTTTTAGTGATTAACACCGTAGGAAATATTGACTTTATTATTATTTTTGTATACTTTCCTGACCCTGCCCATCTCCTGCAGTGTCATTTATTTTCCCTTGTACATTTACCCCATATCTGCAAGTAGCCACGGTTGTGTATATTTTTTTCTCTCCATAGGTCGGTGCATCCTGTTTCCAACGCTGAACCAATTATTAGTGGTTGCTGTAAGGGACGAGGGTGTGCCTGTGGGTGGCATAGTAGTTATTAAGAAGCAGAGGATAGCTTTATAAACAAGCCTTCTGCTAATCAGACTAAGTACTTTGAGTGGTCGTGTTGTCGCCGGTTTGTTTTTGTTGTGACGGAAGGAGGGCCGGTGCAGCTGATCAGGATTTTAGTATGCGACAGGAGGCCCTGCAGACATGACAACAAACTTTTCAAACTTTTTTCCTGTTGTTAACATCAACGTCTTCCTCTGTTCTTTTTTTATCTACAAAAACCTGATCTATACGTGTTAATATTTACTGATTAGAAAGTTCTTATGAGTCTTTTGTGCTACGATAAAATATTAATTTGGTCAATGTCAGGCATCAGGTAATATGTACTGCCTTCATTTAAAATAGTGCAATCAAGTTTATTGTCTCTATTAAAACTTTAAGTAGGCCAGACACTCAAAGCATAACTCTATGCAACATGAGGCCCTGCTTGTTGCCAACACCTCTGCAACTTCAGTAAATAAGAAATGAAAACAAAGCAATTTCTAACACTTTGAGACTCACATTGGGGAATGTTCCCAGGAGAGTAACACTTTCTTAAATAATAAATGTTAATTATTCTCTGATTTCTTTAATTTCTTCAAACCAAGAAAATTAAAGAGGAAATATGTTGGTTTTTTAGATTTTTTTAGACTACTTCTTGTTTACAGTCAGGTTTTATTTAACTGATTTGTTTATCCTACAGTCCTGGCAGTCATCAGGTTTGGGTGTGGTCTGTTCAAATTGAACTCAGCTGTCAAACGGTTCTGCTTAATCGCAATTAATTAATAATTTTACACTTTTCCATGGTGCCGGTGGGTTTTTTTTGGGTTTTTTTTATCTGAATGAAATCATCATTTGAAAACTGCAGTTTGCACTATCGCAGGTTGGAGAAGGACAACAAACAAAGACAAGAAATCAGCACAAATTTACACAGCCCTGTTACTTCTAGCCAATCTCTGATTGATTTCCAATGTTGTGATATTCTGTAGCATGAGCTTAGTAACTCAGAGCTGCAATATACACCCTGTATAAGTGCTACACAAACATAGGAGTAGTGCAATTATAACAATTGATCTCAACATGCTGAAAGCTTCTAGTGGCTCACATGGGAGTGATTTTCCTTTGACCACTTTTGGGGACAATCATAGACTGTATATGATGCATTGAAATGTCAGTCCAAGACTGATAGGTATGGAAAAAGGGGGAAAACAAGGTAGTGATAACATTGTCCGTGCACAATAGAACAATGTAATGTAAACCTTAAACCCAAATACAGAAGAAATGGCCTATGGAACAGGGGATGAGATATAAAACATGACCTCATGGTTATGGCAGGACTGAACTTGTCACATAACACAATTTACTCTCTTGATTTTGGACCAAAATCCAAATATTTATAGATACTCTATATTTGAATAATAATAGCAGTTTAGGGAATAAGAATTTAATACGATCTCCTTTATTTTGACTTTTCACTTGGAAGGCCTAGAAGCCGCCAGTTAGTATAGACAATAACTTTAGTTAGCCTTTATCAAATCGTCGACTAAATATCAAGTTACATTTTTAATGTAACGAGCCTTTTAGAAGGTCTTCATATCTCAAATGTTCTGAAAGTTTTTTTCTTCTTTTCCTTGTAGGGCTACTGATGTGTCATTGATGGGGTCCCACAGGCTTGACTAATGTGTGATATCTTTTGAAACCTCAATGGAGCTCATCCAGGCCACCCAGGTTCCCCTGGTGCCACAGGAAGGAACCACTGCTGCCTGGAACAACAACTCAGTCCTTCTCTACTACCACCCGTTGCTCTCCGCCGTCCCCTACTCACCACTTCCCAGTATCAGTGAAGCTGAGGAATCTTTAATATTTAACAGCAGTTGTTTAAACTCTACTAAAAGCACACCCACATCCCTCCCTGGGTTGGCAGGAATCTTCATTCCTCTTATTTATGGCATAGTGTGTATAGTTGGCTTACTGGGAAACACTCTGGTCATCCATGTCATCGTAAACTATACTAAGAATGAGTCGGTCACAAACATCTACATCCTCAATCTTGCCATCGCAGATGAACTCTTCATGCTAGGTTTGCCCTTTTTGGCTGTGCAGAACGCTCTCCTCTCTTGGCCCTTTGGCTCACTGATGTGCCGTGTTGTGATGACAGTGGACGCCTTCAACCAGTTCACTAGCATCTTTTGTCTCACTGTGATGTCAGTGGATCGGTACTTGGCTGTTGTCCACCCCATCCGGGCCTCCTGGTGGCGACGCCCCCATGTAGCAAAGGCCATCAGTGCAACAGTTTGGCTGGTGTCCTTTGTGGTGGTGCTGCCAGTGGTGGTCTTCGCTGATGTTCTGAAGGATGATGGAAACTGTAGCATCGTGTGGCCTGAACCAGCCGAAGTGTGGAAAACATCTTTTATTGTGTACACATGCACTGTTGGCTTCTTCTGTCCTTTGCTTGTCATCTCTTTATGCTACCTGCTGATCATCGTCAAGGTACGACCTTTCCCTAAGTTCCTGTGCTCCTTCAAAGATCCACTTCTTTAGGTCCTTTTGGACTTAGTAACTTACAAAATCAACAATTAAGTCATCTCACTAATATCTTTTAATGCTTAAATTAACAGAAACTCTGCATAAGTAGACCTAAGCTCTTCTACTATTTCAAAAGAAATTCTAGGGTAAACATTGAGAGCGCCATTAAATAATTAAAGATTTGACTTTTTTCAGTGTCGCCGTTTATTATTCTGAAATGCAAAATTAAGTTTTTGACATAATTTTGGGTGCTACATACCTGGTCTACATTAACTTTCAAAGAAAGTTCTGGAAAAGACAAAAGAAAGAAGGAGCTCCTCAGTCCAAAAACTGGGGAGCTTGTTAGGCTGATTGGTCTTTCTAAATATTCCTCATTCCTCAGTTACATTTTGAATGAGAGGAATCAAGAAAAACAAGTTCCTTGATTTCCTTTTCTTTTCCCTTACAGGTGAGGAATGTTGGGAGGCGGACTCAGACCACATCCTCCAGACGCAGGAGGTCGGAGCGAAAAATCACACGAATGGTGGTGGTGGTCGTAGCAGTGTTCGTTTTCTGTTGGCTACCGTTCTATGCCCTCAACATCCTAAACCTCCTCGTGGTCCTGCCCGGAGACTTCAGGGGGCTCTACTATTTTGTTGTCGTGCTTTCATATGCAAATAGCTGCGCCAATCCCATATTGTACGGTTTTCTGTCAGACAACTTCAAGAGAGGCTTCAGGAAGGCCTTGTGCCGCGCTTCACGCAAGGTGAAGAACAATGAAAAGGCTGGCACCGAGGTACAGCGGCCGACAGAGGAGTGGGGCGGCATCATACTCCTATCGCAGAAGAGAATCAACAACACCCACGGGAAATACTGTGGTGAAAATGATGTACTGGAGGAAGTGGTTGGAGCAGAGGGGGGCTTGCAAATGAGAGAAAGGAGCAGATTGTCACATAAAGGGCAAAACTCCAAAGCGGAAGATGATGGCAAATCCCCTGTTATGCAGAAAGCTAATCCTGAACCGACTCCAGCCGATGATGCTCATTGTAAGGCCAATAAAAATGGTAACAGGAACTCACAAACTGAAGAAGCCACAGACAAAAACTCAGTGCTCGATATCAGCTACCTGTAAGAGTTGGTGACGGGGCCTGCCATTTACATTGTGCAATTCTTTAAAGTTTAGAGACTGTTTTGATGCAAACGTTTTTATACGTGACGTAACTAACTTTGTGATGTCAACCCATCAAAATCTGAGATAGGACTTTTATTTAAATGTGGAACATGTTGAAAGACCCTCATTTTGAGGAAACTGGTTGAAGTATTTCAGTTATTGCTGCTGGCATTTACTTTTTCCCTCACATTTTCAGTATTATGACCAGAAGTTCCCTTCAGACTGACAGGTTAGACTTTTGACAAAGAGGCTCACCAGGCTGATGAAACTCTTCACCTTTATGGGGAAGGTTTATTACAGCATGTACTGCTGGTACTTTAAAGGTGATTTTAACTTTTAAACAAGGGACAACTTGTGCTGAAAAGGCTCATAAACTGTATGAACTGAATCATGTTCTCTGTGGTAGATGGCAGATAATGATTGACCCACTGTGAAATGGAACAGAAATGTCAAGTGTTCAGCTGCCACATCCTTCAACAGTAAGTATTCAATGTACAGACCTGAGCGTTTTGTGAAACAGCATGCAGACTGAACTGAGCATTATTAAAGATCAGGCATATATTTTCACAAAAATCAACTATTTGTCATAATTCACAAAGAAAGATATGGAGTAAAAGTTAGCCTCTCATACGGTCCTTTAAAGTCTTTTTCCGTCAGGTTGAAATGTTTTAAATGATATTACAGTAGCATATCATTAATGTTATGTTTAAATATCCTTTGTATGATTGTGCTGAGATAAAGGAACTTGAATAATTAAGTGTTGATAAATAATGAAGCTTTTAAAGCTTAATTGATCCAGAAATGTTTACTTCATTGTAGCCTGGATCAGTCAAACATTTCAATGTTATGGTCAATATAGTAGTATTGTATTTTGCGGTGAAATGTGTATTTTATGAATTATTTAAATCTTATAGATCAAACCAAAATTAACATATCGGGTATAAAATATGTAGTGGACATTCTGTGTGAATGGTGATAAACAAGATGAAGTGTTTTGTGTGTTGACATTGCACTCAATAAATGGGAACCTTGTGATGTAAGCTTCGTCACTTTAACTGTTTTTAAGCTGAGAGGTCCAACATAGAATATAACAAATGACAAAGCACAAAATAATTATATTGTAAAATTTTATTTCACATTTCAGTCCAAGAAAACAGCAATTAATCGTTTCCAACAGGTCAAAGCAGCAACCGTTTCATTTCAGAAACGAAACGGATGCTGCCCTCTAGTGGTAAGAAAGCATATTGGGTTTATGAAACTTAAATGACGGCTGTAGTTTTCT
Source organism: Poecilia picta (assembly GCA_033032245.1). Taxonomy (NCBI): domain Eukaryota; kingdom Metazoa; phylum Chordata; class Actinopteri; order Cyprinodontiformes; family Poeciliidae; genus Poecilia; species Poecilia picta. The sequence goes on along the minus strand of CM065353.1, from coordinate 28,663,432 downwards.
TTGATGTTTTCATTTTTATTTTTTCCACAATAATCACTTTCACCTATGTTTTCTGCAGTTTGGTAACAGTTGCATTTTTGTTTCTTTTTTACATTTCCCCATCCATCTATTTCTACTCGGGCACAACATCTCCTATCCACTTGAGGTAAGGGGGGTTTCCCTGGTCAATAGGCAGACTGATGACCTCGGCCACCTCGTAGGGATGGTTGGAGCTGGTGAGGAAAAACAACCATTTCATTTACAGTCGGCACATTGCACCATGCAGAACACGTCGACACCAGCACTTAAGGTTGTACTCTCTGACTGCATAAACGATGGCAACTAATGGACCAGATAGAAGCCATAATTATCCTGTTAGATTTGACTGCAGCAAATGGTCAAAATTTGACAAAAAAAAAAAAAAATTAATAAAAAATAAAAACCCACCGGACATATTCAGCAAGAGCAGGCACTCTGGAACTTCTTGTTTTGATCATCTAAATAGGAAAGACATAACGTCATACAGGTTTTATAAAAACATGCTATATATTGGATTTTGGACACAAGTGTTAATGATGTCAAACTACTGAGCAGGAGCTAATGTTGAATAAAGTTTGTCCAGCTGTTTTTTTTTTTTTTCGTTTGTTTTTTTGAGCAGAAAATATTTGCAAATTGTACTTTAACTGATTTCTTAAAAATTGGTTGGGTTAAACATATACAGTATAAATTTTTAGTCATATTAAAACTAGTGTAGCTAGGGTTTTATCTAACACATTAGACTCCACTTAAGACAACTTTGAAACCATGTGTACTACACCATCCTCCATTTGCTATAACCAGCCTCATAGACACCAAAATGAGGCATTTTGATTTAAAATCTATCAAATGTGGAGATAAATCATGAAATAATTTCCTTCTGTAGAAATAATCTGACATAAGTAACATCTGTCATAAAACTTGATATTCTGCATGATTTTAGATCACCATTTTATATCCACAAATATTTTATTTATATTATAGAAGTGTTTGAAGACAAAAAAAAATCAATGTACTTAATGTGCTATGATTTCAATTTCAGTGTGGATTTTAAAAAGTCTGAGTCAGCACTCACCAGAAGCACTTCATTATCCTCTTCAATCTTTCCCTGCCATTCATATCTGAAAAATAAATAAAAGACGAGGACAAGATTATTTTTTGAATCAATAGGGAACAAAATACGTTACGAAAACTTCACCTTTAAAGAAGGTGAAAAGTTAAACTTACATCGATTTAATCGCTGGAACAATGTTCACACAAGCAGCCAGTTTCCTTTCCACAATCCCCCTGGAGGATCATTGGAAACAATAAGCAACTGTATGCATTAAAAGGTAAATATTTAACATTACACAGAAATATATACTGTACATTGACAAAATACAACTGCATGGCTAAAAAGAGTTTAAACTTTTTATCCATACATAAATACTATATTAAACTATTAAGGACAGTTTCACAAGTTACTGAGTCAAACGAGTTTTTTTCTCTAATTATTAAATCAGGCATTTAGAGCCTGGGCTCACCTAGCCAAGTCTTTAGCTACAGTGTCATTTGGACAGGTGACGAAAGCGGCAGAGTGTGTTCCTGACATGTACGTCTTGGATGCCATGGAGAACGCTCGCAGTCCAACACACCTCAGCAGCTGGAACATAAACACACTCAGGAGCGCCGTCTGAAATACACAAACACACACAGCCGGGAATAAAGATCTATACTTCAGGTTATTGTCCTGCAGCATGACTCTACTGGCTTTGAGATTAAGGTTACAAAGTGAAGGCTAGACATTCTTCTTCCAGACCTTGTGGTAAAGCAGGCTTCGTTACGTAGAGAAAGTCCTCCAACTCCTAACAAAAAGCCTCAAAGCATCAGACCAGACACTTCTATGTTTGGTTGTATTTCTAATGTTCTTTTTCAAAAATATGTTCGTCTTCGCTGGATGTTATGGAGCAAACACAATGTAAGAAGTTCCACTTTTACCCCAACAACCTTGAAGATCATCAAGATACTTTTGGCCTCTGTTTTCTCTGTTCTCCCTGTTTTCCCTCAGTTTCTGCCGACTCTTTCTCATTGGTTAATAATGAACTGCATCCTCGATTAAACTGAGGCATCAGTTTAATAACTGATGCTTTAGATGTTGCTCTGGGTTGGTTTTGTTACTTCCTGGATGAAGTTTTGATATAACCTGGAGAGGTTTCCTGTTTGATATTTTTGTGGTTATGACTCTCACTGTGACTCGCCTTCGGATGACTTTGTGACCCTTTCCAGATTGATGGACCTCAGTAAGTTTGTTTCTCTTGAATTTCTTTAGTATTAGCAGTAGTGTTAGCATTTGAGATCTTCAGCCTACTTCATGCATTCAGAAGGGTTGTGTATAAGTCTAAGTGTGCACTGATAAATTGGCCTCGATTTTTTAAATAATAATAATAATTATTATTTTATTTTTCTATTTTTATTTTGTATGACTGTTTTGGTTTGAACAGCCTTTTACCCAATATATGAAATGACCATTTCAAAACTGTTTTAGTATCGACACAGACAATATTTATCTAATATTAAAATCTGCTTGAGGATCCAAACTATTTCAATGCTATGGAGTTCGGGCTCCATACAATGTGGCAAAAAAAAAAACCCCAAAACAACAACTGAATACCAGGAAGAGTGAATGCATTTCCAGTGCACCACATGACGTAATTCATGTGTGCATGCAGTAAAAGGCAACATGAATTCTCACCAAAATCAGAGATTTTAAGGATCCACTCTGGAACGTCTCTGCACCGGGTCCTCCAATGCGCATCGCCTGTGTGGATAGAAACTTTCACACTCACGTTTCTTGTTTTATTTGCCGATACGGACTTTCTCAGACCGATTATTTCCAACAGACAGAACAAGTACAAGAAATGAGTTGCCAATCTATGTGACTGTGCAGGTCCTGGGTTTGGAGACATTCATTCTCCTTTACGTCTTATTCACGAGCCTGACGTCACAGCGGTTTGTACTACAAAAGACTTACAAGCTCTGCACGTTAACTCAAAATCAGACGTAAAGGATTCAAATATGACACGCAAGACGTAAACCGACAAAAAAAAAAAAACCACTGACGACAACAAGGCAAAGAGAAACTAGAGCACACCGCAGCGCTACATTTACACTTTTTAGGAAATGAGAAATGTTCAACATGTATTTTTTTTCTTTGTTTCTTGAGCAACTTTACCTTACGACAGTGCCACTCTCCCCCTTTCTCGCTGCCGCAAATTGTGACAGTGGTATGTTTGTGAAACCGTCGTAAATGAGCCGTAACCTGCTCTCTCTGTATATGCAATTCTCACATCAAGGAAAATGATAATAATAATTAAAAAAAGAAATAATTTAAAGTTAACATGATTTTTTTGTAAAGCTCAATGACATATGAGAGCTATATATTGCGTTTATGTATAGTTTTGCGACATATAGTGTGCCAATTAGATAGATAGATAGATAGATAGATAGATAGATAGATAGATAGATAGATAGATAGATAGATAGATAGATAGATAGATAGATAGATAGAGTCTAAAATCTAGAATAACTAAAAGCTTAACACCGTGTATAAAAACTAGGATATATTATTGAATTGAATTTATTTATTTATTTGATGAATAATTACAATTTCAGTAAAAGCAGAAATTGAATATTTTGCCTTACATTATTTTTGATCGTTTTAAAATTTGCTCAGTCAAATTGTACTATTGTAATTACTATTAGACAATTTTTAGTGATTTTAAAAAATTGCTTCAGTTTATACCAATCTATTACGTGTATAAACAATATTATTTCTTTAAAGGCATAATGTTAGAGACAGAATCAGAAAATTGATTTAAAATGCAAATTTTAAAAAGTGACACCAAATCTACTACTAATGTGACACTATTGAAACTATTGCCTCAGGCCAGGTTTGTTTAAAAATAAATATTTCTTCTGAAATTTTTGTGACCAGTTAGAGGCAACAAAATGGAGAATGTATCCAACTTTAAATCTTTATGCAGCAAATAAACAGCATACACAATATGAATGTTACTGATATAATGATGTCCATACATTGTCGTTGGTACTGGCTGAGACATGCTATGGCTAGAGGGATGTAAAATAACTGATATACAGATTACACAACAATACAGAGTAATGATTTACAAACACACACGTTTTACATCTTTATTATATATATAAATATGTACAGAACAACTGAAGCCTTTTGAGTCAAGAAGCTGCAAGGAGAAAGTTACACTCAAAGTTTTGAAAAATTCCAACAGAGAGGTAACACTTCAGCAAATATCCACAAGATGGCAGCTTTTACTCAAAATACAAGATTTCTATCTTTTTTTTTTTTTTTTTTTGGTTATCATAATGTCTGTTATGGTAGCTTGCTTACATCAATTATATTCCTATAGATCCAGTGAACAGGTTTCTGTTTTGAAGTGTCACGCATCCAAAACAATTTATTTGTAGTTGTGGATTTACGGACAGCTCCTGCTCCTAAAAGCGACAGCCTTAGCGAATTCGCCCACGCTGCCCTGTCTTTTGCTTCATCCTTGATTAAAGAAGAAGACAAGCATCGCACCTACACTGGTGTTTACACACATACACACACACACACACATATGCACAAACATTTCACATGAACACTCGGAAGAAGACACTCCCGAGCTGCAGCTGATGTAAGAAGTGAACCAGGAACTCCTGGACACACATGAAGACACAGTGAGGAGCGTTAGATGAGTTCGTCAGGGTTTTGCAACGAAGAGCGTTGGTGGTGGTGGTGAAGATGGTGGGTGGGTGGGGTAGATTTGTTCCCATGGAAACTGTGCTGTCAGCACATCTGTACGGGTTATGCGCTGTCCTGTCGTATTTGAATCCTGCGGCCTCTCGCCACCTCAACCGGACATGACAGCATGCTCTCGCATGCAAAAAAAACCAACAACAACAAAGGAATAATAATAAAAGAGCAAACACAAACTGTCAATCCACACACATTCTCACGAAGAAAGCATCCCCTAACTTGGCGCTTTGAATCCGGAAGATGGTTCTTTTACAAATTGAAACCGCACCTGTGTGCATTTATCACTGAAATGTAGCAGCTACCCAAACTGGGAGGCTCCCGTTCCTCCACCAGGCTTTCTCTCTCATTTTGCTCCTGTTCATCTCCTTCTTCCACCTCTCTCTTTTGCCCCTTCTGCCTGAAAGCATGAGGAGAATCAATATGTTTTCAATTTGCAGCAGAGCCTTCCTCCTCTGCATTCTAATAAGGCTTGACTAGCCCTTTAACTTCCGGAGAGAGACGGACCAAGAAACAGGGAGAGAGAGAGAGAGAGAGAGAGACCAGGAGTAGGTGAGGCCAGACTTCAACAAAAGGACGTTGCAGCTGAGATGTCAACTCTAAAATCAACGAGCCATGCCTTTATGAACATTTCCTGGGCCACACTTTCTCCTGCAATGGAGCAAAAACGTCGTCGTCACAGCTGCACTGCCCACCTTTCAGTTCACTGAGTGGAGTTCCTCCTTGCTTTCTGTTCTCTTTAAATTTCCAACAGGTGAAATGTTTTCTGTTGTCATGTCCTCCACGGTTTTAGAGCCAGCCGTGTTCACAATTCATTTTTTTTTTCTCCAGAATTAAGTCAAGTCTTAAGTCGTTAGTTTATTATTTCCATTGACCAGATACTTGCACCGATTCACATTTCAAAAATACAGTAAATCCGCTCAGTGAAAACACAGCAATTTTGAAAACCTTTCGTTTTATGATAACGAAAGGTTATATAGCACCAAAAGAGATTTGGTTCTCAGGATGAGGTGTTTTTCTTTGTTTTTTTTGGCATTATCCAAATTGATTTATTTCACAAAATGGAGACGCTTTTTTCTTTTTTTTTTGCGCCACACGAGTCACATGATCAACAACAGGATGTTACTACTGGCGGAAAAGAAGAAGACAGGAAGTAGTTGAAAGATCATGACCTGACATGTTTTTTAATTATTGTGTGAACAATCCGATTCTCGTGTGATTTTAATTTTGTTTCTTATTTAATGGAAATGACGCAATTGCAAATTTATGGGGTTTTTTTTATATTTTATTGACAAAGTTTTGCATTTGTAATGGAAAACGTACAAAAGCAGCTACTGTCCCCTTCTTTACAGTGTAGCACATTAAAACAAGAGGCTTTTCTTCCTCTAATATAGCATCACATAAATTCATCACAAGATTATTTAGAAATGTTCTACTAAATCTGTGCCTAACTATGAGCAAATTCCTTTAAATTTACCTTTATATTCATTATGATTTTACAAGAGCTTGTAACAAAGTTAATGGTGGGCATTCATATGGACTTGAATATTACCTATTCCTTACAATACTCCACTGTCAAAATGGCAAATTGAGTTGTCACGATTAACTTAGACAAACTACATCTGATTCACTCTGAGCAGCACTGGATTCTGCTTCTCTTAATAACGCAACAGGGAAATCCTAAATTATATATTGGCCAGGAAGATCAAAATGTTAGAAATAATGTATTACCAATCATCCACAGGCAGCTGCGGGCTTCTGACTCTGAGGTTTGATTGGGATCTGTTCAGCTGAAGGTCAGACTGATGTGTCTGCGCAGCGGAAACAAGGTGAAAGGAAAACAGAGAAAAGGGAAGGAAAGAAAGGGAAATTAGAAAAGACAAGAGAACAGAATGAAAATGGAAAGGAAATGAAACAAAAACAAAGGAAAAAAAGAGGAGGGAGGAAAAAGAAGGAATGAAAAGAAAAGAAAAAGGCTGATTGGTCTGGGTTTGTGATAAGCTCAGAAATATGCATATGTGCCATCTAAACAAACCAAACCACATCATCCTATCAGACTCACCTTAGAGATCAGTTTCATAGACAATCCACCAGAGAAAGTGAAACATCAAAGCAGTCAGTCCAGCGGTGGTCAAACGATTTGTCACACAGGACAAACAGTCAACTCAAAAGTATTCAGGGCCAAGATACACACACACGCATGCAGACACACACACACACACACACACACACCACGCACACACACACACACGCATACACACACGCATACACACACACACACACACACACACACACACACACACACACACACACACACACACACACACACACACACATATCTGGAAAGAAACCTCTGCACTGAACCCCATTGAAAAGCTCCTGGTTATTCCATCACATATTTATTTCTGAACTTAGTTCAAACATTAGTGTTGTTGTTTCTAAATGAATATGAACTTGTTTTCTTTGCGTTATTTGAAGTCTGAAAGCTGTGGATCTTTTTCATTATTTCAACCATTTCTCATTTTTTGCAAATAAATACCAAATGTTTGCTTAGAATTTCAGAGACATGTTGTCAGTAGTTAATAGAATAAAAAGAACAATGCTGACTTTATTCAAACATAAACCGGTAAAGAGTGAAATCAGGGAAACTGATCATTTTGCAGTGGTTTCTTTAATTTTTTCCAGAGCTGTATATTACATACTGTATATCCCAATAAAATAATGCAATTTATATGGATAGAATATATGTATATTTTTAAATATGCAATAATACTTAGAGAGCTGTAAATAGAAAACTAAAATATATATTTTAAAAAGTTGAGATTGTGAATTTATTCCACTTGTTCAACAATATGTGAAAGATGCAATACTTTAATTAAACCAAGAAAATAGAAAATATAACTGTAGATCTAAAACTTTAAAAGGGTTTTAAAGCATGTGGTCGACTCTCAGCAACAAGATCAGGATTTTAGCCGCTCTTTTCCTTGAAAAAACTTGTTGTATTTATGCAAGTATATAATATATAAAAGCTGATTTGGGTAAACCAATGTCTCCTATTGAGTCAAAGTTATTATAAATGTGCTCATTTACTTTTAATGTAAACAGAAGTCAATGGTGTGGTTATTAACAGACAGATACTTTGTGTTGCACTTAACATTTTCCATCATAAGATTTTGATTTAGGGGTTAGAGGTTTCCTAACGTAAGGCGATACAGAAACAGTCCTGCATTATAAAAAAAAGAGTCCTGATAGAGAACCGTTCCAGTTTTCTGCTTTGTATAAATCTAACCGAATGCTCTCTGTATCTGACCTAGTTAAATTCATTGTGCAGCCTTCCTGTCTTCTTACAGATGCCCTAATTTCACAACGTGCGCTAAAAAGTAAATGTATAAATGATTGAACTAGGCGCTACAACAGATAATGAGAACAAAGGGAAAACGGAGAAGAAGAGCAATGGGCTTAATTAGATTTTTTTTTCCCCAAGACTGTATGGGTCTGATTCTAAACCTCCACTGTGAGCAGGGTGCCTTACAGAAAAGTTTGTTTTAAAAATTAAGTATATATTAAATTATAGAAAATGGCTTTATTTGTTTTCACTAGAACAAGAAGTCCTTTACATCTGCATTAATGCTACTTTTTTCTTTTTACATATTTGTTGCTACAGTATGGTATAAGACAGATAATCTGTGAGAAAAAAGTATCGAGCTCCTCCACCTTCACCCAATTCTCACTGGAAACAACCAATCAGAGCCAGGAGGCGGGCTTTAGTGCTGTCCATCACCCTCCATGTTACCTAGACTTCAACTAATAGAATCATCATGGCCACAGATGATGCCAGACAAACTGATCTCCTGTAACGGTGAGCTTTTCCTCCGCCATTAGCACATTTAGCATGAGATACATGGGATTGATTGACAGCATTAAGCCCCACCTCCTGGCTCTGATTGGTTATTTTTGATGCATTTCTTCAGACGGCGACAGTAGAAAGTGAATGAGATCAATGTATTCACAAACTGTCTCATAACATATCATCATGATATGGTGATAGTTTTAAAGAAAATATGGAAAAAACCCCATATTTTTATAAAAGTTACATAATGCACCTTTAACAAGCAGTTTCTGATCGATTCATGTCAAAATAATAAAATACACATGTATCCACTTTGGATTGTGAAAGAACGTTAATTTGCTCCTTACACATCCAAACCTGCGCAGTTCTGCTCCCTCCCCACAGTATTATACCAAACCGTCGTCTCTACCCGTCTGGTTTTCACTTTGCTGGTGGCATCGAAGCTTAGACAAAAGGAGGGGGGCTGCTTTTGAAGTAGGCCAGTTTGCAGCGGGTAACACCGAGTCACTCATGCAAACTTTAGATTCCCGATGAGAGCGAGAGGAACAGGACACCCTGGTTCGTCCTCAGGCGTCAAGAGGCCCAGGATGGAGGAAAAGGCGTTTGTGCGGAAAAAAGAAAAGACGGTGGAAGGCAAGAGCGAAATGTGACAAAAAGAGAGAACAAAGACTGATGAAACGGCGGTGAGAGCAGAAAGAGGAGCGGCGGTGACCTAAATGAGACGGGTACAAACAGGTCTCCAGTATGAGAGCTGTTGAAATACTCATAAACCTGCATAAATTAAAGCACTTTAAATCTAAAATGCAGAACAGCTGCTCCTGCGCAAAGCTCACGCTGCACCCTCCTTTCCACTAACTGTCTCCTCTTTTTCCTGTAAAATGCCACTCAGGCCTAAAAAAAGAGGGTCTGTCCTCACTGACTTTCAGCTCCATGGACTGACAGACGCCAAAAAGACCATTTTTTTAAAGTTTCTAGAGGAATTCAGAGGCCAGGACATGACAAATGTGTATAAAATAACAACTAGAATCAGAGAACATTTGCTCATGGTGAATTTTGTGAGCAGGCTTGACTCAGTAATTGCGTTTCCATTAACCGTAGAATTGAAATTACGAAAATATATTAGCTTTTTAGGATAAAAAAAAAATTTCTAGGATGAGGTGGTTTTGTGTCCCGCAGAACTGCAATGGAAATGTTTTTCCTTTCATCAGACAAGTTGCGTGATCGACAACCACATGTTTATGGAGGAATTTTCCTGCCATAATCCAAGAGCATATATTTTCAGTTTGAAAGCAAGATTTCATGTCTTTTGTTCACAAAAATTGTAATACTTTTGCTTACTTTTTAATTTTGAAAGCAGAACTTCATGTCTTTCTTCTCAACACTTGAAATCAGGATCCTGGCCCTCCGGCTGTCTCTGCTTGGACTCTCTGCTAGCTTACAAAACAACCTCTGCTTGCTTCTGGAACAAAAATGCACTGTCGCCTGGCAACCTCTCAGCCAATAGAATGAAAGTGTAGTACTCAGTGCATTTGTTTCATTCTAGTGGGGGTGACTGTGTGGCTACTATAGATTGTAGCAACCTGTGCCACACACTGGATGTAGGGACTTGGTTGGGTGAACCAACTCCTGCCTAATATCAGTAGCTGTTAGCGAACAGTAGCACTGCTAGCGGATGTTTAGTGTAACATGGAGCGGAAAGCGGAGGCTGTTGTTTCTCCCTACATCCAGTTGGTGGCGCAGGTTGCTACAATCCATAGTAGCACCAGCTGTGGCTCCACCAGAGCTCTCAAAGCTTCACACAGTTCATAAAAGTTGTGTGTCATTGTAAAGTGTTGAATCCATAACTCTCCTGTAAAATCTACAGTCACAGTCAGTGAGGTAAATGAGAAGCAGACACTGAACACGACGCTTCACATTTCTACTTCACATGATCTTTAGTGATTCTAATTTGTTGGCGGCATCAAGCAGAAGCGAAGTGCCAACTTATTTAGAACAAAAGGAGAAATGCTATTTGGGTAATGCTGTGCATGACTGTGTACAATATCAGCTGAAGATATTGGTGATGAGCGAGAAACTGCTGGGAGCCTTTGGCTAGAAAGAACGAGGGGAAAAAATAACATAAAACTGTTCGGATTTTGAGAACCAGTTCAACATGTCAGCTTGTAAAGCAATGAAATGATGACCATTAGTTTTATTGTAAATTGACATAGTCCATTTTAACTGACAGAATATGAGCAAATAAACAAATGATGCAATAAAACAGCATGGAAACAATTGAGACATGTCCAAAAGGATTTATAATCTGTTGGAAGGAATAAAATATCTGCTACAATGATGTTTAACTAACATCTAAATTTGTATCAGAGAAATTTAAATGGCAAGCGCTGGCTCTAGATGCACAGGTCTGATAATAATGAAAAGACCAGTTTCTCTGATTTTACTCTTTACAGGTTTATGTTTGAGTAAAATGAACATTGTTCTATTCATTCTATGAACTACTGACAACATGTTTCTGAAATTCTAAGCAAAAATTAATGTTTATTTGCAGAAAATGAGAAACAGTCAAAGTAATGAAACAGATGTGTCAAATAATGCAAAGAAAACAAGTTGATATTCATTTAGAAACAACAATATTAATGTTTTAACTCAGAAAGTTAAGAAATCAATATTTGGTGAAATAACCATTGAGGTTTTCAATGGGGCTCAGTGCAGTGGCTTCTTTACATTTTTCCAGATCTGACATCGACACAGATATCCTGTAGTATCTGTATCTGTTTGACATTTGATCCTCAGTTTGATTTCAGATACAGTTTTTTTTTCCTATACAGACCAGAAGGTCCAAACTAGGCAGGTGCAACATGCGGAAAGTCACGAGTATGTTTCTTTTTTCTTTTTCATCACCACGTCAGAAAAGTGTCAGAAAAACACATTTCAATACGTTAGACTTCGATTCTCTCAAACGGACAAAGAGATTTTAAAGATATGAACAAACAAACGCAGAGAAAAGCTAAATCCTCCGTCGGGTTTCCTTAGGAGGCGAACACAACAATGCTGCAACAATGTGGCGGTGGTCATGATGAAGGGATTTGCTGTGCTTCTCCTCTCATCTCTGGCCATCAGTAACCAGAGTGCAGCAGGGACTTGAGGCTGTAGCTGGATGAGAGGAGGAGGAGGAGGAGAAGGAGGAGGAGGAGGAGTTGAGCAGAATGTTAAACATGTCCTCTAGACCCTGGAGGAAGAGGAACACCAGCCAATATGGAGACCGTTTCCCCCTCTGTCTCTCCCCCCCATCCACAGCCGCATAAACGGCTCCGGCTCTGCGTCACTGGATTCCAGGAGCCGTTAATATTTGTCGCTCTCTGCACGTCGGCTGCGGCCCGTCGAGCCGTCCGGGGCCCTGATTGTAATTCAGTCGGTGCATGAAATTTCATTAGGCTAAATGATTTGCGTCATTCAATTAGGTAAGTCTTGTTTGACAAAAGTTCAGTCTCCTTTAAGAAGAAAAGAAAGGAGAAAAACAGAATGAACAATTCAATTTCTAATAATCACTTTGTCTTTAGGACAGTTCTAATTGGTAAAAAAAAAAAGAAAGAAAAAAAAGCACGTAAAGAATAGATATGTAACTAGAAACTTGCATGGTTTTTTCATTTATTTTGAGGAATTAACTTAAAGGGTACAAACATTGGAACGTTAACAGAGAAAAGTCCAAAGAAAAACTACAAGTTAGGATATTATAGCAATTAATCCACCTTATTCTTTTTAGAACTGGGGAAACGTAGTTTAAATGAAACAACATGCCTTAGTATCAATGTTGAAAATGCTCAGTTGGTTCCCACATCCTGGTTGTGATGACCTGCTGTTGCGTTTGTGTCATCATAGACCAGTCTGCCCGTTCCTTTCTGACCATCGACGTCACAAACTGCTGCTCTATGAGTTTCTATGTTTCTGTGAGCAAATGTGAGTTTTACGTAGGTAACAACAAACATGTGGCAGAAGGTAATCTGGTTGGATGAATTGAAAACTTAACATTTTTTTAGCTAAAATGTGGAAGATAAAACATCGGAGGTGACCCTGAACACATCATCCCCCATGGTGGGATGAAACATGTTGATGGTAGCGTTTTTAAACAAAGGATAGAACATTATTATATTAGAAAGTAAGATGGAGGGTAATAATGAAGAAAGTTTGTTAGGGAGCTCAGAACATGATGGATTCTATAGCACCAAAATAAAATAGTCTACAGCAAATCATGTCATGTGCTGGAATGTCCCAGTCAAAGTCCAGACCTATATTAAGAGGGGTCAAAGGGTTTAGTTCTAGGTGTCCAGAGATGCTACAGAGATCTGTTTCTTAAATCATTTATGTTTTGTTAAAACGTTTCTCTTTGAAATGATCATCGCTATGCAAACACCATGTTTGTCTTTTAGAACTTCCTCTGATAGAAACTTTGCCTCTGTCACAGTTTCTACTTGGTGGATAAATTGCATTAAGTTGGTGAGAGCTGCATTTTTATTCATGGTGTTCCAGCATGTTATTTTTTTTTCTTCTTTTTTTGTAAGAACAAATGTTATAAAATTTCTAGTTTTGATCAAAACCATTATTTTTGAAAAGAATGTTCAGCAAATATCAATGAAATCATTAAAAAAATGAATATTTTAACCAATTATGAACTACTCTGAACATCAACAGTGCATCTTCAGACAGAGGTTTCTTTAGAATCACTGCAATACTGACTGCTGCAGGAGGTTAGCGAGTCTTTGAAGAAAATTAAATCTCCCTCCATGATTAGTAAAGTATTTGTGAAGCAATTATGGAAAGGTCGGCCGGTGTCTTTGTGTTAGCTTGACTTGTTTCTGTGTCTCTGCTTATTCCGTATGAACATGTGGCAACAGAGCAGCCTATCACAAGAGGGAGACAGCTGCCAGGATTCCACCTGCCGCAGGAGCTTCAGCAGCACCAACAAGCAGCAGCACAAAACGGTCAAAACAAAATCATGTCATTTTTTGCTAATTCTCTAAACAGCAATTTGCTTAAAAGTGACCAACATTAAAAATAGAATGCCGAAAGCTCTACCAAAAACTTTAAAAACTCAAAAAAAAAAAAGTTGCATTTTTAAGTAAATTAGCTTCAAGATCAACCCAAACAACAACAAAATAAACTTGCTATAAATCTGCGTGTAGCTGTGACAGCGTATAGGTTCGTTGCCTTTCCAGAGCGGCGAGTGGATGTGAAACAGAAGAGCGTGTCAGACGTACAGACCACGGGTCTGTGGCTTTTACTGCCTCGTACATCTGCTTCAGTCCCGGCCAGCAGAGCCTCTAACCGCTCAGTCAGGTGTTTTACGATCGCCGCTCCCTGCCTTTCATTAAACATGTCTCCCTTCCCCTTCCCCAGGAAATTATAAAACGCAGCAGCCGGCGAGAAAAAAATCATAACCTCTGATAACAAGGTGACACCTTATTGATCCCTGTCAGGAGGAATGCCTTCTGTTAGGAGGTAAGACGTTAGGAGTCGCACAGGCAGCAGGGAAATGTGAAGCTATGGGCGCTAACATGGACGAGGCCGGAGCAAAGGGCGCCTGGTTTACGGAGCTTCCAGCTCACTTAACAATTCATGTACAACAATTAACAATGAGGCCCATAAAAGTATAGTTTTCCAATGCAAATGTCTAGAAATTTTTTTTTGAGGTTTAGTAGAGTCAAAAATGTGATTAATAGAATAGAAGTACTTTATTCATCCCAACCGGGAAATTACTGAAACATTACATGAATGATTACATGAATGAAAATGAAACATGAATGATTACATGAACGTTGATATTACAGGAATTGTTAAGTTTGACCTTTTTCTTTTGAAATACAAACGTTATTATTTTGCTAGCAACATAAAGTTTGTTTTTGACTTTTAAACCCATTTTTCTCTTATTTTCAGTCCAAATACTGACAGAGGATTGTTTTGTTGTTTTATAAGCCTTCATGTATGTAAAGACTGAATAGAGTTTCTTCTATTTCAGAGAAATCCTCCTCAGATATCTTTCATCTGCTGTAGATAGATGTCTTAAGCCTGAATTATATTTTGTATCTTATGATGTATTTTAATCATATCTGTCAGCGTTAAGCAGCATATTGTTGGGTCTTCATTGTTTTATGTGGCTTTTAATGTTCTGAAAATGACCAAAGAACACCTGATTAACTCCAATACAACTTACATTATACTTTTAGCACATTTCAGACAGAAACTGAATATAAATTGTAAAGTCTTGTCAAAGATTCCTATTAGAATACAGGTCTGGACTTTGACTATGCCATTCTAGCATGTGGGCCAATCAGAACCGCCTGATGTATCTCTGGTTGTATTTTACTCTATGCCCCAGTTTCAAGCAGAGCTGGGTGAATCGATCCAAAATGTGGTTAATATCAATACCAAATTGGTATCGGTATCAGATCGACACTAACATAAGATCAGTACTTTAGTTTCAAATTCTCTCTTAAAAATGTATTTTGTTTTTGCAACTCTACCTCAAAAAAATGTTGGTTTGGATTGTTGGATAATTTTTTTTTTGCACTTTGCTTATTTAGGAAAAATTGCAATTGAAGTATTTTGTGGGAATCAATAAACGTTTAATTATGTTGTTCAAACGTAGAACAGAATTAGGACAAAGAGTTTTATAAAACACCTAAAAAGTTTGATGATTACATCAAACTCAAAAAGTATTGGTATCGGTACCAGTATTGATACAGATACTTGGTATTGTATCGGTATCGGTCTGATACCAATACTGGTATCAAACTGACTGGTGACCGGTGTTTTCAGTATTACGTGCATTGCTAATTTTCCTTTAACACAGAACCTGGTGTTGCTCTCATGCTTCTTCCTTCTTTTAAATATTTGCTTTGTCTGTTCTGTTTCCCCTGTGGCAAACTGAATTATTCTACTATTTTCTTAGCACTTTTTCAAATTTGTGGAATGTAAAACCAGTGTTTGTCCTGACAAAATGCCACATTTACTATTTGTTTCATGTTAAGCACTGTTGCTGAAATGTGCCATACACATAAATGTGACTAACGCCTCCACACAACAGCTGCAAGTGCTCTCTATTTACTATTTAGATAACTTCTAAAGTCATTTTGTTGCACTATTGAGTTAAGTGGACGGCATCAATATGCTTCTCAGATTTGTATATGTAAAAGAATTAAGAAAATCAATTTGTGCTGCTTTGTCACTTAAGTTCTTGATCAAATATCTTGAAAGTTGTGGTTGTAAAATATCCAAATGTGATTTTTTTTTCTTCTTTTGGAAAGCAGGCTAGGTTTGACTTGAACGTCTATATTTATTTGTTTATTTATTAAGAGGAAGATGGGGGCGCTTGTTTTTGCGTACAGCGCTGCTGCTGCCGCCGCTGCGCGCCGAACATCTCTCTCTCTCTCTCTCTCTCTCTCTCTCTCTCTCTCTCTCTCTCTTTCTCTCTCTCCGCTTCATCCTGGCTCTGTGGCACTGTAGATTTTTTTTCATCCCCTGCTTCTAACCATAGTCCACCCCCTTCTCCTCACCCTCCTCCTCCTCTTCCTCTTCCACCTCCTCCTCTCTTTTCTCCACTTCTAACTCAGCTCTGCGAAGAAGAGAAACCAGGAAACCAAGGATTGATGTGTTGCTCTACTTGATTTTTTCCCATCTCTCTCCTCTCTCTCTCTCTCTCTCTCTCTCTCTCTCTCTCTCTCTCTCTGTCTCTCTCTCTCTCTCTCTCTCTTTCTCCTTCCGTCTCTCGCGCGCACACAAACGCCTCGCGCCACGCCAGCTCTTCCAAAAGAAAAAAAAAAAAAAAAAAAAAAAAAGAAGGAAAAAAACCGCGTTTTCGATAATGTTTCATCATTTTTACGGGATGACAGTCAGTGGCCGTGTCTGTGTCCTCTCGCTATTCTCCGGCTGGCCGTAACAGAAAGCGCTGGGATTCGTTGTTTTCATGCGGGAGGAAGAGGCTCCGGGGCGCCGGGAAGGCTTCGCTCATCTCCGCCGTGTTCTCCTCCAGCCGCGAGCGGCTGCATGAGCGGTGATGCTCGGCCTCTCTGCCTGGATGCGCCCCTCTATCCACGGTGTACCGTCGCTGCCGCTGCCGCTGCCCCGATCCCCTAACAGCAGGTTTCCGCTGTTGCCGGAGAAAGGTCTAGGGACCACATATGGAAACTGGGGATCGTAATTTCAGAAAAAAGAACAACCAAACAGGCTGTTGTTAGATTTTTTTTTCTCCCTCCAAACTGTATTTTTCTTCTCTTTCATTTATCTATCCTTTTTTCTTTTTTTTCTTCCTTTTTTTAGAGAGAGAGGGGCATCTCTTCCTTGTTTTTATGCTCCATCATCTCTTAAGGAATGGGTTCCACGGCAGTCATATTACTTGCTGATATTTTGCATTATTTTTTGTTTTACCCTTGATGTTTGATTAATGCTTGATTCTGCTACTTTGAATTTCTTTTAAGACATCTAGTTAATTTCCTGATATGTCCCTGGCCTTGCCTGTCTGTTTTGCCTGCCTTCCATCGTCCCTCTCTCCCCATAATATGTTATGTTACACCTCGGTTATCCAAATCATGCTTGAGATGAATCTATACAGTTTGCTTATCCTTTTGATCACATCAAATTAGTCTTGTGTCATTCTCCATTTGTGAATCGCTGCTTCTGTTTCTTTCGGGGTTTGGGGGGCTATTTTGAGGGAAACCAGGCCGCCAACTGTGTTTGTCTTAACCACACTCCAGCGCCACTCCCCCGTTAATCCCTTTTCGGTATCAATTAATTCAAACTGAAACTGTGTGCGTCTGGGTGCTCATGCATGTACAGGTGTGTGCATGAAAGTTTGGGTCTGTAAGAAAGTCGGCGTGAGATCGTCTTCTCGTGCCACGTACGTTGTTCCATTACCACACCATTAAAGCTGTGAGGACTGTAATGTATCTGATGCCTTCAGTTTGCTCAGAAAGCCAAAATTAGGTGTGAAGCAGCCAAAGTCCTCCATCCCCCTCATTATCTTGGCCTTTTTCAGAGTTTGACATTTAGAGGCCTTCAAACTCAACAAAGTAGGCCCCGATCCCAGACCAAGTCTCTTGTGGAATCTGCTGAAACTCGTGTTTTTAGGTCAGCCTTTTTTTATTTCCGGAGTAGGGCAACTTACTGCCATCAGAAGTTCAGAATTTAGAGAACTTTACCTCTTAAGGCTCTTGCCGTCATTGCCAAAGGGTGTTTGACCCCCTTTTTGTTGGGTCAAACAGCCAGAAACCCACCCGAAACCTTAACCGTCTTCCGAATTTTTTATTTTGTTTTTCGTCTTTGTGCCGACCCCCCCCAAAAACCAACCATACGATTTCCCCCGAGCTCCCCTAACTCCCCCACCCCCCCAGCCGTCCCCCGCTACCGTCGTCCGCCCGACGCAGCCCACCCCCCGCTTTCCGAGCTGGCGTGGCGACGCAAACTCACAAATATTTACTTCCTGTACATCAAAAGAAAGGGGGCCCCCCTTTCGTGGGAATGTGGCAACATGGGTGTGTTTGACCGCGGAGTTCAGATGCTGCTGACCACAGTGGGGGCCTTTGCCGCCTTCAGCCTCATGACCATTGCTGTGGGGACGGACTACTGGCTGTACTCACGCGGCGTCTGCAAGATCAAGAGCACCAACGAGAACGAGACGAGCAAGAAGAACGAGGAGGTTATGACGCACTCGGGCCTGTGGAGGACGTGCTGCCTAGAAGGTGAGCCAAAGACTTAAAGGTAGCCGTGTCTGCGCACACGTAAATAGATATAACATCTATAGGCACACATGCACAGACCCACCAACAATGCCGCCATGAGCAGATCAATCCCTTCATGCCCACACTCATTTTCACATGGTCCTGCATTTGCACCTACATGCCTACACAGAAAATCACAAGCCCACACTCTTCTGTATGTACTCTGCAATAATTTTCTTCATAAGGAAATCTATCTATCTATATCTATCTATCTATCTATCTATCTATCTATCTATCTATCTATCTATCTATCTATCTATCTATCTATCTATCTATCTATCTATCTATCTATCTATCTATCTATCTATCTATCTATCTATCTATCTATCTATCTATCATCAGGTATACAGTTCATTCACAGCTCCTTCATAAACCCAAGTGGTACAAATTTAAGTCATGGACTTCTGCAGAGGTCTTCTGCAGCTAATGTTTTAGCTGATAAATGGACTCTTGATTCAGGTCTTAGAAGGAATGTTTGGTAACCTTGTTTTATCTGGCATAGTGGAATTGGTTGCCTTGCAGCATCAGTGCAAATTTGCCCTACACAGGGGAGTTGTTTGCCTAACTGACTGTTACATTGAAGGGACGGTGTACTGAATTTGATTCGGGCAACAGAGTGATGATCTAAGGATCATAAAGTAATGACAGGAAAGGATAAAGGCTGGATAGGGGAGAAACAGTCAGAACAACAGATGCCTTGCATCAAGAAGGTGCTGGGTTTGGATATGAGTCCAACTCAATTCTTTAGAAGAAGATTTATCACTGTTTTATGTCCGACGTGACCGGAGCTGAAGAAAAGCGAAATTCTGGCTTTTAAATGTTGGGGCTCACAAAGTTTTGATTGGTTGCTGTTTCCAATAGCCAGCCCATTAAAGGTTAGCACCAGTTCTTCGGGTCAGGTTTGGTCAGTGGACATACATGAACCTGCTGCTATGGATGCTCTAGCCATTTCGGTGGAAAAAGCCCTCACCCACAACCCTAATTTCAGCAATCTGAAGATAATTTAGATGTGAACCAGCAGTTATCTGGCTATGACAATTTAAAGGGTTACTGGAGACCCAGTTATATATCATTATATATCATCAAAATCATCTGACCTTCTGTAAGGGTACATTCAAACCAGCCTTGTTTAGTCCGCCTTAATCAACCTCCAGTTAGGAAGCAGACTATAGCGCAGGGCATTCTGGATAAATACAACCAAAACAAATTTGCGAGTAGAGTGGTAGCGGCCGAAATGGCTCATCATCTTTGGCTAAAGAAAAGAGAAATCCTACAACCGCTAAAATCTGAGGCTACTCCATTTTTGTTGGCATTTTATGAATAAGGAAGTTGCGCTTATGTCTTCTTCTAAGGTTTTTCTGTTGTTTTCTTCGGTGGTTTTTGGTGCAGCGCCACCACAGGCGAGGTGCATGACCAGGTTCTTCAGATGGTTTGGATTGCTTGATACAGTGCAGCATGAAAGAGAACTGCACCAGCTGAAAATGTAACAAATGCTGCAATTTTGGTCCCCAATCAAACCGAGTCTACCTGATTATCAGGTGTGAAAACACAGTAAGGTTCAAAACTCAGATAAAGGTAGGGTACACCTGCTACCATTCTGGACACCTGAGACAGACATAAATGAGACAGACTGTGGCATAAGTTTGGCTGATTGTTTAGCAATATGTTCAGTTAAGAAAAAAAAAGAGAGCTCAAAGCATATGTGTCTTGCAGTGTGAGTTTGTTTGTGATTATACAATAGGGAAACTGTGAAATGTCTCCTTAAGTGTGAAACAGATTTGACACAGTACATCGACACAGTCAAACCACACACACACACACACACACAGCACACCACACACACACACACACACACACCCCACACACACACCACACACACACACACACACACACACCGGTCCTCTTCTATCTATCATCAGACTGAATCAGAACATACCGGGCCCCACATTCACCTGATTCACAAGACAAAGCCATGGGCTGATGACATAGATTTGCGGCATTTGTGGGATTTCTCCCATGATTCATTTGGTCCTCTGTGTCTGTGGGAGATTTCCACAGGAATAGCTTTGGACTTTATTTTGAATGAGCGTTTAAAATACAGAGAAACCACCTTGCGTGTGGCATATGTCATTGCTCATCTAGTGACATTTTCAGAGCTTTAATTGTGAATACTCAAAAACCTGCTGGGTTATTAAAATACAATCATGTTTGTGTTTTATCAGTTGTCAGAACTTTTGAATAAAAAACATTCAAATCTATACTATTCCCAGTTAAGGCTTTACTTTATGATGCTACTGTATATGGAAGATGAGAATTCCTGTATTTAAGTAATACTACTCTAATGTATGGAACGTATTGATATAAAGAACAAGTTACAGACAGTGGAAAGCTTCAGTTCTTGCTTTTACATTGAACTATGTTTGAATTTTATTCAATATGTTGCTCATATATGTTTTAATATGGAGGGGTAAAGAGAAAACAAATATTTAGATTACGTTTATACTTGACAACTAATTTAATTGATAAACTATTCAAAAATGAAAAACAAAATATTGTTCTATAATTTGTAAAGTAGTTGCATCATTTGCTCTTAAGTGAACTGGACAAATAAAGCTTTTCAGAAGTTTACTTGAAATAGGTAGTGAATTTGTAGTTGCAACATTCTTCATTATTTAGGTATATATATCTAAATAATGTTTTTTGAACTATGTCTATTGCTTTAATAAGTCATAACATCAAAGATTACATGTTGGTTTCAACAATAAGACTGAGGTATGAATATTATTGTTATTGATATGTCAAAAAAATAACACAATTTCGGAATTGTGGTGTATCCATTAAATAAGAAACACAATTTCTTGTGTCACATGTGAAAAAGTTTGTTCATGTGATAAGTCATTAAAAGACAAGCCTTCATCCTCCTCCCACTTCCTGTCATCTTCATCAGGTTGTTGATCCCATAACTTGTGTGTTGCAAAAAAACTTTTCCCATTGCAGTTTTGCCGTCTACACTAATTTCAAGACAGCTGATAAACCATCTCATCCTAGATCCAAAACATTTCAATCGAAAAACATGAGTTTTTTCTGAATTGGCGTGTTTCCATGAAGCGAATTTATTTTTGTTATTCCAATTTGGTCATCTTAAACGCTGCTATTGTTACTTACTAAACAACTTTTCTTACTAAATAAACACTAAATAATGTTAATTTATGTTATTTTTGATTTGAATTCAATTTAATTGCACTGATTTCCCAGATTGTTAGGTCACATTGCTACATAGTGACAATAAACTGTGAGTAGAGACTCAAACTGTCAAATATGTGTTAGGAATAGGACCAACAAATTTTACTTGAGCCATACAATACCGTGTTTATGTCCTCGAAAATATACAGTATGAAATTGTGAAATATGCGAAACCACATCAAAAGCATCAACACGTTTGTTCAAGAGCAAGTGAAGCTCTTATTTTCTTTGCAAAGTGCCTTTACTTTGCACACTCTCTGCACACTCAGTGTCCTTGGCACCAGACATTCAACACGATTAAGAGCAGAGATTTTGAAAGATATCCAGCTCGAACGCCTTGCATCGCCATCGGAGCTACAGTTGCCATACAAACTGTGCGCCGAGGAGAGAGGAGCGAGAGGGAGAAGGGGACAATTGAGAGGTGCTAAGGAAGACAGGAAAAGAAAAAGGAAAAAAGAAAAAAGAGAGAGAAAAACTAAGCAGCTCTGGTTTGCTGTCACACGCCCTCAGGCATCTTATGCTATCTTTAACACGCAGGCCCACGTTCTATCTAACCTATCTCACTGCAGCTTTTAATGTAATACATCACAGCGTCGCTGCAATTTCCGCTTAATGCCGGGGACACGATGTACACAATGTGCAGATAATGGTGAGAAGCTGTTTAAGTTTTGTTACCTGTTAGCACTGCAAAACTGGAAATACATCCATTGACACAGAAATCTTGTTTTGCTTTTTTAATGTGAAATTACATCGTTTTCATGCTTCAGCTTAAAGACAGATGTAAAAATAAAGTTCTGTCATAATATTAAAACGATCCCCCCCTCCACCCATTACATCTCTGACATTAGTTTTTTGTTCCAGCCAACACAACCGGTAATTTTCCTGTCCTTACTGCCGAGTCTCATTATCTAAAGCCGCAGCTACTGACATTCTAGGATTGTGCGATAACTAATTATTGCAGGGAATCAGATTACAAAAATAATCCTTTGGTTTAAAAAAAAAAAAGAAAGAAAAAAGACGCAGACTGTCAGTTTATCTAAAGCTCCAGTAAGAGTTTCAGAGGCTGGGGAGCAAAAACGATCTGTAATCTGGTGACTGAAGTAATCCTGTTTAGAGAAAAATAAATCCACGTGATCTCCTTTATCAAGAATCTGTCAGGAAGCTGTGGTAGGTAGAAGGCCACTGTAGTAGGTGGCAACACAAATTAGAATAACTGGAAATAATACAGTACATCAAACAAAAAGTTATGATTTTAATCCACTTTAATCCATTTTGGACAATTCTTGTTATGCTTCCCCTAGAAGTTTTTGTAGCTTTTTCTTTTAACTTTGAAGTGTTACTTTATGTACCCTCGTCTATCAAAAGTTTGAATCAAAAATTTTAAACAGATTTAAGTTACTGAGGTGTGCAGTCACTTTGCTGCTGTTGTTTTTCTAGCTGTTGTGTATGTAGTCTACATTTCCAGGTGTTTATATGACTTGTATGCATATTTATTGTATATTTGGGCAGCTGATGCTTTGCACCCTTGAGTTCATGACCTCTTTCCTCCAGGGGATAATAAAGTATGTGATAATAAAGTAAGTGATGAGTTGACAGGGCTGTGAGGAGTGAGGACACAGTCAGCTTACAGAGCAGCCGGAAGCTAGGGAGCATACCTGTTAGCATGTACGCTTTGAGCCGTCCAGGTTGAGGGGGAAAAAGTATACCACTGATTGTTTTCTGTTAATGTTCAAGACTTAAATTCCAGAAGGAATTTTTTTTCCACTGGACACAGTACGTACGTCTTCAGATAAAGGATTGTTGCGGTTCTTGTTTTTAACTAGCTCCATAGCAACAAGCCTGAATCCAGGTGGACATGCTAGCAGGCTAATTGCTCATCTCCTTCACTGCGTGTGAGAAATCTTCAAGCCTGATGTGAAACATTGGCATTGGTTGGAGTTAAGACTCAGTTGCGATAGACATCACCAGCACCATTTGGCTAGTTCAGATGAATGCAGGCCGGTGGGCAGACATTGTTGCTGTGGGTGATGGGCTGGTTGACTGTTCAACTGATCTATGGACAGAAGAAAAACTGTTTTTAGTTTTGGTTCATTTGAGGAATTGAAAGATATTTTTTCAGTAACTTATCTGGGAAAATTGTCAGTGCCATTTTCAGTGACTGACTACCTTCATTTAATTTCCGTTTATAAAGAAAAAACTATTCAGGGTGGAAAATTATCATTTTTAAAACTTTTTGCTGGCAGGTGTTATTTTCTTTTTGTCATGCCATGATATTTTCTTAATATCAAACATTATCAAACATCCAAAATCTTTGTCTGATGATTATTTATTGCCACAGATTATATTGCACAATATGTGGAATTTTATATAATTGTGAGAATTGCAAAAATCTCCTTTAATTGATACATTTTCTGTTTATTCCACAGAATTAATACAAAAAAACAAGCTCATTTAGCTTGTGCTGATACATCACAGAGAGCATGACATTAACTTCATAACAGCTCATTTGTTGAAGAACAAATGTGAAATGTAAATTAACCTGGTAAAATGCAACATTTTGTAAAAATAACAAGACGGGTATCTCCAATTACAAAATTTTACTAAGTTTCAGGACGAGCAAAAGTCCAGAATCTAAAAAATAAACACACTATTTATGGCGTTTTTACAAAAGAAAAGCCCGGTGAGGACATAAAAAGCCGTCGTTCCTCCTTCACAGGGAGACGTGCGGCAGCATCAAGCGGCGCTCTGTGGGCGGCCTGCTGGTGATACTGTAATAGAAGTGACTGACAAGCCAAGACAGCTGTCAAACTCAGTCGTCAATATGCCCCAGCCACACAGTTTCTTCACATGTTTCTCAATAAACAAACAACTGACTTTTAGATTATTTTTAACTTTTCAGCTTCGCCACAACAGTAAAGACGGCAAATTCAAAGAAAACCAACTTGAAGACAGAAGGACACAGACGTCCTCTTTTAACTCAAGTCTTTATCATTTAGTGACTGTCATAAGAAATGATTATGAGAAAACATACATTATTATTTGTGAACTACTTTTCAGTTCACATTGGGAAAAAAAGAATGGAGATCCAACTTTTAGATTTTTTTTTAAATTTGTTACATGTAGACAAATTAAGTTTGCCAATTTTACATTATGACAAATATGACAACTTAATAATATAGTACATTTATCTGGATAAACTTAGTTTATTTTAACTGATTTTTTAAAAAGTTGGAGGACCTGTTTTCTTTTTCAGTGCACAAAACATTAAAATCAGGTTTTACAGGTCATGCAACACCTCACACATTAAATATTTGTTTGTTTTAATAAGTTTATTTGCTGAATAGAAAAAAGTTTCTCTTCATCGATGACATGTTTTCTGTTTGACTTTCTTGTTTCTTTACATATTTTTACCAGCTTGTCAAAGCGTACCTGTCATTGTTCTAGTTGCGACAAATTGAACTTGGAAAAATAATCTTGCTTTAGCCCTAAAACCTCAGAGAAAACAACAGATCACTGAAACACAAAATAGACATGAATGAATGTTTTCCTTCATACACACTTTCTAATAATCTGTCAGACCGCCTCTTGTTTTTGATCGTGGCTTATATCTGCTCTAAGAAAATGAAAACATTTACGCTTTCTGTACATTTATTTCCAAAAATTCCAGCTCTGACCTGACAGACCTCATGTTGGACTTATCCCGCGTTAGAACAAGCTACTTGGGTCGGCTCCACTTGGATTCGTCCAGCTCGCCTGTCATGCTGGACGAATGGCTCCATGTTGGTGGTCCAGCTATCGAGGCTGCCTCCAGAGTCTCAGTCTGTCGTGGGTTTCAGTGATGGATCTTGCCCCGGGATGGTCTCTCATCCAAAGGCACAGACCGGATCGGCCCCGGAGAACCGGGCCTTGACAGGTGGAACTCAGCAGGCTCTAAATGCTGCCATTAATCTCCATGACGGCAGCTTTGAGAGCGAAGTGAGGTGTGTTTGACAGGATATATGTTTCTGGGAAAAGAGCCGGCGTACCGGAGAGAACTGAAGAAGCAGCAACTTCCAACAGAGCGGGTTTATTATCTCCGTATAGAATCCTGAATCGTAACTCCAAAGATTAACTTTTATTATCCATCATAGATGGAAGCTCATGCAGGTCAGTCATTGGGTCAAGTTTTTGCAATGTTAATAATCAATTTGGAAACAACTGACATAATTTGAAAACAGACTAAGCTAAGATGTGGAGTCTAGTCCAGTTTACAGAAAATTTCTACAGCCTTAGTGCCACTTCTACATCAATGCCACTGCC
This sequence comes from Poecilia picta, assembly GCA_033032245.1. Classification (NCBI taxonomy): domain Eukaryota; kingdom Metazoa; phylum Chordata; class Actinopteri; order Cyprinodontiformes; family Poeciliidae; genus Poecilia; species Poecilia picta. The sequence goes on along the minus strand of CM065353.1, from coordinate 28,637,445 downwards.
AACAACCCCAGACGTGTCTAAATGGTAACTTAAATTCATCCAATAAGACACCATGCAGATGCTCAGTCTGCTCTGATGAAAATTCACTGACCTGACCATGTCGAACGATCAAAACCGAAAGTGAAACTGACAGCACAACCTACTTTTTGATTAATTTAGCCTATAATTACATGAGCATCAACATTTCATTTTCAGATGGTCAGTTGAATCTTAACTAGCAGTGACCTCACTGGTGAAGAACGTACCAATACTGATTTTAACACCGTTGATCAAGACGTGTGCTCACCATTTAAACCGAGCACTCACAAAAAGCAATGCAGATATTTGAAGGATGTGAAATGGATTTGATGTTCCAAAGAATCTGCTTCGTTTCATCACATCTAGTCTTAACTATGAAATCTTTCAATGTGCCAACACGGCAATACAGGAAGACGGTTTGACAGCAACTGAAGTTTTCAGGCTTCGCCTTTCATTTTTTGCCTCATAAATTCAAATAAAAGTAACATAAGGATAGTTTTTGATGCTAACAGGACATAATTACACAGATATGATAACCTCTTCAATAACAGGTAGTATTATCATGTGGGCCAGTTTAGACCTTTTCTTTCAAATAAAGGTTTAAAATGTGCCATGAACTTTTAAGCTTTAATTTTTGTGATCATTTCAAGTATTTACCCTTAATTTTTAATGTTTTGGCTGTTTTTTTTTTTTTACTAAACAACACCAACCTTTTTACCTGGACCTCCTGCTTACCAAATTACTCCAGTTGCTCCCAGTTTCTATTTGTAGCATTTGTCCTCTTTCACGGCGGTGGTGGCCACATGACACGGTGTAACTATGGCAATGCAGCAGTCTGTTGGCAGCACAAGGCCGCCTGTCAAACGGACATCACGGTCTCTCAATCAAAGGGATTGTTTACGAGTGTGCACACACACACACCACCTGGGACTGACAAACACTTTGCTGTGCTCCATGGGAGGGGATGTCAGTCTCACACACACACACACACACACACACACACACCACACACACACACACACACACACACACACACACACACACACACACACACACACACAGGACATGTTTACATGCTACATTAAAACATGCGGACGAGACATAGAAACATGTCCGACAAAGTAAGCTATCGAAAAAATCAGTTTTTTTTTGTTTTCATCATTCCACATTTTCTGATTTAAAAAAATATCACAGATTATGACAATTTCTTCGTTTTTACATTTCTAGAATAATCACTCCATAAAAAAAAGAACAATTTTGAATTCATTCTTTATAAAATTAACTTATTTTGTGGAATTGTAATCTAATAACCCATATTTACAAGTGAGATTATTGCGTAAAATCAAAATTTTTGAGCTGTGCTTCATATTATGATATTATTCTTTTATCAAAAACACACCTGGAGTTTTGCTGTGATTCTTTAATGCATGTTTGAGAAGTCCTTGAATCTCCATGGCAACCTTTCAGATGTACAAACCACCTTGGTGGACCTAGACCCGCCTACGAGCTACAGTTTCCAAGCTTCTGCTTTACAGAGCTCCCCTCACCGCCAAATCCCCTGCTCTGCTCCTTCAGACTAGCCAGCAGCAATTAGCAAACACCTGGTGGAACTGAGCATCTGCTGAGCTCATTATAGGAGCTACTTCTCAGTGAAACACTGGTAAAAATGTTGTTAAAGTTTAATAGAGGAGCCATGTTGTGATGACTTTATGAAGGCGGAGTTTCAGAAAGAGCAGCCGTTTTTAAAGAGACAGAGACCCAACTTCAAGGCATTAAATTATGAAGTCCAATTTCCTTTAAGTCATATTTGACATGCATGGTATTTTTATGACAATTGAATGACAATGACAATCCTTTGTTACTTGATTGTGCTATAAAATGTGCCTGACAAATATATAATGCTGCCCCTTTAAAGTGGCAACAAATGTGGTTATTTTGTTTAATTGAACACATATTGCTATTACAATTACTGGTGTTTTGGCTAGCTTTAGCTTGCATCTCAGGAAGCTAATTTGTGTAGTAAATCTCATTTTTTAAATATGTTTTCTGAACAACCAAAAGCTTTCTGTGTTAACCCTTTAGAATGACATAAAAAGCTGCACAAATGCATCTGCTCTGTGTGTGTTATTCTCTGCCACAGATGCTGAGGTCTTTAACTAACAGGGTTATGCAACAGGACAGAGCCGTTAGCTGTTAGTAGTGTGAACAGAAGCAACAGTGTGCTAGTAAAGCGCTGTGGTTGGTATAAAGTGCAGCCCAACACACACACCCAGGAGACAGTCCACAGTGAGATGCTGAGTGAGATGCTGCATCTGAGTTAAAAGCTTTGATGTAAACTTTGTTTTTGTTGTTTGTAATCTGCATTTTAAGGGTTAGCCCTGCTGAATGGCTCTACTTTATTCAGTGTGGAAAAGACAAAAATAATAACTGACATCGTCTTGGAAAACGCACCACTTGGTGGTCGTTTTTTTATTGGCAGTTTTTGGTTGAAGCGTTAGCTGTTGAGTAAATAGGAAGTCACAAATAGGCCATGTGAGAAACTGGAGCAGCAGCTCCCTATCAGGGGTTTGAGGCCACAAGATGATTATATTAATGTTTGAAGTAAGAGAACTCATCTTAATTATGAAGGCATTTTATTGTTCTTCTGTTTTCTTTTTTTATTCAATGGATTATGTGCTAACAGTTCTTGTTCCTCAGGTTGTTTTTACATTCATATACCAAGTAGAAATTAGTTTTACATCCTAAAGCCTGCTGGGTTATAAACATCTTGATTTAGGTTTCATTACCGACACATTCCTGGGTCAAATATGGGTCAGTCCAAAACCGGTTGGAAACTAACGTCTGACATCAAGGCTCTCAAAACGTGGATTGAAAAAGATCATTCATAACTTGGATTGATAAGCAATTGATAATAAATAATCCTTGTTTTTTTTAGTTAATTCTTAAATTTACAGTGGAGTATTAGGATCAGGCTAAAAAGAGTTGTAATAATATGAGAATGAAGTCGTTAAGATATAAAAGACGTAAAAGAATTAGGTCAAAATATGAGAATAAAGTAAAAATAATATGTGGGGGAAAACATAATATGAGAATAAAGTCATAATGTTACTAGAATAAAGTACTAATAATATCTGAAAAGAGTCGTAATAATACAAGAATTAAGTCTGAACATTAAGAGGGTAAAGTTGTATGACAGTAAGTCACAATAATATGAGAATAAATAATGTTACAAAGGTAAAGTTGAAATAATAGGTGGAAAAAGTTGTAACAAACATAAACTCATAAAACAATAGATGAAAAAGTTTCAATAATACGAGAACAAAGTCATCACTAAAATAAAGTTGAAATGACACATGAGAAGAGTCCTACTAATATGGGAATGAAGTTGTAATATGAGAATTAATTTACAATAATTTCAGAATGAAGTCATACAACAAAGTAGTTGTACTATTAGGAGAAAAACATCACAGTAATACAAAAACAATATGAGGAAAAAAGTCATATAGAGCAAACATTATGACTGTCTTCTAGTAGTATTGCATCTTTATTCTGATAATATTATGACCATTAATGCTCTGTCTTACTAATAAGACTTTGACTAACAAACTGCTGAATTTATTAACTAATTTCATTCTAAACATTAGGTTGATGCAGCTAATTGACCTAATCTTTCAATTTCAAATTTGGATCCAAAAGTTAAAAAAAAAAAAAAAAAAGAAAACGACAACAAAAAAATCAAGTGTGCCTTTATTTTGAAATCCCTATGAGCTGACGCTGGCATCTTCTGCAGCTGGTAAACACAGAAATAAATTTGTTGTCAGTGTCAAGTCAAAGTTCATTTTTATTTTACATTAAAACTAAAAGGGCCTGACAATCACTGGCAAATCATTTGAAACACTATTCCTAAAAATTGCCAATAATAATAATAATAATAATAATATTGATTGTGGTTCGCTCTCCTTCTCAGGACACTTTTAGTTTTTTACGATTGTACAATTTACAGCTTTAGCATCGAAGTCGATTGTCCAAATTGACAACTGAAATATGAAATGTAACAAAACGTTGCATCCGAGTCAACTCAGCTCAGACTAATATGGTGTCACCATGCGGCTGAGACTTTAAAGGACAAATCTTGTTTTTGACATGAAGCCAGTTCAGACAGGTGTGATGGGATCAGAGCTCTTGGCTCTTATCAGAAGGCATGCAGCTGCATTCCTTACAGCTTTATCAACACCATCATACAGAGATTTACAATAATCCAAGCAAAATATAAGAGACACAATAGCTACTTTTTTCCCCAAAGTCTCTTGAGGAGCTTTAGGCTGATCTGTCAAATTTAAAGCCATTGTTGTGAGTTAACATCGAAGTTTCTCACAAATGAATTTAATAATTTCATAAGCTTGTAACAAAACCACTGTTTTTTTTTTCTGGATAAATATATGGAAGAGTAAATGTATCATCTGATTTGTATAGCAGTTGCTGTTATTTCATTGTAAAAGAAAGACATTTCCAGTGAGATCTGGACTTTACTTTTCTTTTTAGGGATTTTTGGTGGTACCACTCTTTCTTCTCATTTTTTTGCAGGGGAGGGTTTGACGCTTTGAATTTTTCATTTTGGATGGGGATTTTGGATTAAAATAGAGAAATTCTCCCAGGATATGGAAACTCTTTTGTGGACAATATTTGCATTAAAAAGGAATGGGAATATTAGGACATTTAACCATTTGGGTGTCTTTACTGACATGAACTGAGTGATGTGAACTAACCTTATTCTTGAGGGATTTTTGGTTACTGATCTATTTATCAGTATAGCTATTATTATTTCCTAACTAGTGGTTTGTGTAATAAATCATTGTTGCTAAAAGTCAACAAAATTTCATATTGAGTTGTTGGCTATTTATTTTCTTGTCAAATTAACTGGTGGAACATATTTTACCAGATGCCTGTGACGTACCCCCACAGCAGAATTTTACAGAACAGAATCGGAATTTTGGACTGATGACAGTGTGTCGAGATCAGACTGTTTAAATTTAATTTTGGTTCATGTTCACGTCAAGGACATTTCTGGAAATCCCTGAACATTTTTAGAAGACTTGAAGAGAATTGTGAGCATTTGAACGTTTCTCCAACATTTAGATAAAACAAACCAGAGCAGAAATTCTGCGTTTGGGTTAAAGAAGCAGCTGATGTGGGTAAAAGTATATCAAATGAATAAGATGGGAATTGCATAATAGTGTGGGAGTTATATGCACAACATGTTGCCTGAAATCCTCCACTGTTCTCAGTTTTATTGGAAGGTTGTAAAAAAAAAAGGACAATTTGTGATTTATTTTTTTTAGCACAAATGAACAACTTAGACATAAGAGTGATACTAACCCAGTCTACAGAAACTGTTCCTCCAGTCTCTTGTTGTTTTCTATATTTTATCCCGTTACGGTTCGTCCAGCTCCTCTTTGCTGTCCCCTCTTTTTTGTGTTGTCTTGCATCTTTAGGGTGGGTATTTGTTGTATTATCATTTATTGTAAAAAAAAAAAACTCAACAAATTTTAGAAGGATTTTAATTTATTGTTGCCTCTTTCATTTCAATTAATGATCTTAAATAAAAAGCAAAACTAATATATTCAAAATTTCATTTTTACTATTTTGTCCACTATTTTTCCATAAGAGCCCCAATACATTTCAATACATTCAAAAGTATATTTAAATAAATCTCACTTCTTCAAGTTGTGTTGCCCTGAAGATGCCTGCTTCAAATGGGGGAATGAATGGAAACAGTCACACAGTTACATAAAAATAAGTTTTTAATCTCGGTTTTTATCACTATCACAATATTACCTCAAAATATCGCAATAAAATTTTAAGTCCTACTTGCACCGATCCACTTTTTTTCACTTCTGATACCAAAACCGATATCTGAGGCAGTGTTGTATAGTAACGAAGTAAAAATACTTCACTACTTTACTTAAGTACATTTTTGGAGTACTTCATACTTTCCTCGAGTATGAAAATTTTTGATAGCTTTCACTTTTACTTCACTATATTTCCAAACTTAATTTCATACTTTTACTCCGATACATTTTCAATGTGTGGTTTAGTTACTCGTTACAAAACAGCAAGAAAGAGAAATGCTCATGTTTTGACCCAACTACTGATTGACTGCTACAAAGTCGGTACTTACCTGGGCTTGTTCATCACCACCAATAGGAAACACCCATAGACATAATATAATATGAGAGCAGTCCCCGCATTGGCTGCTCCGGCGCAGGAAATACGGCGGCCATCTTGGAGCGGTAGTCCCTCCTACTTTGCTCAATTAAAACAACAGAAGATGCCTCACCATGGAGGGATATTGTTGTTCTGATCTATGGAGTATTGATGTGAGGCTCCACAGACAACATTTCACAAGTAAGATGGACATATTATTGTGTTTATGTTGTGATTAGAATATTACTTTACTGTATTTATGTCTACCGGCGAGAAACCAGCTAATATTAGCTACAGTGCTTGGTGTAATACGGGGTTCAGCCCCGATATGAAGGATAACAGAGATTCTGTAAATCTAAAAAAAATTATTATTCTCTAACATTGACTTAAATTATCTGACACAAGAGCCTATATTAGAAATGAAACAATGTAACATATATTATAAAACTTATATTATGTTATAACATTCACCAGCAAAGTTTACACAGGTGGTAAAGATTATTATTATTTAATTCTTTCACTATTAGATACATCCCAAATCTTCTGTTTTTGTTTTGAAAGTTTCATAAAGACACGATGTGAGGAAGAAGAGAGAGAATCTATAATAGAGACAGTTTCACTGCAGCAGGATGAATCTCACAACGGATTTTGGACTGAATCTATATACACTGCTCAAAAAAATAAAGGGAACACTTAAACAAGGATGTGCTACTTGAGTGTTCCCTTTATTTTTTTGAGCAGTATATACTGTATATAAATATATATATATGTTCAACAGATCCATGTTTTCACCTCTCGCCCATTTCCGTCTTGTTCCAGTAGCCCATTTTTCATCTTCCCCAGCACCTGACGCAGACCTTGTTTGGCCGGGCAATGTCTGAGCCGGCATGTCGTGCTTATCAGTGTCTCTCATGGTATGAGGTAGGCTCTATATATGTCAAGGTTCTTGGAGCTATATAGTATATATAGCTATATAATACCCACCCTGACACTGACAGCTCAATTGACTGTTGTAACTTCAGCCCCAGCCTGGATTCGAACCCTGGTCTCCCGGGTGGTAGACTGGTGACTTACCCATTGAGCTATTCAGTCAGCTGGGGAAGCCGTTGTGGTGGATGTAGCTATACCAAGTGACTACAACATCAGGAAAAAGGAGCATGAGAAACTGGAGAAATACCAGGGCCTCAGGGAGGAACTGGAAAAGAACTGGAAGGTGAAGACCACAGTGGTGCCTGTGGTCATCGGGGCCCTCGGGGCAGTCACCCCCAAACTGGAGCAGTGGCTAAAACAGATCCCAGGAACAACATCAGACATCTCAGTCCAGAAATGTGCAGTACTAGGCACAGCCAAGATACTGCGCAGAACCCTCAAGCTCCCAGGCCTCTGGTAGAGGACCAGAGTTCAGAAGATGAAAAGAGAGAGAGACCACCCGCAGAGGGTGAGAAGGGAATTTTTTTTTTTTATATATACAGTATATATATGAAGAATGGGGCCACAATCAGTCACCTCCTCTACATGGATGACATCAAGCTGTACGCTAAGAGTGAGCGAGACATCGACTCACTGATCCACACCACCAGGATATACAGCACTGACATTGGGATGTCATTCGGACTAGAAAAGTGTGGTCGGATGGTTACAAAGAGAGGGAAGGTCGTCCGCACAGAAGGGGTCTCACTCCCAGAAGGAACAATAGCAGACATAGAGCACAGTTACAAGTACCTGGGAATACCACAAACAAATGGCAACCTCGATGAGGTCACAAGGAAAGGAGCCACAGCCAAATACCTCCAACGAATAAGGCAAGTCCTGAGAAGCCAGCTCAATGGCAAGAACAAGATCCGTGCAATAAACAGCTATGCATTACCAGTAATCAGATACCCTGCCGGAATAATCAGCTGGCCAATGGAAGAGATAAAGGCCACGGATGTTAAGACTCGGAAGTTACTAACCGTGCATGGAGGGTTCCACCCCAAATCCAGCACCCTGAGACTGTACACAAACCGTAAGGAAGGAGGCAGAGGACTAATGAGTGTGAGAGCCACTGTCCAGGATGAAACATCCAAGATCCATAAATACATCAAGGACAAAGCCTCAACGGACGATATGCTCAGCGAATGTCTCAGGCAATGGGGAACAGAGGATGAGGGGCTAGAGGTTCCATCATGGGAGAACAAGCCCCTACATGGGATGTACCACCGACAAATAACTGAAGTGGCTGATATCAGGAAATCCTACCAATGGCTGGACAAAGCTGGACTCAAGGACAGCACAGAGGCTCTCATCCTGGCTGCACAGGAACAGGCCCTAAACACCAGAGCAATAGAGGCTCAGATCTACCACACCAGACAAGACCCAAGGTGTAGGTTGTGCAAGGAGGCCCCTGAGACAGTCCAGCACATAACAGCAGGGTGCAAGATGCTGGCAGGGAAAGCGTACATGGAACGACATAACCAGGTGGCGGGCATAGTGTACAGGAACATCTGTGCAGAATATGGACTGGAAGCCCCGAGATCGAAGTGGGAAACACCCCCAAAGGTGGTGGAGAATGACCGAGCTAAGATCCTGTGGGACTTCCAGATCCAGACAGACAAGATGGTAATGGCGAACCAACCGGACATTGTGGTGGTGGATAAAGAACAGAGGAAAGCCGTTGTGGTGGATGTAGCTATACCAAGTGACTACAACATCAGGAAAAAGGAGCATGAGAAACTGGAGAAATACCAGGGCCTCAGGGAGGAACTGGAAAAGAACTGGAAGGTGAAGACCACAGTGGTGCCTGTGGTCATCGGGGCCCTCGGGGCAGTCACCCCCAAACTGGAGCAGTGGCTAAAACAGATCCCAGGAACAACATCAGACATCTCAGTTATGATCGATTAAATGCGCATATATGTCATTTTGCCTGCTAAACATATAAGGCTGAGTGTTGTGGTCTACCGCTCCAAGATGGCTGCCCTAAATCTCGTCAGCGACAATAGGCGAGAGCGGCGCATGAGGCGTCTATCCTTATATTATGTCTATGGAAACACCTGTTTTGCTTCTCCCATTAAACACACAGCAAGTTTCACGATGAGCAGCAGCCACATGTCCCTAATGTCACATAATGACCAGGTGTTGCACCAATAGTTTGTGAAGTAGAGTAATTGTAACGGCTCTTTTTCTTCATGTTGGCCACATTTTCTGTATTGACTATTTTTCTCATTTTCAGCCCTGACCACTTGAAGGGAAAATTTAAGGCTTACAAAAACTTTGTATTTTCTGTCCTGGAGAGGAAACTAAGAAGCTGGTTCAGTTGTAAAGCAGGTTAAGTTAACCTTGTAGGTAAAGCACCTAATTTTCTTAACCAAATGATGCCTGCAGGTTTATCTATTAGCATGTTTAATTTTGCCTGCACTTGGTTATGTACATTACTTTAACTGTATTTGACAAGTTTACCAAAATATAAAAAATGTCATTCAAACTGCATTTGCCTTGTTTTACTTTTTACTTGTACTTTTCATTACATTACTTGAGTACATACATTTTTATAGTACTTTCCATACTTAAGTACAAGAAAATTCAGATACTTTAAGACTTTGACTCAAGTAACATTTCAGTCAGTGACTTGGACTTTTACCAAAGTCATATTTTGGAGAGGTACCTATACTTTTACTTGACTATGAGATTTCAGTACATTATACAACACTGGTCTGAGGTTTAGTATTGGCCGATACTGATACCGATACCAATCTGATACAGAAAAACAGCTGAGTTAATTTAAAATGTTTCTTTTTTTTAAACGCAGCCTTAACTGTTCAGAATTATAAATTTATTTGATCACACTTAAATGCATAAACAGCTTCAGAAGCGTGGTCAAACATGTAAAAGCAGCACAATTTTAATTTGCTCAGTCAGTGTAATTATAAGTACAACAACTAACGTGAAATAAATAATAAACTGAAACTGACAAAAAACTCTATATCGACTTCTCTGTCCAAATGTAAAAAATAAACTGCAACCTTCTGTCAAAGGTTTCAGAAAGTGCAACTAGGATTTGTGAATATAAAGTACAACAATAAAACATGACCTTACTCAAAGCACAAAGAGTTAGATTGAAGACATCTAGAATTTTTTCAATATTGGGATCGATACAAATATTGGTTGCTTACTTAAAACCCATAAAGCAAAATGGAATAAACCACCAACCCACTGTTTTATATAAAAAAAGACAAGATTCTCATGCAAATTGCCTGTGAACCCTCCTGTAGTGACTAATAGCTACAACCAGAACTGTGAAGGCTTTAAGGTTTTCCACCTTGTTGTTTCTCTGCTTCTTCTCCTGCCTCCATATGAACAAATTGTATCTGAAGCGTCTCCGGTTGCTGTTGGAGTCCTCTGGATGGCGACCTGCCCAAACCCGCACGCCGCAGTGCGAGCCTCGTGACACCCACAGATCGTGACAGCTCCGCTTCGTCTTGTACTTTGAGTTCCCCACGTTCCCGTGTGGCGCTCTGTGTGATGTGACGCGTGCCGGTGCGGTGGAGTTCTGCCGGAGCGCCGCTGCTCAGAATCAATGAAGGACTCACTGCTGTGCACAAACGAGACAGTTTGGAGCTCACCGCAGCAGCTGGTTTTTTGTTTTAAAATACAAACCCATGACATTTAGCTGAGGAGCCTAATATTAATTGCACCTGTTTGTATTGTCTCGGTTTATCCCACAGCTTTAGCTTGTTAAAAGTAGCTAATCAGTACTGGATAGGTTCTTTTGTGCTTATAGACAAGTGAAGAAGTTGGGGAAGAGGTAGAGGACAGGAAAACTGATTTTTACTTCCATGTTTATGCCTCTATGATTCACCCCGAGTATGGTATGATTCAGTCATAGATTTAGCAGAAGTAAACAAATGTTAAGAATGTCTCAGTTCATTTTTAAAAAGTCATCCATCCATCGATCTATCCATCCAGTTTCCCCATTATCTGAGATCAGGTTGCCGGGGTAACAGAACCCAGACATCCATCTTTCTTGTAGGGGTGAACAATTATCGAATCGTTTATCAGTTACTGTGTTCAGTTTAGTGAGTTATTGTGATAAGTTTCTTATTGTAAGACATCTGCTTTATTAATGTCACAAAGTGGTCTAATCATTTAGTGACTTATTAGACCCAAAAAATTGGTATTGGCCAAAATCAGAATCAGGATTAGCAGGTTAGGTTTTTAAAAGACTGGTGATCGGCCAGAAAACTGCAGTCGATGCATCACTACTGAAATGTGCTTAAAGTTTCTCATTTGTTCTCGCAGATCTTCTGGCATTCAGGCAGATGTAGAAGGATGCGGGTGAAGCCAAAACGAGTCACTGCTGATAAAAGCGCTATTGCTGCGCTGGTTTATGCTACTGATGTTAGCTTAAGACACAACAATCATTCTTCTTTTTAATCCCGATGGTAAAATGTGACACAGAACGAGACTGTGGATGAGTTCTGTAAAGTACAAATGTGTTGAACATGGAATTGCAAAGCTGCATAATGTGTTATTCGTCGGCTCGGTGGAGTATAATAATGCATTATTTGGAGGTTGGAAGAAGCAGCACTGAGCGCTTGCCTGGGACTGGCCGTTTATGGCCCGACTGCTGCGATTTCCCCTAAAACAGCTGCGAGTGCCGTGTTTCACAGCGAGGCCCGGCGTCCTGCGGTAGTAACAGTATGTCATGCTCTTTGTATTCCGGTTTACCGGGCTGAGAGTTTCGCGGAGAGCTGTTGGCACCTCCACACAGCCTGTTTAACGCCTGGTGGGAGAGGTGCTGACTGGCTGACTGCTCTGTAATCCTGAAGATATGAGGCGCCGACGGGAACGAACCGGCGGACATCGTCCTGACTCTGTACATTTGCAGACGATACAAGGGAAGGGAACGTCTAATTTGGAAACGATTTCAATTCTGAAATATCTGTGGTGACTTAAAGACAAAGAAAAGTGTGTCCTATATTTTGGATAGAGGCCTGTTTGCTGTAGGGCAGAAAAGGCTCATCAGGCTCTCAATGCCGTGAATCAGTGATGGATCAGCTGAACTGCTTCAGTATGAACGCTGGCGAAGCGATTCTGAAGTTTGTTAGTCGTAGCATATGGCCGAACTGACAGAGTAACAATGCTGTCATCTGTAAGCCATATGACTCAGATCACTTGCATGTGTGTGTTAGTGTGTGTGTGTGTGCGTTTGTAAGATCAGTATTCCTCGTCTCCACACAGAACATTTGCTCATATTTAACCGACATGAATTAGGCAGCGAGTGATCTAAACAAAACTAACACTGCTTGAACCTCACACACAGATTTATATCATCCACACAGGATAGACAGCTCACACACACACACACACACACACACACACACACACACCACACACACCCCAACACAACTCATGTTATTTAGAGGAGTGAAGTTGTCATTTGGTTCTCACAAACCTGACCTGATTGTTGTAAAGACATTTTGTCAGCACAATGAAATCTGAACATGCTTCTTCTTTATGGACTTATCCTCCATTTAGTTTAATGATTGCATAGAATAAAATCAACATGATTGAGCTACTGTAGCTGCGTCTTCATTTCAAATGTGCACAAATCTTTATCTATGTTCTGCTAATGTTGAAAAAACACAATTTCACAATTGTGGTGTTCCTGTTAAAAATGAAATGAAATTAAAATCACACATGAATAAGCTTGTTCACGCGCTAAGTCACTGCAAGGACGGATGTAAACAGTTACATGAGACATATTCATAATCCGGCTCATCACCCATCAGCCAATCAGAGGAGATGTCAGCGTCTGATTCAGTTGGTGGAGCAAAAAGCGATTTTACACACAACTCAACACGATGGAGTGACACACAACTTCTAATGAACTGTTGGATGCTGTGAGAGCGCTGGTGGAGTCGGCAACACGTTGTTTGAAAAAACAAACAAAAATAACCCATCATCCTCCAACCACTTTCTGTTGTCTACTTTGTTGTTTCCATCTGTAGTAACATCCGGCTGTTGATCATGTGACTCGTGTGGCAGTTTTGCAAAGTACATATAAACCATCTCATCTTATAGCACAAAAACTTTCTATTGATAAGTGTTGTTTTTTTTGTTTTTTCAAATTTGGTGTGAAGCAAATTTATTTTCATAATTTCAATTTATGCAATTTTACAGTTGATGGAAATGCAGCATATATTGTCCATAGAGAACATAGAGCCAGATAGGAGTGATTACAACACATACATAATCACTGTATGTGATTATGTGATTTTAAAAGTAAAATTAACAAATATTCAGTTCCTCTGATAAGGAATAATTCAGATGAATTACATCAGGGGTATATCCACTGACAGAAGCGAGAACAAGAATATTTAGGCCATGAAGCGTTACATCCAGCGTGTGTTTTAAAGTTCATAATCACATAATGCTAACCAAGTTCACGTTTCACTTGTCTTGAAATAGTCTTAATATTTCTTGTACTAGCATTATGGTAAAAAGTCAGAAATCTGTTCTATGATATCCACTGACACGAAACCATAACTAAATTAGTCTTGTGGGATAATTGCATTTTTACTTTCACAGTTTTGATGTGACAGCGAATTAAAATGTGAGATTTTGTACTATAGATTTGTATAGTTTTCAGGGTTGCGGAGCTGCAAGTGACTCTTTGTCTCAGTGACTTTTTTTTACCTGAAACAATGATGAACTGAATCACCACTTTCTTCAATTCTTCATAATGAAACCCTCAGATATAGCCAATAAATTTGAACATGCATTCTGATTAAATGTACCTTTGAAAAATAAACTACAAGCAGGTATTAAACATATTACACGTTAAGCTCACGTCTCTGTGTTAAAAACAGTTTTTTGGCCTGATGTAATATTCTGTTCTATTAGTTGCGAATTGAAAAATAAATCCTAATTAGAAATAATACACTTAAAAACAATTATCTTGCATAATTTAACAACATAATGTGTTTCTTAGTGAAGTGAGTCACTGAAATAAATTAACTTTTTAATATTGTAATAATTTACTAAATAATACTGCATGTGTTCTCTGAACTTCATTTAAGACTTTTCAAAGCAGACTGGCAGAATCTCGAGTCTGTTCTGTACGAACGCTGAGTGCATCGTGTGTTCTGGGAGCGGACTGTCATTTGTTCGTCACATCATTTCATAAAGAGCGCTGTCAGATTTGCTAATTTTCTTAATCACGGCTTTTAAAAACACCAGAGCAGATCAGTGCTGTGAGCTCCACGAGTGACGCGCCGCATACAGAAATCAGGCAGAGGCATGTTTGTTCATTAGGTGATTAAAGCTCTGCTGGAACAACTTCATCTTTTTACACTTTGCAACACATTTACATAGAATTCAGATGTTACTGATAATTGTGAATAATTTGCTTTGGAATTACAAATTGATTGGCTTTAGTGTCAGGCACAACTTAGTGGAAGAGAGAGAATTTACCTTTTTATTTGTGGTGGGCACCGCTAACTAAAACATTAGCTACACTAATGCTAAAGTGCTAATCATCAACGTCAGTTCTGACAGTGCTAAAGTGATATTTTCATAGCTAACAAAAATGCTAAGGCGCTAAACCAGCATCGTATTAATGGAAGCTAAACCAGCATCGTATTAATGGAAGTTGATGTCAAACCTTGTTGACATTTTCAAAGCTAAGAAAAACACTAAAGGGTTATACCAACATGGTGCTTAGTGAAAGCTAATGCTAAAGCGCTAAATTCAACCATGTTGATATTTTTAAAAGCAGCAAAAATGCTGAAACACTAAGCAAGATATTAGCTCGGCTATTAGCGGAAGTGGGCCTACCACTGCATTCCTGCCTTCTTCATGCAAGGTCGTCAGTGCGGCTCGTTTTTATTTACTTACATTTTTTATTTTCAAAGTTCTCTAATTCTCCGATGTTCTAATTGCCATCATCTTTCAGGTGATTGCTAGATATATTCATCTGTAGCTTTAAAAGTCAGACACTTTCTTGACAGTAGTAGATTTTGCATTCCTCTTAAATGTGTTAAAACTGCACCAGCAAAAAAAAGATGTTTCACCAAAGAGTTTCTGCTTCTAATCTCCCCATGGGAGGTTTTAGAGGGATTGGTGTCTAGTTTGCACACATTTCACACATGCTGAAGTCATGCAGTCTGTCAGAGGTCCAGACTGACCGTGTCTTTACCCTCCATTTATTTTCTACTTCTACCTGGACTGCGTAAAAAAATAAAGGAGCAGACAAAAGAAACTCAGCTCCACCTTGGACAGCAATAGCTCAGTGGCCGTCTGTAAGCGGCCGGTTCTTTACGGAGTCCTGTGTTGTTCACAGGGAGGTCATTATTGAAGCTCCAGCTGAAATCCATCTGCCTCCCCAGCAGGGGTTAGACTGGAATCCTAATATTATTTAACTAAACATACATTTGCTTTGCGAAACGGTTCAGCTCTCAGCATGCTGAATTAATGGGTCTTAACCCTAGAACAGGGCAAATAGATTGGTGATTGCTGTAATTAGCAGTTGAGTGCTTTCCTTGCTTGATCCTTCAACCTTTCTGATTATCCAACTACACTCAGAGGCTTATGTATTTGCTGAAGGGGTGTAAAAAACAACCTCTAATCCATTTAATAAGCTTTATATTATTTATTATGGACAATCTTTTACCGTCATCCACTGTTTAACATAGTTTTTGATACTTTAAATGTCCTTTGGCTAAACTAAAATAACATTCAGTAGATAAAATGATCATATCTCAACATACATTTCTACATTTCCAAGCAAAAACAAAATATGGCAGCAAAATTTCAGTGACATGTGAGTTTCTGTTGCGTCTTAGCGGTCCTGCAGGACAGGAGACGGTACAGGAAGTACCAGAGTGAATCAGCCACCCAGACATTTAACTGCTCATTGATGAACTGCAGCTGCTAAATGACCCAGTAAAAAACTGGTTGTGATGGGCAAGTGGTGCCTTTGCGATTCTGGCTGAGCGCAGCAGTGGGATGTGATCTGCTCAGGAATTGCTGCTGTGCTTAACCTGTTTTTGTTTTTAGTTTGCTTTGTTTTCGACGGGGCGTAGTGAAATGTCAGTTCATCTCCTGGGGGACTAATAAAGGCATTATATTCTATTCTATCTTAAAAGGGGCATGTCATTGGTTAAACATAAGGAATCTGTTTCAAATTCAGTAAAAAACAAAAAAAAGGAAAAGGGACAAAAAATTTAGGTGAAGATTAATTTCCCCAGACAAGTTGACAACGATAACTAAATCAGCTAAAAATAAAAAAGTCTGCACTATAAGAAACTCAATAACTTATAAATCCTCCTCAGACTTCCACAAGTCAAGTGAGTAACGTAGCAGCTCTTCATGCTTTGCATGTATAAATTTATGTGCTGCTTGAATGTATCAAAATCTTACAGTTCTGACTACTGCAACAAATAGAGATGTTATTACACTTGCAGCTTGTTTTTTAAAATATTGACATAATTGTTTATCTGTTCGTGATTGATGTGTTTTTTTTATTGATAGATTTATTTTATCTTTTAATCTAAATGGTATGGACTGAATTATTGCCTCACAATACGGACATATGAAAGGAATTACAAGAGACTGAAGACATCCAGATTTTTGTTTAGTTTTGTCTTGATGGAGCTTTAATTTGGGGTCTGTGTCCGCCTGCTCTGCTCTGCTCTGAGGGCTCAGGTAGCCTGTCCTGTGCTGCAGCCTGACGGTGCATGAGCTGAGTCAGAAAAGGAGAAACTATTCAGCAGGTTCCTGCAGTCTGCTCAGAGTTCAGTGACACAGGCATGTGGACACAAAACGGCCCACAGCCCTCGGCCCGCGTGGCGTTTTGGAAACTGCAGTCTGAGGCGCAGAGCAGCAGGTTGCAGAGAAAAGACCAGAGACTGAAACACGTGTAGATGGTACATAGTACATAACATTGTAATTATATTCTGTGTTGTCTTAGTTTCAATATAATCTTTTGAAATGTTAGCTTCCTACATCTGCTAATTGTTGTACGCCTGAATTGTTGTGGAACACGACAATATTATAGTTTTTATTACCATCTTTATTATTAAAAATAGGAGTAAAAAGTAAAGATATATCTTTTCTAATTTGCTCTGATTGCCTGATTAATTCTGTTTTTGTTTTTTTTCTACTTACTATACCACATAAAATAAAAAATTATATATACATACTGTATATATATATATATATATATATATATATATATATATAAATTTATATAAATTATATATATATATATATATATAAAATTATATATACATATATATATATACTTTCTTTGATAGAAGTAAGACATTTATAATGAACAGAAAATGAAGGACTAACAAGATTTTTCTGACTTTAAGCATCTAAGAGTACGTCTACAAACTTTACCTGACCTTAACGTCGGCTCATAAAAAGTGCATTAAAGAGCATCATGTCGCTTGATGATTTTATTAATCCAATATGGTGGGAGCTTTTAGTTCGCATGCATTTTATAAGTAGAAGAAAACCCAAAGAGATTTCTAAGCATTTGACCTGTGGATCTCAGATAAAAGCCAATCCAGGAATGTTTTGGCCGACATCTCTTAAAAATGGAATATTTAGGGTGAAGTGATATTTGTACGTATGAATATAAAGTTTAAAAAGCTTATAAAAAGTTATTGTTCACTTGTAATCAGCAGTAGAATTTAAATTCTGACATGTTTGTAATCTTTTTATATGTGAAGATTTGAGCCGTGTTGAATTTTATCCTTTATCACAGAACTTTATAAAGATCTTTAAGTAACAGCATGATATGGCAAAAAGAATCATTTTGTATTTGCACCCCATTCAGATTTCTACCAAGTAAAGTGAATTAAAAATACTGATCCAGTTTGGGTACAAAACTAAAGTGTCTCCTTAATGAAGTTTTGCTGCATTTCTTCTTCTTTGTGTGATTGTTATAATTTACAGTCTGTCTACAGATGATCCCACAGTGTACACTGAAAAAACAAGTTTCTTTGAGAAAACTTAAAAAAAATTACTCAAAAATTTTTTTACAGCTAATTTTATTAGTTTTGCCCAAGTTATAAATCTGATTTGAGTGCAGATCAATTTGACTGAATTTATGTTACAATTTTCTAGCTATGCTGACCAGTCAAAGCACAAAGTCGTACTCAAAAAAACAAATGTTCATACAGCGATGCTCCAGCTGCGACATCGTTAAGAGGACCAAGCCAGAGTGGCAGCGAGGCAAAAAGGATAAGAGTCAGAAGTCACAGCACAAAACATTTTTAATGCTAAATCACAAGTTTAACCTCACAACTGGAGATATTTTTCTTTTTATAATACAAAATGGTCTCTAAAGATGGCTGATAATAGAGCAGTGTGCATTTTAGGTTACAGATTCAGGAAAACCTGCCAACCATGATGGTAGTGGCACCAAGGCTTTGCGGCCCACCGTGTCAAAAAAAAAAGATTAAAGTTACAGAAATTTTGAAGGTGGAAAATCATAATTTGGAAATAACAGCGTGTTAGGCTAACAGGCAGATGCAGGGATGGTGCAATGTGTGCTCAACCACACACACCCAGTTCAAGGCTCAACTACAGTATAAACCTAACTTAAACCGTCTTTACTGCCACAGTTACGACTGTATAAAAAAAAATATAATGTTTAAAATAAGCAACACTTAGTCTGGTGGGGTGAAAGAAAAGCCTGGTGGCCCGCCAGGCTCATAATGCATTGGGAGAAACCCTGAGATTGTCTGAAACAGTTTATGATGTGTGAAGCTTTTACTCTTTTGGATAACAACTAAAAAGGGAATTCCTAGTTTCATTCAGAATATTGATGAAATCTCATCTGGTCTTGCTCCTGTCAACCCAATGCTGTGTATGTCACATGCCTACTAATAAAATGATATTTTTGAAAAAAAATATTCTACAATGATGATAGTCTTCATTTTAGACTATCATCTAAAGTAATAATTTTAGATCATAGTTCAAAAAGATAATTATACACAACAAATGCTCCTGGTAAACATGTTTTTCTTTTTCTTCTCTCGTTTTGGAGAAAATCTGACAACGACCTGAGTAGATACAGCGTTCAGCTGATGTATTGAAGTAATAAGACTAAACATCAGCTTCTTGCTTTAAGCTTTTTAGCACTCTATGAATCCAGGGTGCTAATATTTTTATTTTTGTTTTCTAAGCACTTCGTCTCCCTCTTCCTGTGGTTCCTTCCTGCTTATTGCCGAGCGCTCCGGCATTTGTTGAATATTCACCGATAAATTAAACAGTGCGGCACTCGGGAGGCGGCGGAGGGAGGTTGAGTCAGGGGGCCGGGAGGAGTGGGGGGAGCGTAGGGATGGGGGGGGGAAGCAAGAGATGAAAAAGGAGAGCTGGGAGAAGAAAGAGACAGGAGGGAAAGAGAAACAAGGATGGATGGAGGTGATTTTGCGCATCCAAACTCTGCACTCGGCTTTCTTCTTCTCCTCAAACGAAACACTGGAGGCGAGAGCTGCAGCGAGGCGCTACCGAGAATACTGGATGCTCCTTCCTCCCCTCCCTCGCTTTCTTTCAATCCCTCCCACATTCTCAAGGAATCAATAGTCGCAAATTAATCATTGTGCCCACAGCACTTTGAGCAACACGGAGACATGGAGAGATGGTTTGCATAAGGCAGCGAAGGCATCGTCAGTGTGTACAATCGCACCTTCAGCGCGCGGAGCCTGATTAGATGTTATTCATTGTTGTTTCACTTGTTTGGGGATGAGTAATCATTGTTGTCATGGCGATGGTTGTGGCTCCCTCCCTCCTCCCCCCCTTTAGATGCACCTCATGTCATTTTGTGGAGGAAATTTATCTTGCCCGGGTCGGAACATCAGCAGTGGGAGATTTTAAAGCGGCGGATGCCTGAAGAGGCTGATCCTGTTTAGTTGGAGAATTTGATAAGATGTTGCTTTCATTAACCTACATTTTTATAGCCAGATCCGTTCTGTGAGGGTGTAGACCGTTTTGGTAAAACTCAAAAAACAGATGGTAAGCGTAAGATGAACGAAAGTTATCTTTAATGAGTGCAAGGAAACTGAAACAGGATCTTAGATTTGTTTTTAATGTTGATATCTAAATACAATTCAGTGGTACTACTTGCCTTCAGAAGTCATGTAATGTCGTCGTGTGTTGACCCTTTGCAACTACGTCACATAACCACTTTGAGGCGACATGACGACGTCGGAAGAGAGGGATGGGCGATTTATACAAAGCAACTGTGATTGTTTTTACCATCTACTACTATTATTACTACTATTACTACTGCTACTAGTTCAAACTGAGCTACGTTTTCTGTGGAAGTAGCACACCTCATTGGGGATCATACCCGGTGGTATTTACAAAAGTTGGAACTAGCTAGCTTAGAACCTGACCTGTACCTGCTTTTTTCTGACATTTGTTGATTTGGCCAAATCATTAACTTTGCCTGAATTCACATCACATGACTCATGTGGTTACATCATAAACTGTGTTTCATCTTACATCAAAGCAGACTGAAAAGTTTAGAAAAGTCTAGACGCCAATAGTTTGCTTTGTACATGGTAGGTTATATGATGGTGTGGCATTTTCTCCATGGCTTCTAATGACGCCTTCTCCATAATGCAATATTTGATTGCATCTTACTATTCTTACTCATTTAAGTATATGATTGTTGTTTTTTACCTTTTAAAAAACGTTGGCTGCAAATTGCCAGTCCTTATGACCGACAGATGCTAACCATCACCACCTTTTTTTGATCATCAAAGGTTTGTGATAAAATGACACGTTTGGTTTGGGTCTTTGTCTGTTTGTGCAGTAAACAATAAAATCAACTAAATAAAACTGATGAGTTGTATACATGAACTGCTTTGCTGTCCATCATGGTGGAGTAGGTCACTTTCTGAAGAGACTGAGATTACAGTAGTAATCAGTACAATCTCAGTAGTACAGTAGTCATCTTAGTGTAAATACAGTTGTTCTTTAAAGCTCTCGAGGTTTGTTGGAGAACATTACTGAAAAACAAAACAGCCTCATGATGGGTTGGTTTATAAAACTATTTTTTCAATATAACATTTTACTGTTCAATCATCACCTAATAATTTAAACAGTATGGCAAAGCTGCACACCTAAACCGAAAGGTGGGGCAACAACAGGATTGTTTAGAGAAGCTGCCAAGAAGTCCTTGGTAACGCCAGAGGATGCAAACAGCCACAGCTCAGGCAAGATAATCTAATTACTTCTCGTGCCCTCCACAAATCTGACCTTAAAGGATAAGATCAACACTCAACGTTTTGGCCTCCAGGCAAAGTACTGTTTGATGAGATAACTAACACTGCAGGTAACCTTGAACACACCATACCTACGTTGAGACATGCTGATGGTAGCATTGGCTGCGACGTCTCTTCAACCGTCCGTTTTGTTCTGGGGAGGTATGAATGAGCGACTGAACTTTGAGCCATCTACAAGAGCTTGGTCTCACTTTGGTTGATGTGTAAACTCTGGCGCAGTTTGAATGAATGCATATGTGAATGCCAAGCAGACCAGAGACCACTCCAAAAGCAGAAAGCAGATGACGGAGAAGGGCATTCTGGGTAAATGCAATCTAAACAAACTAATGTGTCTAGCGAGAGAAATGGCAAGTGGACTTTTACAGAAGACAAAATAGAAATGCTAAAATTACTACAATCTGACGCCGCTCCATTTGTAAAGAAGGAAGTTGCTGTAGGCGTCGTCTTCAGAGGTTTTTCTGGCAGCACCACCACAGGTAAGGAAGTAAAAAGGTTTTCCAAAGAGTCGGCGCAGTGCAGTGTTCGTCCTGCAGTGCTTCCACACTCTGAAAATGTAGCAATTTTGTTCCCCAATCAGAGTCTACCAGACTAACAAGTGTGAAAAAAAATCATAAAATCTGCACAACACTAAGAAGTGGAAAAGGGGTTTCTATTGCAAACAGACAATGATCCGAAAATATGACCAGATCTCAGGG
This sequence comes from Poecilia picta, assembly GCA_033032245.1. Taxonomy (NCBI): domain Eukaryota; kingdom Metazoa; phylum Chordata; class Actinopteri; order Cyprinodontiformes; family Poeciliidae; genus Poecilia; species Poecilia picta. The sequence continues at coordinate 28,615,244 of CM065353.1, read as the reverse complement.
TAGAATAAAAATGTATGTTGCGATTTTTAAAATTGTATTTACCATTTCATTGTCCCTTTAAATTCACAACTACGCACTACTTTGTGTTGATCTGTCACATAAAATCCAGTAAAACATGAACATTTCTGGCTCATAAAGTCACATAATGTGAAAAAGCTGAAGGTGCATCAATGCTCAAGACAAAACATGTTTATGGGACAAATGAAATGCTCAGGACTGCCTCTGTCAATAGAAGTTGAAGGAATTATGAAGGAAATAAAAGAAGAACAGACGTAAAGATCAACATCGTGGTAAGGAATAGAGGTAAGAAGGGGGTAAAGGAAAGGAAAGGAAAGCAGAGAAAGATGTGGATGGGTAGACGGGTGCCAAACAACATCTGCGAGGGCGGGAGAGCTAGCTGTGGATGTGTTAGGCACAAACTCTTTCCAAATAACATCTGCGCAGAGATCAACATCTGTAATGAGCCGGGGAGAAAGGAGGCGAGGTGTGAGGGGGAAGGATGGAGGTGCTGAGGTGATGATTGATGCCGGCTTGAGTGGCTCTTAGTTACGGGTAATGTCGACACAGCGAGGATGCTGAGGAACCGTAAAGTAGAACTTTGTTTACGTTCCCCCAACCTCAGACGCATCTGACCACAGTGATGAACAGAATGCTCAATTACCGCGTTGCTGATTTCGGGGAACAGAGACAGTAGGCGAGCTCTTTGGGAAGCGTCATTCATCACAAATATGGCTTATTAGCTTTGCTTCTTGCCACACCTATAGCCGTTTATGGCCGCTTCGGCTGCTGCAGCAATCAGCGCGCAATTAAACAACAATCCAACAGTGAGGTTCTTAATGCTCGGTTTTTTTCAAAATAATGTTTATGTGCAAATGAATTGCTTTTATAATTACATTCAGGTAGCAAAATAATTGCTAGTGTTGCAGTAAGTCAGTGTTATTACTACAGGTGCCCAAGTATGCCAATTAAAGTTCAATAATATTGTTCCCTCTGGGATCATCCACAAGATTGTATTTCTTTTAAATGTGTTAATGGACGACATGCTGACTTTCACCTTCATGTTTCATTAGATTGCATGACGCTGAGATTTTGTTTTTCATTCAGACTTTGACGATGGCAACAACAGTGGGGTCTGACTATTGTCAGAAAATCACCACAAAAAATGGCTTTAGTGCTCAAGAAATGGTCATTAGCTGCGTTTCCATTACAATTGTGCTCAAAACCTTTGCGATATTCTGCTAATGTCGACAAAACACATTTCCATTAAATGAGAAATGCAATTAAAATAGCACGGTATTAAATATGTTTATGACTTGAAATGGTGGATGTGAACAGTTACATGAAGCATATTCATGAATCAGGCATGGTGCTCATTTTCTGACAGGAAATGTCAACGTCTTATTCAGGCTTTGGAGCGACAGTCCACGTTTTGGAGAAACTGAAGTTGCCATGAATTCAACGGGTTTGAACCCGGAGCTCTTCTTCAATGTTTGGACTTTGATCTGGAAGATGTCAAAGTCCAAATATCTGCTCACTCACTGCAGCTGATCCAACACTGGTGTTCATTACTTTCTGAATTGTGTACCATCAACAACCTACTTTTGCTAAAGCTAAACACAGATTCACTCAGAATGGCTTTCAGCAAACTGTAGCACATTATCTCACTATGTTGCCACCCTCCTAAAATGAACACTTTGCTAGTGCTGTATGTGAATTGGTGTAAATTTTGTCATGCAAAAAAAAAAAAAAGTGTTTCCATTGCAATTTTGCTAAATTTTGATTTGGTTGGAAAAAAAAAACACCCATCTTAGTGCATTTCTTAAAAAAACAAAAAACAAAAACAAATAAAAATCTTGGGTTCTTTTTAATTGGCATGTTTCCGCTGAGTAAATTGAAATATCCAAATATATATTTTTTTTAATTAAAGGAAACGCAGCTCTTTTTCCACTTTAAAGCTAAACGAGGTCAGAGGTTATTTTTTCATCCAATTTTAGTTCCAGAAACGAGTCCAGCTGAGATGTTAGGCAAATTTAAGGACTACATAATTGTTTTAGCTATATGTCATATTCATGATATTCCACCACATGAAGAACCATAGGTGGCATTAAGACCGACATGGTCTTATCCGTCTCTCTGATAAAACAGTCCGTCTCCTTCTCACAGTTCGGTCAAATGGCAAAATTGGAAATATGCATAGAATATGAATAACGGTCAAGTTACAGCCTGTGGTAAACAGAAAATGTGATTTACCCAGTATGCATTGCAAACACAGTGTTTAATGTACTGCAGTACACAGCTTTGATGTGGCTCGTCGGGGGCAAAAAAGGAGCTCAAAAAAAGGGAAACATACTCATCAGCTGAACCCCTAATGAGTTATGGAGGGACATTGTTTTAGGAGATGAGATGGGATAGGAAAAAAAAAACTTCCTTCATGTTGAACAATATGGAGAAAAAAACGTGACAGTTTTGTCATGAATCTGTGCAAACATGACAAAGAGAAATATTTGCAAGTTGATGACGTCAAAACGTGCTTCACATAATCCCCTCTGTAGCTTCACATGAACACAAACGTTAAGCTTTTTGAGAGAGAATGACAAACAATGTTAAATTGAAAAAATGTCATGAATTTTAAAAAATGCAAGCAGATTCTTTGTTCTTTACAAGAGAGTATTGTTCTTACGAGAATAGGCCAAAAATTACGAGAATAAAGCGGAAGTAATGCATGAATAAAATCGAAGTATTACAAGAATTAAGTTGTAATATTTTGAAAATGGTCACAAAAATAAAGTTGAAATAATACAACACAAAAATAAAGTTGAAATAATACAAGAACAAAGTAATATGAGAATAAAGTCATAATATATTATTAAACTCTCATGCTACTTTATTATTGAAATTTTAGGACTTTATTCTTGTAAGCAATTTTTTTTTTATTTTCTTGTGCCACTAAATCTTCACTGTACTTCTTTCATAGAAGATATTTAACATGAGAAAAATACTGTATGTGTTGAAAAAGGTATTGACAATTTTTTATAAAGTATATCGGTTATTTGAGTTTTTTTAAAGGATTTTTGCTTTATTGTATTTCATGTTATTAACACATTTAGTGTTTTAAGTCTTATCCTTCTTTGTTATTTTAATGTTAAACACTTTAAATTCAATTGTGTATAAATGATGCCATACACATAAACATGTTTTGCCTCATATATTTGTCTTAGTTAAATTATTTTTCAACATTTCTTTATTTGCAACAGTGCTTAGGTTCCCACATAATTTATTCCATCTGCCTACAAATGTATGCTTTAAGAAAATAAAAATCATATCACAAATGTTCTCATCTCGGCTTTCTGCCCAGCAAACGTTGCATCTAGAACATTTTTTCCATAATGACCTGAGATCTCAGCAGTGCTCGCGCGGACCTTGTTGGCATGACCGGTCGCGCGATGTTTATGGTCCAGTGCGTTATCGTCTCTGGTTGCTATGGATCTCTGTGAGTTTTTTTGCACAGCTGTTGCTATGCAGGGGAAGCCAGCGAGCGAGAGCCAGAGGCCCATGCAGTAGATGAGTCATAGCCTCCAGCCCCCACACCCTTCACAGTCATACCCCCTGCTTTCCTTCCACTGACTCAGTGGGACTTCACGCACACACACACACACACACGCATGCACACACACCTGGACACACACACTCGCAGCTCCTCGTTGTTTCTTAGCAATCCTCTTGGTGGTAGCCTAATCTGTTAACATGTCTTTCCTGTGGATAACAGCTCATGGGTCATATTCTGATGTGTGTATGAACACACACACTCACACACACACGCACACACACATCATAATATGATTTTTTTTTAGGATGCATGCACATAGCAGCACGCACTGCTGCACATGCAATGCACACGCAGCTCATATATAATGCATGCAGACCGGGACACACATCTTCACACACACACACACACGCAGGTGCACACAGGACCGCGAGGCGCGCAGACGTTTTACTAACATCAATAAATTCACTTTCAGAGGCGCGCGCTCACACATACTCCCTTTACCCCGTATTTTTGCTGAGTCGGCACAGTTGTTTTTTTTTTGAAGAGGAATTACCGTGGCGACGGCTTCCCAACGTGCCACATGTAAATGTTAGCTTTGATGTCACTAGGTAGGACTGACTGAACAATAACTGCAACATAGCTCCTTAATGTTTCAGTCAGTTTTTGCTACTGTCCTCCAGTTCCTGTGTTAGATTAGCTTTGAGCTCTAAATCTGATATTTTATCATATTTTCATGCATATCTCATATGCCCAACAGTGACGCACATAAGGTCAGAGCAGCTGTGGCCTCACCTGCCCCACTGTTTTTTGCAAGCTTAATCAGTTTATTTTATTTGTTTTTTTTTGCCCCAATCTGAAGTGTTTCTCTGCTTGTTTGGAAACTTATAACACAGAAAAAAATGGCAGCTATTTTTATACTGAGAGGAAACATTCTTAAACATTCTTCAGGTCCATTTTGTCTCTTTTCGGCACACTCTTGAAAAATTACCACCTTATTAACGCTCCGCCAGACAATCATGTTCAGTCATAAAGAGGCTGACAGAATTGTCTTCATTTTTTTATTTTTATTTTTTTTAGCTATTTCACCCAAAATACTGACCTGGTCTGACCATTCCTATGGAAAATAAAAACACAAAAGTTAAAAAGTTAAATTATAGTATAATATAGTAGGTTGTGTTTGTTTTGACTTTTTTTTGGAACATAATCTCTCTGAATGATCTAAATTACTCTAAATTGTTTGGTAAGATCATCCTTCACCCGGCCTTTGAAGCTGATGGCAGAAATCCACATTTCTTTAGCTTGTTTAAAATATTCTCACCAAGTTTTATCAATCTAATCAAGGTGTTTGAATGCAATGAAAGCAAAATTCTAATATTTCAATTGTTGAATATGTATTTTCATGCAAAAATGCTAACAGGAAATATGGCTTATCTCCGAAAAGATTCAGAGATAATTAACAAGTGAGAGGTACTGTGACCTTTGACCTTGAAACTGTACTTTACGTGTCTTTTCTGAAAGCCAGGGTGGCTCTTACTTTTAAAAACGACAATGACAAAAAATAAATTATCCAATAATTACGTGTCGCGTTTTCATGTGCGTCAACGTAACATTTTATTTTAAACAAATTCTATAAACACAGCGCCAAGCTTGTACCTACTTCATTAATTTAAATGTATTGTCTTCACATGTCATTTTGACAAAGAAACCTTGATATTTCTATGGTTTCTTTAAACTTTACACCAGTTTTTTTTTTCACAATTTGAACTTCTCCGACACCACAAACCCGGCACAGCAACCTCATCCGAACATGTTTGAATTTTGTTTCGAACATATTCATCTGCTGGGTATTTGCTACCCTGTTGGATAAGAGAGGTGTGCATCTGATCATGGGGTGAAAGATGCAGGGGATCAAAGATTGGGAGACAAAGAAGCCCAGCGCTGCTGCTAGCATGACGGCTATTTATAGCCGAAATGCCCCAACTCTTGTTGCCTGAACTCATTGTCTGCCCCTTTCTGTCTCTTCCCCACTCTCTCCCTCCAGCCTCTTTACCCTTTTTTTTGTTCCTCCATCTCATCTCACACACACACACACACACACACACACACACACACACACACACACACACACACACCCCTCTCTCCTCGTCTTTTCATGAATTCAAAGGCTAATTCTCCTCATCCCTCTTTTTTACGTTTCCCTCCCGCCGTCCGTTTCTCCATTTTCTAATTTCTATAATTTCCTCTGTTCCTTTTCCCCTTCATATTTGTGCTCTCTCATTAGATATTGGGTCAGTGCTTCCTGCTCAGCATCCACCCCCCTGGCCCCCCACTCCCTCCTCACCCTCACTGATGATGTTCGCTGGTATGCTGTTTCTTTAGTAATGTTACACAACCACCATCACAGACACACTGGGGGGCATGAGATGGTGGTGGGGCGAGGAGGAGGAGGAGGAGGAGGAAGAAAAGGCACATGGCGCCGGATGGGGGGGGAGTCGTGGCGTTGGAAATGTAAAGGGGCGGGAAAAAAAAAAAAAAAAAAAAGATAAGCCACCTTGCCTTTTCATTGGTCGGGAGCCCACTATGTCGCTTTGGTCTGGTCGGTTAGTCTTCATTAGCTAATGGCCGATTCCGACCCGTTTACACTTGCGCTGGTGTAAAAATGCATTTCAAGCTGGATTTATGACATGGTGTTATGACCGAAACTTGTTCGTTTGTTGTTGTAGTCGAAATAGGTAATAAATCAACTAATCACATGATAAATTAAAAGTGAGCTCGATAATTTCCATTTGCGCGAGTTATGTTTTTCCCCTTTTCTCACATCTCTCATATCTCAAACATCTTCAGTTTGGTGCTTTGGTCTCAGTTAGCCCTTTTGTTTTTTAGTTCCAGAGACTTCATCATTCAATTCATTTGTGGTTTATGTTTTGTTTACTTATTTTGGATATGTGAAATGTCTACCAGTTCCAGTGTTACATGTAGAAATTCAAAGTTTATTGATTTTTCAAAAGGGTTTACATGCATTACTATGACATTACCTTTCTACTATTTGAAAATGATCTCAAAACAAAAATATTGTCGTTTATCGCGACATCTTCTGGGACAATTTCTCATCCCGCAAAAATTATAATTGTGACAGGCCTAATTGTAATCTATTACAAATACAAAAAAAAAACCCTGCAGTATATTATTTTGGGTATGCAACCAACATTCATGCTCATTTTAACCGTACCACGGCGGATATGAGCCACTTCCAGAGCTCAATGTATGACTTCATCTTAAATTATTCAATACATCTGTAGGTTAATTAAGTTGAATGGGCTTTTAGAGCTGGTGAGTGTTCAGGGTTGATTATTAATATTTGAAGGTGCTAAAATGGCCTCGACAGATGCAGGTGATTTTGCAATGAAGAAGCAGGCACAGATTCTGGCAGACAGATAGCGGTGTGGTGGTTGGCGCTGCGTCTCTTTTACAGAGGGAACATTCCTGGTGCAAACCTTGGCTCTGTGCGGTTTGCTTTGCTCCAAATGAACGCGTGGGTTCTCTCCCGCAATTCAAAACCAATACGTTTTACGTAGAGGTGCACTGAGAAATTGTGTCAATTCTCAGCTTCACCTGACCTGATGGGTTACCGTCAAGTAGGAAACGGAAAGAAATCATGTGACGACACTAAGATAGTAAGAGCTGCTGCTACGTCGTTTAGTTTGTGTTTTGAATTTGGAACCAAATTGAAATTCTGTGTTTTTCCAATCACCGAATGCACCAAAGAATTTAGCAATAGGACATAAAGATAACACTCTTCAGTGTGGAAGTTTCTAGCCTGCTGTTTTTCATTATTGGCAATGTGTTTGAAAATTAAGCCAGAGGATGTTTTCGTCAACCATTTCAGGTCCCAATTAAATACGTAGAGGTTCAACATTGTAACGTGACAAAATGTGTGCAACTACATCTGCAAGACTGACCAGTATAAGACAAAGTTTTGTGTTTTGAATATGTAATGAGCTTATTATTCTTTCTGACATGTAGCATTAAATGCTTTTTGCATATCCTGTAAAATGGACCGTCAGTCTGGATCCACATTTTTCTCCATCTCTGCTGCACAGAAAGTCACAACAAAACAGTTTAGGAAGAAACAATCACCAATCTATATGATTTCATAAGTGACTAAACTTTTTTTTTGGCCCCATTTATCAACGAGTTTTGCAGTGATGCCAAAAGCTCTGTGAGTCCATCACTTTTTTCCCCCTCTTCACGCCACCCCTCTGTTTTTCCCAGCTCCAGCTCTCTCTTTCCTTATCTCATTTCCCCTCTTTCCTCTTGTCCTCCTTTTATTAGGTCCTGTCACTCCCTTTTTTATCATGTTTTTTTTTGTGCCAAGGGTATTCATCAGGGTGGGAGGAAGAGGGGAACAGAAGCATTGCAGAAAGTTTCACTAAACAAAACTAGGATAGAGCAGTAAGGGGACAGGATGGAGCGTTGTGGGAGAACTGGGAAAGGGGGACGGCCTGGATCTTCCCAGAGTTTTGGCTTTGCTCCCATTTAAAGACGGGTTTGTTTATTAAAAGGACGAGTTGTAACTCATTATAAACCAGTCTTCCAATTCACACATAAAATAAAGTCTTGAAACGTCAGGGTAGCTAGCTCACATCTTGTCTCTATCATATTTCTATCACAGTCGTGTTTGCATAAATCTTGGTTCACCTGAGTATATTGTGTTTTCACAATAACAGGGAGAAGTTTAATATTTACTCTGGAAACTATTCAGTAAAATTATTATATTTAGACATTAGCTCTAAGAGAAATCACAGCCCAAAATGAAGTGAATGCAATCACTGTCTTGCACCAGCTTCATTAAAGCTGCACTATGTAACATTTGTTTTGAAAAAGTTGCTTTTGTAGTTTTTTTTTTACATATTTGTTAAAACTGTTATGTCATAACAGTGTGTCGAGACGTAAACTTTAAAAAAGATTAGCTTTGATGCCATCTGCAGGAATACACTGCTGTTAGAAACAGCCAATCAGAGTCAGAAGGAGGTTCTTACGCTGTCAATCATGTTTGTGTACGCTAGACACTCTTTACCTGAATTAGTTGACTTACTAGAAAATCACTTGGGAGCCATTACTTTGAACCGCTTTAGTTTTTACACACTGATCAAAGTAAATGGGTTTAGTTTAGTTAACTTAGAACATCAGTGCATTGTAGCAGAACATTTATTTACTAAAACTGATTAGCTCACATAAAGTTCTTTCTAGTTGTATTTAAGTGTTATTCTTTATTGTATGCTTTCCATTTGCTGAAAGTTTATTGAAGAAAAAAAAAGGAGCCATGGTTGAACTTGCCCGGATGAGCTTTAATAGGCCCCGCCCCTTTACTTCAAAAATATAATATCCTTAGAAAAGTACAATTAACCCATTTCATTTCACCATTACACAGGATTTATGCCAAACATAAAAGAGGCAGCTATGATGACTAAAGAGTTTAATTACATTTAACATCTAGTGTACAGCTATTTTCCACAATGGAGCCTGTTGTGAATGCCCAGGCTAGCTAGCTTAGCCACTGACCTTCCTCCTGGCTCTGATTGGTCGTTTGTGACCGGGAGTGTTGCACTTCTGCAGTCGGCAATAAGAGCTGTGGGAGAAAGTGGGGGAGCACAAGTTTTCCATTTCATTTTTCTATATATTTATTTTCATGATTGAATCATTTTGAATTCATCCACTTTCATTAGGGTCGTTTAAACATTTTTCTCTTACACTCAGCACAAACTTATCTTAGCTAAGACTGCAGCTCTCCATGCTTCCCAGGAATGTTCAGTCTTAAAGGACAACACACACTCTGTAAATGTCAGTCTGCCTTCTCCCATCAGCTCTATTGTTTCTTCCTGGCATCAACGCTCTTCCTGTGGCTGGAAGGTTATAAAACTTTGTACTTCTGAGTCGAGAGGCTCATCAGAAAACCTGCAGTTCTTTTTGGAGACAAGTGTGCCTCTGACTAAAGCACCGATTCTTGTTCCAGTTGTGCGAGCTGCACACCGGTGGCACATCACAAGGCCCCACTGTGAGCAACACAACTACAGCTGCTGCAGCTCTGTCCTATGTCATAAAAGAAGAATGTGTTTTGCGCCGTTTTGCCTCTTTAAAATGCTAGGAACTTTTCTGTGAGCAAAGGAAAACTTATACGGATGTTTATGGGAGATTTAAAGGGCACATCTTTTTTTTTATCCCCAGGCACCCAGATGTGAGATATACATCAGTACGATTTGTATTTGTGGCCTCAGTCTACCTGAAGCTGACGTGTCCACATCTTATGCTTTATGGCGGCGGCGATCATTTTGCCCTCTTCACACACACTCCATCTTATGAGGCCCATCAGGTTCCTTGTTCCTCTTTATTTTAGTTTAATTGTCCACATCAGACATAACAGCATAGTGCTTTTTGTTTCTACTGGACTGTCTGCAGAAATAAAACTGAAAAATATCACAGAATGTCTCAAATACTTTTGCAAAAGAAAATATAACTTAACCTTCTGGGGGGGGGGGGGGGGTTGGATCCCTGATTATGTAGCTTCCCACAGAGTTGACCTTTTCAGTTGTCACCTGCATCTTATCTGACTTACATCTTACTTAAAATGCATCCTTATTTTATTTGAGTGTGTGACAGGAATCTTTTGTCTCAATTTTGCCGTCTTAATAAAGGCCCAATGTGGGACTGGGATTTCAGATTAGCCTGTGGCTATAGAGCCGACGTACAAAAACGATAACTTTTAAGTCAAAGGTATTCATTTTCTTGTGTGTGAATTTGTGCTAATTGGCAGTGAGGTAAAGATAATTATCATTGAACATTGAATCCACTTATGATTCCAAAAAACTATCGACAACTAGCAATCCAGCGGCTCACTAGACCATCACTCTTCAAAAGAATAAAACAGAACAGATTGTGCTACAATGATTAACTTCATGTTGTCTCGTTTGTGACAGGGGCCGTATGGGTGATTGCCCAGGGTGGCATTAGAAAGGGGGAGGACAGGGACTGGTCAAACCTGTTGTATCCTGAACAGGTTTTTAATTCAATAGTTTGCTGGTGATTATTTTTTGTGACTTGTGCATTTGATCCTTTTCCAGGACTTAGATGGCTTCCTAGATTTTGATTGGTTGGGGGCAGCAGAGGTTAGCTCAGGGCACCATTTAAGTCAGAACTACATGAGCAGCTGAATGAAAGTCTCCATAGAAACGGTTGTTACATTTCCTGTGCTTGATCTGATTTAAGTAGTGATGGAACTCAATTAAAAGTTTTAGTCTAATCATTTAATTACAGTTTTCATCAAAAACCATACATGGGCAAGATAAGCAACATTTTTAATTTAAAAGCATTTTCGCTGCTAAATTATTGAATAAATAAGCAAATGGGCTCAACAATAAAGATATTTACTGTTTTTAATCTGCTATTTAGGTCATTCAACCATTAAGTTGATGCTAAATACTATTAGCATCTCAGAGTGTTTGTTGCTGAAATGCGCTATGCGAATAAAATTTGATTGATTTGATATTATACCTACAGTACAACCACACTGAGGAAAGTAATTGTTTCAATGAATCTCAGATAAAACTTAACTTTCAAAAATCTGACAGCTGTTAAGCACCTTATTGAAACAATCTAAAATGATCAGTTTAAATGCCGTGTTTTTTTGCCTGGAAGTTGAAAATCATCACAATTAACAGAAAGGCTCTCAAATGAATTTTATAATGCATTTGACTGAATTATAAAGTTTCTGAATTAAATGGACTTTATTATAATAATGCAATTCACTGGACTGGTCTGTATTTAACATTCAAGCCTTCATTATTCATGTTACTTTTATATAAAACAAATAGAAATTTGGACATTGGATGCTATTTGCAGCAAAATTAAAATAAATAAATATTATTCTTATCTGTTTTTTGTGCAGCAGCTCATTGCAGAGCGCAGGTCCTCCTTCTAAAAAAAACAACAAAAAAATCAATTGTAACTTTTTTTTTCAGCTCACCCAGCAGTTCTCTGAGTCGCTGTGTAGCTCTTTTCCGCCGCGCATCAAGCTACTGTACGCGTTGTGGGTGCACACATGTGCGAGCCTGCTGATAGGAAAAGTAATTGCTTACTCTAAATTAGTTAGAGCAAATGGGGTAAGAATCTAATTCCACATTTATTACAATTATCTTTAATAGGTCTTTCTATTGTCGAATGTGTTCCGAATTTGTGTAAAAATGAAATATACTGTCGGGGTTCAAAGATTAAAATGAAATGCAGCTCACAAGAAGTCGCTTAATGAAGTGAGAGCTTTCTGCTCTTATCTCCATTCTTTCTACGTCCAACTTTTATTTGTGGAATGTGTTACATTGTTGATAATAAGATGTTTTGGCTCTTATTATCAATTTTATTGTCATTTGTAGCCATACAAATAATTCTAAAACATCCGCACAATGCAATTCCATAAATCTCAATATGTTGGAGTAACATATGGCTGTGGAGTAACAAGTGGTGTGGACGTAGATGGAGAAACAAGCTTCCTTTCTGAATCCAACAGCGATGATCGGATGGTTTACATGTTACAATGTCTGTTTTACGTAAACAGCGGTTACATACGGTTATGGGTATAGCCACTGTGTGTTGCAGAATAAAAGACACTGCTGTTACACACCAAATAGCCCTTTGCATCTCAGTTTCTACTTGGTGATGATGCTTCTTTTAGTTTTTGCAGCGTAACATAAGCACACACACCGCAACACCACTAGTCTTCAATCAGAGGCTTATTATTACATTAAATAAATATATATTTTAATACAATGGAGTAATAATAGCTACTGCAGTTCATAGTGAAGCGCCGTTCAGAAGAATCGGCTCGTACGTAAATGTCTCATCACCATTTTGCAGACTTTGGTCATAGCGTAGTCATCCATGTTCTACTCTGGCTACAATGTTTTGTTATAGACTGAAACCGCCGACATGACTGAAATGAGCCATTTTTTTGTTATTTAAAGTGTAATGTCAGTGTGAGCGATGGCTACACAATACCTAATTATCCTCCACAATTTATCAACACGTATATTATGTGTAATGTCTCATCAGGAAAATGGCAGTGCTAGAATATTGATGCTGTTGAAGAAAGGTGAAGAGACTGAGGAAGCTCAGGTGAGGTCTTCAGTTAGTTTATTTAAATGTGTATTAACCTGTTATTACTTTTAAATAAACTAAAACTGCTCTTTTAACTATGAAAATAGCGGTTCAGGGAAGAGAGTGTGGAGGGTGGGAAGGTTTGAAAATCATATTATGATAGAACCAGAAAGGAGAACAGGTGAGGACTGATGTCAGGCTCATTTTTGTAACTTTCAACATGTTTTTTTTTTTCATTATTTCCACTATTTATAAGGGTAGTGGTTAGGTGATGATTAGGTTATCAGCTGCAGTAAAACACACCACTAGTGTTCTGCACATTTACATGACAACATGCTTCTGTATGGTGACCTGTCAGTGGTTTTGTTTTCTTGTTTGGCTCTAAAATAAATAATTTTTATGCTGGTTTTATAGATGTGCATCTTTGAGGCTATTTTATATTTTGAGAGAGGAGACATGAAAAGGAGAGGTTTTAAAATAAATGAGTGAAAAATGTTGCTATAGGAAATAAGTTATGCAGTAAATAGAGTTGACAGCATATGAGATTTAAAATAATGTATACATCTGCAAATCAAAATTCTCATTTTCTCACAAACATACTGTTCTTTATTTTTAGTTAGTTCACATTCTGATACTGTACTTTACTGTAGTGTCTGTTGTAAATGTGTGAACGCCTCGCAGAGGAAGCAGAGAGTCAGAATGAGGAACAGACAGTAACACACAACAGTAGATATTTCTAATTAAATGTTTGTGGCTGAAAATGACGAGAAAAAAATAAAATTGAAACTGGGTTATCAGTGAGGAGCTAAGGTGTCTGTGAGGTGAACTACTGTATTGACTTTAAAACAGCCACTTTTCTAGCAATTTTGCACTTAAGGTTTTAGGAAGAGGCACAACCACTTCAATTGCCAGTCAACGTATATAAATGCAGTTTTGACCAATTATGAAATGTATTCTAACCAATAAAATATCAGAATCTGGTATCAAGCCTGTGTGTGCTGCCAGAGTATTTAGCTTGCTAGTTATAAGGCAAGTGATAAAGTAAGTGTTCAGTCCTGGGATGAATCATTATGCTTTATTAAAGACCGAAGCCTTTTTGTTCAAGGGGAAATGGAGAAAGATGCTTGTTGTTGCCACTTTGAGATAATAAAACTCATGCGTATGATACATACTGCAGTTAATTTATTACCAGGGAGGATGGCGTAGTTACTTTGAAAAAGTAACTTGATTATTCAATGAAAAATCTATCCAATTAGTACATCCGCATCTCTTTTCCCTCCATTATTTACGTTTGTGTCATTGGTGTTACACACGAGACGCAACTCCCCAAGAATAAAAGAGGAAAGCTACAATATGTTTTTACTAAATAAAATTAGAAATATGTAGTAACACACAGATATTTGGATGCACAACTTTACTCTGATTATTGGATTGTAAATAGTAATGTGTTAGATTGCTCATTTCTGAAACAAGAGGTCAGATTGGAGTAATGCCTTAATAAGACTGCATTCACACTGCAGTCTGAAGTGACCCGACTCCGATTTTTTTTATTTAATGCGTCCTGTATCCTATCTTTTCATGACAATCTGAACAATACAGGTTGGATTCTTTTCCAATGCGACCCATATTCGATTCAAATGTGTCCTAACGTCCAGGCCGCATTCTTGATCTGAGCGTCACCGACACTCGACAAATATCACTATTCTGCATTTTGATGCGCGCAAACTGGAACAAAAACAATACCCAGGATGGACAATAATGAGGATTAAGTTATTAATATGCTGCTATGGTCGGACAACAACTTGAAATGTGAAAGCTAAGCTCCACCCTCAGCCTTCTACAAACACTGAGCATTTCTTCTTAGTGCGGTTAGCAAAACGCTGACGTTATTGCGCCCTCTACTATGCACTTTCACTTTCAGGTTGTTTGTCCATTCACACTGCAGATCATATACAGGTTGCATACATTTGAAAGTGTAAACGGCCACAGGAAAAATAAATAAATCAGATCTGACAAAAAAAAAATCAGAATAGGGTCACTTCAGTCTGCAGTGTGAACGCACCCTAAGTGACGCGTTGATAACCCTAATGTTTGACATTTCTGCTAAAGCTATTTACGGATCTGTCAGGTTTCCGATGTGTGTCCCCCCTATGATAAACTCGTTCCTACACCCTTAGACACATAATTAGTAAGTCACGTCATTGCTTGAATTTGAATCGGTATGTTTTGCATCCAGTCAACATGCTGACAATTTAGTGACATTTCCACAGTTGTGGTCTTGCCTGGAGACTAATTTTCATTTCAGGTTGAATTTTATATTTAGATGTGTTCTCATGCTCTCGATGAAGGCAGATGCTTTTTTCCTCTGCTCCCTCCCTGCCCTTGCCTGCCCTACTTGCTCTGTTTTTGTCCTGTCTTTTTCTATATTTTTGGAGCCTTTCTTTGCACATCATCCAAATCTACAAATTATGGATCTGGTCAACCGATCTCTCAATGCAATTGATCAAATTTTTGACGAGAAGTCTGGGCACAGAAGAGCCCTCTGGTCCTGCAGGGACACACCTGGCAGGATTCACCCTGGATTTATTCATAACAAGATTTCTGCTATTTGGAGCTTGTGGATTCCTGGATTATCAACAAATTTGTGACAGACTTGGCTGAACTAGCGCACACTCGGGCTGTTGGTGTGGACAGAGACGAGGACTCTAAAACTCACTAATGGGATGGAATCTTGGAATCGTGGAGAAGTTGCTAGTTTCGGCTCAATGGAACGATAAAACTAATTTGGATGATTGGGAACTGAGAGGTATCGGAGAGACTTTAGCAAGATTGAAATTTATAATCTTCCCGGCCTAAGACATTCTGTTTATTAATTGGCTTCCCCCGTGTGGCCTTGGAAGGGCTACATATCGCTAATCTCCTTGAAGATATGTAAACATAATGCTCCTTCCCTCCTCACCACCTCCTGTTTTCATGGAGCTGTGGAGCTGAGCGCTCCCAAGGACATCATTCCTCGATAACAAAGGTTGGACTATGCCAGGGGCCACAGCCACCTGGCTTCATGGCCCTTTGACGTCACCGCCTTCACTCATGTCTTTGTTTTGCCCCTTTGTTTTGTCTGACTGTTGCCATCTGCCCTAATGTGTCCTTTCCTCTTTTCCTTTTGTTTGTTATTTTGTTTGTATTTCCTTTTAACTCATGTAAAGCACTTTGAATTGCCTTGTTGCTGAAAATGTGCTATATAAAAAAAATTACCTTACCTACCTTATCGTGGGGGCAATTTCCGGTTAGGTGGTCCATGAGCACCTTTATTTCTTACCCGATTTATACAAATACAGTAATTCTTAAACTAAAGCTGAGAAAATTGCTGATGTTTGTAAGTATTCTCCCTTGACATAAATATATAAACACTTTGGTTTGTATCATGATGCAAGAGAGGACTAAGCAAATTCCTCCATCCTATTTGATGATTATGTTCAAACAAACGAGGCATTTGGTTCAGTTTTTGTCATTTATTAAAGGTTTAAAAAGCACAGCAGCTGCAGAGCACCACAGAAAGGGGAAAATAAGCTGATAAGCAGTTGTAAAACTACTTTAAACCTTTTAGATTCTGTTTTTCCTTGCTTTTTGTGTCGACACGCATACCCGTTGCCATGACAACCGACAACATCTTCTTTAACCCGCAGAGCAGAGAGTAATATATGACCAGAATGTCCTGCACTTCTTCCTGCTTTTGAAATGGTCTTTAGGCAGGCTGCATTCAGACAGGTTTTCTACTGATTTAGAGTTCACTTCAACCGGGCCGAGACCGAGGTTTTTTCACAGTTTGATTTTTAAGTCCATTTTGGAATTCAAATTTGCATTTAGACCTCCCAAAAAATAAAAAACATCGGACTTTCTAGACAAACGGACTACAGTCTGATTCAGGACTCTAACCTGGGTTGGTCTGAATGCATCCCAAGTGTTTCTAAGCTTTGGACAAAATTCCTGAACTCAGTTTGATGTGGTTTTTTTATGGCACCGTTACTCTGGGAGAACAACTTAGAGATTTTAAACATCCAGACTGTTTTGCTGTTGCTTTTTCTACTCTTTTGAATGCAAACCTGTGTCCACAGTTGAAAAATTGATTGGAAATAAATAAATAAATTCTTCTAGTCACTTTCCTACTACCTTTAAGAGGATTTTGTTTTTCTCTACTATTAAAATAAATCTCTTGTTAAGGATTTGGGGGATTTTCTGTGGGAGTAAGCAACGGGGAACTCTGACTTTTCACACACCCACAAACGTGGCATTATTAGCTTGAAAGAAAGAAAAAGGGAAGTAGAGGAAAAATGCTATGATGGAAAGAAAGACAAAGAAAGAGACAGAAATAATGAAAGAAAGTAGACCGAAGCAAAGAAAAAGCAAAAGGATAGATTCAGAAAGAAAGAATAAAAGGACCAAAAGAGAGAAAGAAAGGAAATTACTAAGTCAATTTTCAAATGGAGCTTCTTTTGAAGCACAAACCCAGTAATTGTTTAAAGATTATGAACGATGTGCAAAAAGTCAGCTATGAATTTACATTAATAGACGAAGAAAAAAAAAAGACCTGTGAAATGTTTTGTGGCTCACCTTCATAATCCTACAGCTGAGCTAATGAAACACTTCGGATGTAAGGTCTCTAATTAGCAGTTTAGTACACAGATCCATGATTACTGTACGAAATAAAAGAAATGTCGCCAAGTGTTTACATAACAGCTGGTTGAGAGGAGACACACACACACATTCACAGAAAGAAAAATACATTTTACGTTGCAATAAGGGTTAAGATGTTAATTCTACATAAAAGGTTTCCTGTGAGTGCTTTATCACATTACATTAACTTATCCTGAACAGCTGTGAGGTCAGCCTGTAAGCAGGGTTCTGATTGGCTCATGAAGAGAGGGTCATTAAGGTCTCCTTGTATTAGCATAAATCAGCCCCTTACCCCCCGGCTGTGAGCGTAAGTGCATGCCAAAGCCACTTTGACCCCAGAGGTGCAGGTTGATTTCAGAATAATAGTATCTCTTCCATATTTAAGCTGAATGTATAATTTAAAAGGGGCAATTTGGGAGAGCGACGCTTCATTATGACAACAGCTCGGAGACGGAGGGAGGGAGGGAGAGCAGAGTGGTTTCACAGAGAAGAGGGGAAAGCCGGGTCGACGTTGGCACTGCTGAAATATGCAGATGGTTGTGTTAACAAAGACATGCTGGTTATGTCATGACACAACAGTTGTTGAAAACGCTAAATTAAAGTATAGTAAGGTCGTGTACAGCTTCAGCAAAATAAAATATGTATGTGCTTACGTACGTTTTCTTTTGCAGAGATCCTTCACCATCTAAAGCAGATTCACAGTCTAAGCAGGTTTTGGGTTCAGGTAAACCCTCCACCTCTAGAGATGATTGGGTCTTGTGATAATGTGCTCTGAGTCACTTCATTTATTATTACTCATTTTACATTATATTCAGAATACCTAATTGCACTTTCTGAAACATTTGAAAGAAGGTTTCTGCAGTTTGACCAAGATAGTCAACCTGTTGTTTTCGCCAGTTTCAGATTCTTTATTTCTACTCCAAACGCCACTGAATAATAAATTGAATTATTGTAAAACACAATAAGAGTGTTGTAATGTTATAAATGTTATTATTCAGTACATTTATGTCGTTTTAAGTCAGTTCAGCACTGATTTTCTGGATATGTCAATACAAAACCTCAGATATCGGTATTGGAAGTGAAAAAAGTGGATTGGTGCTTCGCTATACTGTACATAAAAAAAAATACCCATAATGTTAACTGTATAATCAATGTTGCCTCTGATTGTAATCATTTTCTCACTTTGGCTCTCCAACACATGAAGGTGAATTGTATTTTCACTAATTTGTCTGGCACATCACATTTTTGTCTGTGAGATCAAGTCGTTTGTTTCTGCCATGGTGGTTTGTGATGCTGCTTCCTGCACAACACCAAAAGATTCTCCATGTTGTCCTGTTTGCACTTTGTACCTACAATCCCACCAATTAAACCGACCAAATCAAAGAATGTGGGTTGCTCGACACAAAAGCCAATGACGTTACGTTACTTATTAAACATCTCTTCCACTAAATACTATAAACTCAAAGAGCTGATTCAATATGTGGGGTTAAAGTTAGAAGTGTCCCAACACACCTTTTTCACTTCCACTACAATATAGTTTTAAGTATTGGTCAATGCAATATCAGCATGAATCTTACATACTTTTATTACTTATTTTGAAGAATGATATGTTAGAAAAGGCTTGATCAAGTGATACTATTCAAATAAAAAACAATAGCCAACAATATTCGCTATGAAAACAGCTGGCCCATTTATTATTAACCAGGGGGTTTGCATGTGGGGTAATTGTTTTTTGGCTGATTTTGGGCCAATATCCAATCTCGATACTGTATTGGGGCAACCGTAAATTTACTGCTGTTGTGCCTTTGGCATTCCAAGAGAGATAGTCACAGTTTTATTTTGACTGGTTTGTGTAAAGTGGCAGCTGCAGATGGTGTCTTTGACCAGCCGGTCTGGGGATGTAACGTCAAAGCAAACAGACCGCTGTCGTGCAATGCATCGTCATCTCTTGCTATTAACAGTAATAATGGGCAGGTTGTCCTAGAGAGTAAAGAAACAGAACTAGTCACTGAACTTTTCAGAAACTGAGGAGGTGTTATACATCATCAGGGTGATTAACCCTTTGAGATCTTCTGCCCTAATGAGCTGTCTGAGATGTGCCCTCTCATTGGGTCACATGGAGGAAGAAAAACAACAAGGGAGAGAAAACTCCTGCTGAGATGCTTTGACTGCAGTGTCATTGCATGTGTGTGTGTGTGTGTGTGTGTGTGTGTGTGTGTGTGTGTGTGTGTGTGTGTGTGTGTGTTTTGTGTGTGTGTGTGTGTGTGTGTGTGAAATTTTAACTTTGACAGTGGTGTGTACAACTGTCTCCACACCAAGGTGGTTGCTGTGCTCAGCGCATCAAGGCCAAATTATCATGTGACAAGAAATGAGTCTTTGTAAAAAGACTTTAGTGGTTTAGAAGGAAAGGTGGTGTCAATTAGTTTCGGAAATATACATGGGAAATTGCAATCATTGTCAATTTACAAGTCTAGTATATATAAAACGGAAACAAAAACTTGAGCTAATGGTGAACAAATGGCCGCATGGCTACAATTAGCTTATATCTCAGTTCTTTTAAATCCATGCAAAATTTTACTTTAATAATTTTATAGTACATTTTTCTATAGTAGCCATTTATAAGACGTCCAAGTAAATTTGTATGCTTAGTCTTTATAAAGATAACTGCAAATTCTAAGTTTTGGCTTATCTTTTCTCTTGTGAAACATTATGTGTTTTAGGGAGCCCCCTGGTGGCTTGAGGCTATCTAGGTTACCTACACCTTGAACTAGTCTGATCTATATATTCACTTGTTTGGTCCAGACCAAAAGTGGACTTTATTTTTTCCATTTGGTGCGGTTTGCTTTTACAATGTGTGTTTTTGCATGTCGACTACACTTTGCAAACAAAGGTGGGCATCACTGCTTCAATTGGATGGAAAGGACAGCTGCAGGACAAAGCACAGAAAGAAAACAACCTTTGGAAGTCCTGGTTGCTGCATTTGGGGTGATGGAGGAGTTGATCCTGCAAACAGTGTGTTGCCGGTTTGATGTCTGCCTCGGTTGTTGTGTATGGGAACGGGTAAACAACTGAATGTATTATGAAGTGTGTTGATAAAACGCTGTACAAGTACAGGCCATTTACCATTTCTGTTTTTGCACATTACAACTGCACCATCCTTTTGAATGTCAAGAGCAGCTAATTCAACGCCTGTTTCATGATGAGACTAGATGCTCTGCGTGCTCTGACCCACAACATGTTGGTAGCAGCATCGCTAAACAGAAAATGGCAGATAGGGAACAATTAGAGTAGAAGACGCTAATCTTTATCACGTTATCCAGCAGTGGTGACTCGCGAAGTCCAAAAAGACGCATTTCCTGTATTTGGTTTGGATTGAACCAATCTGTACTCACACCAGAAGCGAACCGTACCAGAATTTGTTTGGAAGCGGACGGAGACGCCTCAAAAAGTGTCTCTTGTTAAGAAAATATATTTAAAATAAACCACCTTTAAAATTTAACATGACTTGATTGAAATAGCCTAATTATAGTTTTAAAATTTATAACTTATTCTTGCCTATTGACCTTTATTTTGCTTGTAGTTAAGGCAGATTGTTTGCCAAGATCTCTGTCCTTTGCCCTTTGTCTGGTTGGGAGACAATCAGTAGGACGTTCCAGCTTTTCACACTGATCTGTGAAAGCCATAAACCAGCAGGAGATCAGGAGAAGCTTTCCTTAGACAATGGGAACAAATGGCTTTAGAAAAAGAGTCAGAGACAGGTCCTGGTTGGATGAGCAAAGATATGCCTTATTTGAATAAATTAAAGAAAAGAAGATAAAACTGTCCACACAGAGTAACAAATTAGATTTTGCTCTTTGCAAATTCTCCAAGGACGTTCTTGCTTTCTGTTTGTCGTTTACATCTTTTGTCTTTTCCTTTTCTCAGGTAAATTCATGTGTTGCTTGTGCTCTGAGGTTTCTGATGTGTGATGTGTTTTTCTGGTGATCGTATGTATCTGTCTTGAATAAATGCTGATTATTGTGACGCTCTCATCTCTGTGTGGCTTTTGTTTCCATGCATGGAATCATTGAATCCAGGAGCATAAGAGAATAAAACGAGCCAGAAGTTAATGATTTTATTCTCTTAATACTCTGGTTCCAGATGTTTGGACCGAACCTGGGCTCGCTTGAGTGGATTCACACCTGCACAAACAAAATAAACAAATCTCAAACTCTGATAAAAACCTAGGTCTTAGTTTGATTAAAATGAACTCTGGCGTGGTTCGAATGTCAAGCGCGCTGGAGACCGCTCCGAAATCAGGAAGCAAACCGCAGTGCAGGGCATTCTGGGTAAATGCAACCAGAACAAACAAAAGAGTCAGAAGCTGGAGGGAGGAATGGCATTTATCACTTCAGTCTAATGGTGGAAGATTTTCTTCAAAATCTCAGATACATTTAATCCAAAAGCCATCGGTTGCTTCTTTCATATGGCTCAGAAAGCCAACATAAAATGTACTGTGCAAGCTCCTTCAACGTTGGTGCAATAAAATGTTCTTTTAATTTGAACCGAAAGAGAAGAGCAGAGGATGAAGGAAGGGCTGGTGGCAGCCAGCTCAGTTCCAATGAGAGTCTGGTCTCCAGAGTACAGGCAGCAACATCTACGCAGGTGAAGCACCCAGAGAGGGGGCTGTGTGTGAGCGAGTGAGATGGAAGAGAGAAGGACGACAGGGAAAATGCAATTCCAGATTACATGTGCTTGTGGTGCAGCGTGGGTGGGCATGTGTTGGAGTAAGTGAGGGAGCATGTGAAAGGGATAGACGGAGAGAAGAAGAGACAGAGAGAAAAAGAGAGAGGACTGTGTTGGTGGAAAAATAAAAAGCATGATGGAATTCCTACACAGTGATGCATTTGTCAAATCGTGAGATGATCACATGAAAGCACCGGCGCTCATAGCAATAAATTAAACACAAACACAGACACAAATAGTATTGTAATTAAAGCAGTGGGAGTGATGGGAACAATGTCTTCGCTGAATCTTCTACTTTGTATATCACCTAGCAACTGCTATATCGAAAGTTTTATGACGCCGATGGACGCAGACGTGTTAAATTATAGTTATTTGGTGTACCGATTCACGGGGTACGCCACTCACACGGCGGTTACTGTTGTTATTTGGAGAATGTGTTAGCACATCACGACGCAACAATGTCATTTTTTGACAAAATATATGAACATATTTACCTAAGTTACTCCGTAAAATCTATCAAAAGGGGCTCACAAAGAGGCTGTGATATTGTTTTAGTAAAAAAAAAAAAAAAAAACAATAATTGCTTTTTAAGTGTAGAATTACATGTACTTTGCTAAACTTTTGATATATTTCAATATGGGTAAATTCTAATAAAGTTTGTTTTTTTGCCCAATATCAGGTGCAGAATTATGTTCCACTTTTGAAAATGAAATCTTTTTTTGGTCCTCAGATGAGATGCTGCTGGATGGGATGTGGAGGAAAGAGAGAAAAACAAGGCTGTTTATATACAACTATGTTTACCTTCTTAAAGGAAACTCAAATTTCACCTATTAGGACATACATTATAAAACTGCTCTCATAAACCTGGAAAGTACAGTAATTTAAGAATTCAAAGGTTAACTAAAAAAGTAGCTAAAGCAAACAATTTATGTTGCAAATGCTAAACCAGAAAACCTTATGGGAATACTACAAAACTGCAGTTTGTTTTATGAGTAAGAGATGTTTTTGTTGGACACACTAGTAAAAAAAACTACCTTTAAACAGCCAAAAAGAGCAATTAGCACCAATACGGAGTTATTCATACTTTTAAGGAAAAGTCTGGTTTCATTTACATGGAAATATGTAAATTACTGTCAATTAAAATTTTGCATTGTCAAGGATCAGAAACATCCTTGACACAGAACAGCAACTTGCTAAACTGGTAGCTGTACAAAAAAAAAATCTAATATTTTCTTCGATCAAATGAATTTAATTATTTTTAAAAATTGCAAAGCTTTATTTAAAAAATAAAACAAAGCACACACACTAAGGGATTCAGCTCTGTTCACATGCAGAGATTGATAAACAGAACTCAAAAGACTAATGTTAGCAGAGAAGACTTGATAACGAGGTGAAACGTATTGAATAAACTTTTCTTTGCTTGACCGAGTCCTGATTTTAAATATGTAATGAAGCACATGTGTTTTGCTTTTATTCTCATATTATCAGAAGATAGTACTGATATTTTGGATCGACTACATGCGATAATGTTATAGTCTGGTACATTTTCAACTTCAGTGATTTTCATTTCCAGATGTCTTTCAATTTGCAACATCAAATTGGTTTAGAAATGTGACTCTGATGCAATTTAATCAATTCATTGACTTTATTCTATTTGTGGCTGAAGGTAAAACTTCTGTGGTCTGACACAAACCATTGAGGTGGGCTCTGCTCCCGTCTGGTCGTTCTGATTGGTGTGTTTACATCTGTGTGTATTTAGTGCAGTCTGCTTTGTAAATCCGGTGCAGAAATAAAAATAAAATGTTGCTATGGTCACAAGAAAGCAAATGAAATCCTTTACTTGTTTAATATGAAATTATTTCATAAGTTATTCCCAACTGAAAGAACAGAATTTGCAAACACAAATTTCATTAATAATTTTTCAAAATGCTGATTTATTTTCTTAAACCTTTTCAATAAAGTTCAATAATACAAAAAGAAAGGGAGGGGGGGTATTTTTGTGTTTGTTTGAGGTAATGAAAATAGTCAAATTTACAACATTTACAGTTGAGAGTTTATTTGATTTTTATTTACATTTATTTGATTTTGTCTCAAATGTCCAAATTTTAAGTTTTCATTTGAATTCCTTCACCGAGACGCAATGCTGCAGTCTAAGTACTCGCATGTGTAGCATATGGCTGCTAGCGTGAGGCATATTTAAGTGTGTGTGTGGGAGTGTGTGTTTATGTTAACTGCTGCCCATCTGAAAGCCAAGTGCTGGTCTTTCGTCCTCTAATTGCCAATTAACAAGGGCCCATTTAATTGCAGTGGTTTGGGAGGGCATACAATTAGCACTGGAGCTGAACCAAGCCGCGCGCGCGCACACACACACACACACATACACACACACACACACACACACACACACACACACACACACACACACACACACACCACACACACACACACACACACACACACACACACACACACCGCTCTGTCTTAATGAGCTGCATTCTGTCCTTCCATTTTCTTGGCTTGTTCTCTCCTCCTGCCCTCAACTCAATCATCCCTCACACAAGGACACGCCTTCATTTAGCAGAAGCTCTCTACATATTTCACCCCCAGAAAAGCCCTTTGTCCTTTTCATGTTTTCTTTTTTCCAAAGATGACAACAATCATTTCTAATTTTTCTCTGTGAAATCCTGTTTTTACATACCTGCCCTTTCATTGTTTGTTTTTTAGCTGCTAATTTTCTATGTTTTCTTTATTTTTTTCCCCATCCAGGTTCTTTTAAGGGGATGTGTAAGCAGATAGACCACTTCCCAGAGGATGCGGACTATGAGGCAGATGCTTCAGAGTACTTCCTACGTGAGTTCTCTCCCTTTCCTCCATATTTGTGTTTTATTCCACGGTTTTATTTATAAGTGCCTCGACTATTTCTTTCAGAAGAAGGAGGTTTGGTTTTTTTTGAAAAGTGTCCATATCCATAATCAACTTGATGAAAATCCATCAACAAACTTTAATGTACGTTATCCTCCAACTGAAACGTTTTTATCTGAAATAAAAACAACTGAAAAGTGGGACAATTTATATTTAGTCCTCTACCCAGATAAATTAAATTGACTTTAATCAATCACCTTTGACGATTTGACAATTATCTATTTTTACTTATCTATTCTGTCATACACTTCTGCTTGTCTGATAATGTGATCCAGAGCTAATTTTTCCATTTCGCACTTTAGCATTTTTTCTAACTTTGAAAATGGTTGTCATTGACAGACGGTTCAGTTTAGCTCTTTGGCTTATTTCCAGTAGCTTCCAGTAAATACAATGTTGATATTATGTTTTAACATTAGGAGACCTAATGTTAGTAATTCTGCAACAGACTGGTGACCTGTCCAGGGTGACCCTTGCCTCTCGCCCGGAACATTAGCTGGAGATAGCCAATAGCACCTCCCGACCCCATTAAGGGTCAAGGGTGTATAGAAAAAAATGGATGGATGTTTGTAATTAGTGTTTTAGCAAAAAAAAAAAAAAAGCAAACACCCCAGCCAGGTCAGGGAGAGCCTGGTGAAAACCAGACCCTTATTCTACGCTTCACTTCATACAGCGACTCTGGACCCTGGGCTATTAAAACGATCGCTTCCTGGAGGCGTGGATTCTGTTGAGGTTTTAAATTTTACCCAGCTGCTAACGTTTGCCTGTGACGTTTCCATCAGTTTGACGCATTGAAGCTTACCTGAAATTGCCCTCGCAAAGGAGAAGTGCCGATCCAAACGAGGTGGCTGTTCATGCTCATTCAGTATTTGGAAGAGTGGCTAACAAGGACAGTTCGGCTTAGTTCGCTTCCTCTGCTGCTAAAACTACAGAAAATTGACATCACTGCTCTGTTTGGGCTTTCCCCTGTTGAAGAGGATTTCTCCAGTAGAATTTCAACCCGGCATATCATAGAGCTAGTTTTTACAGCTATCTCTGAAAAGCTCCCAAAGCTCTTTTAAATCAATAATGAAACTGAGGATTTCAGAATTGATGCTAACAGATGCTCTTAAACCAATAATTTTCGCAAAAGTTCTTCAAAGCAAATGTCACACTTTTCACATTAGCAAAATGTACAGAAAACAATCCATGTTTTATCCTCATAACCTTTTACTAATCTGGGTTGTTTTTTGTTTTTTTTACACAATACCCTATTAAATATTTCTTCAAATACTTTTACTGTGAACGATAACTGGTGAGGTGAAATCAGAGAGAAGAAGAGGTAAAAATCAGAGCAGGGAAGGAGGAGGAGGGGTGAAACGGAAGAGTAAGGATGAAGAGAAGGTCACTGATCAGTGAAGTGTAGGAGGTGGAAATGGCACAAAAAAAGAGTGATGAGGTCTTCAGACTGGATACAGAAGGAAGGGGGCAACGGAGGAAAGAGAAAGGACTGCGGGAGGAAAAGGTTAAAGAGGTGAAGGACTAGGAGTAGGGCACCAGTTCGGTGCTGTTGCTCTCCCAGTGGCTCACCAATTAGGACACTTACTTCTATAAATACTCTAGGCTCTGCAAAGTGGGTCACATGTCTCCCTCTCCTCCTTCCTCCCGTATGTCTCTCTCAACCTCCTTTCGCTTTTCTTTCCACCCATCTGTCTGTCCATCTCTGGCGAGGCCTTCAAGCCCGTCTGGAAGGAGCCGGATGGAGACGGTGAGGTGGAGCACGGGAAGATGGCGGAATAAGAGAAATTTAGCAAAACTTTAGAAACATTTTTTAGAAACTTTTTGAAAGTTAAAAAAAAATAAAAGAATTTTCACCAGACCAAAACAAAAAACCATCTTCCTACCGCTTCTCGTCGTCGTCTTCATCGTTCCCACCGGTAGTAACATCTGGTTGTTAATCACATGACTATGTGAGTCGGTTCTGTGAAATACAATCATTTTTATACATCTGAAAACCACCTCAAAAATGTTTCATCAAAAAATTTGAGTTTTTTACTAAATTGTTTCCATTAAGCAAATTTATTTTCATGGTTCCAATTTGCGCAATTATAATATCAATGGAAACGCAGCTACTCTCTAATTAGTAGTTCAAGAAAGGCTGACTCAGCTGAAAATGGACTGAAAAAGAAGTTGCATGCTATTTTTAGGGGTGCTAAATTATTGTTCTAGTGAGGATGTAAGTTGTTCACATCAACTATTAATCTGGAAACTTTCTTAAACTGCCACGCAAGTTATAGAAGATGGTAGTTCAAATAAGAGAAATAACTTGTGTTTTTGTTTTATGATTTCACTGAAAATTCTTCACAAATTGCAGTTTTGTTACGACAGATGTTTTTTCTACATGAAGAAGCTACTGCATAATAATTATTTCATTCATTAGTAATACAACCTATTAGGCACTAAGACACAGACTTTCAGCCTCTTTCTTATTCATTCCTTCTATCTGCTTTCCTCCCTGAGACGTCTTTGATCACGAAATCAACGCTGAAGCATGTCTTCAACAGTAATAATAATCTCAATGAAAAGAAACAGCCTTTTTTGTTACTGATAATTAAATGAAATGTTCAGTTATGGAGTTTTACACAACATTTTCTCGTTCTGCAATATTTATATACGAGAACTCGCTGTTGAAACTGCACCATTACTACAAAATTGTGTTGTTTTGTAGATTTTTTTAGGACTACATTGCTTTAAAACGTTGTATGTCCAAGACGTTGCATGTCGCTAACAGATTAAGGATTACGTGTTGAAACTACCTGGCAACTATCAAACCGCTTTCAGTCAAAAATTTTAAGAAACAAATAAATAAGCACAGTTTATCACTTTCAAGTATTTTAAGCATTTTCTAAAAACCTTATGAGAATATGCAATGGCATAAAACATGGCTCAGTTGACTAAGGAAATGAGAAAGGCAACTCTCATAAGACAATGAAACAATGTAAGAAGCTCAGAAAAAAAATAACAGTTCTTATTAACTTTTATTTTAAATGACGTGTCACATGTTATCCATATCTTCTCATAAAGCAAAGAATTACACCAATCAAGTTCTTGTTATAACTGCAGACCAGTTTTGCAAGTTTCCACTGTTATCTTAAGGAGTTGGATTCAATGAGCTCCATGTCTTTGAGGTTGGACATTACAAATTACCTGTAGAGCAGATTATGGTTAAAAAAAATGAAATAATCATATGAATGTTTTGAGGGTTTTGTTTGTTTTTTTTTTTGCAGTTGTTTATAGTTAAAATTTGAATGATAAATACAATTTTTACAGAAGCGTCTAACTGCCAGAAATAGAAACTAAATACAGGAGGAGTACCATTTTGTTACAACAAGAAGCTTTCTCATTTTAATATAGATGTAAAACTCGTGTTGCATCTCGTTAAAACCAAAACATGTCCTCCTTTTAAAATGGCAACACCTTATGGGATGCTTGGAAGGAACAGAGAGAAGTCGGAGAGAGGACCTTCATGCCTTTTTAAAAAGTCGTACAGTGTCAGAAGAATTGGACTTTTTTTGTTGTAAAAACAAGAAACGTTCTTGTTGTAAAAAGACGAAATGCTTTGAGTTTTACGTATTGTTACAAAGTGGAACTTCAACGAATATTAATGAAAAATTCATGTATTTCAGTGACTCACAAGTTGTGATAAATTCCAGTATCAAGTAAAAAAAACTGCAACCAGCTCTAACATGGTTAATATCATGCGGATCCTCCTTTCAGTCTCGCTCTGGCATTAACGCGCCTCATCCAAAGCGTTGAAACATTTCTGAATCTCCAGTTATGAAGACACTGCAGCAGGTCTGGAAATTCAGAAAAAAAAAATTCACATCCCTGAACGTGGCTGACACTTTCAGAGAAAAACAGGAATGTGATAAATCACAAACAATGCGACCATGTTAGTCGGCGACCGAAACGGTAGCGGATCACTGTGACGTTAAAAGCTGGAAGCTGTCATTCAGTTTGAATTCTTCATCTCCTCTCGTTCTCTCATTCTCCGTCTCTCGCGTTGCCCCTGGGGTCTCTTCAGTCTCCCCTCACCCCACCTCCTCCTCCTCCCTGCTCCTCTCTTGGTGAATTTGCATGTGTGGTTATGTAACAGAGAGAGCAGCCAGCCTTCATGCTGCTGCAGTTCTACTATGAGACACAGCCATCCTTCGTTTCAGTGTGTTTGACCTTACGTTTGACCTTTTGGTCTTTAGCCTCAACAGCGAGTGCTCTCCCGTTGCATCGTCTACACTAGAGCGCTGCGATTAGATTCACCGGCTAATTGTGCAAATTGGAATTAGGAAATTAAATTTGGTTTATGGAAACACTGTAATTTTGAAAGAAAATCAGTTTTTTTGATAGGTTTTTGCACTAGGATGAGGTGGGTTTTTATGGCTGTATCAAAATTGGTGTACTTTGCAAAATTGTAATGGAGGCACATTGTTTCGCATCAGGGCCGGCCCAAGCCTTCATGGGCCCCTAAGCAAAATTTGGTTTTGGACCCTCTAGTTTTGCTAATATTGTGGACTGGCTGCAATCAACAGTCAGATTATCAGATCATTCAAAAACCCATCAAACTTATTGCATCTCTGACATTACATCCTATAACAACGTATAATATAGGATACATGTGTTGGCCCATTTATAGGCCCATTTATCTGCGCCGATTTCCTTAACTTTGGGGGATGGGTGATCGGCCGATACTTACATGTGAAGCCAATCTTATCCACCTCAGCAAAGGTTTAAAGATCAGCCTCTGTTCTCTTTGTGAATTTGTGTGTTTTTGTTGATAAAATCACATAAAAATCATAACTAAAAAAAAAAAAAATCACTTCCACTTAAGGGGCCCCCTGGCAGCCTTGGGGTCCTAAGCTGCTGCTTAGTTTGCTTATACCTTGGGCCGGCCCTGTTTTGCATCATACATGTTGCGTAATCAACAACTAGTACTGGTGAAAAAGACAAAGATGACCCGAAGCAGAAGGATGTTTTTTTTAACGATTCATCGTTTGAACAAATCTATTCACAAGTGATTTTAATTGCGGTTCTTGGTTTTTTGACATTAATGGAATATGGGCAAATTTTAGCCTACATTTTCAGTGGCAACACAGTTAATATTAGTTTGGTCTGGAAATAAGAAACATCAAAACCTTGAACAAAGTGACAAACGATTTATGGATATATCTTTTTCATCAATATATACATCTCCAAAAAACTAATTATGTTGTAATCTAAGAACAAATTATGCTTGAACGTTAACAAAGCAAATTCCCAATAAAACACTTCTCTGTTTTGCAGCTTTTGTTGACAGAAAACAAGAAGTCTGGAATTTTAATAGTTTCTTTATTCAGAACCTACTTTTAATAAACAGACTGTGTTTTATTATGAGACAGATGTGCTTTATCTAGAGACAGAATGCCTTGTTGTATGGAGATTGTGCAAAATCTGGCAATAGTAGAGATAAATAAAAGGCTTGAAAAAGTAATTTATGTGCCAAATATTGTATCCAAATAATGTACTTTCCCAACTTATCTGATTATAAAATGTGACATATTTTTGACATTTTTAATTATAATTTATATTATTTTGTTATTTATTTAGTATTATATATTAAATATCATTTTAATTATATTACTTTTACTTAATTTTCCATTTTTTGAAATCTCTCATTAATTTGTTTACTTTCTCCTTATTTTTTCTCTTGCCATTATGTTTTTAATAATTTTTTCTTTGTCAAATTTCTTTATTTTATCCTAATTTTTCATATTCTCTATTCAATTTGTGCCACTCAGGAACAAGCCTGCTCAGGTGGACTTTAGTCCAAAGTCATGTCCACTTTGTATGGAAATGTTGGCATGTTGTCTGGACAAGAGGTCATTTCAGGTCCATAAGGACGGAGAGCGTCCTGGCTGCTATTTATTATTTTTTTTCTTTTTTGGCTTACAATGTTCAGAAATAGTCAAGTCAAGTATTTACTAAAATGAATATGGACATTCTAAAGTGCAAAGTTATTCAGATGTACAGATTGAGGGATTTTCATAAAATTTAAGCACAGATGTTAATGCTGGAGATAAAAAATATGTTATTATACATAAGATGTTTTCAGATTTTTATTTTTGGGGGTCGAGGTGTGCCTGTTTCTGGGAATTGGAGTCCTGCATTGGGATTTGGATCCCAACCTAAATGTCATGGGAACGGGCTGCTTTAAAATCGCTGCAGGCGGCAAAGGATGGCTTAAAATAGACACCGGGTCACAAGATTGTAGAAGGATTTGGATGGAGTACAACTGAGGGAGTTAAGAAAATTAAGGTGCAACAAAGTAGCATGATCAAACATGACTCTCATATCTTTCTATGTTCTGAACCATTGTTTTGTATTAGTGTTCAGCAATTTCAAATTTAGCCCATTTTTTTAAAATGTTTCTCAGGGGAGTTAAGTTTTTGTGATATTGTTTTATACATTTTCTTGTTCTTTCACACATAGATTATTCTTGCTTTTTGGCCTCTGTTTTAATAAGAATCTGATTTAAAGCCGAGATTTTTGTTGAATATATCTTATTAAACTGCAACACAGCATTCAGTGGATCCTCCTTTGAATGACTGACATTTGCTAGCTGCTTTGGATGAAAGAGACGTCTAAATGAATGTAACGCCATGTAGCATTCATCCTGGAGACAAAAACTAGGCTGTAACAATTTTAGACTGTTGAACAGATTGTTTAAAAAAATTCATTCAAAAACTTGAGAAACGGAATGAGAGAAACAAAACAATGTTCATTAGCATCTTCTGAAAAATGGTAAATTTGTTGGGGTGTCGTGTGTAAGAATATATATTCTGATATATAGATAATAAGCCGATACAATGTTCAATAATTTCATCAAACTTTGATCCAGGACCGCACAGCATTCTGGGGAATCCAGACAGAGGAAAGGCTTTAGCTGCTCAAACTCCTCCAACTTGAGGGATCAGCTCGCTCTCTGGTTACCTAGCAACAACCTGTGATTAACCGATGCAGCAGTAGTTTCATGTTTGTCCAATGTGCCTCATAACTGCATAAAAATGTAAAACAAACGTTGTGGGGTTAAACTGTGGGTTAAACAGGAAAGGTTGTGACCCCAGTATGTCTGTATTTGAGATATTTAAAACAAAATACTGGTTAATATTTATCGATATCGGCGGCTATAACACCCTTTGACCATTACAGGTTTTTAGTCATATTGTCCGGCTGTATTTTTGCTGTATGTCTCTCTCTCTACTCATTTCCAGTCTGTCAGTGAAGGCCAAGAAAACAAAAAGGTATCCATTATTAATCCAGTGATTTCCAGATGAAACTTTTGGTCATACAAATCCCACTGAACGAAACTTGGCGAAAACAAACTTACATCTCAAACATCTGCTCAATCCTAACATCTAAAGCTCACAAACCAGAAACCAATAGAGAAAAAGAAAAAAAAAACCTGAAGACTCCCAATTTGCCCCCAAATCGCCGAAGCAGAAGCGGTGCGGCTGTGTTTCTCTTTGTGTTGCTAAAATTAGAAAGCTGGATGCTTGTTGAAAATGCTAATGTTTCGGGTCAGGATAGTAGGAAACACGTGACGTCACCCGCCCTCCCTCACCCCCCTCTGATGACGTCATCTGACTCATTTCTGCTTCTGCTGCTATTTTTGGTTCCCAAGTCCTGACATTGGGGGCATATCACGATTTACATGAGTAATATGGCATGATAATGACTGGCAGGCTGTGTGAACTCCTCCGTGTGTGTGTGTGTGTGTGTGTGTGTGTGTGTGTGTGTGTGTGTGTGTGTGTACTATATTCATTACAAAACGCACAACATCTGCACATATTCAACCAGGCACATGGAAACGATGGTCGGCGTACAGCACTCGTTCTGGTTACTTTCTTCCATTCCAGTAAGATCGGTGACACGATTCCGTGCTTCTCAACCTTGCATGCATCTGCACACACACGCGTGCGTGGAGAGCTGCTCCCTTGAAGTTGTTCGCCGAGTTCCTGATCCCACATGTTCTTTGCTGCTGGGTTCTCCTTCGTGGGCGAATTATGTATGTGTGTGTGTGTGAGGGAGAGAGAAAGAGTGCGCATGTGGCAGAGCGAGCCGTTTGTTCCTGCATGAGCAACGTGCAGTGTGTATAGGAAACACCCCACTTTAGAGAGTGAGTGAGTAGGTGGTAGGTTGATCGATGAATGTGTTCACTTTGTAGCTTGTTGAGCGAGGTTGAGTTTCTGTGTGTGTGTGAAAGATAAAGTAATAGGAGGGTTTATGCACGATGGATTGTGCATACACATTAAACTGTGGGTTTGTGTGAACCTGGGGAGCTCCCATGGCAATGTCCACCCCCGCCTCCATAATTCAGCAACAATTACAAGGCTCCCCTTCGCTGCAACTAATGAAACCATAAGTCACTGAGAGACACACACAAACAAACACACACCACTGCAGCAGAAGCATCCAGGAAGAGGGAGGAATAAAAGGACGATGGAAGGAGAAGGTGCAGGACTGACCTCTATTGTTGTGCTGTGGATCCATTGTATAAGTGTGGGTGTTGCTTAAAGTGAAACTCAACGTAGCAATTTATTTTAGGTTAAGATTTACAAGAAAAAAAAAAAAAAAAAACCCATTACTGAGCTGCTAAATTCTTCTTTTGACCATTAGGAAAATCATAATCAATAACAACCTCATTGAGATTTTCTACTCTGTCTTTTTGGATAAATAGACTTGACTTTTGATTAATTATAATAGACCTACTTCAAAACATCTCTGACTCATTAATCTCGTAATGTCCAAGGCGGGGAAATTGAAACAATATTACGAAACCAATTTCATGACAGTAAATAGTCCAGAGTTAGTCTCCATCATCCAGCCCCACGTTTTTATTACACGAGATACTCAATCACCTCACAGTTCTGTACGGTCAAAGCAGGAGCAGTATTTGGATGAAGTTTTGTTTTCCATGCAAATGGTTCGAACTTATAGGGCTTTATCAATCCAGAGAACCACAAAATGATTCATTCACACACACATTGATGCACCAATGGTGGCAAGATACTGGTGGCCATGCACCACCAGCACTACTGGGCCCTCTGGTCATCACAAACAGGCGAAGCAGGTGAAGTTTCTTGCTGAAGAGCAACTGGCAGCCTATCCATTACAAGGCAAATTCCTACCACAGCAGCCACCAACAATCATAAGACGACAAATTTGCTTTGAATCTTAGTTGCTTACCGCATCAAACATTTGGACACCATTTATCCGTATCCGCTATTTTTGAAGCATTTGTTCATTGACCTTGCCACTTATACAATTTAACCCTTGTGCGTGCGAGGACTGAGGCAAACGTAGAGGACTGGGTCAAATGATACAAGTTTTACGGGCAGGGAGTCGGTTGGACCCCATTTGTAAACACAAGGGTTAAGTGGCATCTCTGTCCTAATCCATAGAAATGAATATTATCTCAGCCACCTTCTGCAGATATGGCAGCTTCTGCAAAGACTTTCCATGATGTCATGGATCATCTTCACAGGAATGTTATAGCAGTCCTTCCAGAAGCAGACTTGTGAGACACTGACATTGTACAAGGCAGGTTCTTCCTCACTGAACCCACTGATGCATCTCTTTTTTGACCTCTACAGTGGTTCACAGTTAAGTTGGAACATGAAGAGGCCATTCCCAAACAGTTCCCACAAAGTTGGGTACATTGCTCAAAATCATGGAACACATTTTAAGGAACGAAGACGCCCAGTCAAATTCCTGAAAACAGCCCCACACCTTAAACTCCATGACTGTTGCCAGTCTTTAAACTTGACAAAGAAATCACACAAGTGTTGGTCTTCTGACAAATGCCAAACCCAGACTCGTCTGGTATACAGGTGCTGGTCATAAAATTAGAATATAATGAAAAAGTAGATTTATTTCAGTAATTCCATTTAAAAAGTGAAACTTGTGTATTATATTCATACATTACATACAAACTCATATATTTCAAATGTTTATTTCATTTAATTTTGATGATTACAAATGACAACATATTCAGCATATCAGAAAATTTGAATATTACTGAAGACCAATAAAAACAAAGGATTTATAGAAATGTTGGCCAACTGCTAACATTTCTATAACATGAAAAGTATGAGCATGAACAGCACTCAGTATTTAGTTGGGGCTCCTTTGGCCTGTATTACTGCAGCAATGCGGCATGGCATGGAGTCGATCAGTCTGTGGCACTGCTCAGGTGTTATGATAGCCCAGGTTGCTCTAATAGTGGCTTTTAGCTCTTCTGAATTGTTGGGTCTGGTGTATTGCATCTTCTTCTTCACAATACCCCATAGATTTTCTATGGGGTTAAGGTCAGGAGAGTTTGCTGGCCAATAAAGAACAGGGATACCATGGTCCTTCAACCAGGTACTGGTAGCTTTGGCACTGTGTGCAGGTGCCAAGTCCTGTTGGAAAATGAAATCTGCATCTCCAAAAAGTTGGTCAGCAGCAGGAAGCATGAAGTGCTCTAAAACTTCCTGGTATGTGGCTGCGTTGACCCTGGACCTCAGAAAACACAATGGACCAACACCAGCAGATGACATGGCACCCCAAACCATCACTGACTGTGGAAACTTTACACTGGACTTCAAGCAACGTGGATGAAGTGCCTCTCTTCTTTTCCTCCAGACTCTGGGACCTTGATTTCCAAAGGAAATGCAAAATTTACTTTCATCAGAGAACATGACTTTGGACCACTCACCAGCAGTCCAGTCCTGTTTCTCTTTAGCCCAGGCAAGACGCTTCTGACACTGTCTGTGGTTCAAGAGTGGCTTGACACAAGGAATGTGACAGCAGAAACCCATGTCTTTCATACGTCTGTGTGTGGTGGTTCTTGAAGCACTCACTCCAGCTACAGTCCACTCTTTGTGAATCTCCCCCACATTTTTGAATGGTTTTTGTTTCACAATCCTCTCCAGGGTGCAGTTATCTCTCTTGCTTGTACACTTTTTTCGACCACATCTTTTCCTTCCCTTCGCCTCTATTAATGTGCTTGGACACAGAGCTCTGAACAGCCAGCCTCTTTAGCGATGACCTTTTGTGTCTTGCCCTCCTTGTGCAAGGTGTCGATGGTCGTCTTTTGGACAACTGTCAAGTCAGCAGTCTTCCCCATGATTGTGTAGCCTATAGAACTAGACTGAAAGACCATTTAAAGGCCTTTGCAGGTGGTTTGAGTTAATTAGCTGATTAGAGTGTGGTACCAGGTCCCATCAATTTTGAACCTTTTCACAAGATTCTAATTTTCTGATATCCTGAATTTGAGATTTTCATTTGTAATCATCCAAATTAAACTAAATAAACATTTGAAATATATGAGTTTGTATGTAATGTATGAATATAATATACAAGTTTCACTTTTTAAATGGAATTACTGAAATAAATCTACTTTTTCATTATATTCTAATTTTATGACCAGCACCTGTATTTCCAGACAGAGGAGGTCTGATAGGTCAACCAGGAGAACATGTTTCCACTGCTTTGTAGTCCAGTGGCAGCAGGCTTTACACCATCCAATCCAACACTTGGCTTTGACAATGCAGGACTTGGCTCCACTTGTTCAGGCCATGAAACCAATCCCACAGGGCTGGTCAATAAAACCACAGTGATCTCTGTTGTGATAGACACTAGTCAGTTTTCTTTCCTATATCTTGTTGGATTTCTTTTCATTCATCTATCACTGCACACAACAAAGCAATGAGCTCGATGTGTCTCTGTAAAACACATTTAAAGGTGTAGTCAGCAGAGATTTACCAAGAAGAAATTATTCTAGTAATCAAACTGACCTAAACCAGAATAGCC
Organism: Poecilia picta; assembly: GCA_033032245.1. Classification (NCBI taxonomy): domain Eukaryota; kingdom Metazoa; phylum Chordata; class Actinopteri; order Cyprinodontiformes; family Poeciliidae; genus Poecilia; species Poecilia picta. The sequence continues at coordinate 28,578,370 of CM065353.1, read as the reverse complement.
AAACCAACTATGTATGTTTCTACAACTCCGACTTACACCATTTAGTCATATTCACTATGACTGATCAGAATTCAACACAGAGGCTCCAAAATAACTAAAAGTGAATTACTGACTCTCTTAGTCCAAAGTGTATGCTTCAGAAGGCTACAAACATACAACCGTACACTAACTTTTTTTAATTGGAATAGAAAAATATTTATCAGATTGCCTTACCTCCAGATTCTGTAGGTATGCATGAAAAGTTTGAGTTTGTATGCATAGCTGTGTGAGTGGCACAGTAGACTGTGGAAAGCTAGCATTATGTAAAACGCGACATCAATCAACAACCAGAAAGACGGAGTGTCAGCCTCCACGGCGGCCTCAAGGAGGCTTTAAAAGGAAACTAAAAACATACTGAGCGCGTCTCTTGATGCCGCTGCCATGCGGCGCATTCGCTCACAGCTCAATCCTCTCCGTTGTTCTGTGTCTGTGCCATGATGTGCTTGGTGGCAGGGTGTGCCTGGAGGCCCGCATATTTAAAAAAAAATTCCTCCTTTCCTCCTTTTAAACTGCCTTCCTTCAGCTTAAAGCACAAGTGCAAAGAGAGCAGGAAGAGACGGTGAGACAAAGACTGCTGGAGGCAAAGCAGCTTCACAGAGAAGAGAAGGCCTGCAGTCTTTGTGCTCATCCTCTCGTCTTCCCCTTTGCCTCTGCTCTCATATTTCTCTTTAATATGCAGGGGGTTCTTTTATTTATTGTTTAGAATCACTTGTATTTTCACAATTTCAGGATTTTTCACACATTTTCTTTTAATTTGTCTGTTTTCTTAAGCGTCAGTTCAGGCACCTGTTCATACAGGTGCTAGCTTTGGCAAGTCAGAATGAATTTGCATGATAGATTTTCAGGTCTGTCTACATCCACTACTAATACAAATCCTATCAGACGTGAGGACAGGGGCTTGGAAAAATATTCATGCTCTTTAATGTTTCCGCTTTTGTCACCTTGCGGCCACATACTGGAGTTTTGTTTGGAATTTGACTAATAAACAAACATGAATCAGTACATAACTATAAAGTTTTTCCAAAATTATGAAAAGTCTAGTATGGATTTGTTTTCATCCCCTTTAAATCTGACTCCTAAATAAAATCTAATGCCACCAACCGTCTCCGGACGTCACCTAACCGATGAAGTACATAAGTTATTCTAAGTAGGCTCTTAGGGCCTGGATTTTAACACGTCAATTCCGATTGATCAAATAATTATATTGATTTTGCGCAATAAATGTTAACAATTTTTAAATAATTAGTCACATTAATTATTGCAAAAACACTGGTTCTTAGGGGAACCTTTGCATTTCCGGTACGCTCGTAAATCTGACACACAAGCAACATTCACAAATAGCGATTCACGACAAAGGGTCCATTTTTACTTCAAAAAAATACAAGCAAAACCTGATTGGTAAAAATGTTCGACTTTTGAAACTCAGAAATTTCAATGCCTTTTTTAGAGATTAATGTCAAAATTTCAGAGTTCTTCTTCTTTAAGCATATTTTCAACTTTTGGAGCTCAGAAATGTATTCATTTTTTGCCAGATATTTACTCCTCTTTTCCCTTCTTCCCTTACATACAATTGCACTAATACGACGTCGGACAAATCTCTGGCTTGTACGCAGCAGTAAGGACTATATATTTTTTTGCGTCCCTCCAGGTGCTGTACGAGCCTCCAGCATCTTCCCCATCCTGAGTGTGATCCTCCTCTTCATGGGGGGGCTCTGCATCGCCGCCAGTGAGTTCTACAAGTCACGCCACAACATCATCCTCAGCGCCGGCATTCTGTTCGTCTCTGCAGGTACGCAGGGAGGAAGAGGACGAGTAGTGGGGGAGGGGTGATGACAGGAAAGGGAGGAAGGGACCGAAGGATGAGTAAAGGGCCAAGAGAAAATGAGAAATAAAGTTTGATGGATGAATTGACATTCTTGAGAGTAATAATGAACTCCTTTAAAAGTTAAAATTTATAACTTCGACAAGACGGATTAAAAATGCAGAGTAAAAGTTTAGACTTGATGCTGAAAGTTTACCGATGACCGTCAGCTGTCTGGGGTTTGGTCTACGTGTCACGAGTGCCTCAGGAAGAAACCATGCAGACAACGAGAGGGCAGGTTGCCATTTTCATTAACACTTCGTGTCTAACTGTGTGCTACGTTTCTAGGCCGTGGCCCACTGCGCTGCGCTACATAACTAGTTCTCGTCCGAGTTGAGAAGTCTGTGTTGTTCTGTGGTTTTTGCTGTGTCTGTCTCTCTTTCTCACCCTGTTGCTAGGCTCGGAGGAGGCCACTGGGATTGCACTCTAAAAATAAGGCGTCCCTGATACTCGTTTACTTTGATCCATCTCAATCAGGTCTTTGATAAATGAGGGAAACGAGAATTAAAACAACCTTTTATTTCAAGCACTGTTCTTTAGCTAGGTTTGATTTGTCATTTTGACTCCAGAACAGATTGAAAAGGTTTACAAAGGATGTGAAATAAAACGTTTTGTTTGTTGTTTTAGACATAAAGTGGCATGGCATGTTCTACCTAGAGCCGCACTCCGGCATCATGGATGGACCTAGCATTACATTGTATTGATTTGCATTCCTGTTGAGAGAAGGCTCTATCTGCTGAGATACAGTGATGTCGATGCAACGATAGAAACAATCCTAAATTTAAAAACAATTCCATCTTCTAGAGTTCTTTTTAAGTCATCCTTACTCTTTATTTTTCCATTAAATGTGCATTTTTCACATGAATTAGAAGATACAGACACAATGTAATTAGCTATAAGTAAAGGGCAAAGACATATTCATAGGTCAGAAATTTTTAATATTGAGAAATATATTTTACATTATAATCTTCTGCTCCTGCCATGAACAAACTTTATGGTAATCAAGACTATTTCTGCTCAGATGTGTTTTCCACAGATAGCGTCTTGGTGACAGTTTGGTTTTATTTGTCAAGGAATCAGCCTTAATCAGCATCAAGCAATGTAAATGTGCCCAAGTTAGCAAAAATAAGCTAATTTTCCTTGATAGTGACTTTGGCAGTTAAAACCAGCCTAAAAATTAAACTTAAAATCACACATTAAATGTAGTATAATGTGTAACTTAGAAAGAGACAAAGGTGAGTCCTTTGTTTCACAGAACAGTTGTGTTGATGCTGAGATTCAATTACACACACATGGACTCTGTTTACTACTTGATATCTGAAACCAGTTGGTTGGCGTAGGCATTTTATTTTGGGTTATAAGCTTATACTTATACACGACACTTTCAAATTTCTATTTAGAAAATCTTAAACTTTACAGCTTTAAACTAGATTTTGTTTTATAACAAAAGATGAGAAAGATTGTTGTATTGTGGCAAAATATGAAGTGTTTGAACACTTACATGTTCTACAAACTTCTGCAAATCTAGTAATGCACTAATGCCAGAGCTAATTTTTTTTGTTTTTTTGTTTGCTAACTTTAAAAATATTTAGTGAATTTAGCTCCCCCCTGCCCCCAACACCCCAAGTTATTTTCTGTGGATAAATTCTAAAGTGCTGATTTACTTTTAGTATTAAAATCTGTTAAATACTATGTTGGTATAGCACGTTAGTAGAACTAAGGTCTAGTGTTTTATGGTTAGTGCAACTAGCTTTTTAGCTAGCGGTGGCTACTACTGAATACTGTATTAGAAGAAAGCTTCACTTGTTAATACCACTCAAAGTATAGCTGGACATTCTATAGCAGGGGTTCTCACACTTTTTCAGCATGCATTGGAAAAAGTCAAAACCCCCACTACATGCTACCAAAATACTATTTATTTATCTGAAGAATTTGCTTACAATTATATTGAGAATTCTTTATACGTTTCATTTCATATGAAAGTGAAAGGTTTTTGTCTAATTACATGGTCCAGCTCCCCCACTTACTTGTATAACCATTCTTAAATTTAAGAGAAAAACCCAGGGCTAAAAATTGGAGGTTACTCACTAGCCAGCCAGTTCTGCTGCATTTAGCATCGTTGTTTGTGCATGCGAAGTCAGTCAAGTGTTATAAAAAGGCTCTTCTTCTTAAGTTATAATGGTGGTTGGCAAACAATTAAAGGAAACTTTACTACCACCAACTGGTAAGGCTGTATATCAATCAACAGGATGGAAGATAGTCTATTTTATTATGTCATGTGATCTAACCAAATTTCCCTGACAATGAACTTGTAAATTGCCATTGCGCTATAGAGCACCCCTCTTCTATTGCCCACAGAGATTAACTTATTTTCTTAATACAGAAATGTGTTTGGATCTTTTCTGAATTTTATTGATTCAGTTTTTACTCATTCTCCTTTCCAGGACTGAGCAACATCATAGGAATCATTGTATATATATCAGCCAACGCCGGTGACCCTTCAAAGAGTGACTCCAAGAAGAACAGCTACTCATACGGCTGGTCCTTTTACTTTGGCGCCCTCTCCTTCATCATGGCCGAAATGGTGGGTGTGCTAGCGGTGCACATGTTTATCGACCGCCACAGAGAGTTGCGAGTTGGCGCACGAGCCGCAGACTACCTCCAAGGTGCTGCCATCACGCGCATTCCGAGCTACCGTTACCGCTATCGACGCCGCTCGCGCTCTTCGTCCCGCTCCACGGACCCCTCGCACTCTCGCGAGGCATCGCCGGTGGGCCTGAAGGCCTTCGGGACGCTGCCTTCCACCGAGCTGTCTATGTACACGCTGCCCAAGGGCCAAACGGGCACCCCAACAGCGACCTATAACTCTACGGAAAGGGACCACAACTTCCTACAGGTCCACAACTGCGTTCAAAAGGACCTCAAAGACTCAGCGGCCAACCGGCGCACCACACCTGTATGAGAAAAAGGAAGGCGGACCGTAGATTTTGGGGGAGAGTAGCAAATGAAAAAATGCTGGAGTAAAGAAGGGGAAACAGAGTTAGACTGGAGGGGAAAACGGGGGTGGGGGTGGAGTAGCGGAGGTGAGGTTTTGAGCACTTCAGAAGACCTCAGATAATCGTTGAGTTTCTGGTTAAAAGAAAAACAAGAAAAAACGTAAAGACGTAAAATTGCATAAAAAAAAAAAGAAACATGCATGATTTTCCCATGAACAATGTTTAACGAGTTTTAAACATGTTTGAGGGGGTTGATAAATCAGAAGGGGGGTGTCTGGGCTCTGTGGCTGTCTCAGGGCTCTGGATCCATGGAGTGGTAGGCTGGGCCAGACTGCCTTTATGAAGGTTATTATGGGTTTTTTTTCTCTTAAAGTCCTAATTAAAATCTACTGGGCGCACAATTCGCCCCTTTGGCCCAGCCTATGAAACTGCCCTTGCACTGTCATACCACACGCCCGCTTACACACACACACACACACACACACACACACACACACACACACACACACACACACACACACACACACACACAGTAGTCCCATACACCCCGCTCCTTTGTTGAGTTGGCGTTTCCTCTTGATTTCATTCTTTAATCGCATTAAACTGTGAACCTACTGCGGTTTGGGATTCAAGCAGGGAGCAAATCAGGCCGCATTAAAAAAAAAAAAGATCAATAAGTTACTACTGATCATATATAAATATATAAATATATGTTACTATATCATGACTAGCCTTCCCTGGTGCAAAAAAAATATACACGAGAAAAAAAAGTAAAGTCACTGAAGAGTTACTGTAGTAAAACTAAAGTCGTCATGCAAACTGAAACCAAGATGGAGGATTCAGCATGACTGGTTCATCTGTTGGACTTCTGCCTATTCAATAGAAATTGGTTAGTATTAGACACATTATCACATTTTTATGATAATAAAATTTTAAAAAATATATAAAAAAACATTTTGGAAGTCCACTAAAAAGAAAAAAAAAGAAAAAAGAAAAAAAACCCTGGCCGCCATATTTGTTCAGGGTTAACAGGTGAAAAGTTAACCTTTTTTTCCGTTGTCGTTTTTTTCTTTTTTTGTTTATTAATGTATCTATTTATTTACTTATTTATTTTTGGCCCCTCAAAGGGGTAGCGAGGAAATGAACTGTGTGGCGAGGGGAATACGTTTCTCTGCAAACTTGAAGACGACTGTGGACAATGAAACGCCACTACTGCCAAAGACACAAGGTAGTGCGTGAGAGAACACAGCTACCAGCGAGCTGAAGTGAAGTGACTCCAAAAAAAAAGAAAAAAAAACACAAAAAACAAAGGAAAAGAAACAGAAGTTATCAACTTGCATGCATGCTGATCAAAAAAAAAATCAAAACATCAAATCTGCTTTTAAGGAAACCTATCATTTTGAATAATTAGACTATGGTACGAGTAAGGGCAGTGGAAAAATAGAAATAACTGTTACAGTACTGTGTCTCTTCCATTTTTCTTCCTGTTTTAGGAGTGGGGGCTTTACTTTGCTTGGAACAAAAACAAAACTTTGGACAAACATTATCAAGGCTATTTTTAAGAGAAGAAAATCTTTGCCTTTTCATTTCATTCTGTTTTCATGATTCAACTCAAATACAGCCTTAGTCTTTTTTTGTTTTTCTTTCTTTATCTCAGTTTTCCTGCTTCTTTGATTTTAACATTGTGTTGTTGTAAATGAGAATATATATTTAAAAAGGAAAAAAAAGTCTAATATCTTTCAGGGTGCCAAAACTGAATGATTCTGAACTTGGATGCTTCAAGTCCTGATGACGAATAAAAATTCACCCCTCCCCTGTAAGAACCTGAATGAGTGTGTTGTTTATATGTGCTCAAAAAACACACAATATATTTATATTTTATCTGTGTTAGCCTTTACTTTGCTAAGTGGTCAGGGCTTGCACAGCAGGACTCTTATTCATCCAAATGTGATTCTATGATTAAGTTGGGAGCTAATAGATGTTAAACTGTTTTTTTTATAAATTTTTATTAATAAAATGTAGCAGGTTGGATACAACTAGATCAAAGCGTGTAAACGCAAACCTGTTAAAACTGTGGAATGGTTGTGCTTTAAAAATGAACATGAGGGAAATGATTCAGGTTTAAAACTAGAACTTGTGTAATTTCAAAAATTGTACAGGAATTGAATTTGGCTCATGGTAGCAACAGGTTTAGCTGTTTAGTGGCAAAAGGAGGTCTCGCTTTGACTGTCATTTCTGTTAGAGCAAGAGAAGAATATGGAAGGCAGTGAAAATATTCATTATTGCACAAGTAGTCACATTTCTTTTAAAAGCGTTGGTTTCTAACGTGGCTTGGTGAAGTGCAGATCTTATGCTGCTGAAATTAAACTATCAAAATATTTTTACAAGATCATAAGTATGCTCCTTAATGTTTAGCTTCTGAAAATGAGGCTGAAACAAGCAGACCGGAGACCGCTACAAATACAGGAAAAGGACTACGGCGCAGGGCATTCTGGGTAAATGTAACTCTAAATGTTCACATTTTTCAAAGAAGGAATTTGCGCTTGCTCTTCTTCTGAGGTTTTTGTGTCAATTCCTTTAAGAGGTCTTTGTGCAGCGCCACCACAGGCGAGGAGGGTAATAGGTTTTTCATATGGTTTGATTTGTTTGACACAGTGCACTGTTAACGTGAACCACAGCAGCTGAAAATATAACAAAGTGTAACTTTAGTCCCCATTTGAACCGAGTCTACCAGACGATCAGGTGTGAAAACATATCAAAAAGCTACAGTGGAATATGAACACAAAGCCCAAAGGGGGGAAAAACAAATGCAGTAACTTTTAATTATTAAAAGTTAATGGGTTAAAGTGAGTATTTACTTCAGATGGATTAGTCCTGGCCTTTGTTAAAAGGTGAGCTCCTTGTTTTTCAGCTCATAGGTCCGTTCCTGACCTATGAGCTGCAGTTGCCACAGCAAATGTGCTTATCTTGTGCCTCAGTGCGCCAGCTGGGTCAGCTGTCAGTCAGACCGGCCCACCGAAAATGTTTGGACTAGAATGGATCCTCTCTAAACTGCTGGCTAACACTTCATACCGTACATACACGCAGGCTTCTCTAACATTATGATTTCTGTTTGTTCGGGTTCTTGCTCACTCAGCATAAATTTAATGAATCGGCTGAATCTCTCTAAAGTAACATGGTGATTTTAAGCTTGAGGAACCAGCTTTCGGGAGGATTTTTTAAAAAATATTTTCCTGTGGAAACGGCAATAAAACAATCTAATAAATAAATCTAATAAATATAATCTAATAAATATAATAATTTATCATCAGCCCCAGTATCCTGCGTGTATCTTTTCAGCCATTTCTTTCTCCATCTGTCGCCACCTTTTCTCTTTTCTCTCGCTCCCTCTCTCTCCCTCGGTGTCCTCCCCTGGTGTGAAGATCAGAGAGGCTGCCATGTCTCTCTGCAGCACTGCTGTGATCTCCGAGGGGAGGCGAGGGAGGAGTGAGTGGGAAGGAGGAAAGCTGGAAGGGTCCGGGGCAGCTGTGGCGCCCGACTGAAACCGTGCCACACTGCCTCCATCTGGCACGGAGGAATCCTGGTGACTGGAGCAACCTTTGCTCGAGGTGGACTAGGTGGCATAATTCTTCCACATAACAGGAAAAAAAAAAATATATATATATATATATATATTATATATATATTATATATACATATATATATACTGTATATATATACTGTATATATATATTACGCAAGTGTTTACAACCCTTTCAACTGTTTTTTGTTTGGACGCAATTCTTTCTCTTTAGTTGGGATTCAGATGAGAGAATGCCACTTCAGGAAACCCTTAGCCTCAACAATTCTTTAAGAAGCATATTGAGCTAATTTAGTAACAGATTTTGTGTAATTATAAAGAAATTGCCATAGTATTCAAACAACAAATATGACTGAGTTCTGACTGGGTGTCTGTCTGGTGGTACATAGCGAATACTATGACTACTTCAACCTCAAGGTCTGTTACAATCAGCAGGTCCTGCTGTGTGTTTTATGAGGTCAAAAGTTCAAAACTGTTGAAATAATCTGGAAAAGCAACAGAAGCAGTATGAAAGCTACTGATATATTTCGAAATATGTTACAGTCATTTGAATGCAGTTGCTGTTGTTTTATTCTTTATTCTCCAATGGCAAACGGCAATTAAATTAATCTTCTTCGTTGTCGTGTTTGTGAGACTGGAGGTATTAAAGCTCATTATTGCATTCTCTGGTTGAGTCAGAGGGATGGCAGATTTTTTTCCCCTTCTTGTTTTAGGAACAGCTGTTGTTTCCTTCCACACCTGCAATTAGCCAGCTTTTTAGGTCAGGGACTGTTTGAGGCTATAGAACAAGCTGTGCTGGGTATACACACACACACACACACACACACATCAACAGAAAACTAAAAAAAAAAAGTCTGCGGTTAAGGTCAGTTCAACAAACCAGCGTTCATTTTAGACTTATTTCTAGTGTTCTAACATGACGGTATAATGTTTGAAGTGGTAGTCTGTCAAAGTTTGGATCAATATCATCCTCAGTTATTCATGTAATAACTCTTGTGCTGCAGAGACATACAAAGTCATCTGCAAGTTATTTTCAGTTTGTTTGGTAAAACTGACCTGTTGGTGGTAGATTAAATTTTTTGAGAGACCGATCCAATGTCATGGAATCAAAGGAACGACTGATGTAACATTTGTGCTAATCTAGAAATCTTGATCGTTTCATTTGAGTGTTGATGAATGGCATCAAATTTAATTTCCATGACCACACAAGGCCATAAGCTATTTATTTGTAATGAGAAATCAAATGAAAAAATGAGCGCCTTTACTTCTGCAATACTAAAAACAGAAAAAGTGTTTTTAATATATTAATACTGAATTGAGTAATCTGTCATCACTTTGTACTAACAGGGTTAGGGATAACATTTATGTGTGACAAGCTTACACAAATTAGAAATCACAAAGGAGACTTCATATGATCTACAAACCAAAGTGCATAAATACTAATTATTGCTAAAGAGATGGATATGTTTGGGGTGAAACCTGCAGAAAACTTTAGTGCAAATGACCTGACCTAAGCAGTTCTGCTGTCTTTGACCAAGTGTTTCAATATCTGTGGATATGAACAGGCTTCTCCCAAAGCAATAAGCAACAGCCCACACTCTGTCTTGTGAAATTATTAAGTTTTGCTCCCAGGATATGCTACCACTAGAACACTAGAATTGCAACCAAGGTACAAAGAATGAAAATCAGGAAACATATAAAACTTGTCTGTAGTTTCAATGAATCTGTGTGCGTTTTGCTTTCTGTGTTAGCAAAGTCTTTTAGTTCATGTATTTCGTTTCATCAATTGTGTAGATGCTTATAAAAGCAGCACTCAAGAAACAATTATATTAATCAATGATATGATTCAAGTGGACATTTTACACCGAATCCTTACTGATTATTAAATGAGATCAACACAGCCTCCTATGAAAGTAGTAATGGTATCAGAAAGAGGTAGTAATCTGTAAAATCAACTTTTTTGAGCCTTACATCATGTTATATTGTTTTTCTCTCATCAAAAACATACCTGGAGGGTTGCTTTGATTCTTTCATACAACCTGGATAAATCCTTTAATCTCCCGTGGAAACCATTCAGATGTGTAGAACGTCTGTGTGGACCTAGCGCTGCCTTCCAGAGGCAGCTCCTCCTCAGAGTTGCAGTTTCTGAGCTCCCAAATTGTTTGCCAATTAGCAGTAGCAGCAATTGGTGTGACTGCACATCAACTGAGCTTATTATATGAGCTATTTCTCAGACCAGTGCTCTGAAGTCTTAAGAGGCAGGGTCCATTCAACCCCATGCGCTTTTATTAGGGATTTTTTTAATTTTAATTTTACTTTATTTGTGATTTCGGGGTCCTCGCGCTAAGCTGGAACTTTCGAGGTAAAATTTCATAGCCTTATATTGTGAAGTCAAATTTCTTTTAAGTCATGTTTGATATCATTTTTATAACTGAGGGTAACATAGTTACTTGATAGTCCTATAAAATTATACTATGTTGCTGGAACACACATTATTTTGTCTCACACAAAATGTCAGACACGTTTTTCTGTAGTTTGAAAATAATTATTGCATTCATTAATGATGTTTGTACCTTTGCCAGCCAGTTAATTAGGCATAGAAGTTTGATTGTAAAAAATAAAAAAAGCAATGAATATATGTCACATTCTGCCTTAGTTGTGGTCAAATGAGATGACGTACTAACATCTGTTTCTCTAATATTTTTGCTTAATAAAACATGAGCCCTTGAAAGTTATTGATTAATATTATGAGAAGTATTGTGTATTGTATAAAATAACATAATGTGATTAAAAGAAAACAAAACAACTTAAAACAATGTGCCTGGCTTGAACTGATCATGGCCTCATTTGAGAGGTGGCAGCTGGTCTGAAAGGCAGAGAGACAACAAGGACATGGCTGTGACCTGGTTTGAATGGGAGGGCGCTAATTAGGATGATTACTGGCTGCTAGCGCCACACCGGGGACAGGACCAAAAAAATAAAAAAAGAGGAATATATAATCTACATGTATATTTGACAGCCTGGAGCAGCACAACAAAAGAGCAAGCAAGATAGACGGCAAGAGGAAAAATTCTTAAGAGCGCGACGAAAGGTGAAAGCAGGAACATAGGAGTTTTGTAAAAGCAATTTAAAAAAGACTTTTTTCTCTTTCAATCCAATTGAAGTGAAAACGCAATGCCGATATGAAATAAATTGTATCACCCAAAACTAGGAACAGCTTTGTTGACAGGCAAAGAGAAAGGAGGAGGTGCTGTGAAGCTGCAGAATAACTTTTATAAAAATATGACTTTTACACATTGGTTGAAGCTGTCACTGTGTCATGACAGTATGGCATGAGACAGATAATCTGTGAAAAAAACTGAGGTTGTCTGCCTTCTCCAACCAATCAGAGCCAGGAGGCGGGTCTTAGCAATATCAATCACAACTTCATGTGGCGCTGCTCATCCTCCCTCTGCCTCTCCATCATTGCTCTCTGCTGCGCTGCAGCTAGCGTAGCCTGTCATGAGAGCTCAGTCTAGTTAGCAAACCGTATATGAACAGTTTTCCTGTGACAGTAAATTGTTTCAACACCATTACGACATTTAGCAGCAAGTTGACTGACATTGCTAAGCCCCGCCTCCTGGCTCTGATTGGTGCATTTCTTAAGATGGCAATAGTAACTCAGGGACGAGGTGGAGATTGATTTTTTCACAGATTATCTGTCTCATAACAAACTGTCACAACATTGTATAAGATTAAACAAATATTGAAAAAATATATTTTTTAAAAAGTTAAATACTGCAGCTTTATGCCTTTTTTTTATTGTAGAATGAATTGCAGTGATGTAGTTTTGAAAATGGTCACTGCTGTAAAAACAGACCTTACTATCCTGATGATGACACAAGACACTGCCTGCTCCTTATTTCATCCTTTATTTAAACCAAAAATAATCAGAAAGCCTTTCAGTGTCCTTGTCAGAAAATCCTATTTTCCTAAAGCAATTCCTTCGTAGTGGTTCGTCTCAAACGGCTGTAAGCTCTGTGGTGACGGAAGAGGAGTCTAGCCCGGCCCGAGGTTCTGCATGATCTCACGCTGCTCCTGGTAGAGAGAGTAGAAGGACTGTGCTAAGCTCAGGAGCGGGGCGTCACAGTTGTCCATCTCTTTCTGAAAGACATCGGCGTGATCACATTGAGATGCTGCTGACATGTCACTGGTGTGTTTGAGGAACAATTCATTATCAGGCTATTAACAGCATGAAGTGTTTTCAGCTACACTCACAGCTGATGTCTCATGGTATTCCAGTCCCTTGCTTTGGGCCCACTCCTTGGCCACGGACGCTTGTACTTCCCTTCTAGCTGACAGGTCAGACTTGTTGCCCACGAGAACACCTGGGAGGTCGACATTTACGCGCATATTTAGCAACTTTTTAGACAGAAAAAAAAAAACAATCAGAATCGGTAGGTCAGGCTTTTAAATAATTGATGATTGGCCAGAAAACTGCAATCGGTGCACCTCTAGTTTTTAAACATACATGCAGTCATATTCAATACATTACAATATGAGTGGTCTGATGTCCATCCATCCATCCATCCATCCATCCATTTTCTTCCGCTTATCCGGGATCGGGTCGCGGGGGCAGCAGCTTCAGAAGGGAGTCCCAGACTTCCCTCTCCCCAGCAACTTCTTCCAGCTCCTCCGGGGGAACCCCAAGGCGTTCCCAGGCCAGCCGAGAGACATAGTCCCTCCAGCGTGTCCTGGGTCTTCCTCGGGGCCTCCTCCCGGTGGGACGTGCCCGGAACACCTCACCAGGGAGGCGTCCAGGAGGCATCCTGACCAGATGCCCGAGCCACCTCAACTGGCTCCTCTCAACGTGGAGGAACAGCGGCTCTACTTTGAGTCCCTCCCGGATGACCGAGCTTCTCACCCTATCTCTAAGGGAGAGCCTGGCCACCCTGCGGAGGAAACCCATTTCGGCCGCTTGTATCCGTGATCTCGTTCTTTCGGTCATGACCCAAAGCTCATGACCATAGATGAGGGTGGGAACGTAGATCGACCGGTAAATCGAGAGCTTCGCCTTTTGACTCAGCTCTCTCTTCACCACGACGGACCGGTACAGCGCCCGCTTCACGGCAGACACCGCCCCAATCCGCCTGTCGATCTCCCGCTCCCTTCTTCCCTCATTCGTGAACAAGATCCCCAGATACTTAAACTCCTCCACTTGAGGCAGGACGACCCCCCTGATCCGGAGAAGGCACTCTACCCTTTTCCGGCTCAAGACCATGGCCTCGGATTTGGAGGCACTGAGCCTCATCCCGGCCGCTTCACACTCGGCCGCGAACCGTTTCAGCGAGAGCCGCAGATCACAATCTGATGAAGCCATCAGGACCACATCATCCGCAAAAAGCAGAGATGCGATCCTAAGGCCACCAAAACGGATCCCCTCAACACCTCGGCTGCGCCTAGAAATTCTGTCCATGAAAGTAATGAACAGAATCGGTGACAAAGGGCAGCCTTGGCGGAGTCCAACTCTCACCGGAAACGAGCCCGACTTACTGCCGGCAATGCGGACCAGACTCTGACACCGGTCATACAGGGACCTGACAGCCCGTATCAAAGGGCCCGGTACCCCATACTCCCGGAGATCCCCCCGACAAGGCTCCCCGAGGTACACGGTCGAACGCCTTCTCCAAGTCCACAAAACACATGTAGACTGGTTGGGCAAACTCCCATGCACCCTCCAGGACCCTGCTGAGGGTGTAGAGCTGGTCCAGTGTTCCACGACCAGGACGAAAACCACACTGCTCTTCCTGAATCCGAGGTTCGACCATCCGACAGACCCTCCTCTCCAGGACCCCTGAATAGACCTTTCCAGGGAGGCTTAAGAGTGTGACCCCTCTGTAATTGGAGCACACCCTCCGGTCCCCCTTTTTAAACAGGGGGACCACCACCCCGGTCTGCCAATCCAGAGGAACTGCCCCCGATGTCCATGCGATGTTGCAGAGTCGCATGATCCAACACAACCCTACAACATCCAGAGCCTTAAGGAACTCCGGGCGGATCTCATCCACCTCCGATGAGGCCACCGAGTAGTTTTTTGACCACCTCGGCGACCTCGTCCCCAGAGATTGGAGAGCCCAACCCAGAGTCCACAGGCTCAGCTTCTTCAACAGAAGGCATGTTGGTGGGATTGAGGCGGTCTTCGAAGTATTCCGCCCACTGACCCACAACATCCCGAGTCGAGGTCAGCAGCACACCATCCCCACTATAAACAGTGTTGGTGCTGCACTGCTTCCCCCTCCTGAGACGCCGGAAGTCTCAGGAGGGGGAAGCAGTGCAGCACCACTGCTTCCCCCTCGGACCAGAATCGCCTCGAAGCCGTACGGAAGTCTTTCTCCATGGCCTCTCCAAACTCCTCCCACGCCCGAGTTTTGGCCTCAGCGACCACCCGAGCCGCATGCCGCTTCGCCCGCCGGTACCCATCAGCTGCTTCTGGAGTCCCACAGGCCAAAAAGACCCCGTAGGACTCCTTCTTCAGCTTGACAGCATCCCTCACTGAAGGTGTCCACCAACGGGTTCGGGGGTTGCCGCCGCGACAGGCACCAACGACCTTGCGGCCACAGCTCCGATAAGCCGCCTCGGCGATGGAGGCGAGGCGGCTCCATCGCCGAGGCCACTCAGACTCAATGTCCCCCACCTCCCCCGGAACGTGTTCGAAGTTCTGCCGGAGGTGGGAGTTGAAGCTCCGTCTCACAGGGATTCCGCCAGACATTCCCAGGAGACCCTCACTAAACGTTTGGGCCTGCCAGGTCTGACCGGTTTCCTCCCCCACCACCGAAGCCAACTCACCACCAGGTAGTGGTCAGTGGACAGCTCTGCCCCTCTCTTCACCCGAGTGTCCAAGACATACGGCCGCAGATCCGATGAAACGACGACAAAATCGATCATCGAACTGCGGCCTAGGGTGTCCTGGTGCCAAGTGCACGTATGGACACCCTTATGCTTGAACATGGTGTTCGTGATGGACAGACCGTGACGAGCACAGAAGTCCAACAACAGAACACCACTCGAGTTCAGATCAGGGGGGCCGTTCCTCTCAACCACGCCCCTCCAGGTCTCACTGTCATTGCCCACGTGAGCGTTGAAGTCCCCCAGCAGAACAAGGGAGTCCCCAGGAGGGGCACTCTCCAGTACCCCCTCTAAGGACTCCAAGAAGGGTGGGTAATCTGAACTGTTGTTCGGCCCGTAAGCATAGACAACAGTCAGAACCCGTCCCCCCACCCGTAGGCGGAGGGAGGCTACCCTCTCGTTCACCGGGGTAAACCCCAACGTGCAGGCGCCAAGATGGGGGGCAACAAGTATGCCCACTCCTGCCCGGCGCCTCTCGCCGTGGGCAACTCCAGAGTGGAAGTACGTCCAGCCCCTCTCAAGGAGACTGGTTCCGGAACCAGAGCCATGCGTCGAGGTGAGGCCGACTATTTCTAGCCGAAACCTCTCAGCCTCGCACACTAGCTCCGGCTCCTTCCCCACCAGAGAGGTGACGTTCCACGTCCCAAGAGCCAGCTTCTGCAGCCGGGGATCAGACCGCCAGGGTCCCCTCCCTCGGCCGCCGCCCGTAACACACAGCACCCGACCCCTTTGGCCCCTCCGACAGGTGGTGAGCCCATTGGAAGGGGAATCCATGTCTCCTCTTCGGGCTGAGCCCGGCCGGGCTCCGTGGTTAAAAGCCCGGCCACCAGGCGCTCGCCATCGTGCCCCACCTCCAGGCCTGGCTCCAGAGTGGGAACCCGGTGACCCGCGTCCGGGCGAGGGAACGCCAAATTCAAAGTTTGTGTCCATCATAAAGGGGTCTTCAGGCTGCGCTTTGTCTGGTTCCTCACCTAGGACCTGTCTGCCTTGGGTGACCCTACCAGGGGCATAAAGCCCCAGACAGCATAGCTCCCAGGATCATTGGGACACACAAACCCCTCCACCACGATAAGGTGGCAGCCCAAGGATGTAACATTTTAATTTGAAATTTCTTGTTTTCATTTGAAAACATTAGTCTGTGTATAATTCACCAAGTTGACATTTTTCACTTTGTGAATTGAGTTACTGAAATGAATGAACTTTTCAACATGAAATTCATTGAATACTGTCGTGTTTTTTTGGTTAAAAAACATTTAAAGTTGACGGGTAATTTGACAGCAACTATAAAGTCTTGAAAAATACAAACATAAAGAAAAAACATACATAAATAAGCAATGCTAAGCCTGGTGGGGGCACAAGTAAAGCCTGGCTTGTAATACACTTGGGGAAACCAGACTGTATATTTATGCTCTCCTATTTTTCCCCTAAATGACTTCAGTACACAAATAAACCAAAAGGATCTCAATAATTTCATCCATAACTTAGTATTTTTTTCCTTTTAAACATGATTAAATGATGGGGAGGACTGGCGTTTTTTTTTATTTAAATTAACCGAAGATTAAAAAAAAAGTTGTCCAATGACATTTTGAAGTTAGAATGGATAAATGTATTTGTAGTATTACATAATTGTCAAGTTCTTGCTCTGTTAATGAAAAATTCTGTTAGGATTAAAACAAAAATAAAGCATGAGTATTGTGGACGTGAACCACTGTCCAATTGGCTGAGATTTTAGCAAAGTTCTGCTTTAGAGAACCTCCAAAGAGGCTATTAGGCTCCCAACTGACATATTTTCCATTAAAAAAACTTTATAAGATGACTTGTGCTTTTATACTGAACTCTAGGTTTGTCACAAATTACCCTCCTTTTTGTCCTCTTTCTCTTACCTGGCACATGAAGGCCTTTGCAGTGTGCTTGGACTCTTTCCATCCAACATATGCAGTTAGCAAAAGACTGCTCATTGGTCAAATCGAACACCAGACACAGCAAAGATGGCTCCCCCCACTGCAGAAGGCAAGGTGATTGCAGAGGCGTCACACCCGTTTCATTTGTTCTAATTCTGTGACATTAATAACCGTAAAGCAGCTCCAGACGGAGAACCTTATTAGTTTCATGCAAATGAAAACAGAAGAATCCAGGGAGGCTTCTGACCATTTTCTCGCAGCTCTCCACTAGAGTCTCCTTCCCCGCCGAGTCTAAGATATAGAGCTCCTGGAAAGAGAGAAATGGATGGCACAGGTGTTTCCCACAGAGATTTAGTCAAATTACACGATTTAACATTCCTTTTCTCTGTGGCAAAGAGATCCATCTTCCCCTGCTCTTCGGCCGTATTGCTTAGTGAATACTGATAAGGACCTAACAATGTTACATGTCTGGCGAAACTTTTTCTCTGTGAGTGATGGTTTCTGGTTCTCTGTTTTCAGCCCCCCAGTGATTTTTTTAGAGAGTTTTAAAACTGATAAGAACCCTGAACATCGCCTGGGTAGCTAATACATTTTGTGCAGATAAGCCTAAATGTTAACACAGATTAATCTACAACGTTGCTTATTTGTCTCTAAATCTGTTGTAATTCAGGATATGTATTTTCTTTGGTAAACAACAAAAAAGAGCCTTCAGGTCAGGTTTGGTTACGAAGACCGATCCGTCAGAGCCATGTTTAATAAACTACAGCTACAACTAAGTATTGTCAGTCTAATAAGAGAAAAAGTAATAAGATATCACTGTGGGCATATAGTGAATGAATACTAAAAGAGGTTCTTGTTGCACTTATTTCATGCTACATATTGTCAGCTGGCATTAATATCACAGTTACTGTTTTCATTTACTGCATTTTGTCCTAATCCCATTCAACGCTAGGGCTAAAGCTAACGATCATTTTAGTCATTGATTATTCTATTGATTATTCTGATGACTGATCGGATAAAAAATGGGCACATTTGGCAGATTTTTTTATTTAACCTCTTAAGCTTTTTTTTTTATTTAAAAAAACAATATTAAAAATGCATTAAAAGAGGCAAATTGACAATAATAAAATAGAAAATAAATGCAATAAAATAACAGTGCTTTGGTGAATTATATATATCACCATCCCACATTGTTGTGCATTCAAGTAGATTTAAATATCTTGAATAGAAGTTTTATCAACATTTTAACTCACTATGAAAAAAAAATTCAATAACTACAATACAACTAATACAAATACAACTAATTCCTAAGGAGTGATCTTGAACTTTCATTGACTTACCACGGAGTCGCTGGTCTCTGGAATGTTGATACATTTCATTACCAGCTCCACTCCCGTTGTCTGACAAACACAAAAAAACAACATTCTGTCACATCACACGTGGCTTCGTTCAAATGAATTTATCAGTTTACAACTACATTATGCTTATATACAAACAAGAGAGCCAAACACAGAGGTAAATGAGTTGTCTTTGCACTCAGCAAACTGTCCGTGGTGATTTATGGCTCATGCCAACACAGAGACATCACTAATTTGCTGCTCGACTTGGCTTGAATCCAAATTCACTACCTACCTTGATGCTGAGATCCTTGCCAGACCTCAGGTACTGTGTCTCGTTTGCTTTTTATCCAAGTCCCAGTAATGTCTCAATAAGGATAAATTCATAAGAAAGGAGGAGTACAAGTTCTAAACAGCAGTATTGTTACAAAGAGATGGAGATCCAAAGGTTTACTGGTTAAATCAAGAGTGAGGGTTTGTGATATCAGTAAGGTTTGTTCAATTATATCGCTAGGTATACATATCAAACATGGGAAATAAGTCAACTACGGAGCTTTTAAAGGTGTTTTTCTGCACTAATGTGCATATAAAGTGTGGTTTGAACTACAAGTGGTGTTATTTTTCTCTCCTATAGAGTGTTACGTTTTTCAGCCACGTCCCCCAGCCATAGTTTCAATGACCAGACTTAAAAAGACAGACTTCAATCAAATTCCATCCTCCTCCAGACTGCCAAGGCACTCTGCTATAATTGTTCCAGGAGTTTATCTTCAGAGAAAATTGCTGATTAGCAATTAGAGGTGACCTTGGAGAAGTACATTTCTAGGTTTCCTCACATCAGCATCTAACTCTAAATTGATTTGATCTCTGCACCTCGTAGTTAACTAAGCATGTCAAATGCAAGAGGCTGATATCTGCAAACACCCACGCGTACCTTTCACAGTCGATGCTTCTGCAAAATACAAACACACACAGCTTCGGATCAACATTTACCTGATTTATACACAGTCACAGTTCATAACAAGGTTCCGCTGGTACACATACACACACACAGAACATGCTGCAGTCCCACCAGAGACCGGTCTAATGAGCTGGTGTGATGCATAGGAAGCTTCTTGCTGGAATGTCAATGAGGGCCTATTAGCAACAAATAAGCTTGGAATATTGCTACCAGGCTGTCTGACATTTTCAAAGGAGGACGTGAGCAGAATGGCAGGCCGGCATCGGCCGCCGTTCAACATCAAAAGTTGAACGATCTAAAGGAGGATTTAGGTGAACTAGGGGGAGATCATTTGTAGTACTAGCTTGTTTGTAGGGTTAATTCTAAATTAAGAAATGCACTTTTTATTTTTTCCATCAGGGATAAAATTTTTATGACACAAGTGCTACATTGGCATAGTGCTTATTTTCTAAATTCAACCAGTGTAGTGCATGTAGGTGGTGCTTGAGCTTTGCTTGTCACTGTTAAAGCTATGCAAATTTGATGAACGTTATTACTGACACGACCTCAAGATCTGATTTGCTAAAACTGTATTTCTGGATAAATCGGATTTCTGCAAAAACTCTGGATGGCTCACTGCCTCCGTTGTTGATTCAGCAAGTTTTCGCTCTTTCTTTTGCATATATATGTTTAGAGGTAGCTGTGGGAATATTCCAGAAAAGGCAACAATCAGCTTTACTTTGTTCAGGTGTTTTAAAATAATTAATTAAAATTGAAACTTCTCTATGAAGTGTAACTACGTGAAAACGCAACCTACAAATTTTAAAGAATTCCACCAAAGTGGTCGGAGACAAGAGACAATAAGGGGCGTGGCCAAATGTGTGGAGTTGAGCAAAAAGAGGGTTACGCCAAATTGTAGTCAGGACTGTTGCCAATTCAGCAACTTATGTTGCTATTTCTAGTCACTTTTTAGGCGCCTCCTGCAACTACTTTACAAAAATCAACAAATCTAGCGACTTTTTACTTTTACAACGAAGACTATTAGTTCCCAATTTAAACTGGGTTTTAAA
This sequence comes from Poecilia picta, assembly GCA_033032245.1. Lineage (NCBI taxonomy): Eukaryota > Metazoa > Chordata > Actinopteri > Cyprinodontiformes > Poeciliidae > Poecilia > Poecilia picta. The sequence goes on along the minus strand of CM065353.1, from coordinate 28,557,764 downwards.
ATTGATCTAACCTAGCAGTGATGATTAGAATAAGATACCATTTTTGTGTTTTTCTGAAACTTTACATTTACAAGCATATCCTGCTTTGGTGGGGGGTTTTTTTAGGTGATAACCTATTGTACAAAATTCGGTTTCATTGTAAACTTGTGGTTATAACATCAAAACTTCCAACAATGCTGCTGTACCTGCTATAGTGGCATTCCAGAACCCTGCAGTATTAATTATCGACGTTCTTGTCACCTCAGAACACCAATAGTGCTGAAGTAGCAAACACACACACACAAACACACACTCACAGTAACTCTTGGCTTTTTCCCCCAGTATTTTCCAACCTGTTTAGTTTAGCAATGAGCCACTGGACTCAATGATACACTCAGCAAACATTTATTTATTTATCTTGAAAGAAATTAATGAGGGCAACATTACTGCATATGCTTTATACTCACAAGTCACGCAATAAAGGCATGCATAAAATAAAGTTTCATTCCTATTGCTTGATCTGGTCTTTACTGGCTTGTAAAATTAGCTGAATTTAATCTTCAATTCATAAAATCTCGTCAGTATCACAGAAAATTAAATGAAACAAAAAAATGAAGACAAAATGATAAAGTTTGTGTGAAAATACGTTCACCTCAAAAAAACCTGAATTTCAACAAAATAAATTTGTTGACTGTTGACTGTATTTCCATTTAGAGTAAATTTCAAATCTTAATTTGCCAGGACTGTGAATAATTTTTAACTGTACATACATTACTAATGTTACATAACTAAAGCATTTGTTAGATTCCTCTAATGTTGCTTTCTTTTCATTTGATCAAAATGGGCCTCCAGCAAGTTATTTATTTACCATAATACTTGAAGTAGGCCATACAAGTAGATGCTCGTACTTTTCAAAAATGTTATTCACAATCAGCACACATATATATCACTGGAATATATCCCATTTCTTTTGGTGTGTTTGTTTTTAACTGCAGCTTTGTAACAACATCTGAAATGACATAAAATTATGTAACATATCGCTACTGCTAATATGTTGTGTTTTGTACTTGTTCTTCATTTAGCTTCTGTGAGTAAAATTCAACAAGTCGTAACAAATTTAATAAAGCACAATGTAGTTAAACAATTTCAAGAATAATCTATACCCATGGATCAAGCTGTTGTGCTCAGTTGAAGATGAAATTTAAATATTACATTTGATTAACTTCAGAAACTTACTGCAACTTACTAGTCCAAGACTTTAAACTATTAATGTGACTCTGTAAACTATGACTTTCATTGCTGGAGGATTTTAAGTTTCTTCCTTCATGAATATTTTGTACTTCAGTGATTCCAAATAGATCAATGTGGGCTCTCAAAAAGCACATTATGTACTTTATGCACTACTAAGACCAATATTATTGGTGATGAAAGCTCTCCGGACTAGTTTAGGAGATGACATGATATGATTAACATTTTGCAATTTGCTCTCACCAAGCTGTAGTTCTTCTGGAACAGAGATCCATCATTGTAGAAGATGTGAGAAAGACAACTTTTCCCCACTGCAGCATCCCCTGTACACAGAGGAATAAAAAATTGACTTTATTTAAACTACATTGTCAATCATGATTTTTTAAAATATTTTTGTTAACATAGATAAATGATTTAGTGATTTAGATGTGTTTTATACATTAAACGATTATAACAGATGGAATGTTTAATTGTCTTTTCAGATATTAGAATATTAGATTAGGGGTGATAAGTAATTATCCTTGGCTAAATCAGGACAAGACAGATGTTTTTAAATAACGATTTTTCAGTAAAACTTGGAAAGTTTGTTTTATGTTTTTGATATTTACATCACATTACAATAAGAACACATTAATAACACATTTGGTCAACTGCTGCTGCATTTGTTGCTGTATGTCTTAAAAAGAACTTTTCTGTCGTTTAAAATATTTGCTATCCTGCAGATCATTTTTCATGCTATATTGTGGGTGGAAAAATGCTTTGAAAAGGTGGAAACGTGGATAGTGACAATAAACACTACAGCTAGCTGGCTGCGAGTCCAACATCATTTCCTGTAATGTTTTTAGTTGCATTTAACCAGCAAATTGGAGGAACAGCAACCCGTAGCCAGTATGTCAGCTGAGCTTTAGGGTGTATTTAATAAAGAAGAAGCAGATGCTTGCCTATTCATTAGCTTTTAGCCCCTGTGTGAGGGTTGTAAGACAGCGTAAACTCGCAGTTAAACTTCCACAAACCTTACCGAGAAGCAGACATCTTGCCCTCAGCTTCACCATTGTACGGCGTACATTCGAAAGCTCGTGAGAAATATGTTAAGCTTCTGTTAATAAATGAAATAGCATTCCTGCTAGCAGCTTTAATCTTCCATTCGCCTCGGCAACATGGACAAAACACGTTTCCTAGCAACCGTTCCCAGTAGCGACTCATTGGTCCACTCAGCCAGCACGTAAGTGGTTATATCGTGTTCTCATTGGCTACTTGCGATGACAGGGCATAGTCCCCTGAGGAGGTCTTGTAAGGCAGAGCTTTCGTAAACAGAGAAGAAAGCATATCAAACTTTTCTGGTGTGTGCAGCTCAGTTTCCGGCATTTCCATGTATACTAACCGGCTAACCAAGTGTTGTCAATATGGGATGTATTAAACAAAGTATGCATAAAGCAGCAGTTAAAATAGAAGGAGAAGTCCATATTGAAGCAAAGTATAATATGACCACTAGAGGGCAGAAAATGCATCATAAATCACTCAATTACACTGAGATGCATACATTTACTTTTGTCTTTTTAATGTGACGGAGCAGTGCTACTGTGTGCTTTAAATAGATATAAAGAAAACAACTGTTTTCTATATGTTTCAAATGTAACCGGTGTGGCATCAGCCCAGGGGAAAGGGCGCTTTGAATCCGAGCAACCTTAAAGCAGCGCGTGACTACTTCTGATCCTGTGAGCAGGGGCGCGTGCCCTATAAACATTTCTGCTAGCTCAAGGGGGGGGGGGGGGGGGGGGTACGTAGAGGGGAGGGGAGTGGGGGGGCGCGCTCCCGCAGAAACAACACGATTCGCTCAAGGCGTGACGACCGAAGCGCGTTCACGTGGCGGGGCAATACAGCATCATCAAAACACTGAAACACACCTCCATCCAGACAGCTCAGCTCCTATCCGGAATAAACAAAAACAACAAAGTAAAGACAAACGAACGAAGGAGAAGAACATTGCGCGCTCGAGAGCTTTTCATCTTTCCATTTTGTTTGCATCCATCCGCAGCAGGATTGGGGGGGGGGGGATTCGTCCGTGTCGACTACCCGGGTGGTTCTCTACACAAACACACCTACCTACCTTGTGCCTTTGAGAAAGAAGAAGAAGGGGGAAAACACACACACACACACACACACACACACACACACACACACACACAACACAGCGGGGAAGGAGACGAGGATCGTCTGAGACGCGGCTGTCTAGAGAGGAGGTGGAGGACAATGGAGGGGATGCAGGCATACGGAGCCGGGAAAGCCGGGGGAGCCTTCGACCCTGTCACCTTCCTCCTGCAGCCGCAGACCATCCTCCGCATCGTGTCTTGGGTAAGCAAAACTCTGAGATGACAGATGTCGAAAAAGTGGGATTTGTTATGGCTGTGCATGTAAAAGCACAGCCTTCTGTGGTGTGTTGTTCTTAAACATAAGAAAATAATAATAATAATAAATTCCTTAGAAACATTTTTATCAAAGACACAAATAATGTCCTTGCCACCATTTTTTTTAAAACGTTGTTTTTGTGTCAAGGACGAGTGACTATATTTACAATTTACATCTTTTCCTGTTCCTGTAGGTTGTTGTTGTTGCTGTAGTGTCCCATTGTATAAGACTTCTACTGTAGTTTAGTATAAATATTTAATATGGTTACATTTAAACTTAATAAACGGCTTTCAGAGTTGTTGTTTTTCTAATAGCTGCACACGAGGAGCAGCACCAATCAAAGGCCTGGCAACAGTTGGGGAAACTTTTTAAGATGCCCTTTAGCTCAGCAGCCAAAAGAATCTGAACTCAGCAATCCTTTTTTATTTGGTCCAAGGTTTTAATGGTCATTTCTCACAGTAAGTTGCTCTTCATCTTACATGATGTGTGACACAAAGGTTTATTTTCCACTATAGATAAACCCGGCTATAATTTAAAGAAAGCCTTGGTTTGTACAAAGGAGCTTCATTGAGTTCATTCTCTTAGCCTCTTAGTAATAAAAAAATATTTTTACTGAGCCACGTCTATGGTGTTAAATGGTTAAGATGAGGAAGCACTGATTTATAAATATATGAGGTTCACTTTTCAGATCCACTTTCAGACAAATTAAGAACAAATTGAAGCAAAACTGGAAATATTGTGTTGTAGAAAGTATTAAAACCAAAAAAGTCTAACTTCATGTTATTGCTCATGAATTTCTGAAGTTGATGTTTTCTAGTATAATTTCAGGGAGAAAAAAAAGAACTCGTTGAAGTTGTCCTTCTAATTTCTTTTAAGTTTTGGTAAAATCTCATGTGAAAGTGAATGTGAAGTTCCTTATCATGTTGACCTTGGCTTTGTAAATCTTTCAGCTTTATGAAAGTTGCATGCCTTCATGCCGTTAACTTGTTACCCATGAATATCATGTGAGGCTAAGTCATGGGGTCGCCCACTGAAGCATATTATAATCAGACCTAATTTTACCCAGTCACAGGATGATGCTTTTTGCTGTAGCTATCAGTATGTCGTATAAATATCACATATTTTAGTCAGAACTTTGCACCTGATTAATTTGAGAATGTGTCTTGGAAAGGAAACTATTCCACGTTTTGTTCATTCAAATCGTGACCTTGTCTTCAGCTTCTATTGCTAACATGTTAGCGAAAAGAGACAAACTGTTCAAAAATCTTTGCAAGTCAAAGTGTGACATACACGTGGTTTTAGACACTTTTAAACTGATTTCCTTAAAAAAAATAAAAATCTGCTACTGTAGTAGCGATGCAGCATGCAAATCCTTTACGACAGGAAGGCAAGAAAAAAACGCCAAATACCTGATATAAAAGCACATTTTTAAACAATTTTTTCAATAATATTTTATTTATTCTTAAGGGGGAAAAGTGAGGGAAAAATATCTTTGAAATCAGATATTGGATTTGGTATGAAAAAGAAATACGCAGATTTTTTCATTCATTATGTTGCCCAGCCCAACTAGCACGTATTTTAACTTCAAGACAGAGTGGTACTGTCTATTAAATAATAATAAATCTTTGATTTATCATGTCAAGTTGTTCTAATCTGGATACTTACAATAAAGAATAACAATAATGGGCATTGTTATATTTGTAATAAATGATTGCAGTGTTTACGACTAAAGACTTTAGTTGTAAAGTCTTTACTGTTTCTGTAAAGTCTTTCTCTGCAATATTGTAATTATTTGATTAGTATTTTTTTAATCAAATTAATTCAGTATTGATACAATAAACCTTTTAAAAAATGATTGCAATTTTTCTAATTAAATCGATCTCCATTTCCCTCAGAGTTCAAAGTTTTATTTGATGAGTTATCAAAATGTAAACAGCTGATCATTTTGCCAGACATTTTGCTGTTTGTTGTTATTAAAACGTCAAAAAAAATGTTTTCAATCAGGCTCACGTACAGGTATGCAGTCATCAAACGCACCGCCCCCAAGGTGTCACCGGAGCAACATCACGTCTCCATGGTAACAGCCACGGGAGGAGTTGTGGTGTTTTGAGTTGATAGTCAGCGTGTGGGGGAGGAAGCTGTCTGTTGCTTGAATGTCTCTGGACTGAGGACATCAAACAGGGACAACCAGAGCAGTTTATGAATGGCGGTGGAGGGCTGTCAATGTCCCACTTGTTGGCCATCATGGGAACTGACTGCGGAGGTGATAATGAGTGTGTCTGGGTGTGTGTGAGGCATGTTGTGATCCACGGCAGAGCAGAGGAGCAGGGGAACACAGTGACAGATGGAAAAGAGGGTACCTGCATATGATCGGAGCCTTAAATGAAGATCAAACCAAACGCCGCCAACCTGACTTAACAAGCAAAGAGAACGTGTTTTCGCCTCAGATTTGACTTTGATCTGCGTTTTGAAAGAACTCCGCTGTTGTAGCTGCTGATTTTCCTCCATCTTTTTTTTTTCTTTTGTTGCTTTGAACAGAGTTCCTGAAATTCTGCCAGCAGGAGTGAATCATTATAAATGTAAATGGGATGTTCAGTTTAGCTTTGTGCTCAAAGTGTTTTTATATTTAGCATTAACCGAGTGCAGCACAAAACGTAGTTTTAAACTTTGTACGAGTGGAGCTTCTTCCCTTTCCATAATACAACTGTGTACTTATGGGAGTTGATATGTTACTACAAAATACTCTTTTCCTGTGAGTACAGTGAAATATAGTAACCACATTTTAGCCAGTTGATAGGCAGTGTACAGCAGTACAATACAGCAGTGTACAGCAACAAGTGGGGAAAGGGCACCACTGTTACTGTTCTGGCTCCATACTTCCAGAAAAACATCCGTTCATCTGAGGATTCTTTTAGACTACGCGTCTTAAACATCACACTTGTACACATCCATAAATAGTTGTGACGTCACAAATTCCTATTACTGGTGGCATAATAATTTATTATCTGATGCCAAACTCCAAATACTTGCTTTTTTTCACTGACTGTCCAAGGAACATCACTTAAAATAAATATATGTATATTTTTAAACGTAAAACTATGATATCAGGTCTCACTTAAAGTAACATAAGTTAGCATTTAAATTTTAGCAGGGATTAGCATTTTAGATATTAGGAGACACTGTTATTTGTAGCAACGCAGACAAAAATTGTGCAGTGTGGAACATTTTCTCAGCAGCGTGTTAAACCAGGAGTTCACTCACACACCGTCAGTGTGTAAGCAAGTCAGAATTCAGACGTTCTTTCAGTTGTTTGGTCGTACTGTGAATACATACCCACTTGGATCTGCTGTTATTAGCCAGGCATCCACATAATTTCAGCTGTTAGTCATGAATAACACAGCAACAATCAGTTTGGTGTGAATCTGGAGTCACTGAACATTTATGAATGTAGCGGGTCGGTGTCAGTAACACCCTAGACGTTTCTGAGTGATATGGATCAGAGCCAGTTATTACCAACTTTTGTGGTGAACCTGAATGCATCCTTTACCCAATAGACACATATACAATTACACTTACTGTTTTCAGTTCGTCAGTGTCCGTTGAACAGGCTGAGCTTGCCATAGATCAGTTTGCACCTGACAACAAAGTAATAAATCTGAAACTCATTTAGCATGTGATAATTATAGTTTGAGCTGCAAAGACACGTCCAGCTCATGAGACTAAAAAAAACATAAAATATTATGTAATGTGAAGAATGGAATTAGCATAAAATATTCTCACCCAGGTTTTAAAAAAAATCACACTTTTAAATCTTCCTTTTTGTGTTTTCACAAACAGAAATAAAGGATTTTGGTAATATTAAACTGTGTTTTCAAGAATGTCTGAGTGTAGAAATGTCTGACTCAGGTTTTATCAGCCTAAGTTGTTTAGAGATTAACACAGCAATGTTGGAAAAACTCTAGTTTTTCTATAAAAAGTGTTGGTGCTAGCATGAATAAGTTGGTTTATTTAGCAAAACTGCAAAGGAAACACTTTTTCAATAACCGGATGCTGCTACTGGTGCAAACCACAAAAAAAGAAAATGACAGGAAGTAGTCAGAGGACTATGGCATGGCGTGTTTTTTTGGAATTTTGAAGAAATGTATGCACATGTGATTTTAACTGCGTTTCTTATTTTGTGTTTAGACATTAGCGGAATAAATAATGTTTATTTTTCTACCTGTCGGTGTTCTTCAGATTACATAAACATGGCCACATTATTTGGTGTTGTTGATCACAAAGGATCTTTGACATCTTTGTAAAGAAACTCTGAAATGGCCCATTTAAATTTGATAATGTTCTGTCGTCAGGTTGCCCAGCACCATTGGCTTGTTTAGGCTGATTTGTGATAGGTTTGTACTCCAAAGTCAACATACAATGATGAAATGAAGTAGCTAAAAGGAGAAAAAGAGGGAGTTGTTCCACAGATAACACTGTATTATCTCTCTTGAGTAATTACCATGTAACATTTGCTCAGTAAAGATTAAACACAACAAAGAGTAGGGTGCTTATTATCAAATGTAGATTGATTAAAATGCACTTAAGAGTTGTAAGTGCATTAGTGAAGTAACTGATGGATTACACAACACTTACTGGCATATAACGTAAGACTGGCATATATCGTGTTTATATGAAAAACTAGCCTTGATTTCAAAGAGATTCCAAGATTTAAAGTTTAACAAGAAGGGATACACAAGTTCCTTGGCATCTGTCCAGATATGCCTCTCATATTCGGCTTTAAACACATTTACCAGAAAACAATTACTGCTTTGCACAAAACGCCTAATATTAACCACTTTGACTTTCTAAAAAAATAAAAAATTATTAAATCAACACTGCGGTGCGGAACGCAGTTTTTTTTTTTTTTTTTTTTTATGACCAGAAAGAGGTTTCACGTTCGCTAACATTAAGTGAAGTTAAAATAAAAGTAAGGCTTCCAGTGTGACACAATGTGTGGTGTGAAAAGTGACTCAATGCAGTGGATGAGAGGTCATGTGAGTTGGTGGGTCCCAGACTTGTCATTATGTGTGTGTCTGTCTCATTGCGTCCCCTTGATACTGCGGCGGCTCTCCTTGAATTATATTTTGACAAGGCCTCCTGTCTCTGCCGCTCTCATTAAGCGAGCTGCTGCTGCCATGGCGACAGCAGGTATCCCCAGCCCAGGACAACGCTCTGCAGCATCCAATAATGTAGAAGCTGCACAAACACACATAAAGGGAATGTAAACCCTTCCCTAAAAAATTCTCTGTATTTTTTGTATTTAGTGTCATGAAAACAAAAATCTTTAGATTTTTGTGAAACTTTTGGTTTGGAATGGAATATCTTCTTCTGAGTCTTTTTTTTCCCTGAAACATGACAAGAATAGAGTTACGAAAACATTGCACAATAATTCAAACTTTCTGAAAATAGAAAATGTTCAAACATATTACATAATATCAGTTTTGGGACAGTTTCACCAGTTTACTTGCACATGTAAACAAATCATTTCGTACCTGCAGCTCTGAAACAAATGAAGAGGCTACTGCACTGAACGCCATTGAAAACTTCCTGGTTATTCCCCCAAATTTTGATTTCTGAACACTCCCTGAGTTAAAACATTAGTATTGTTGTTTCTAAATGAATATGAACTTGTTTTCTTTGCATTATTTGAATTATTTGCATCTGTTTCATTATTTTCTGCAAATAAATACCAAATGTTTGCTTGGACTTTCATAGACATGTTGTCAGTAGTTCATAGAATAAAAGAACAATATACATTTTACTCAAACATAAACGTATAAAGAGTGAAACCAGATAAACTGATCATTTTGCAGTAGTTTCTTTAGTTTTTCCAAGGCTGTATGTATATGACCATTGGGAATTAATTTATTAAACTGGTAGACTTGTATTTTAATAAACCATTGAAATAAGAAGCATATTATTGACCACATCATGTGGTAAGCTGTTTCTTTCGCAGTCCTATGATTAGATTGGCCTCTGGTTTTGTAAATTGTCTTGACTGTGTGTTGTATCTCAAAGCTCCTCAATATGTTGCAGTATTAACTTAAATCACTCATTAAAGACTGGCCTGTTTTGACTTTTATACTTAGAAATCAGTTCATCTGTAAATTAAAAAAATCTTACACAGAAATGTAGTCAAAACTAAGGAACAGTAGAAAAGGAAAGTTGCATGCATGCACTGAGGCATACATGCACACAGTTTCACAAGCATGTTCACGCATGCATGGACGCTCAGTCGCAGCAGTCGGCATCCTTTAAGAAGAATTTGTATGTGACCCTCCAGTGGTCACAAGATCAGAAGCCCACATGTTTTTTCTTCACCTCCTGAAAGCCTTCTGATCTGTCTACAGATCAGGGCGATATCCACTTTCCAAATACACAAAAACACAATCACACACTCAGAGCCATGCTTAACTTTCACTAGCCAAGTGAAGAAAGTGAAGGTGTCAGAAGATTTTTAGTTTTTCTGTCTTTTTTTACACCCCTGCTGAACAGCAAAGCAGTTAAAAGTAGAAGTGAAAGTCTTGACATTATACCTCAGTAAATCCTCCACCCTTGTGCCCTTTCATTACATCTACCAGGGTCAGAGTGTGTTTATGGGAAGACCTAACCATTCAGGGGTAACACATGGTGCAGCGGTAGCTCAGCTGGTTTGATTCATATCTAGGGCCATTTGCTGCATATGTTCCCACTTCTTTCTCTCTGCCCTTCTTCCTGTCAAGCTACTGTTGAATACAGACCACTAGAAAACCTCCAGCTTTCATAAAGGAAAGCTCTGAACACTCATTCAGGTCAGCATTTGTAAGGTGAGACATTGCTGTTGGGCAACAAGGCCTGGATCGTCATCTCCGCACTAATTCATGCCAAAGGTGTTCTGTCAGGTTGAGGACAGGACTCAGTACAGGCCAGTCAAGTTCCTCCAAACCAAACTCAAACATAAATGTGTGACTGATGAACACTCAAGTTGGAACAGAAAGGGGCCAACCCAAAATTGTTTCTACAAAGTTAGGGGCAAGAAATTGTCCCATTTGTATCCTTGTATGCCTGAATCATGATGGGTTTGTTTCAATGGACTTAAGGGACGAGCCTAACTCCTGAGAAACGGCTAGCCTGGTAAAAACCAGTCCTTCCTTCATAAAGAGAGTCAAGTCTAGCTACTGAGAAACAACTTCTTGGAGGAGGTGTGGACTCTGTTGAAGTTTTAAATGATTTGGTTTAATTTTACCCTGTCACTACTGTTTGGCCGTGATGCAGCAGTTCGATGAAGCTTACTGGAAATTGCGTGTGCTGTAAGAAACTCCATGGGGAGTATGGCCACTACTACTTGAAATGAATAAAATGTCTTACCCATTCCAGTTGTTCCAATTTTAATCATCTAATATTTTAAAAGCATGGTCGATACAGACTAAATGACTTTGTCCACTTCATCCACTGCCATTGTCAAATCATAACCCTATGTAGGCAGACTACAATTCTAAAACAGCATGGAAAATAAATGCTGTCATTCACAACTTTGTCTGTTCGCTGATGGGCCTGGTTTGAATTCAATCATTTAAAGCAAGCTCAACGGGAAAAATCCCAGACAGAGCACTGAAGGGGCATGAAAATCAACCAGGCCAGGCCAGACAACAGGTAAGCCCAAACTCATCCATTGGATTGCCAGACAGAGGCATGATCCAGGGAACGCATCTCTGCAGTCCAGTGGCAACTCGATGATGTGTACCATTGCGCTTGGTGATGTAAGACTTGGATGCAAGCACCCAGTCATGGAAACCCATTTTATTAAGATCTCAAGGCACTGTTCTTGACTTAATCTGAATCCTGCTTTAAGCCTGGTGTGGGCAGACAGCTTTTGATCTCTTTGCACTTTGTTCTTCATCATCTGCTGACCCTTGTCTGTGAATTTACTTTGCCTACCAGTTCTTAACTTATCGTACAAGTTTAATGAGCTTCTGAGATCAGCTCAGTCCTTCACAAATTTCAGTTGAAGCAGTCCTAATCACTAAATGCTTCACTTTACACCCCTATGGCCATGGAAGTAAACTGAACACATGAATTCAGTGGTTCAAGACTTCTGGCAATATAGCTCATGGTCTAGTTCCTACAAACTAGACCATGCATAAATCAATTGTTATCTGATAAGAATATTTGTGGGTCTTATGGATGTGTTAATGGAGCAGGTAGAAAAAGTAAGAATTAGGAAACTGAAGGAATGCAGAGAGCAGGGAGTCCCTGGTGGTGAGCTTATCTGCTGGAGGAATTACTCAAGGGACTAGCCGAAAAACTAAAGTGTGTCACTACACTAGTTACCCTCCAGGTCTGACTGTCCTCGATAAGAGAACTGAACTAACTTCTTTAGCATCCTACTCAAAAATCACAAAACATATATTTGAGCATGTTAAAAAAAATTTGTTGAAAACAATCCACAGTCGTCATTTGTCAAATGTTGTTGTGGGGTGATCATGTAAAATGTGACTCAAACTGAACCAAAATGTCAAGTTTCTCGACTTTTGACCAATTTTTTAAATTTTTATTTAGAATACAAAAATGTAGCCATTGTCACCATGTGAACTAAAACAGTAATGAGATAATATGATACCAAAAATATTATTTGTGTCTAATTAATCATTTTCTGCACTGTTTTCATATCAGTCCTTGTGACAAAAACCTGAATCAGTTCAGTTAGATGAGGGAAATGGGGGGAACAGAAAATGAAAAGGGGCACCAAGTGCATTAGTTTATCCATTCATGTGATCCCAATCATCTGCGGTGTCAGGTTTTTCATATAAAAGACAACTTTAAAATCTCCAAGTTTTAAACAACACTCTTTTCTTGTTTCTAATTTTCTTGTTAAATGTTGTTTTTATGGGTTAATAAGACAGGACGAAAGAAGAAAGGAATGGAAAAATAAAGTTTTGATGGTTGCTTCCAGTTCAGATGCCACATTTGTTGTGATTCCTGCAGAGACAATCCTGTCTCACTTTGAACAAAACCAGTCATCCAAATCAACTGTTTTATTGCAACTTTCGCTCTCTGAAGAGAGAGAGCAGTAACTCCACCAGGAAAAATGTGGATAAACTCTATGTTTGTTTACAGCTGTATGTAGTCTATCTTGTTGTCCAGCGGATGAACATTAGCAGGAAAAAGATGTGGTTTTAATTGCTTTATACAGGTCAGCTTTAGGCCAGTCTTGGCTTATTGCATCTGCGGTCCAGCCTCTGTCTTCAATCAAAAACATTGTGGGCTTCTTTACTGTTTGAGCTGCTGCCCCCTCCTCCATAGCAAGCCCCTGTTACATCCCATCCTGTAAAATCTAACAAAAACAGATTGTTTTTGTTAGATTTTGTTAGATTTTTTTGGAGTCGGAGAAGCTACGCTAACTAGTATGTCACCATTTTGAAAATTCTAAAGCCTCTAAGTTCTTCCTTGATTCCACATGGAAATAAAAGTGAAGTTTCTGTTAAAAAATATATTGTTTTCAAATCATTTCTTTGCAAAACATTGCTCAAGTGTTTTAGAGTAGTAATTTTTACTTAAAAGCATTAGCCTCTGCTATCTAAAGTAGATAGTCTTTGCATTAGCATGAACGAACAGTGGCTGCTTTTATGAAGTCCAATCCACTTTACCTCTTTGTCAAATCTTAAGTTTCTTATCAACATAATTATGTTTAGTGAGTTAATTATATCAATTAGTCTTATACTTTGAATATACAGTATTTGTCTAAATATATTCAAAATATCTAAAAAAAATATATATCCTAGCTAGCAAGCAAACAAGCTTGTGTATAAGTGGCACAGTTAGCAATGTTTGAGGTTGAAATCTTCAAATTGCCTTTGTAAATTGACTATTTTGTTTTTTTGAGTTTTCTCCGATCCCTCTGACATCAGGCGACGTCCTGAATAGCGTGGGAGGAGGAGGGAAACATATTAGTGCTTGTGACTTTGTGTTTTCTGAGCTGAGTCTGTGTGAAGCAGTGGATGCAGCGAGCGTGCGATGTAGCTGCATGTATCTGTGTGATGAAGCGCACTCATTCTTCTCAAGAATGCTTGTGGGCAGAGGCAAGGCCAGTAACAAGGGGCGATGGGAGAAAACGAAGTGGGGGGGAGGGAAGGACGGAGCCATGATGCAGGCATGCTAAAAATAGCACCACCTCCATATCCCTTCTGCCTCCACAATCCCTCCATTCTTTCCGCAATCTCTTCATCCTCTCCGTTCCTAATGAAGAAGACATTATGTAGATGTGGGGGATTCAGGTGTCAGTTTCATCCTCCAAACAGCGACAGCGGGGCGGGGTGGGGGAGTTTCAGCGAGAGAGATGAAGATACGGAGGGAAAAACGTACTCACCGACTAACTCTTCCAGTCCCCGAATGTATTGAAATTATTGGAAATATATTCCGTCTTTCTTCAGTCAAACTGGAATACTAAGCCTTTTCCAACTGTTATTGTTATCAGTTACTAATAGATTTCAGTCAAAAATGTCTCTTTCCTTTTTATGAAGCATATAGTCAATTGAGTTACATGCAAAACATTCCCAAAAGTTGCATTTTAAGGTAAATGGTCAGAATTATTATTATATAACGTTTAGGAAGGAAAACAGTTATATATATATATATTATTTTAAAAATGACCTGTTTGTAGTGCTACAGTTGAAACCAGATATTTACACGGAATAAAAAAAATACATTTTTTTTCCATTCTCTCTGAAGTTAAATCAGACCAAACTTCTCCTGTTTTTGGCCAATTAGAATGACCATAATTATTTATATTAAATGGCATAAAACATTTCAAGAACACTTAGAGATTTTTGTCTCATTTGTTGTACGTAAACTTCTTCTTTCAACTGTATTGTGTGCCTTGGGCACAGCTCAACTCTACACACCAAATTAACAACAGCAACACTTTTTTTTTACTGCTTAGTTATTAGTATTGTTAAATGCTTTATTACTAACAGCAATCTTGAAAGAAATTCTTCTCTCAGTTATCTTTTATCATATAAAATTCAGAGTATACAACTTGAGTTATCCATGTGAACATAGTGCAGCTTTATTTCAAATTGGACTTTTATTCAGAATTTTCTCTCTAAATTACTCCTTTAAATGTTAAAAGTCACTATTATATTCAGATTTTCTTTGCAGGGCAACTCATATTTTTGATTCATGCTGCTCTGCGCTGACCTGCAACTATACTTCAAGAATAACACTTTACCTAAACACAACAGATTAAACAATTTTGTGTTTTGTTCAGACTTTGAAAACAACTCTTTTTTTAGGTTTTCCACAGTGATGCTGGAAATAGCGACATCAACATCTATATTGCTCAATCTTAGTTGCTTTAGCTGTTAGTCTTGTTTCCATTGGTGTTTCAGGAGAAGGTGGAGCTTGGGTATGATGTTTTTGTTCGCTAACAAAAACATTGGCACCAACATCAGTATGTGCTGATATTATCTTTTTCATTTTTTTTGAATATCAGTTTCAAATCAATAAATGAATTTATTAACAACCGGCAGCATTTATTTTCATTTTGTTGTCATTTGCTTGTTTTCTTTTCCAAAAGTGTCAAAAGGGTGGTGAAATATCTATATATCTATATATGTATATATATATCTATCCATATATATATATATATATATATATATATATATATATATATATATATATATATATATATATATTATATTATATACTGTATATATATATATATATATATATTATATATATATATATATATATATATATATATATATATATATATATATATATATATATATATATATATATATATATAACTGATAACTGATATAAATATCAGTTATCAGCCATGGCAGCATTATTAATCTTGATATCGATATTGTCCTAAATTTTCATATCGGTGCCTCCTGAGTCATGTGTCAGTGATAGCAAGGAAAAACAGGACTGTGGGGGACTATGTGGCTGCTTTTACATGATGTCAAAAGGGTAGAGAAATATATACATATGATGTATAATTTCAATAAATATTGGTTATTGGCCATATCAACAGTATTAATATTGGTTATCCATATCAGCCCAAATTTTCACATCAGTGCATCTTTTCACCTTAGAGATATTGACACACTTCATTTTGCAGTTCGTCCTCAAACACTGAATAGATGTGAAACATCATCATACGCTACAGCAGAGGTTCCCAAACTGTGGGGTGCGCCCCCTGGGGTTGGGGGGTGGGGGGGACACCGTGCCATTGCAGTGGGGGCGTGGGAAGCGGTATGGATGAATGAAAAAAAAAAAACGATGAACACTGTGCGTGTGCCCTCTTAGCGGACCCCCGCTAAGGGGGCGGGGGGGAGAAGGCGCGGGGGTGTTTGAGTTTGACACACATTGTATAACTGGAAGTCCGCGCCTCCCTGCTCACGCACATCGTTCAACTGGACAGCAGGAGTCTTAACTCTCCCAATTTGTAATCCATAGGGGGGGACCAGGAGAAAAAGTTTGGGAACCACTGCGCTTCAGTGATGTCACCACATCTAGAAGTCACTGTGATGTTTTTCTCTAGAAATGCTTTTTGGATCCCATGTCTCTCTCTCTCTCTCTGCCCAAGTCCGTCTAATACCAGAATAAAAGCAACTCGTGCCTCAGAATGAATTAATAATGAACTGTTAGTCTGTGTACCCGTTCAGAACTCCAAACCATGTGACCAGTATGGTTTTGATGGAGCTTATGAGATGATGAGCTCTCAGTGTCTGTGCTGAAATTAGTGATTTTTTTTCCTCCTTTTGTTTCGCTGTCATTCTCCACTCAAACACCGACACACCAGCTGAATAAACGGAGCCACTCACCAACCTCAAGGTTCACTTCCGACCTTCTGTCTTTGCTTCATGCTCCCGGTCGCATTCTCGAGTCCATCACTCATCTCAGGAAAGTCCACAAACATTCTCTTTCACCCGGACGCATCGAGTTCCCGGGAGGATTTGACAGCTGGATGGAGTTTGTCTGATCTGCTTTTATCAACAGGAGTATGAGTCTGACTGCTAAAAAACATAAATAAATAAATAAATGAAATGAAATAAAAAAAAAGAAAGCTGGGTTGTGGGATCCTGTTTGTTTGTATGTGTGGTCTCAAATTGACAAGGGCGTTTCTGCGACGCTGCGCTGTGGAAGTGAGCAGAGAGGGGGGATTAGATGGTACCTTAGTAACCTGCTCTTGGTATTGACTCCATTTTGTAGCCTCTTGTATCATCTGTCCTTTAGGGAAATGGAAAAAAAAAGGAAAGAGAGAGGCAAGAAAAATGATGCAGGAGGAATTATGGAAGAAACATTGTCGTTTTATTTGCTTTTCAGGAGCAAAGGGGGAAAAAATCATCAGAAAATTAGTCTGTAATTGCTTTTTTTTTCTTTCTCCAATGCACTTAGCCTCATACTGCAGCTAAATTGATGCAGCAGACACAGAGTGGGATGCTATTTATCATTGGAAATGCACTGGCAATAGTCAAAGCAGGAGAGTGCTTTGTTTATCTAGCTTTTATGTTTTTTTTACTCACATTTAAAATGCCTGTAAATCGTAGAACTGGCTGAAAATAACCATTTTCAGCCCTGAAAATGAGGAAATGCATCATTTTCTATCTGTTGTAAAACTGGTGGCAGGAGAATGAATGAGTCAAATTTTCCTACAAAATTAATAAAAGACAAATAATTTCCCATTATACAGTTCAGTTATGTCCAAAGTGTATGACTGTTCTCTTCATTCAGTTCATCCCAATACAGTTTGATTCGGGTTTTAATCTAATTATAATTTGCTACAATAAAATGCCATCTTATTAAGTTGATCACTTGTTCAAATAATGTCTATTTATGGGAAGCAACAGATTTAGTCTGTCTTGGTTTGTTAGATGTTAAATATAACCTGTGATGTACTCTTGAGCAAGCATGAACTGACAGTGGAGAAGAACAACTCCCTTTTATTCATTTTCCCTCTGAGCAAAATATGACAAGAACTTTACTTTTTAAAATTAAAACTTTATAGATTTTATAAATTCCAGCACACGAAAATGAAGAATGAAGAAATTAAAACACAATTTATTTTTATTTCCAAGACTTTGAAAAAAAATCTAACTTTCTCAAAAAGAAGAGGAATATACAGTTTTAAATGGTGTGTTGTTGGTTGATGGAGAGGAAAGCAGAACATAGTTTGGAACCTAATGATAAATCAAGAATGAACTAAAAAATAAATAGTATTTTTTCCTAATTAATTTTATTTTGTTGCAGAAATCCAATGTAGGTATTGTGTAAAAATTTATTTTAAAAAAATCTAATCCTACGTTTTTATGTTTTATGATTAAAAACAGTGCATAAAGTACTAGTCATTATTTTAGGTCCAAGTTTTTAATTGTTTTTAATTCTGACACCTGACTTTCTGCTCATAGCTCATTTTTTTTCTCCCTGTGCGTCTCCTGGTTTTTACCTCTACATTTCCCTGATAGCTTTTCTCGTCTCTTTCAGCTCTTCTCCATCGTGATCTTTGGCTGCATCGCCAACGAGGGCTACATCAACCGGCCCAGCGAAGTGGAGGAGTACTGCATCTTCAACCGCAACCAGAACGCCTGTAACTACGGCGTGTTCATGGGCTCCATGGCCTTTCTCTGCTGCGTCGCCTTCCTGGCCCTGGACGTCTACTTTCCTCAGATCAGCAGCGTTAAAGACCGGAAGAAGGCCGTGCTGGCTGACATCGGGATTTCAGGTAAAGCCATTTTTCTTCTTCTTCTTCCCAACAGCAGCGCTTTGGTAGAGGAGCTTTAGCCTAAACTTTGCCATGTTTCTGTCCCAGACTTAGCGGGAAAATGGATGGTGCTAAATACTTGGCATTGCTTTACAGAAAACCCAAAACATACAGCCAGAAATTAAATTAAACAACTTAGATCAAAGTATGTTCTTTTTTTTTTAATGGCCGACTCATACTAAGTAATAAAATTAATGCATTTTATTACTTAGTATTTTAATACAAAAATAACAAAAACACATCTAATTTCTCTTCTGCTTCTCAGTTATGCAACACTTGCTTTCGGTCTACTGGGAAAAATCATAAAATTCAATGTAGTCGTAATGTGACAAAATGTGAAAAAAAATCCTATTTACATAAATAGAAATTTACAAAAAGAGAAATTTGCTAAATTAAAAAAAGGTTTCAATACCGTTTTTCACATATTTCATAGCCCTAT
The DNA here is from genome assembly GCA_033032245.1 of Poecilia picta. Lineage (NCBI taxonomy): Eukaryota > Metazoa > Chordata > Actinopteri > Cyprinodontiformes > Poeciliidae > Poecilia > Poecilia picta. Next base: position 28,538,904 of record CM065353.1, on the reverse strand, counting down.
TAAAGTAAAAAGTGACAATACATTTTATCTTTTACTATTTTCATACAAACATAAAAACTAAATCAAATTTCCCTCAATCATTCAACACTTTTTATCGTTCTATTGGGAAAAATGATCAAACTTATTAAAGTTCATTGTAACAAACTGAAAAAAAAGATAAACCTTTCTAAAAGATACATTTCTATTTATGTAAATAGATAGAAACATTTCTATTTATGTAAATAGAAATGTACTAAACTAAAACATTGTTTTAAATCTCTTTTTTCCGTTTTATTTTGTAGCTCTGTTAAAAACATGACTCCATTTCACGTATCCTTAAACTTATGCAAAAAAAACCCACAACAACATTCGAATCAGTCCTCTTCTTTTGATTACCTTCGTGTTTGCAATTTTGTTTCGATTTAAAAAAAACTGTTTTCTTTCTGTGCATTTCTTGCTGATCGGCATAGTAACGCGTTATTTAACAGCGGCGAGCGTCTTTGGCGCAGCGTTTGTTTTTAAAGTGTGATCACAGAGGAGGGGAATGAAAGCGCTTGTTGAGCAGACAGCTTCTCCTCTGGTGCTAACAAGTCTCTGCGATGAGCTTCACTGTGTCAGACAGTCTGCCTCCCTGCTGCACTGCTTCTGCCCCGAACCTGACAAGATTGTCAAGCACAGAGGCTTTTTAATGAGGTACTTCCTGTCACAGACAATACTGCCTTTTGCTTCTTTTTTTTTTCTGTGTGCACAGGCACACACACATTCAGACACACTCTCTTTCTCTCTTTCTCTTTGTCGCCATGTGTTTCCATGAAAGTTGGCAAATTAGTAAAACCTAAGAACTGCTGGAAGTCTGATCAGATGTTTCTGAATTTCTTGAGCTTGTCGTTCTTGACTCGAGTATCACAAGCTTTGCTTAACCCTTGGTTAAACGTTTTGTTTGACAGATTGATTCCAGGGTGTCCACATTTCTTAAAAACGTCTTAAATCATGCTTATCCACAATTAAGACCTTAAAATGATTTAAATTCATAAAAAGAAAATGCAAGTGGTCTTGATCACTGATCTTATATTTTGTCTTGTTCATTTTGTGTAGTTTTATTTTTTTTCTTGCGGGATATTTCTGTCAAACAAAGCTTTGAGTTGCACACAGACACCTCTGAGACTTGAGGAGGTTGAGGTTACCGCTAACTAGTTGAGAACTACCTAGCTTCTTTTGCCTTTATCATTAAGTGTAAATTTATCGCCAGTTTGTAGAACTGCCAAAAGCTTTCTGGTATATAAAATATGAAGTTTTCTTTTATATATTTCTATTGTGATACAGGTTTTAAATTTCATTCGTAATCTCCTTGAAAAAGCCTAAAATGTGAATTGTTGAGACCAGCAGAAACCCCAGGACTCAGTCTCAGAGATTTGTACATCAAGACAATCAAAATGAGTTTGTCTTGTTTATAGAAATGGTGCATGAACCAAACGAGTTCATGATAATTGGAAAGATCCTGTTGACACTTTGTTAAGGGTCTGAACTCTGTTCTGTTTGTTTCTGTTTTCTCGTCCTTACAGCGTTTTGGTCATTCATGTGGTTTGTGGGTTTCTGCTTTTTGGCCAATCAGTGGCAGATGACCAAGCAAGAGGACAACCCCCTGAGAGAGGGAGGCGATTGCTGCTCGGGCGGCCATCACCTTCTCCTTTTTCTCAATCTTCACCTGGGTAAGAGCTTCGTTTTGCTCTCGTTAGTCCACAGATTGTAGGACACTGAGGCATGAGCGGCCACAGAGCACCTGAAGACCAGACACACTGGTGGAAGCGTGATGTTACACGGGACAGCTTAGAAAAATCCAACGTCTAATTTTAGAGTATTTAATCAGCCTGAATCAACTACATCAATTTAAGGGTGTTCTTACACCTGAGAGTCAGCTAGACTCAGTTTGATTGCAACATTGTGTCAAGCAATCCAAAGCAATTGAAAAACCTGTTCCCCTCCTTCGCCTGTGGTGGTGCTGCACCAAAAGGAAACGACACAAAAACCTCTGAAGAAGACATAAGGGCACCGACTGTCTTCACAAAATGTATTTCCATTAGGAAAAACAGACCTGTGAATGAGTTTTGATACCCTGTGAAAGCCTGTTTCCAGTAGGGACATGTGAATAGATGACATTCATTTTCTAAGTGAGAGATTTAATTCATGTAACTAAACCATAAAAAAAAGCAGAAAATACTTTCTGTAAAACATAATCAGCAAAAATGGTGAGATATTTCAGGCTACACTTACAGCTGCCTTCTTTTGTCTTTCCCATCTTATAGAATAAATTACTTGTTTTTTATTATTATTATTTAAGACAGTCTTCAGTTACATTTGTTTCATAGTGATTGCCAAAGTTACCAATAACTTTGAAACTGGCGGTTTTGTTGAAAACAATCATTTCCTAGCAGCATATTTAATTTGAAATAATCTCAAATTAAAAGTTTTTTAATTTAACTTTTTTTCCAGCGTAAAATTAAGATACTGCAATAAAACAATAATTTATTTGAAAACATATTACACATACTTGCCAAGTTGTAGTTAGCTGCTTCTTGTTTTGATGCGTGTTGCCCAGACGTCCGTCCCAAATGTGAACATTAATGACCAGAGTGCGGCTGTCTCTCCAACAGGGCGCACAGACTCTCTTCTCTATGGAGAAACTAAAGAACGTGTCGTTTGAAGAGGAGTACACCAAGCTGTTCCCCCCTCAGCCACATCAACCTTTTGTCTGACTCTGTTCTGTTTCCCATGCCTGCTACCTGAACCCTCTGCAGCTGCTCACACACAACCCTGCCATGTTTTAGAGGCTGAACGTCTTTAGAGGAAGTGGATGGATGAAAATCTGAATCCTGACTCAGGCTCATTTGAATAACAATTCTAGCAACTGACATGAAAACCTGAATGTGTGACTGTTAAGCATGCACAGTAACATTTTGTCTTTTAATCAAAGACACAACAAAAGATATTCGGCTCCGTCTCTCCGGTTTTCAACAGAAGCGTTAAGCGGTTTAGGAAGTCGGTGGATTACCTTAAGCTTTCAGTTGAGGTACTTCAGGGTGGAATGAGCAACAGGACATGATTTATTGATCAAGGAAGCTTTGGTGTGTTTCTCTCCCCTCAGGCAAATCTACGGATCTCTATTTTTTAGCATTTCTTTTTTTAAATAAAACTATCTTTCCCAGAGTTTAGAGATATTGAAGTGCCATGCACATCTTTCTTTACCTGCACCACCTGATGGAGGTATTCATACTTCCATAACCTGATGTTTCATCATGTTATTATATCCAATTGCTTTAGTTTACCTTGTTGGAATTTGTAGTAGTGCATGATTAAATAGCTAATTAAATATTCTGAAAGGTTTGCAGGTGTAACTCTAGTGAAAGGTGGGGTAGAATGTTAATGTGTGTCAGCTTTGAGACTTTATTTAATGTAAAATTTCAAAATTATGTATGTATTTCTTCTAAAATACACCCTAAGTATGTGCACTGAAAAAAGATCACGAAGTTCTCTGCTGAATTAAGTTTGTCAAACTTACCTTATTTATGCTTGTTTAACATGCCAACTGGATAAACATAATATTTAGTTGGATGAACTTAATTTGAGTACTTGCAACAAATTAATTCAGTTTATTTAAGGTGGGTCACTGGGTTTTGCAGATCAAACATTATTAATACTAGCGACTTAAGAAGTCTTGTATGCAGTTTGTTTTACTATATCATGGAGGTTCATATGGATGCTGTGTTGCTAGCAGTTTTTAGAGAGTGTCTAGTTTGATTAAAAAGGCAACAACACTTTCATTGGATATTTATTAGATGGATTGTTTCGCCTTAGCAACACACAGACACACTTCTCGTTTGCATCAATATAGTAGACCGAAGTAGAATTGAGGTTTCATGTCTGCCTAGCTGCGTTTCCATTGCCCTCGAAATTGTGCAAATCAGAATTACGAGAATATATTCACTCACAATTTTGAAAAAAACCTGAGAAGTTTTTACTCTAGAATGAGGCGGAGTGGGGAGTGTGGGGGGTTCAGCCGTACCAAGATTGATGTGTTTCGCACAATTGCGATCATAATCAACAAACTGAATACTACAGGCGAAAAATGTGAAGAAGAAGAAATGTGAGGAAGTGGGAAGGATGATGGCATGGCACATTTTTCACCAACTTATCATGTGAACAAATTTATTCCCATGTGATTTTAATTATGTTAATTAACGAATGCACCGCAATTGTGAAATTGTGTTAATTTGACAAACTTTCTCATACGTTCGAGAAGGAAACGCAGCTAATCACGAGCTCAACTAGATGTCACCTGCTTTGACTGACTAAATGGCTTCCCCAGGTTTCTGGCAAACTAACCGATGTTTTCTTCCTGCTCTTTTTCTCTTCTCTTCCAAACGCTTCACTTAACACCACTGCTTCAAACTCTTGTCTCCTCGCTGTTCAATCGCGCCCCTTGCACCCTTGCTTTCTCTTCCATCGTCCATCTATCTCCGTTGTCCGTTTTCCCCAAAGGCGGGCCAGTCATTCCTCGCCTTCCAGAGATACAAGCTGGGGGCCGACTCCGCCCTCTTCTCCCACGAATACACTGACCCCAGCCAGGATGCGGCCGGAGCGCCCTACACGTCCTTCGGGGGGGACGACTTGGAGAGCCCGGGCAGCGGAGGCGGCCAGGCCAACAGTGACGGGGCCTTCGATGGCTCCGGAGGCTACCAGCGCCAAGACTACTGAGACGTCGAGGTTCAGATGTGCTTTGGGATTTAGATGTTGTTGCCCAAACAAAACAAGGAGAGAAAAATTCTAATTTGAATGAATATTTTTGTTGTTTTCTGTCACTGAAAACCACTGCCTCAAACCGACCCTGGTTACGGGTCTCTAATAATCGGAGTTCACGCAGTTCTGATGGGCTGATTCAGACTGCTGTTTGACACAACGGCTGAAAGATGACATGGTGACTCAGACAAGTGGGTTATGATGTGTAACAAATTGTCTCAAAGAAATAATAGTGTGAGAGGACCATATTCTCTACCTTTTAGTAAGTATGACGCCAGTGAGAGGAACAGTTTGTACCAATTACTTTATTACTTTATTGTGTTACTTGAAGATCTCTCCATGTTTGGATTTATCTCTAGAATATGTTAACCCGTATTAATGCCCCTGGTCAAGATGCTTTAAAAAACCTTAAAATAAATGATCACTAACTCCAACATGCACTTGTTTTTGTTGCATTCCTCTGTTGGCAACTGTGGAAGACTGTTTTTTTTTTTTGCCTCCCTTACTGTCATTGTTGCTGTGCATGGTGGTAAAATGGAGTTGGGATTAACCTTTTGCTCCTATTTTAAGCCTTTTAATTGTTACTCTGACTGTAGACACGGCCAAGTCCAAACTGGAATCTGACAGTGAATCTGAGAAAGATGTTAAAATTAGGGTGATGGCAGAGAATCCGTCCGACCTCAAGACAAGGAGCTCATCGGCAGAGATAAACTGTCATAATTACAGCAGAAATATGCAAAAATGTCATCAGCAATTACAAGAGGGGTGAGTCCAGCAGTGCCATTCAAGTTTCGCTGATTATTAAGGAGAGTATGAATAATTTTTGACAATTGATACATAAACAAAGACAGATAATTCATATTTTTCGAAGATCGTACTCCTTTTGTAATGTTGTATGATCTTTTTAAGAAAACGTTTCTGTTTTCTTTCCTATCAGGAATAAACCTTTAACTTAGATGTGAATCAGTTTTGGCTAATTGTTGGCTTAACTGTACTTCTTTAAATAAGAAGAGTGACATAAATCTATCTTTCATCAACGGCAAGTTTTCTTTGCGTTTACACCCAAAAGGCAGGACTGAGACTTCTCAGAATTACATTTAATAGTCCAATTACATGTACATGTAATAATTACATACATGTCCATTAATGTAATTACAATTACATTATATTATTCATTTATTTATCGAATTACACTTTGAATTAGGGGTTTTAGAATGTGACAACCGTAAACAAAGACTTGAAATTGGATCATTTCTCTTCACTTGCTCATTTGTTGTTGCCAGTCAGGTATAGTGTACGCTGTTTTAATACAGACTTAGCAGAGTTAAAGAAAAAAAAGTGGATTTATTTAAAGATTGATTTATTTAAAAGCACCTTCAGAAACCTGCTAATTTCTTGTTGACATTTATTTGCAAACGGTGGCGAGGTGATGAAAAGTGAGGAAAAGCTCAGAAAAAAGAAGAAATTATTAAACTAAATCATCAACATTGATGTGTGAAACTATGAAAAAACATTTCTTCAGCTTCACCGCACTACACTTTACATTTAAACGTGTTAGCGTTTTTGCTTATATTATTATTATTATTATTATTATTATTATTATTATTATTATTTAGAACTAGTATTTTAGAAGCAATGTTGTCATTTTACAAATTATCACAAATCTTTGATGAATTAAACTACAAACAGCAATTTGTGAGAAACACACTGAGAATTGGAGTGGCTCTTGGGGGACCCCTGCTGGCTGGAGGCCTTAAGCAGCAATGATTTGCTCATGTCTTTTCCTGTTTGCCCAGGGAAACAGGAAATAGTGTTTTTCTAACTTAAAGTTCCCATGTTCCCAAGGAATTAAGTATAAAATGAACCAAAGGAAAAGTTAGGGTTCAAATAAGTGTTGCACTGGTAATTATGTACATATATAAAGAGAATTGAAGGAATTAATTTTTTTCTTCTGAATAATTATACCCATAAAAGGCTGTTTTTTCCCCATTTTGTCTGAAATAATAATACTTTAAAAAAATATGTATTTATTTCAGGGCTTTTTAAACATTTTTTACCAGGGGTTCCAATGGATGTAAAGGAACCATTGGAACGACTACGGTCGTGGTTTACACGTTGGAGACGAATGTGATGTGAATAGGTGTCAGATGTGGGAAAATGTTTTGAAATACATGATTAGTTGGATAAAACTGGTTTGGAAATGGAGGGAACTATACAAAGATTGCGTAGTTATGGAGAATCACCCTTTCACAAATCAATACTTCTGATCACATTGTTTTCTTCTCAGTCAGCTCAGTAACGTAAATCACTGTTAGCTATAAAAACTCCCACATCCAGGGCGGGTAATAAATTAAGAGTAGATTGATTTTTAATAAGATACTCGATTTAATGCAGAAAAAAAGCATACCTGGTATCTAATAACAGTGTATTTACGTGTGTGTATGCGTGTGTGTGTTGTGCGCGTGTGTATGCGTGTGTATTGCAATGTTTTGTTCCCCTGATACTTGTATGTGAAACAGATTTTTTTGTTTTTCTGTTTTTTTTTTTTTTGTTCAATTGTTGCCTTAGTGCTAACTGCCAAGCAAAAGGCAACCATCAAAGGCGACACACTTGTTCACCTGACGTCCCAACTTACACTTTTCTCTCCTAACCTTTCCCCACTAAAGTTTATTTTCTGCGGCTTTGGTCTCAAAGGGAACAAAACTGAGTGAGCAAAACCAAGCTTTAGTTAAAATGATGCTCCATTATCAATGCCACACGTGTCAACATTATCAAAAGAACTCTTTATTTCGGTTTTTGTTTCAACAAAAGAATTCAATTGTGAACCTCCTGAGTATTAATAAACACGCATTGCTCTATTTTCTTCTACAGTAATGTGCACCTATCTCTCTCTATAAATATATACATATGTGTAAAGCGATAATTCAGTGTTCGACAGAGAGATTCTGCTTTATTTTAGGGCATTATTACGCTAGTTATGTATAATAAAGAAAGAATAATCATGAAAAGATAAAGAAATTCTATTGTCTGTTGAGTGTTATTGTGATAAGATATATATGACGGGGCTGTCTATGCCTCGTCTTTTACGTTGCTTTTGAGATAGGGAGATGTTTTTATTTTTGGGATAACAATACTATAACTACTAAAATAAACAAAAAAAAGAGAAAATTCTAAAGTATATTTACCCACATTGTACTTTATACCTCTGTGTAGTCGTAGAAATGTGTGATGTTTTCTCTGTGAGATTTGTTAAACAAAGCAAGGTACAGCTTAAGAACAACAGTGTGTGTTTTTGATGTATCTGATTTCAGTCATAAAAATAAAGAAAATACTGATAAACACGTCGGGCTTCTGGTCTTGGTTTTCATTTCACTGGCACAGCAGAGCAGAAATGTGAGGTAGAAGGACTGACCCATGGTTTGCAGCATTTTATTACGTACATACAGTATTTGTGAAAATCTTGGCATTTTAAGTTTTGCCCAGTCGCTAAAGTTTAGCCGTTGACGTACTGTATGTAACGCATACAGTACGTCAATGTTATGAAGCTTACTGGAAATGCCTGTGCTGTAAACATCCATAGCCCACTGCAAAGACAGGAGATGACGGTTAACGTTCAATATTTGGAGGCGTGGTCAACACGGACTGAATGTCTTCTTTCACTTCTTCTGCTGCCATTGCTAAAGCTGCAGGCGGACTACAATTATAAAACAGCACAAGAAATTAATCGTTCACTATTTCTCTGTCTGTTCGCTGATTGGCCCGGTGTTCTACCAGAGGAATCCAAGACAGTGTGAGAAATGCCAAACAGAACATTGAAGGGCGGTGCGAATCAAAGTGGAATTGTATTGGAAGGCAATAGCCAGGCTAACAGTTGCACCAACCAGTCTTTTACGACCTCTAGCTACTTTCCTTCATGGTTTGTCCCCAGTTTACTTGTTCTCATCAACTGTGGCCAGGTTCCCTTTCAAGGTCTCTTTCTGTCACATATTTTCAATGTTTACAAAACTTCTCTTTACTTTGTTTTTTAAGGAAAGACTTTCTTCTTCCCGCTCTTTCACTAGCCACAGATATTAGAGGACTCCTTTAGCAGACAGATTTCTGTCTGCCTAATGGTCTCTTTGCCACTCTAGTCGGTTTAGGTAGAAGCTAATCTCTTTGTGTGAAGTTGTGGCATACTTCCATTTACTTCAAATAATTTTTTTCGGAGTCGTCAGAACGGAAGATAATAGATGGATGAATAGACAGATGGTAAATGGACAGACAGATGGATGGAAGATCTTCAGTGTGGACTTCGTCTCAGCTGGTTGTAGTTCATTACAATCCCACACGGTGGCAGTATTAAAGGAACCAATCACGATTAAACCACTCCATGGTGTGGAAGAATTGTCTTTTCTGTATTTCATTAGCAACGCATATTTAATTTTAAAAATAGGAAAACGATGGTAATTGTCACCATAAAACATTTTTAAAATGTTATTTTATTATTATTTATAATAAACTGAAGCTACGTTCGCTTCATAGGCAGCGGTATTGTGTCTAATGACTAGAATCCAGAATGTATTCCAAGAAAGCTCCCGACAGAGTCACATCAGGAATTAAAACTAATAAAAATATAATAGAACTAATAAAAGCCTTTGTTGCGATTTTTAATTTCCTAACATAAAAAAACGTGCATTTGTGAGGTCGAAGATATCATGTCGGACACTGCGGCGTGATCCTGAACGCAGCAAATAGCATCCAACATGGCGGCAGAGCCGAAGACTTTGATGCAAAGCGTAAGTGAAAAGTGTTGTTTATAGCTGTCACTGGCAGCTAATGTTCTTCATGGACATTACTTTAACCCCGTTTGTGTCTCCGTTGCTTACTTTGACTCTTTCATTGGCAAGTATTGCCTTTTAGTAATGCCAGTTGCAGCTATTTTTAGTAGAGCTCATTAGGTGCCTTGCTAACAGTAAGCTAACCAACAACACTTAAAACCACTGGAAAATAAAAATGCTCGAGTTAACAAGAAGCAGATGGAGTGATTATCAGTCAAAAGACGCAGTAATGCCACTGAACCGTGTTTTTCTGGTCTTATTTCTTTACAGCGAAATAGCTAAGTAGACTTCTACTATTTTATTACTTAACCATAACACCTGGGGGAGTTTCGGTTTAGCAACTCTCTTAGTTTCCTGCTTCTTTTTTTTTTAAATATAAATAGCCGTAGTTAAACATATTACACGAGTAGACATGGCATTTAGAAATAAAAAGTTAAAATAAACAAACGTTTACACAGCTTTTCTTATGTAGTTTTTTTTTTCTGCTTGCTGCAGCAGCAGAGCTGGACAGATGACCTGCCTCTGTGTGAGATGTGCGGCGTGGGAGCGGCGCCCAACTGCGTGTACAGCCAAGATGGCAAAGGCGCCCAGAGTCACTCAATGGAGGACAGGCATCTCAGGCTCAGGTGTGTAACATACAGCAGCTGTGAGGGGGGAGGTCGGTGCGTTTCAGCTGATTGTGAAACATGTTCTTTTCAGAAGTTGTAGTGTTCAATATGAAATTGTTCTCCAGTTAACAGATGTTTTTTTTTTTTTTTTTTTTTAAATAGTCTTAAAGACTTTACAAAGGGCTTGCAGGGATGGTAGCCCAGGGCGGCAGTTTTTCTGGGGCCTCAAAGATGTTTTGCTTTCTCTTTTTTTTTCTTGCAAACATTTCATTTCATATAAAACTCAGAGACCCAAATCAAGTTGAGTTGTATGTATATTTGGGGACTTTTATGAATATAAACAAGTAATTGGAATGTAATGAAGATTCATTAAACCTTGTTTATGTCATATATATCATTTAGTTGCATGTTGAAGCTATTTTTTTTTCCAGCAGTAATTATCACGTATTTTTAGACAGCTAAACATTCTGGTTACGTTATCCAGGACTAGCTTTGGGTTAGTTTTCAAAAGTTGGTTCAAACTTGTCATATGAGTCTTAGAGTCTACTGTAAGGTGGCATCAAAGTGTAAACCCACTGGCCTTTACTCGAAAAATTTTAACTCCTTAAAGTTATCAAGCTGTTATCTATTTTTCTTTTTTTTTGTAATTCCTTTTGGACTTAAATTTGAATATGGCATTACTGCTCTCAAAGTGATCAAGGTTTGCTCATGTTCCTTGCGCTTTGTCGTCCAATCAGAGGCGAGAACTGTTTCCTCTATGGCGTTTTTAACGGTTATGACGGCAGCAGGGTGGCGGACTTTGCAGCCCAGTGTCTGACCGCTGAACTCCTACTCGGGGAGATCAACTCAAGTCACACAGACAGTGACATCCGCCGGATCCTCATTCAGGTCTCTGACTGTTCTCTGGTCTGTCTGTCTGTGGAGTCACATCTCTTCTGTGAAACCTTTTATCCGTTCAGTTTTTTCCCTTCTGATTTAGCAGTTTTATCATTTTTTTGTAGCTCCTTTCATGTGCTACGGAGCCGCTGAGTGAATTATAATACATGTTCTCTTTGTTACAGGCCTTTGAGGCAGTGGAAGACAGTTACTTTAATACAATAGGAGATGCTTTGGCTAAAAAAGCTCACCTGTCCAACTACCTCCTGCCACACAATGAGGTATACACACATAGAGAGGCGACTTTATGATACAAAAAAGCAGTGATGTACATAAGAACATCAGGTTACGGCCTCATCAGTCTGACTCAGCTCTCCTTCGCTCATTGTGGTTTTTCTTGTTTTTCTGCTGTTTTCCTGATTGTTTCAATCGACTTTTTTTTTTTTTTGCGTTGGGTTTCACTTGCATCCGTCACATAGATGCACCGATCCACTTTTTTTCCATTTCTGTTACAGAGACCTGAGGTTTGGTATCAGCCGAAATCGATCCGATACAGAAAAACTGCTGAATTGACTGAAATCATTCTTTTTAAAAACACAATGTTCTTAAATATACCTTGGTCAGACATGTAAAAACAATGCAGCTTTATTCTGTTCAGTCAGTGTATTTAGTTGGATAACAGCCAATGTAAAATAAATAACAAGAGGAACTGAAACTGACAAAGATAAACTGCAACAAACGGTTCAGAAAGTTCAATTAGGATTTCTAAATATAATGGAAAATAAACAATAAAGCATGATATGGCTCAGAGCATAGAATCAGACTGAATAGATCTGTCCTTATGGATCAGGCACATTGTCACCGATACCCAGTCTAGAATTTCTTTCAATATTGCGACCAATCGGTTCATCTCTAGTTATCCTGTCTGGTTTTTTCTTATTGGTTTTCTCAGTTTCTTTCGACTCTGTTTCTCCGGCTTCATACCATCATCATCTGTTATTTTTATTTCTCTGAATGCTTCCCAGCTGGTCAGGATGTTCCGTCCCATAGTCTCTCTCTGTCCGTCTGTCTGTCCTCAGAGTCAGAAGGTCCAGGAGCGCCTGAAGGAGCTGGAGCAGGAGGTGTCAGGAGGCGCTACGGCTGTGGTGGCTCTGATTCTCAACAATAAGCTTTACATCGCCAATGTTGGTATGGATATATGTCTCATTTGTGTAAAATGTTACACTTTCTGAGTCGTATTTATTTATTCGCAGCACTAAAGAGTCAGTATCTGCCTGCAATGGATCGTTAAAAAGGAAGAATGCTTCCTGCTTTCCACCAGCAGATGTCAGACTTGATGCAGATTTGAGTCGTTTGACTTACAGAAAATCTGACATAAACATTACAATGAAACTTAAATTCTAGTTAAGTAATCAAGTAAACATTCAGAGTTTCAATCGAAACTGTGTTTCCAATATCAGTTGAGTCAAAGTTTGCTGTCATTGTAATAGAAAAAAGCCAGAATACCATGTGTTTTTGTGGTTAAAAATATTCTAGAACTACTACGTTTCTGTCTGTCATCTAAACTGTGACACGTACTGATGGAAAAGATAATTTATTCTCATCTACATCAGGAAAATAATGTCCAACTGGTGACTTTTAGCTTTCTAGACTGAAATGGTCTTGCTCAGTTTTGGTGTGTGACACTCTTGGCGTTGCTGCAGCTCACTGGCTCCAGGACAAACCCTCCGATCTCCTGAGCCACCAGGTGTCAGAGATTAGCTGTGATTGACTCTCAACGTTTCAGCGGTGGAGGTGCAGAAACCTCCCAAACAGAGACACAACGTAGACTGTCAGCAAGCTATTGAGCACAGACGTTCAACAATCCCGACGATTTTCAGTCTCTGTCTGTCCTGGAAACCTAAAGGAAGGTTTAATCTGGTGTAGACAAGACATTAAATCAGTGGCTCTGTTGTCAGTTGATCTGCTGTCATTCCATAAATCAGATCCTACAGGCGACTGCTTGAAGCTGGAGAACTTTGTTTGCTTGTTTGCACGAGTGTTTGAGCAAATACCAACCCAGCGCCTGAAGCCGCAGAACAGAAATTTCAGCTATTATTAAATAATGACATGCAGTATGACACAGAGCATGTTAGGGAAGTAGCTGTAAAAATAAAGAGTGTTGAGGGACAGGTTAGTTTAACGCCCCAGTCAGTGTGTCTTTAAAAAGTCAATAGCGTGTAAGAGAAGAGATTATTCCTTAGTTTGGATCGAACTTTGAAGGAAGTCAGCATTAGATCCAATTCTGACTATGTATTTGGTTTTGAATGAAAGTTACAGAAAAATCATTCTTGTTTACTTAGTCACTAATGCAGTGTTTAGTAAAACTAAAAAGAACAAGTGCTAGCTTATGTTTAGGACTGATTCATTACATGTAGGAATGGCTGCTGGGAGGATCAGTTTAGCAGGAAGGTTTGAACCGAGACATTAGTGCGTTTTGCAAGCGACTCCCAGCTGTTTGTCTGCCTTGAACACATCATATCCGGGTACGTGTGGAGCGAAAAGCTGCGCTACAGAAACTTTCAACATTTTTGCTCACATGAACATAAAACCGTGCTCGCCATCGGGTGGATGTTTCTTTTTTTTTTTTTCTAGTTGAGGACAGAGAAGCCGGATCGTGATTGACATAAAGCAAATTGGCTGCATTGACTGGCCTTGTTCATCTGATTAGAACGTTACAACACGCAGCTGGAGGCAGTTTAGGGATATGAAATCTGTTGGCTGCTCTGGACCTGTATGTAGCATCTGCTTACTGACCCAGAAATGTAATTTTAAAAGTTAATTAATCATTGATCTGTCTTATGCTTCCCCAGCTAGGAGACCGATTCTTTTCTTAATATATTTTTTTTAGCCTTTTTCAAAGTAACTTCAGATGAAGTTTTTCAGTGAAGTTTAATGATACAGCAGAAGTGTCTTTTCTTTGCTTTATGGGGCATGTTGACCCTGTAATCATTTTTGCAGTATTGATAGCGGAGCAGCTTTGATGTTTTAGACATTAAAGTCAGTTCTGAATATACAAACATCTCCACTCAAAGCGTTGTGAACTTTATCCAGTCATTTTCAGTTGTTAAGATTCAATATGTCTAACATACTGATTTCAGCTCTGCTTCTTTGTGACATTTTTTTAGATAATCAAAAAAATGTCTATATTAAACAGATAATGTAAATAAATAAGTATGCTATTTATTCCCAGAGCAGATGAGGAAGAAAATCACTGATTCACTTCGGGTATCGATACAGATATCTGAGGTTTGGTGTCGGCCAATAATGATCCAATAAGTTATTTATTAATGGAAAATACATGAAGCGGTAGTGAAACTTCCCCACAGTGGTTGATAAACTGCAGTTCTTTCCAAAGGTCTTTCTTTTTTATGACTCAGCAATAAGGAGGGCTGGAAAAAAACAGGATATTTCCCAGACAAAATGAAGTGCTGCTGACCAAAAACAAAATACATTTTCTGTTCTTATTTGTCAAAAACATCTTGATGGTCCCTGTGACGTTTAAAAAATTGCTTTGCGATCTTATCAAAAAGTGTGTTATGACATCATTTTATATTTTTAGCATGGATTTAATAACTTTTGTAATGAGACTGCAGACTGGAATATTTTGAAAGATGGATTATTAGATATTTTGCAGCGGTTTGACCGTCATTCGTCTAATTTAAGTCGCATTCGTTTACATTTTTCGTGTTGTCGACTTTCTTAGGATCTCCCCAGAATTTGCTCTTTATTGTGTGTTTCTCAAATTTAAATCCCTGAATGGTAAATAGGGAAAACCAATCATCGCTATGTTTAAGTCTGTGAACGTATGGATGGATTCAACATTCTCGGCGATCCACAAAGAAGTTGAATTCTTATGTGTAAAAACATAAATCATTCTAAAAAAAAAATGAAAAAGAGAGAATTGGAAAAGAAACAAATGTGATCATTTTGTAAGTTGTGCTTTCTGTTAAATCTGGTGTAAAAAATAACTTCATATGTTATTTTAACACTTAAAAAAACTAAGGTTTTGAGATGGTCTAGTTCAGGGGTGCCCAAATGTTTTGAGAGTAAGATCTACTTTTTCTCTCACCAGCCGCCTGAGATCTACCTCATGACACAAAGACATAAAAATTGCAAATTAAACTCTATTGACTTAATTTATATGCGAATGTACATCAGTTATAGTAGAAATAATAAAGTGACAGAAAACCTAACACAGTTTCTTCCTCAGTGAGATCTTGACACTGGGAGCAGCTTATGGTTTCTCAGTCAACCAGTAGTTTCCAACAGAAACTACTGGTTGCTAACCTGACACCAGCAGGTGTCAGTCAGTCATAGTAGATATGAAATTTGGTTTGATGACCTCAGTAGGAGAAAATACAGATTGATAGGAGGAACCAAAGACCTCAGTAAAGGTAATGGAAAATCTTCTGAAGTCAGGATATAATTAATTTAATTTCACATAATTATCGCGGTAGAATATGTTAAAACTTAATTAGATATTTGTCCTATTTGATGTTTGTTGTGACGTTAGCTCACAAACGAACAAGATAATTAGTCCAAGTTTGTCGTTTATTGAACGCTCAGAAATTACAGCAGGTGTGATGAGCCTCAGCAAAGGTAAACAAAGGTAAAACAATCTGAACAGGTGATCAACTCTAAACCATTCCGACCTTTTCACTCTTTGTTGTTTAAGCACACCCGTTGCCGTGGCAACCGCCTGCGCCCCGCAAGCCGAGCAGAGATTACGTATTGGTCACCCCTGGTCTAGTTAAAAGTATGCAGCTAGAAAACTCACCGTTTTTTTTTTTGTGTAATAAAGTTTCTTCTTTGTCTGGTGCTAAAATGACCTTGTTCCTCTGCAACATTTCATTTCGGCAAAAAAGAAGCAGAAGGGAGGAATTACTTTTTCACACCACGGAACATGATGTCTCCAACAGAAACTACTGTTTGTTTTTTTTAGATCAGATTCATAAATATCAGATTATGTTGACCTGATCAACACTTATTTAACGTGTCGTTAAAATTCTTTGTTTGTACTTTCAGGTACAAACCGGGTCCTGCTGTGCAAGTCCAGCAGCGACGGTCAGAACCAGGTCCTCCAGATCGGGCGGCCACACAGCACCGACAACGAAGACGAGCTACAAAGACTGGCGGCGATGGGTGAGGCGTGTTGACGTGCTCACGTCTGTGAGGTGATGGAAATATGAAAATGAGTGCATCAGGATTGCCGTTCCATTTATCCTGTGTTCCTCATAGGATAAATGTGTCATTTAGGCATCAACGTTTCTCAGCGGAGGACAGACCGTCTCACCTCGATGCTAATAACAGATGGTGCTGTTAGATGGTGCTAGTTAGATGGTGCTGTTAGATGGTGCTAATAACTGAAGGAACAGTTTGTTCCATTCGACAGGCTTTAATAGGACTAACAAGTCCAGCCTGAACCCAACTAATGCATTTGTAGCATAACAAAAGATAAGGTATGAGGTTTTTTTTAATTAAATCAAATATTACAAAAATGTTGCTTTGGTCTGAGGCTGCAGTCAGTTATTCACTTGGGCCCAATAAGTCATTTAAATGTTGGCACAAAGACCCTATATCAACTTTAAACGTGAAAAAATGCAATTTTTTATTAGTACTTGTAAAACAAAGATACAATTTTTTACACTTTAAAAAAAACAACTCAAATTTATGTTCGAAGCATGTAAACATAATTGTAAAAATGAAAAGCAAATGCAACTTAGAAGAACTGAGACTTTTAGGAAATTTGATTCAGAACAAAGGAAAAGATGCTTTTCAATTAAAGCTGTCAGTTTATGGAACAATCTCAACTGGGATAAAAGGATCTTAATATTTTTCTGCATCTAAAATACATTTGAAAATCATTATGATGAAGCAATATGGCATTGAATAATGTTTTGTTGGATATTTTTTGTGTATTTGGAAACCATCTGTAACAGTCTTCTGAGCTGAATGTCTGATTTCCTTTTTAAGGGGCTGATATTGTCACTTCATTCTTCTTTCTGCTCCTTTTCATTAACGGTTTCTTTCAGTTTTTACATGAACTATTCATATTCATTATTGAGTGAATGAAATGAAAAATAGTTTTCATTCAACCAGGTTTGCTTGTGATTGACAGTGAGTCAGGGATCTCTCAAAAAGAGGATCAATTTAGAAAAAAAACTCAGATTTATTTAAAACGTTCATGTCGAAAATTATTTCCAACATTCTCTGTGATCAATAAAAAAACTGACATCTTCACTGGTATTTCTAACTTTTGACCCAATTCTTGCTGGTCTCCACTTTCAGTTTCCTGAATTATTTTGTGTTTGATGTTGGCATCATCAAGTTGTAACTTTAGCTGGACCATTCAGAATTACAATAATCATGTTAATAACTTAAAACATAACTTTAAACCAAAATCTGAGCAAAGACTGAATATTTACATTAAATGTGATGTCTTGTTTATTTAGTTTTTTTTTATTATTTACATTTTGAATAATAAAATGTGGAACAGGTGAAGTGCTGTGGTTCCTTTCCAGATCAGTCAAATGAGTGTAATGTGTGATGTCACATCCTTTACCTTCAGGTTGTTTCCTGAGCAGTCATCCAGCGCCACGCTGTGTTTTGTAGTGGAAAATGTTTAAAGTTGACAGGAAATTTGAAAATATTACTAGGTAATTATGTGGTATTGGATGGCATTATTAATAATATCTGAACACCAATTATAAAGTCTTAGACAGGCAAACATAAAACAAATACAACTGAAATAAATCTATTTATTTTTCACTTCATTTATTTCACCCTAATTAAAGTGTCCAAAGATTTTTTTGTCATTTAATTCATTTTATTTGCTGAGAATATAGAATAAAGAGTCTCGTTAGCCCATCTTTGCTATCACTGTTAATGGTGTTTAAATAAAATACACAAACAATTCTCAGCCTGGTGGGGGGAGCAAGTCCAGCCTGGTGGCCGTTACACAACTTCTTTACATTTTGTCACATTACAACATAAACATAAATGTTTTCTATTGGGATTTAATGTGAAACACAAAGTGAAGAACAGAGAAATGATTCAAAACAAGAAAAACGTCAACTTGCAAACTCGTGTTATTTTGATTTCTCCAACCTCCTTTTACTGCTGCTTTCATTGCTTTCGTTCTTCCTCTGCTCCTTACAATTCATCTCGTGTGTGTGTGTGTGTGTGTGTGTGTGTGTGTGTGTGTGTGTGTGTGTGTGTGTGTGTGTGTGTGTGTGTGTGTGTGTGTGTGTGTGTGTGTGTGTGTGTGTGTGTGTGTGTGTGTGTGTGTGTGTGTGTGTGTGTGTGTGTGTGTGTGGTGTGTGTGTGTGTGTGTGTGTGTGTTTAATGCCCGCTCCACTGTGGTCTACAGCGTGTCTCCTGTGTCATAGGTTTGGACGTGGCTCGAATACGGCAAGCAGGACAGATCGCTGGACAGAGCAGCACCAGGCGGCTGGGAGACAGCAGAGTGAAGATCAACTACTCTGAGATCGATCTGCTCAGGTGACGCCTGCCGTCGGCTTTCTGACTACGTTTACATGGGTTCATGCAGGTTGTGTTTTTTTTGTGCTTTGTCCATTTCTAAGAAACCACCGACATGTGTTCATGTTTACTGTAACACAGCATACAACTTGACTGATTGTGGAAAGCAAGACATTTATCTACAAATTTGAATTTGTCGATGTTTCTAATCCACACAGGAGCAAGATTTCACCAAGAGGCTCAGAAACATTCACTCATGGTTTTGACAAAGTGTCAGAGGAGCAACATGATTTTTGTATCTGTTGATCCTTTCTTATCCTAGGAGCCATATTTCCCTTCAGTCAAGCTAAATAACACCGTACAGCTGCAAATGTTACAATGTTTTGACATCTTTGACAAGTTTTGATAAATGCCTACATCATAAATTTTTTCTGTTTTTGGATCCTAAAGTAAAGAAAAAACATAAATCCTTAGCAAAAAGAAGATTGATACATTTCCTTCTATGGGATGTTGAAATTTATGGAAAATGGAGGGAAAAAGTAAATAATTTCCAAGATGACACGTTTAGAGAACTGTTTTGGTCCAAATTTCAACTCGTTACCTTTTGATTAAAGGTGCAGATAAGTCCTTTACTTCTTCTTGAATATAACATACATTTTGTTCAACACTCTAGTACAAATGCTAGCAAAACTGACCACAGCATGATGCTACCGCCACCATGCTTCACAGCTGTTGTAGGGTTCTTAGCTTTGAAAACCTCATCTTCACTTTAACAAACATACATCCAATTTTTGTCTTTTTTTTTAAGCAGAGCCTTTCTTTGTGTGTGTGTTTCCTTAGTCATGACATTCTCCGTCCATCATGAGGAAATAATCCCTGGAGAGATTATTTCATCACGTTTTCCTGGTTGAAGAAAATTCATAAGGAATTCAAAGTTGTGGAGCCAATTATTTTAAGAAAACCACAGACGTTGAATGTTGTATAATGATTCCACCCTAGAAGAAAAACGCATCGTTAAACTCCTTGTCTGTAAACTCCTTTTATTAATGTTGCATGAAATCAATGCTCTGACTATTAAGGAAGAATTTGAACGTGTTTAATCTCTCGTCTCTACTTTTTCTTCTCATGGCTGTCATTACCGTACCAGAGCCAAGCCTCTTTAAAGTGCTTTATTCACAAACACACACACACACACACACAAAGCCCCATTTCCTCATTTCCTGTGGTTATCCAATATCCAGGCAAGTCGTATCCAAATACTTTTGCATCATTCAAATTTTAACCCCCATCAGACAGAGAATGGAATCTGTATTGAATTATCTCCTTACTGCTATCAAGGAGAAAGTAGAACATCCAGCACAAGTGTAAGGGATTCTTTGGATCAATACAATAAACTGGTGTTGATGTCAAGCCTCCAATGTTCTGTTGTTGTATCGACTTTAATTGTTATTTTTTTTGTTGATTTTTCTGTTTCCACTCGTATTTTGCCAACCTTGTCCTCTCTTGTCTCCGTTAGTGCGGCCAAGGCGAAGCCCATCGTCTCTGAGCCGGAGATCCATGGCAGCCACCCTTTGGACGGTGTAACAGGATTCCTGCTGCTGATGTCAGAGGGTCTGATAAACGCCCTAGAGTCCGCCCACGGTCCAGAACAGGTCAACCAGGTTAGCAATAACGCTATTGTTCTTTTTTTTTTTTTGGTTCTTTTCGCTCCTCAAGCCTCTCATGAAACGTCTTTTCACTTTGGCGTTCAATTCTTTTTTCCTCTTGTCTTCTCAAATGTAGCTATTATTCTTTTTTGAATTGTCTCCCCTCTCCTTCATAGGAAATTGTAGCCATGGTAGCGGCCGAGCTGGCCCAGCAGACCAGTTTGGAGGCGGTGGCTCAGTCCGTGGTGGAGCGGGTCAAGAGGCTTCACCACGACGTCTTTGTGTCCGGCCGTCAGAGAGCGGCCTTCTGCTCTCGGCACGAGGACATGACCCTGCTCATTCGCACGATCAATTACCCGCTGGCGGACGCCGCGCTCACGCCCACACAAGGTAGAACGTGTTATTCTCAGAAGGAAAATTCCCGTTCCACCGCATTGGAGAAAATTCTGGGAAGGTTAAACACTTCTACAACGGCTACAAAACGGCAGTGTTTCCTTTTTATTATTGCCGATTTCCTACTCACAACATTTAAGTACGATGGTTAGCTTTTATTTTTTGCCAACTCAGCTAACAACCTCTTGCTAAATAATATCTTAAGTTTGTCTCGCCTTATTTTTCTCAGTTTTGTTTTTAAATGAGTTTAGATAAGGTCTGTTAAAATCAACGTCTCAGTTTCTTGTATTTGTACACAAAAAGTTGGGATTTTAATATTGAGGTACATGCATGTGTGTTTGTACCAATCAGAGAGCAGTCAGGTGATAAGTATCGTATCAATTATCGTTTCTTATCATGATGAGAATTTCAGTTAATTGTTGTAACAATAAATTACAATTAATGATGTTTTAAAAATAAAACAGCTGTCTTTACTGTATGTTTACTGAATGCTAACGGTCTAATTAGCTGTAGCCTTTTTTTTTTCCTTACTGTATGAGCGAAACGAGTTACTGCTGCTCTCCGACTTTTAGTTATTTGTACTTCATCTCCTCCCATTGGCTGTTTGACACAGTGCTGTGCGTCTCTTTGTCTTAAGTGTGAATAACAAATGTGACTGATGGAGACTAGCTCCAGGCAAACTTAGTTTCAATGCTGTGATAGAAATATTGTACTAATGTTTTTTCTCAATCTCATGGGACAATTACTTGACTGCAGTTACAGATTCATAATTTATAAAAATGAAAGACTGTCAGTTGCTTCCATTCACTCCCATTTTGCTCTTCTTGCAAATTCTTTTAATAACATGAGAAGTTTTAGCCTGCTTCCATTTGTCAAAGTCTTGCTTCGTAAAAACAGGGTCCTACGTTCAGTCCATCTTTAAGATGAATCAAAACATTCCTTACTGATCTACATACACAGTCCAGTCACATTAATGTGACCACCACGTACTTTCCACTTCAGAGTTAAATAACCAATCACAGAAGGCAGGTGGCAGCACAGTGCAGTTGAGCGTATATAAAGGGTGTGTGTGGGCTTCGGAAAACATTTCAATCGTTGGCGTAATGCAGAAACGAAGCGATTTATCCGACGTCCAAAAGGGCATGATCATTGGCTTTCGGGCCAAGGGTGGAAGCATTTCCGAAACGGCTGAGTTTGTGAACTGTTCGCGTGCCGCCGTGGTAAAAGTGTACCGTGCATGGCAAAATGGGACTGTCCAAAATCAACGACGTGGCAAATGTGGTGCACCACGGGCCATAGATGACAGAGGCGAACGACGGTTGCGGAGATGCGTTCGGGCAGATAGACGGGCTACCGTTGAGCAACTGACCACTAAAATGAACCAAGGGGCTACCACAAGTGTCTCCCAAACCACTATTCAGCGAACATTGCTGCGTCTGGGCCTCCGAAGCAGACGCCTGGTTCGTGCACCTATGCTGACTGGTGTTCATCGACGACGAAGGCTAGAATTTGCACGCCAGTACAGCAGCTGGACGTCCACTGAGTGGCGACAGGTAGCGTTTTCAGATGAATCGCGTTTTATGCTCCATCGGACAGATGGACGTTGGCGTATAAGGCGTGAAACCTCTGAAAGGAACCACCCTGCAACCATTGCAGGAACGGTCCAAGCTGGAGGCGGGAGCATTATGGTCTGGGGAATGTTTTCCTGGCATTCTCTGGGTTCACTGATTATTGTGGAAGGCACGATGGATCAATACAAGTACGCATCTGTCCTTGCGGACCATGTCCACCCCTACATGCGCATTGTTTTTCCTCAGGATGATGGCATCTTCCAGCAGGACAATGCGAGGTGCCATACAGCTGCCAGTGTACGTGCGTGGTTCGAAGAGCACCAGGATGAGTTTACCGTCCTCCCCTGGCCAGCAAACTCACCTGACTTAAACCCAATCGAGCATCTGTGGGACCATCTCAATCGAGTTGTTCGCGCCATGGATCCTCAACCGCGTAATCTAGCGCAGCTGGCCACGGCATTAGAGTCGGCATGGCTCAACATCCCAGAGAAGACCTTCAGGGACCTAAGTGACTCTCTTCCTGCACGTCTCGTAGCAGTTCGCTCTGCGAAAGGTGGTTATTCTGGCTTTTGACAGATGGTCACATTAATGTGACTGGACTGTGTATGTTTACTATTTCTGAAGAATGTCGTCGTGTTCGCTGCAGAATGTTTCTGAGTTTCAGAGCAGTTTCTTTTCCTGGATCGCTCCGATTATGACAGTTGTTTTTAGTGTTTAGTTCTGAGCCTTGAGAGAATGAAATCGTGACTCTTATCAGTGTTGTCAAGAATAAAAAAGGTCAAAATAAACATCTCAATTTTTTTAACACATTACCAAGAAGCAGATTTTCACTGACATTGCACGCTGTTCATTACTGTTTAGTTGTATGGAAATATTTTTGAGAAAACGTTAAAATGTTATATCCCATTTCCATGTTTAAGCAACCCATCAACACTTTTAAACGGAGTTGAAAATATGAATAACTGGGACGTTTTGCCGCAGATTTTAACATCTTGTCCTGCTCCTCTTCCAGGCGGGCGAATCTATCCGGTTTCGGTTCCGTACTCCAACAGCCAGAGCACCAGTAAAACCAGTGTGACCCTCTCACTGGTAATGCCGTCTCAAAGCACCCTGACCAACGGGACTAACACCGCCTCAACCCTGGAGGAAGGCACCCCCACACCGGGGTAAGCTTGGTTTTTTTAACTCCCTGCTGACTTTCTCCTTCCGTTGCTATTTTTTTCCCTTCTTCTTGAAACGCCGCCGTTTTGTTTTCCTTGCTCAACCTTTGTCTTTGTTTCTCTGTTTCTACGTGGGCGAGTTTATTTTAAGTGTATTAAAAATAAGCATGTTTAGACTTCCTCATTCTTCCTCTGCTGTATTTTTTTAAGGTGTGCTTGATTTTCACTCCCCTGCCTCCAGCCTCCGCGGCTGTGTTTATTTACATTAGGCAAAGTTTTTACTTCCTCACACTTGCGCTGTGGGTTGATCTGGGTAGCTTATCATTTTGCAGCTGAAAACGGGTATTGTAATCTTTAATAATACTCCTACACATAGCATATGTCAAACACAATAGTTTTAGATGTGTTAAAGTACTCAAATTCACTGTGGTTGACAAAGGACTTGCTGCTATTTCAGGGAAAGGAGGTTCTGCAAAATATTGATGCAAGTGAGCTGATTACAAATAGGTTTTTTAAATAAATTTGCAAAAAGAAAAAACCCGCATAAAGTTGGTTAAAAATAAATCTGAAAATTGCATTTTATTGTACAGACTAGTGCTTCTTGATGAGTGGTACTGCCCCCTACAGAGCAAGTAAAGGAAGACAGAAAGTGTTAGCAGGCTTTAAAATGTCTTAAAAAAAGAAATCAGTTATCCTTTAATATGTTAATAACAAGTCTTAAATTTTGGCAGGATTATTTCATTTGATATAGTCATGGGACTTTTCTGTGAGGCAGAAGGTTAACACATGCAAACAATTTCATCTGTGACTTGAGGTAGTTGCAGCTAGTGATATAGCTACTAATATACCCCTGCTAGCTAGCTAGCATTTTTGCGTCAATCATGTGCAAATTTATCGCCAGTTGGGGGAGCGAAGATCATCTTCACCATCGGCTCACTTCTGTGGCCAAACATGGCAGCCAAGCACCAGTCTGACCTATTTATGACTTTTATTGTAACAAAGCTGCTACTACGCAGGGAACTACAGCAGAGAAGGACGAGAAAAACGCAGTAGATGCAGCTATGATGACAAATAGGAGAAAGGATGAGGGATAACAAGATTTTTAGTTATTTTTCACAAATAGTAGCATTTCTGTCATGATACGGGTCGTAAAATTCATTCATAAGGGTCTTAAAAAGTCTTAATTTTGAGTTGGTGAAACCTGCTGTCACCTTGTTACAACAGGAGAGCGCTGCCATTCTTTTGGGGAGTGTTAGCTTACAGTTTACACCAAATATGCATAACAATACCAGTTTAAACTTTGAACTACTTGCGAACAACCATGGGATACTTAGTTTAATTGCAGGACATGTAATGTCAACATAGCAACTTGCATTAAAAAGTGTTTTAATGTGTGTTTGAATGCTGGACGCTACCAAGGGAAGTCTGACAATGGAACATCTAATCTGGTAAATGTATAACCACCGAGATAACAATTTGCTCACTATGTATTAACCCAGTTAAGTGAAGGTAAGTTCATGAAAGAGAGCACTCATTTTTCAGCGTTTACACAGTAAATACCATGAGGGTGACATATTGTGACGTCCAGCTCTCCTGAAGGCAGCACACCACAAGAAGCTGACAGAAGCGCTGAAAGTAAGAAAAGTTACCGTCAATACAGCTGCAGTGCCATGGATGTTTAAATGTGGTTCAGAGTTTAAACTGGCGTTGTACATTTTGCTGTGGTCCTTTTTTTGCACGACTGACAAGCAACATATGAGAAAATGGCACAGAAGAAGGAAGATCTCAGGAAGATCAAGCAGGAAGCAGCTGCTTGACAGAACCCTTTAGTTGGGAAACAATAAAAACTCAAAACTTCCAAGGTTTTGGTTTGTGTGCAGTGCCATTTGTGGCAATCTGCATTTTGATATGCTAACTCCATTCTAAATTATCTTGCAGTTTAACAGCAATTTCTCTCCAAACTGTTCTTCCTGCATATAATTTAGCTCGTGACTGCGATTCACTCCCTACATACGCAAAATATGACAGCTGATCTTCACTTTCATAATCGCTAATTTTTCCTGTCTGCTGCTGTTGCTTTGGGATTAAACAGGAACTGTGACTCATGGCAGACTGTTGTGCTGCAGGGAACCTCAGCACAGGCAGTCACTCAGTAAACAAGCTTATGCAAAACTGAGATTATTCTGATCACCTTCTACTTCAAGTGAGGCGTTTGAGTCATCAAAACTCAACACTAACTTAAAAATTAAAACACTTGGAGAACATTTAAGACTTGCTTCTTTCAATTTCAGCTTCTGATGTAGTGCAAAACACACTACGTCAGGATATGAGACATGATTAAATTGGTTTTTAGTTTATTTCATTTTTTGATCAGCATTTTAAAATAGAATTCATCTGCGGCAGCAGCTGTATTTATTGTAATAATTAGAGGTGCGAGTTGTCGACTGAGTTAATCTAAAGTTAGTTAATCAAACTGATCGACTAATCAGTAATTGATAAGTGGCCATCTTATTAAAAACCTGGGTTTTCTCTTGTATCAACAGAAGCGACCGGTTTTCCACAAGATAAAGAGGCTACATTTTTCATTTGGTGAAATGAAATAAAAAAACGAGTAAATTTACAGATTATTTTGTGTCAGTTGTATTAAATACTGTGGCTCACGTTATTTAGCTCAGACGTTTTTATAAACTATAGCAAATCAGGAACCAGTTACGTTGCTGAATAGAAAAATAAGACATGAAAATAAAACACTTAATCCTCCTTGAACAGAGAGATAAAAGTTCCGCTATTAATGTGATAACTCAAAGAGCGTGTTGAGTGAATATATTTCAAAACAGAACCACATAATGTGCATTTCCAACCCTCGCGAGACTCTGTTGGGCTCGTTTCTTTTTCCGTTCTTCTATGTCACCGCCATCTTGAGTCCTGTGTTAGTGGCTCTGCTTCGTGTAAAGATGACCAGCGGCGCCCTCTGCTGGATGGCGGTCAAACTACAACACTAAAAGGTCTAAGTTAATCGATTGGAAATAATTTGTAACTAGAAGTTAGTCGACAATTGCGATGTGATTAGTTGTTTGGATCCCTATTAATTATGTTTTACCTGACAGGATAAGTGTTTGCCAGCCTCTTTACTGTTCAGTCTCTTGTATAGCTGACTGTAGCTAATGATACGTAGCACTTGAATATGGCTGCTGTCTGTGCAAATCGTCTTTATTTCGCTCCTCTGAGGGATAACTATTCAGGTCCTCCTCCTTTATGAGTTCCAGTCTCTCTTTCTTCCTCTCTCTTGCTGTTTCACTCACATCTCTGTTTGTCTTTTTTTTTAACTGGCCCTGGCTTGTCGTTCTCCGTCCTGCGTCCTACTCTCCATCTTTGCCTGTCATTTCTCCACTACTCCGTTAGCATGCTGAACCCGACTGTGAGCCAAGCCTCTGTTGACATCCTGCAGCCTATAATTGAACTCCCCCTTTCCAAACCCACTCCTTCCCCTCTCCCTCTCTCTATCTCTATCTCCGACTCCTCTCTCTCCACCACTCCCCGGCCTCCCCTCCCTCTCTCCACCTCTCTGTTTTGTCTCTCCATTCGTGACATGGACCTATTTGCCCCGTTCTCCTCGTCTATCCCAACCCTCATACCTGCCGTCTCCTCTTCCTCCTCCACTGTTCCCCACCACCCAACTTTCTCTTCCTCCCCACCTTCCTCCTCCTCTTCTCATCCCAGCAGCCAGAGCCCTACAGCAACCCTGCAGTCCACCAACACCCAAACACAGAGCTCCAGCTCCAGCTCGGGGGATGGAAGCCTGTTTCGTCAGAGAGGGAGCCAAGCAGTGCAGCCCGACGAGACCGGCAGGGTCCCGCCCTATGTGGACTTTAGTCAGTTCTACCGACTTTGGGGAGGGGACAACAGCGACAGCCAAAGCACACAGGGAGGCCTTGGACCCCAGTAAGGAGGAAGGTCTGAAGGAGGGGCATGAACTACAAGGAGAAATGTTGTTTTTGTTTTGTTTTTTTTTGTTTTTTTAATCAAACTTGTGGAATTATGAACAATATGTACTGCAAAAGAGACTTTGTGAGACTTTATTTCTGCAATGAAAACTGTGAGGAAGTGGCGTCATACCACAACCCAATTAATGTTTGCTTCCCTTCGAAACATAAACAGTCGGTTACAGTAATCCAGATTGGTGAGGTTTCTGTTGAAAGGAACTTCAGGACCTGGACAAGGATGTTTTATTCAAGGCCTTAAACTGTAACTAATGAATGAATGAAAGCATCTGAAAGTACATTTTTTATTTGCTGTCCAAATATATATATATATATATATTCAATCTCCAGATAATTTAAAGACTTGTCTGTTGTCTGCTTTTTTTTTCTATGCACATTTTTCTCATCATTATATTCCATTTATTTTGACTTGTAGTGGGACTCGATTCAAATTTTGAATCGAGTTAATCCAAAACTGTATGTCGACAAAAACAAGCATCATTTTCAATTCAAAACCCTCTTTGCTGCTAAATTATTAAATACGCTTGAATAGCCTCACTATCACTATGGTCACTAACTCATTTTAACACAAGTTGAACACAATGATGGACTTCTCCAGCGTCCCGTCAGATTACGTCACTTGTGCAACAGATTTACAGGCATCCCGGAAACACGCCGATACAAAGGTTCCAGCCAGAACCTTTGTATGTTAAAGAAAAACTAATTAATAAATTAGTTAACATGTTAAACTATTTTTAACGAATCAAAATCTACGCAATTTATCAAAATGAACACATAAAAGTTCCAGCCATAATTCTGACACTTCATTGATGCTAAAAAATGCCTCCAAATATCAGTTATTTCAAACATTGTCATAGGTTATAATAAATGTATCTGTAGGGATTCAATTTTGCAACCGAATTAAAAAAATAATTCAGTGATCATCTTCGGTCACTGTAGCATTTATTTACATAGGTAACTTGCATCACAAATCCACCTCAGACCAATCTCACAGATTTTTGATAAATATGTCTGGCATGATGTGCTCCTTTGCACAATGTTAAAGTAATTTTATTGTTTCTATGAATGCATTTGGTTACACTTTATTTGAATAAGGCATTTTACTTTGCATGTAAAGAAAAGGTTGCTTATAATATGAAAGTATACCTTAAATCGTGTAATGTAGCGGCAGCTCATTTGGCTCTCTGGAGCTCTACCCAAACCCTTGTGGTCAGACCTCTTGAGATGAAGGCTCACTGTTTCTTTTCATAGAATACTGCATCAGACTTCCTGCTCTCAACACCGTCACACACTTATATATGACACGTTCAAAAAAACACACACACATAGACAGACGTGTCATTTTAAACTTTTTCTGACCTGTCCAAAATGGCTGAAGAATGTCTCCACAACTTAAAAGTTTTGTTGTTTTTTTTTTAAATCTAAATCTTTTTTTTTTTTTTAAAGTCAGACAACTTTAGGTGGCAGAGCCAAAAGACTTTTTTTTTTTTTTTTACATTTCCCAACAGAACCACTAAAGGGGCCATTTGACCAACATTCTGGCACTTTGTGACACTTGACCTTATTTCTGGGAGCCGACTAGACAACCCAACATTTGACTAAGATATTTCTGTAACTGATAATTCCCTCAGAATATGACAAGAAATACTTTTTCCAAAAATTCTGGTTTTGTTTGTGTGAGGGTGTTTACATTTGTAAGACTAGAAAAAACACCGACGTGAACATGCCATGTGTTTGTGACATTTCTGTACTTGCTGGGCGTCTCGTCTTCGCGTGCAGCATGTTTGGATCGGTCCGCACCTCGCTCGTGCATTTCAGTGCAGCTCTCTCTCTACAGTGGGTTGGGGGGCTCTTTGTGTTGAAGACGGCCTTACAGACACATGTTTTGAGTTACCGGCCATATGTCACCAAGCAAAGCTTCAAAACACATTCTGCACATGTTACAGAAAAGGGGATTTGGCGGCAGTACAGTCGAATTTCTGGAATTGCAGTCAACGTGAAAATGGTTGATCAAGGGTGGGGTGGGAGCAACGGCCTTGTTTGTTTTATAAATCAATTTTCTGCCTACGGCCACCATCTGCAGTCCTTGTTTTTAAGAAATGTGGACAATTTAATAGGAATAATTTTAGGATAGGAAGTTTAAATTTGTATCTGTAAATATGAATTAGAATTTTTTTTTATCATATTTTTTTTAAATAAACATTAATAAAATCTGCTGCAAGGATGAACGAATGTTCATATTTCTGAGTGGAGTTTAGTCATTTCTAAACTTCTCTATTTATCCCCATATTCTGAGAACTCAGTCTAAAACCTTTGAACATGGAAACAGTTCTAATAGAAATATTTACATTTCAATATAGAATTACAGCCATTTATTTATGTAGGTGTGATGGTGGTAAGGGTGCAGCATTTATCTTCCAAACAGAGGACAAGTTATTCAGGTTATCCAGCTGTGGATGACAAACCAGAAACCCCCATCGCATAGACCCGAGCAACACCACTAATCTGTAGAATCTGTTCATGCAAAGCGTTAGATTCTGATCTGAAAAATAAATAGAAGGGGAAAAATGGTAGATACAAAAAAATAAGAGTTTTCTTCTAAAAGAATACCAAACTTCAGCTTGTACCTCTCATTTCTAAGCTACACACAGTGGAGTGTTTCTAACTTCCACCCTGTAAGGCGTTGCGTTCATGTTCAGAATAAAAACGGAAGCTGAAGCGTAAAATATAATTTCTTTAAAGATGAAATACAACAAAATCAACGCTGAGATCAAAGCGCTCGCTCTCTCTCTCTCTCTCTCTGTCTGTGTGTCTCTGTCTTTTCTTCTTTTTTATTGCAGCGTTTATTTCCTGTTATAGAGTTACCAGCCGCTCAGTGGATATCCCTCCATGTGGGCGTGTTTGAGCTGTAATGCTGAACTTTAGGGGTTTTTTTTTTTTTTTTTTTTACCTGCAACACACCCACCTTATTGTTTACACATCTGTAATCGGAGAGTACTTCGCCTTTTCTGGAAGGCAAAGAAAAAACCTTGACAGCAGTTCGACTGGAGTAAAGGCCAGTTCAGGATGTGGTAAATATTCTGTTTTACTAAGATCCTCTAACTGCTACTTCTGTTTGTTTGTCTTTTTTTTAAATCATTTTCTGGTAGTGAAATAATTTGGTTGCTCATTTTGCTTCTTGCTCGTTTTAAGGTCTGCAGCTCTTAAATCTAGTTATGGTGACAGAAAAGAGGCAGCAAATTGGTATGAATCATCAGTAAATTGTTGAATACATGCTCATTCTGTCATCTTTTCAAATGGCCTGAGTGTTCGCATTTTTGATATTTGTTACCTTGTTTGTAAAGCTCCCATTTACCTATTCAGGTAAAAAAATGGGGGCTGACCCAAATGCTGTAGGTTGGCAACCATAAGCTCACCACATCTAACAATAAGATGTATGACTTAATATAAGGAGAAAACTTTCTTTCATTACATGCTTTGTGAATACATCATGTTCATAAACAATGCAAGTTTGTATCAGAAAACATTAAAACCGTAAAGAGCTGCAGGTCTCTTAAATGAAAAGCAGTAATGCCCAGTCAGCAGTAATCTGTAACCTTTGACAACACTCGCAGATCTGCCGGTCATAAAAACCGTCTTCCTGCTTCTGTCCAAAGAGGTTAATATGAATCCACCTACACGCTTGTCTTCCAGTCTAAAGCAACCACCAACATGGCGAGCGCAAACTGAACGATTTTTTTCCTCTCGCGCTACTTTACCGCCTTAGTTTGGATTGGATCAGATGTTTCTTCAGGTCAGTCTGTCCTTGTTTCATCAGCTTGGTGATTTACTTTATCTCGTTTCCCTGAACTTCGATCAAAGTGTCTCTTGTGTTTGACGGCATGTGAGATTAAACTAGAGGTGTGCCGATCGATCGGTCACCGATCACAATCGGCCAATTTTCGAGAAAAAGTGCCTGATCGGTGATCGGCGATCATTGGCTCTTATTGCCGATACCGATCACCTGCATCTCATTTCTCAGCCTGCCTGTGCAGCTGGTCGTTTCTTTCCTTCACTGCGCAAACACACAGCAACAAATCCTAAGCAATGTGTAACTATAACGCACTGAATGAATGGGGAAGTTTGCGTGTTGCGGCGGAAAATTGAAGCAGGTCAAAATGCATCAACACGACGAAGCTAATATGGGATAAAACAATGTAGCCATACTTGACGGAGTTTGGCTACATCGAGGCTCACTGCAGTAAAAAGACATATAGAGGATCAGACAGCAGGTAAAGCAGCACAGCTACAAACACTCACCCGGATTAGCATGACCATCAGAAAGCTAAACAAATAACCAGTAAAATGATTAAGTCTTGGAGCTGCAATGTAAGATGCTGGTTCTGCTCTAGCTGTTGAGCCGCTTCTGCTCCACCTGGTAGTGACTCTCACACCGAACCTCTGCTTAAAGCTGAAGCATCTAACTTACTTACAAAGTTTTAATACGTACTAAAATACATTTTAGTACGTATTAAAACTTTCTCTGTCCTAACATGAGACAGATAATCTCTAAAAAATAATCGCTCTCCTCCCTGCTCTGCATAATTACTCCGCTTGGTCAGAAACAGCCAATCAGAACTAGCAGTAACCAGCTAGCCGCCATGCTAACGGGAAGTTTTCATTCAGTAACTCTGGATTGTTTATTGTAATGGATCCTGTTTTTGCCTTTGAATGTTAAGTTTTATACTTGAACTTTTTGGCAATGTTGAGAGGTTTTATTTTGGCTCTTTGCATTATTTAGCCTCTTCACAACCTTCATATGTTATTAGTCTGTTAAAGATAGTATTATCGATAGCAGTACAATTTGCACAATGCCTGTTTTGTTTAGTTTTCTTCTTGGAAAAAGTTATTAAAAAAACAAGTTTTTGTCTTAATTAAGGTGAATTCATGGTTCCTTTTTCCACATAATGTAACAGTAGTGTTTATGATAATAAATAAATAAATAATAATTATGGGATTGGTATCGGCGATTGTCCCTCAGGGGTGATCGGTATCGGTATCAGCAGAAAAAAACCTGATCGGCACATCCCTAGATTAAACCAGTCACTTGGCAGCCAACCCTGACGGGATCGGTTGTTGTGATGCAGTTCCCCTCCAAAACAGTTGATGGCAGCAATGGTGTATGCTTACACTAGATATTTTAAAAATATTGCCGTATATTTACTCAGTTTAAGAAAATACACTCTATTGTTAATGAATCCTTTGGAAAATGCAGATGTTGTGCTCCGAAGTGACTCAGGCAATGACCAGTAGTTGACCACCCCAACATGAGAACTGGTTTCCAGGCGATAAAAGTGTATTTTCTTTCCCCTTAGAATTCATTTATATGTTATCACTGAGACTGTCCTGATTGTTTACCATCTGCCAGACTTAAAAAGCATCTGCTGTGTTTGGCTAGTTCTGAACCTAAGCTGTAGAAGCCACCGGTTGATGGAAAAACTAAAAGAAGAAAACTGAGCCTAACCATCCAAGTGGATGCCTCTGACAGGCTGACATCAATATTTGATAAAGACGACAAGCAGCGTGATATGTGGGGCTGCTGCATCTCCCTTTATGGTTACTGATTGCTCAGAGGGAGAACAAACACGGCCTTTGAGGACAAGGATCCCAGACCGATATGAGGGATGTTCCACTCCGGGAGGCGCAGCAGCCAGCTGGATTAGCCGTAACAAGACGAGGTGTTGCGAGCTTCGCTGATGCCGAGTCTCACTGAAGGGAATGAGTCAGAAGCCCCATGTGGTGGCCAATTAAAAGGCACCTGGGCCTTTGTTCACTCCACTCAAAAGTTTTAGTGAAACATGATGAAGTATTATTGCAACAGTTACAATAAAAATAAAATAAAGCCTCGCCATATGGGTTCCGTGAGATGCAGGCATCAAAAGTCCACACAGTTCCTCCAACAGCTCCTTTGGGGAAAATGTTAGTAAAAAAAAAAAAAGTTGGGTGGCTCCATGTTTCCATGGTGCTGGAAACAGAACCACACCTGTGTGTCCAGATGAATTTTTCTGACATGATCTAAACAGAGCCAACTTACTGGAGCCCTGTAAAAATGTGAGTTTTATTAATATTATAAGAACATAATTTATGATCTTTTTTTTTTGTCCTCCAAATAATCCATCTTTGAACGAAGAGCCTTGCAAACATATCTGAATTTTGCTAAAACTTTTTTCACATTTTTTAACATCTTCGATCTTCCGACCAACACAAGGTAGTATAGGATTATGAAGCAGAAGGAAAATCGATACATATTTGTGGAGAGTTTTTTTTTTCTTTACAAATAACATTTTAAAACATAGGGCACGAATTTATGTTCAGTCCCCCAGAGTCGATGCTTTGTAGGACTACCTGCACTGCAGTTTGTTTTAGGAACGCCCAAACCAGATTTGATTGAAATGAAGAGCATATGATATGATACGGAAGTTCTCAGTTGACAAAGAAAACCTCGACCACAGAGTTATCGAATTTCAGCTGGCCGTCTCGCCAACTGCTAGGTCTTGTTGCGGTTTACACCAGCCAGTCATCCAAACAGTTTATCAATCAAATTGTTTTCTCGCAACACCTGGCTAAGTTGGGTTGTACCACCCCAGAGGTGGTCCCAAAAAACGGGGAAGGAACCACAAAGAATCTGCTAATGGAGACGAATCTGTTTGAGGCTGACTGGAAATGAACCAGTTAAAGCCATGCTGTTGGAGATAAAGCTCTAAGGGGCGGTATTATGTATTTTCAAGACACTGTACCATTTTGTATCAAGTATATCAAGTAACTATGTTGCCTATGAAAATGCTGTCAAATAAGTCAAAATATAACTTAAAAGAAATTTGACTTCCTAATTTAAACGTCTTGATATTGGGTCTCTGTCACTCTAAGGAAATATTGCTCTTTCTGACACTCTGCCTTCAGGAAGTCATCTCATTTCCTCTGTTGGCCCAGTTTTGTTGCGTCAAATTGCAAGGGCAAATTTCCTCTAAGTTATGTTTGATTTACAGTCTAAAACATTTCTATGGCATCTAATGGTAACTTATGTGCTTGACTGTGCTATACAATGTCGCTATGTGCTGGAGAAATACACAATACTGCTCTTTTAGCATAATTTTTGTTTGTTTATGATAGTCACTGCTGTTTCTCTGGGGCCCCTTCAGGTCATAGTGAGTTTCTCTACGAGCTAACAAAAATCCACCGAGCCTCGCAGCTGCAACGTTTTGAGTAACTGCATAATTTTTATTGTGCGCATTGATCAGTGTGGCTCTGATCTCAATTTTTTTTTTTTTTATTCTTTTTTTTTTCCAGTCTTGTTTTTGCAGAAAAAACAAAAACAAAACAAACGAATGTACAGTTGCACAAGATGCACACAGCGCCCGTGTCAAAGCATCTTTGAGAATTGACACTTTGCAACAGAAGCCACTGTGTCCACCCCCACCCAGCCCTCTCTCCACCCTCTCTCTCTCATCTCCCTCTCACTCTCTCTCTCTCCTCTCTCTCTCTCTCTCTCTCTCTCTCTCTCTCTCCTCTCTCTCTCTCTCTCTCTCTCTCTCTCTCTCTCTCTCTCTCTCTCTCTCTCTCTCTCTCTCTCTCTCTCTCCTCTCTCTCTCTCTCTCTCTCTCTCTCTCTCTCTCTCTCTCTCTCTCTCTCTCTCTCTCCTCTCTCTCTCTCTCTCTCATATTTCAAAATGTAGATGTCTCATGATTTGCGGCCCCTCTGCCCTTCTACCCGCTGATAAAGCAGCATAAAGCGGGAGGAGCTCTCTGATCGCGGGGCTCCTCCTTCGCGTTCTCTCCCGTTTTCTTCCACTTGTCCCCCTTCCCACCCCGTCACCTCTCACACACCCCCCTTCAAGCACTCGTCTCCACCTCCTCTTTTCGCCCAGCAGCCTGGTGTGTCAAGAAGAGAGATGAAAAATCTGTAAGGTAAAAAAAAAAAAAAGAAGAAGAGGCGAGTAGGGATTGGCTTTTTTTTTTCACCCCCCCCCCCCCCCCCCCCCGGTTTCTTGGAATCAGAACAGGCGTCACGGCGGGTGCAGCGGGCAGCGCGCGGAGTGCGGAAGGGAGGAGGCGACAGCGGAGGGAGCGAAAACACGACAAAACAGAGCGAGAGGGCGAACAGAGCGGCGGACAGCGGTGACCCCCCCCCCCACCACCACCACCGACACCATCACCCTCTCATCTCCATCCCGTTCCGTTTTTTTTTTTTTTTTTTTTTCTTTTTTTCTTTTACGCTGTTTGACTCGGTGGCTCCGCTCGCGAGAGTAGCTTCTTGTTAGCTCCGGGTTTTTGCGGAATAAACATCGGAGGCTGTGCCAGCGGGCGGCGGAACGAACCGACAGGAGCACAGGACGCTTCCCGCGGCGGATAAAACCCCGGAGAGGAGAGTCGGGGGAGGCAAAGAGGATTGTAGCTGCTGAGCAGGAGCGGAGCGGAGAGGAGCGGAGAGGAGACCCCCCCCCCCCCCCCACGCCCCGCACACACACACACACACCTCCACCGACCCCCCCGGGTTTCTTCCCTCCGAGTCTCCAGCATCACCAATGCGATGGCATAGCGGCTCCTGCAGCAAATACCGAAAGGCTCGAGTCAGATCGGCGCTGCTCGTCTCCACCATGAGCCTCTGAAAAGACATCCGACTCGGGCACAGATGGGTAAGAGGAGATGCCTCCTTAGGAGTGTTTCTTTTTTGAATAGGTGTGTTCAGGCGGGGTGGGGTTGGGGGGGGGGGTGGATGTGGATCAGGACTGCTTTTGGCGTGACGACGGTCAACACTGTTAAGTCTGGAATTGAACAGGGCACATAACGTGTGCCCTGTTCAACGATGCTGATGGGAGATGTACCAGTCAAATGTAGAGGAACCTGGGTAGAAGTAACCACAAGCGTTTACAGCTCGCAGCGAGGTTTACGGCTGACGTTTCAAATCATCTGCTGGGTTTAGTTTTGTGCAGATGTGAAGCCGGTGAGAAACATAAGCAACTGCTGTAAGACCTCCAGGCCAGCAGGAGGCCCTCTGGATGTCTCAGAAACTCCATAAATGGCATGTTCTATTTTTATGCTTTACAAAAACAACAAGGCCATTGAGCAGTTCAGAATTGCTTCCTATAAAACAAAAATAAATTTACTGCTATGGCATATTTTTAACTCCCTCCCGTGGTTTGTATGTTCTATAACCAGAGGCCACAAAAAGGCATACTTTCTATTTGTGAACTGGTTCATTCAGCATTTGATGGCATGAAATAGTGTTGCTGATATTAGTCAGTACTCTGGTTTTCCAGCTGACCAACTCGAATGGACTCATTCCTCTAGCTGCCATAAACAAACTTAGCAGCTATGGGTTAGCAGGTGACCCCCTAGAGCATCTTCTGTTAATAAAGGTTATGAGCTATGCAGCATTCTATATGTACTCATGAATCAGATTTTCAGAATACAACAAGAACTCAGAATTTGGAATTTTACTTGGAAAAGTGGGAGAAAGACTGACTGGCCTCTGCACGTATAAAACGCAGTGAAAGTAAAATCCTTTGAAGTAGCTGTGCACGATATATCAGCACATCGGTAAACATCTGATAAAGTCTGACCAATATTAACAGATATGTATTTCCCTGTTCTGGACGGGAAAGGGAATACATTGGTCATTTGTTATTTGTTTGGTCATGTGACAGTGATGAAGTGCAGGATTGTGGGTAGTCAAACTGAAGAAGAGTTGTGAAGTCAGCGGTGTAGTCAGTTTTGAAAAGGTAGTGATTATATATATATTTATATGTGCGCGTTGACAGTAATATCTCATCTCAGTAGGGAGCGCCAAAAAGCGTTGACTTATTGTGAAAAATACAGGTCTCCAAAAAAATTCATGTGTGATCTGATTTAGAAAAGAACATAGCTTAGCTTTAAATTTGCTGTTGCATTTTATGGGAATTTTTAGATTTTAGAATGATTTTGAAATATATTTTTATATTCATATACACTAAAAGCCACTGAAACATTTTCAAAAAGCCAAAATGTGTCTTGAAAATGACAGAGAAGTGCAAAAATACTTTTTTCCCCCCTAGACATCTCACTGGAAATACACGGCAATAACGCATATCTTTAAAAAAAACTATTTAAGCTGAGGAATTTGGAAGCACAGACTGCGAGGTCAAAAGGTCACGGCTCTGTCTGAAATTGTCAGCTGACAATTTTACACTTCCAAATGTAAAACAGCTATAAAACATAAATTGAGAACAACGCATCAAATATAGAAACAACATTGTGTTAAATTCAATTCCAAGCGGTTCGAATCATTATTACTGGAACAGCTGGGTTTGTAGTTTGCTTCCCGTTTTCCCACACAAACGCAAAAAACAACAGCATTGATACAACACTCCTCATCTGTCTGTGCTCCATCCTCCTTCCCAGAGGAAAACCCAATGCCACACATCACCTCCCAAACGTTTGAAACTCTCTGCCCCTGGCGGTCGTCTCCCGAATGTGCCGGCTGCGAGCCAAGCTGACAGATTCTATTTTCATCTCGCAGATAGTCAACTGAAACCAAAACTCGGGCCTGCTATACCGCCACCACGCTGAATCGCATTTCTAATTTCCTGTGAGAGCCGGCTCCGGCTCCCCGGCCGGCGCTAAGGGGGTCAGGTATTGATCTTGGGGGAAACGCGCCTACATGTGAGATTGAACTCGCCGGCCTCCGTTGGACAGTTGGGTGGAATCGTTGCTCTAATAAACGAGGAGGTGTGGGGAAGGCTGAAGACTTTCACTGTGTAGGGACAACGCTGGGCAAATCTTTTCGTGGAGCATGCATGCGTTTCACTTTTTGTTTCTCATGGTAGTTACCACCAAGTATGGTTGTTAGTCAGCAGTAACTGTAAAACGGGCCGAGCTGTACGACAGCCTGAGCCGCAGTAAAACCTGACCGGCCCTGGGTGTAATTGTGTGCACTGGGACTTCACTAATAAGCAGGTTCCTTGTGCTTTCAGGTTTTTAAACAGTAAGACATTGGTCAAAACGTATGATCAGTTCATACAAAAATGTCATTGTTCTGCTTGATATCTTTTTTATCAGTGTAACAGCAGCTGTGACTGTTACACTGACAGCTAGTCGATAAAATAGCAAACTAAAGAGGAGTCTTTTCCAACACCAACCTGCTGACTCAGATTTAATGTAATTTCTTTGACTGATGTCGTAGCTTAGAATCCACTTAAAAACGAAGGAATCAAGACGCACAAAGTGTACGATCAATTAATCGGACCGATTCATTTGTCATTGGTGCAATCTCGATTCTACTTTCATCTACCTTAGCAAAGCTCTATTTAGCGACATATAAGTCATATTTGACGTGCTGTCGCAATAAACAATTAATTGTATGATAAATTGTAACGAGCTCAATAACTCGTTTATTGTTTTTGTCTTTTCTCTCTTTCTATCAAAAACTGGATGGCAAAAGTCTTCAGTCTATTGCTTTTGTCTCAACTGTACAGAGACTTCATAATTCATTTTACTTGTTTCTATTTATTTATTTAGAATATTTAAAACGTCTTCCAGTTCCAGTGTTGAATGTTCATTAGAACTTAAAAGTTTATTGACCTTTAACAATGTGTTATTGCATTATTATGCCCTTACTAGTACATTACTTGAAAATAGTCTCAAAACAACAATATCATCGTTTATTACAATAACTTCTGGGACAATTTATCGTCCAGTAAAATTATTTATCGTATCAGACCTTTACTAATAACCAATCAAGTAGAGATCTGCTGATTCTGATTCACTGGTTCACAACAAGCAACAAAGAATGACAAAAGAAAAAAGTAAGAAGAAGATGCCAAACAATGAGCACAGCTGTAATCTTACCTCACAGACGCTGTGGAGAACTCCTTCATGGTCTTTTCTCTTCACTATGAAGAGAAATGCAGATGTGCAAAGACTGGGTGGAGAGCCTTTTCACATGTGCAGAAGCACATGTAATAGGAAGGAATGAGATGAATTTGTGGCTTTCAGGAAAACTGAAAGCAAATGACTGTGGAAATACAACTTGAAAATTGGAGTCATAAATAGACTGAAAGGAAGAATGTTATTTAGATGTCGGAAGGACAAACAAACAAAACTCCAAAACCATATACTCGGGAAACCCACCTGAGCCGCCCGGCTGAAGCTCACTTCCTGTGTCAGCTTTGATCCAGAACAAACTCGATGGATTTCTCCCACACTCTCCCAGCATCACTTTCAGTTTGACGTATCGGCATGACTTGTAAATACACTTGCGTGGTAAGGACCTTCAAGCGGAGACAACGGTCCATTAAGTAGACGAAAGGAAGATGCGACTGCGTGAGGAAAGTACTTGAGAGAAAACCATGCTTTATATTACGGCTGCACAAATTAGGGAAGCCATCCATCTCCTTGCGTCTCCTGCTCTCGGTAACCATGCAACATTTCTGCCTCCGTGTGCTTTAGCTTCTCGGCTGCGGACATCTAGAGCCGAGGAAATATAATAGTATGCTATTTATTGCAGCTCCAGCGTCTTTTGTGCTATTGATATCACACACGATGCCTTTCTAAACCAATCAGATCAGTTCTATTTATCCCGTTTTGTAAGAGAAATCAGCTGTTTTTGTTGTTGTTTTCACAATTATTCTCCTGTCACTTTGATAGGAAAACTAATTATTTCAGTCCCCTAAAACGTCAAATGATTACTTAAAGGCAATGAAATGTAGACTGGCAAATCGTTTGTCCTCGATCACTTTTCCCATGACGGATAACAAAGCCGTTGGCCCTGAAGTCTGGGAAATGATCTGTGTCATTGTGTCTCAAAAGGTGAAGATCTGCCTCTTAATTAGACAACCTGCACTTCACAAAATGCCAGAACGCTTTGCTTTAGCACTAAACGTGAAAAGGATCTGTAAAAATGATTATTGAGTCCAGAAATTGGCCTGTTATTGCATTAGCCATCACCCATATGAATCTTAGTTTGTGTCAGTAATGTCACGCCTTTCCCACTCCATCATCCTCCGTCCTTTTCATGCTCTCACACAGCCTTGCATTATGTTGGGCCTTCTTTTCAGGGCTCGTGACTCAGGTTACATTCTGACCCAAATGGCTTTTCTGGCACATGGAGGAGTTGTCTGCGAGATATTGCCAGAGGTGATTAGCTTCCTGTTACGCTGGCCTTCGCTGTAAACCCTAAAAATCGAAAGGGTCTTCTCACCTCACCCTATTCTTTAAAACAGGCTAAAAAAATTGAATAATTTCCCAAGTTGCGTGTTGCGTTTGCGTGAAGGTCTCCAGGAAACGAGCACAAATTGGCTTGTTGTTCTAGGCAGATGGAGGCAGACATCTGATATCCTGTAGTGTGCAAACGGCAGTGAATGAAGGCAAAGTGCAGGAGAGTTTGTTTTCCTTCGCCAAAAGAAATCTCCACAATCTTGTCAAGGGAGATACCTGGGAAGTAGTGCTTTTTGTTCTGAAGCGTTGGCACGCGGCAAATGGGACACAGTGGACGTAACGATCCAAATACAAAAAAGGTTTGGCCCAGTTTCGATATCCAATATTAAAATTGTTAAAACTGATATATGTATAGATTCACGAGCTCCTTATAATTGATCATGCAGTTGATCGATTGTGTATTGTGAAAGGTTTCAACCGATATTGATGTTAATGCAGAAATGTCATGGATTCCTGTAAATTGACACCATAAAAGGGATAATTTTAGTTTATAAACTAATAAGTGTGACAACTGTTATTTTGTATTGTCATAAGTGTTAGCTTAGCTCAATGTATATGAAGTGAAATATAAAAGTCTTAAGATAAGCAGAGGAAACATGAACATATTTCATAGAAACTGATACATATCATTGGTTTTCTGTGGCTTTTTTGATAATTTGACACTTTAACGTCAAAACTCCGCCGCTGATCTTAACAGTTAGTTCGCCCCACTGTCATTTGAAGTTATGAGACACAATAGAGAGCTCATATATAGACATTACCCCATTAGTTTTACTTTGAAACCAGATGGCACCGAGTTTAATACAATTAACTAGAACAGATTTGACTTTTAATGCTTCTCATGACTAAAATATTGAAGCTTTTTTTTTTCTGTTGAGCAAAGCACATTGGCAGTTTTCAGTGACAGGCAGTGAGTTGAAATAGGGCTCTTCCTGTGAGTCATATTCTGACAGAAAGTTGGCCCTGTGGGTTTTGAGGGTTCAACTTAAAACAGCACTGACAACCAACTTCTTGCAGGTTGCTGAAATTGAATGATTTCTTTCTCTGTGTTACTGTAGGTGATTTATCTGGTTTTTGAAATAAACTCTGTCTGCATTTAATAGTATTTTCTTTTAGCTTTGCATTGTCTCTGTCTGCCTGCTAACACTTGCTGGATGGCAAAATATTGATCAAGGAAACTGTATGTATTATATGTAAAATCGTTCAATTTAATTTAATCCATAGATCACAGTTTTACAAACATCATGTCCAAATTCAAACATTTCTTTAAACTTTAAAATCATCTAATCATATGGATCATTTTTGTAATTGCAAAACACTACACCTCCCCGATAAAGCTTTACTTGTAAATGAGATGCTAGGCTAGTGTCAGCTAGCTTAATTTTTTTTTCTGTTTTTATATAACTTTTTGTAATTTGGTTAACTTTCTCTTAGAAGTTCCAGTTAATTATCTGGTGTAAAACCTAGAATAAGGATAATCTCCTGCTTCATAAACTGTGTTGTTTTGATCATTGTAATTATTGACCTCCAAGTCACGTCTGCACCTGCGCAATTAACAAGTCACCCCGCTGTTGACAACTTAGCAACTTTGGGGCTATATGTAGCAATTTCTCTGTCAAAAAAAACGCTATTGTCTAAAATTAGAATTGGCAGGTCAGGTGTTTCAAAGATCAATGATTGGCTGCTGGTAGTTATTAATGACTTGTGCCATTAATAAGGTTGATTCCCGGAGGACTGGTCCGGATTGTACAAGTGTTAAGAGGGACAAAGGATATTTCTTACTGATAAAACAGCATGTGTTACTACAAACAGCAATTATAAGAGATAGCTCAGTGGAGATTAGGGGGAAAAAGAACCATTTTGCAGCATGGGGAAAACACTTGGATAATCGGCGTTTGAGGATTTCGGGTCAATATTTCTTGTTTTTCCGCTGCGCTGCGTTTTGTTGGTGTTTTCCCGAATCTTCCGGCAGAACAAATCTCTGCAAATCATTGCCACCATGTTTAGTAATCTCTTTCTCTCGCTGCTGAGAAGGGGTCGTCTGAGGCTTCAGGATGTTCCTAACAGGTTACGTCCAGTTGAGCAGAGACTGCAGCTGTTGCTTGCTTAGGGAATTAGACCGTGCTCAACCTCTGATCTGGCATCCCTGGACACACATATCTATACACACACACACACACACACACACACACACACACACACACACACACACACACACACACACACACACACCACACACACACACACACACACACTGCTATTCTCCTTCCTAACACTTCTCCTTGTGAGAAACTGACAAGCACACGTCTCTTTTGGCATAACGTTCCCATTTCACTTTACTTGGGTTCCTTACTTCCTCTGCCTACGCTTTGCATAAATGCATGTTGAGCCTCCGCCGCATACATGCATTACAACTTTCCCTTCCCACACATTATGCGTTTCCCGTGTCGTGTTCGAAAACAGAACCGGGACGTACGAGGAGAATCTTTAAAAGGTACGGAACAGATTTGAGCGTTGAGAGCAGCTCATTAAGTCGGTCGGAGAGCGCCAAAGGTTTCACGCGTGAACGGCGCACAGTTTTCCAGTCGCTTACCTGCTGTCAGCCAACAAGCCGTGCAGATAAA
The DNA here is from genome assembly GCA_033032245.1 of Poecilia picta. Classification (NCBI taxonomy): domain Eukaryota; kingdom Metazoa; phylum Chordata; class Actinopteri; order Cyprinodontiformes; family Poeciliidae; genus Poecilia; species Poecilia picta. The sequence continues at coordinate 28,495,685 of CM065353.1, read as the reverse complement.
AATATCACATTAAAAGCCAGCGCTATTGTGTTCTGCTGTCACTGTGAAGGCCCACTTCCACCTGAGGCTGATTGAGCTCTGTTCCGGGAGAAGGCATGTCAACCGAGCGAGCGGCGTGGTACACAGCAGAACAGGTGTCACATGAGATGTGCTTTAGATATTTACAGCTGTTGTCGTTTGACAGCAATTACACAAAACTCTGACTCAGATATCTCTGGAAAAATAAAGGATAAATGTGCATGCATTACTCGCTTAAAATCTCGATTCTGGCAAATGTTCTCACACGTGAGGATTTGGTCACGAAGTCGGCCGAACATCGACGGTGATTTTCATGGGCATTAGTGGAAAATAAAACTCATTGTCAGTTCGAACCCAAGGCCGTTGAACCGTCTGATCTTCATCTTACATTTTCTCAGCTTTTACTGTCAGAGTGATGTGGCACCAAGCTCTGTGAAATCAGTTATTTAATAGGGAGGAAAAAAAACAACAAAGTGTGATCATTTTAAAGGACCATTCCCAGCCAAACAAACAAATAAACCCGTTCTTAAATTAGATTTTAGAGACTACAAGCAAAAAAAAAAAAAAAATGACAGCAGGCCCTCCCTTGAAACATCACCGGTTTTCTGCCGGTGTCACCATAACAAACCGTGACAGGTTTGTTTGAACGAGGATACCATTCCCACCCACAAACGCTTTGCAAGCTTTTGAGAGCCTGTTCTGGTGATGAATAAATATGGCTTTCCAGGGTGGCAGGTAAAACTGAGGCTTATCTGCGTGGGGATGAAGAACACTTGTCGCAGTGCTGCTGTCTAAGCACAGCGATACGGAGCTGCTTTGCAATGTTTTTTCTTCATGTTCCACCTCATTTTTGTCCATCTCTGCTTCTTACTATTTTTAAGAATGTTTCTTTTTTTCTTCTTCTTCCCACTGAGAGTGTTTGACTTTCCTTCCCTCCTCCCTGCGTTAGCACTCTCTTCAACAACACAGAGACGCACCATGTCTTATGCCGTGGTCTTGCTGCCAAACTGTCTTAAGCAAGCGACCGGGTCGAAACAGAAGCTGTCTGTCCTTTAGGATCTGCTTCTCCGTTTTCCTTTTCTGGCCCCTCCTCGGTGTCTAGTTGCAGTCACAGAGACGGTGGGACACCTTGGGAGACCCACGGGCGAGTGGAAATGCTTCTGACCTGTGCCTGACCTGAGTGCATGCATGTGTGTGTGTGTGTGTGTGTGCATGTGTGTGTGTGTTCGTAGAGGCTGTGATGCCAGAATGTATCTCTGCTGTAGAATTTATAGGAGGTGCCTGGTGCCAATTGGAAATGCAGCAGAAGTCACGGCAGGGTCACGGATGAAAAAGCGGATCTGTCATGGGGGTGGCGCAGATGGGTTTTTGTGTGTGTGTGTGTACGTGTTCCAAAAATAAAGGGCTTAATAAAAAACTTTGAAATTATTTTTTTTCCAGTGTGCAGAACAGGAGAAGTCTATGTGCTGTCCTTATCTGCGACTCCTAAAGCGTATTTGTGAGATTACTAGAATTGAATTATCTGGGTGAGGATGAATGTGCAGATATTACCCTGTAATCTTTTCTTTTGAAGTCTTTGTCTTATCAAAGTGCTAGAGGTAGTCCCATGTATCTGTTAGCTGACAAATTAGGAAGCCATTTTTTAAAAAGCAGCCACCTGCTTTGCTTAAAGGGGCAGTGTTATGTAAAATTGACCTTTTCTTTAATCAAAAACATCGCTGGAGCATTGCTTTGATTCTTTCATGCATGTTTTAGAAAATCCTTTAACCTTTCATGGCAACTATTCAGCTGTTCAAAACGCTGTTTATACCTAGCTCCGCCTTCAAGACGAAGCTCCTCCTCTGATCCTCACAGAACTCCCCTCCCTGCAAATCCCTTACTCAGCTCCTTCAGACTAGCCAGCAACAATTGGCAAACGCCTGATGGAACTGAGCATCTGCTGAGATACTTCTTGGTACAGAAAGAAGTAGCTGCACTGAGGAGGTTTAATAGAGGAGTGATGTGATAACTTTCTGAAGGCGGAGGTTCAGAAAGAGCAGACATTTCTTAAAGAGACAGGCCCAATTCAAAGGCGTTAAAGTACAAAGTCAAATTTCTTTTCATTTATTTGATATATATACCATTTTTATGACAAGTGAAGTTAAACATAGCTACTTGACTGTGCTATAAAATGACATCATGTGTCTGGGAAACACAAAGTACTGCCCCTTTAAGCGCACTAAGCCGCTGACAGAGGAGGCGCGTTTGTGAGCATCAGAGTTTCTGTCTGCTTGCGTTCGATGGTAAAAGTACGAAGCGTCACTCACAGACTTAACACTCATGTTGTAATCCAGCAAGAAGACTGGATTACGAAGAAACTTTCTGACAGATATAGCTTAGTAAGCAACAACTTCCAACCGACAGGTAGCTCAGATGTTATCTCCTCTGAGGAATCCCTCTCCCATGGCAGCTGTATGCGAAGGGAGCAGATGTGTAAACATAAATGTCTGCACTGCCTAATCTCTAAAGGCACAGACGATAAATCCGCTTCCCAAATTTAAGCCCACTGGTTCATATAACTGTGTCGTAATGTCAAACACGTCAGCTTATGTTTGGCTCTTAATGATTCTGATAAGTTATTTAAGAAGCTATTACTGAGTGTGTTTAGTCATGTGTAGTAGGAAGTGTGTGTGACTAAAAATAAAAGGGCCTGTTCAGCTACTTATTAAAGAACCGCCACAACTAAAAAAAATAAAATAAAATTAATACAAATTCCTTTTAAAGCTGATAATTTTTTTTAAACGCAGGAACTTCTGTACGTTCTGAAACTCTCCTGCGCTGGAATTTGAAAGACTTCTCTCTCTATTTAGCGCTTTCTTCCCAGCCTTGTCCAACCTTGGATAAAACAGCTCCTTGTTCTACGTTTCACTTCGTTCTAAGTGTCTAGGCTCTACGCTCTTGAGAAACGATTGCTTCCTGGAGGCGTGGGCTCTGTTGAAGTTTTAAATTTTACCCAGTTGCTAACATTTTTCTGTGACATATGTAGTGTGCCAGTGCTTCGCTATGAAAACTGTAAACCATCCTTCACTGCGAAGAAAGAAGTGGTAAGCCAAACCAAATGGCTGCTAACGTTGATTCAGTATTTGGAAGTGTGGCCGCAGCGGACTGACCGACTTTGTTCACTTCCTCCGCTGCCATACTAAGACATTATTACAATACTATTTCCAGTCAGAAGAACCACTTTGACAAAATTAAGATTACTTTAAACCTTAATTTGCCACAAGTATGAATAAGTTTGGACTTATGTCTAAGTAGCATTAAATGAGAAATTCACCAGGCTAGCAGCTTAAAGAGCGTTTTTAGGAGTGTTAGCAGCAATTATTGCTACCATCGTTCTCTTTGTGTACCGTCTTCAGATTATAGATCACTACTTTGAGATTTTCAAAAAGTCAAGTCCATCATCATCCCTGTCAGAGATAAGCTCAAAAACTTCCAGTTATTGAAACAGTCAGAGGGACGTGACATTTGGGTGATGTTTCAGTCATCATTTTGATCAATTATTTCATTTAGAAGATGAATGGTCCCAAACTTACAATTTTATTTTATGAGTTTTAGTTTCCATACTTACTCCACTCTTTTCTCATTAACTTTTTCTGTCAGTTCTGAATTAGTTCTGAATGTTTACAATGCTCTGGTTAGCATGATGCTAATGATGCTCAGAATAAATGTTGCTAAGATTTATTTTTTTAATTGTTGATGATGATGATGCGGTTTTTGCTTCTGTGATCGTTGTTGATGTTTTCGTGTTGGACAAGGAGGAGCTAAAAAACATTTTTAAGCTTTAATGTTACGCCGAAGTACCCAAAATACGTACCAGAGATACTTTTGATGAGTGTCTACAATATTCAAGCTAAGTAAGGGCTTTTTAAGAGGAGTTACTGTCCAAAATGGAAGTTACAAACGTATGAGTCATTGTTTCTTAGCAGAATTTGAGTTTTTAAACTCCGCTTTAAGCTAAAAAAAATTTTCTTATCTAACTAGAATCAGGTAGCAATAATTTTTTCGTATCGTCTGCTTCCAGTGATGTATCAATGTTAGTGGAAGTGATAAAAGAGCAAACGAAAGAAACGGAGCAATTGTAACAAATCCCCCGGAGGCCAAGGCAAATGCTCAGATAAGGTGAAGTTAGGAGGACAAGAATATGACTCAGTTTGAGCAACAAAGCGGCACATTCACCGTTTACCCTTGTTGACGCAGATTTGAGGCATTCATTTTTCATCTTCTGCTGTGTGAGACGTAGACGTCAGCGAGTAGGCTGCCATTGACCGTTTTTCAAAGGGAATGTAGAAATAGACAGGAAAGGAAGAGAAGCTGCGTGTTTGAGGGTATGGAGAAATAATGACTGAGCGGAAGGATTACCTTGCAGTACAGAACATCACCTGGGAAAGTAGCCCGGTGCTAATGGAGCAAATAAAAACAAGCATACCCGCAACCCTCGAAAGAAAAAGAAAAACCGCCGCAGCTCTTCCAGAAAAACACGGCTACTTGCCCTCACAGTACCGCGCTGTGAAATGGTACGTATGTGTTTACGTGCTTTGTTTGTCCGCTCGCTATGCCGGATCTCCCTGGAAATCCTCCCACTTGATTACACTGTTTATTCTTCGCATATTCCCAGACTCCTGCCCACCAGCAGGCCACAGCCAGGAGGAAACCCTCGATGGCTGCTCTGTGCTTTGCATTCCTCTGCCGACGGTACGCACACGCAGGGACTAGAGCCACAAAGCTGCTTCAGGAGTTTGACATACGGATGTCACACTGCAGTATTTAAGGCGCACGTTAGGACATCTGTGTCCAAAGTTTTTGTCACATGGGCCAAAATTGTTGAGTCAAAAGTAGTGATGGGGCAAAATGAAAAAAAAGAAACCCAACCACAAATTAGGCAAATGAAGTAGCCCCCGTTTTTGAAAAAAAAAATTTTTTTTTTCTGAAATAGAAATATTTATTGTAGTTCCAAAGCTTAAAAGGAATTTTTATGATGGTGTGTTAGAGCTATTGTAGATAATAAAAAATAAATAAAAACTACATTTCCACCAAAAAAATTGATATTCATCTCAGAAATTTTCTAGAAAAAGACAAAAATGATCAACTTTTGAAGCCCATAAATGTCCAATTTTTTTTTTGAAGATTTCTGAGATTAATCTAAAAAATGTCAGTTTTTTTTTTACTTCTTGTTTTTTCCAATACACTGTCGTAGAAAAACATCTAGTTTTCAGTTTCTTTTGGGCTCGATTTAGCAAATCTATTTTCAGTAATAAGAATTTGGGCCACTTTCGTTCAAAACATTTGCTAGCTTTAGCCAAGTAAGGCCTGGTGACCCGCCACACTTAAAATACTTTAAGGGAAACCCTGATTATTTGTTAAACTTGTCTTGATTATCAAACTGCTGTTACCATGGGACCTAAAGATTCTTTAAAACAAAGCTGCAAAAACAAAATGTATCGCCTCTTACCCTAAGGATGGATGTGTTGTCCCTCCTCAGCTGCTGCTACAGCAGAAACAATTCCTTCTGAAAGGAAGAATTACAGGACTTCAATATTAGCCTGTCCACACCTACAGCAAAAGACAAGCCATTGGTTTGTTGCCCGATCAATCATCTAAAGAAATAACACCTTTCCTGGTGGTAAAAGGGCAGCTACTAAGAACTCTGCTCTGATACAGCAGTAGCATTATTGTCGGGAAGAAAAATAGCTTATTGACAAGCATCTAAATGAATTCATCTGCTGTAAGAAAATTGAGAGAGCCCACACATAGATCTTTAAAACGTAAAAGTTTGAATTTACTGTATCAGTGGTGATTCTTTTTTTACATTCTCATCACTGTTATCTTGTAGCTAGTTATTATTTTTCATTTTCTGTTTTATTAGCTTAAAATACTCAACAGATTACAACATGCGGCCATGAATAAATGCTGGGTTTGGTTTAGTATTTTTTGGTGTAGAGATGGCAGTAAAATGAAACTGCATAGACTGAATCAGAATGTAAACCGTACCGCAGTAGAAAATAATGGATTCGCTTGTTAGATTTAAAAAAATATCTTGGTGATCTAACTTGATATATTCACACAATGTCAAGTGTTTCACATCTTTCTCCTCTGCGACACTGACACACTTCAGAGAGATGAGCTGCCACTCTGAGATTACTGCTGCACTTCAAACATCCTGGACCTTCACTCAAGGCCTCCACATTAACATATTTTTAAAAGCAGGAAAAAGAAAAGACTGAGATATTTTACTTATAAACAGATTTATTATAAACTAAAGATAACCGTTTGCTATTTCTTTAAAGTATTGGACTTTGCCATAAACTCCTCGACCTTGTTGACGTTATTTTATTTGCCCTGTTTTGCAGAAGTTTGGCTTTTGTCATACAAATTGCATAAAATGTGGTAAGGTTGTGTAATTTCAGGGGAAGATTTTTCAGTGTTTTTCTTCTAGTTCTCTTCTGGATCAGCTACTTTTGATCTAAACAGACCATTGTGGGCACTCCAGCCGTTTGTTTTTTTTTCTAGCAACTGGATTCAAAAATACACCTGGATTCTAATTTTTCAGATCATGATGTTGAAATTATGTGTTTTATGTTATTTTTCCTAAATTTAATTTTACTGTAAATTTAAAATGACCACTTACTAGAAGTTGGCAATAATTCAAGTCTTTGATGACTATTATTGACATTGCCAAAGAAAGAAAATGTGACAGAGTATTAGGGCCACAATAAGAAAATAAAAAGCATTAAATTACAAGAATATGGTCACAATATAATAAGAATAAACTTGTACTTGAATAAAGTCAAAATAATACAAATTAATAAAAAACCCTCAATATGGTAAGACGTGCACTAGCATACTTGGTGTGCTAATAATAACACTCATAAAAGAATTGAAGAACTAGATTGATAAAAAATATTTCTATCTTTAAAAGACTACATTTAGTGTCAAATGGATGCAAGTGGACAAACTTATTTACAAAGAATCAACAGTGTTGCTAATTTTGACACTTGCATAGCATCTCTTCCCAAAAAAAGTGTCCAAGAAACACAGAGAACAAAATACACTGCTCACAAAATTAAAGGGAACACTAAAATAATACTGTTGAAATGTATTCACCATTTTTATCTGTTTATTTTATGTAAATTCTAGGTGGAAATGGCTTCATGTTTACCATCAATGATATGGTACTTGGTCTATGATGGTAAACTGAAGCCTTTTCCACCTGGAATTTACATAAAATAAACAGATAAAAATGGTGAATACATTTCAACAGTATAATTTTAGTGTTCCCTTTAACTTTGTGAGTAATGTAGAATATGAATATATTATACTTCATTGATCCTCAAGGGGAAATTGCTTATTTCCTGACCAGCTGCTTCATCCAAAGTGTTGCATATTGGTAAACATAGTCATAATCAATATAACATTTAAAACAAAAAAGAAGGGGCCTCTGAAGAATTAGATAGTTTTGTTCTTTTCACTTCTTGAACATGTTTACATAGCAAAAATACACAGATTACATAATAATTCTAAAGATTAAAATGAAAACTCCTAGCTTATTGAAAGCAACTCAATGTTATCATCTTGTTATAAATATGTACATATTGGAGAAATTTGGACTAATTTAACCTTTGGTTGCTGCTGTTGTGCCAGAAAGTGACTCTTCTGACTTTGTGCAGTCAGCATTCTGCTCAGTCTTGAGTTTCCACCATAACAATGCATCCTATTTAAGAGCAGCCCCACTTCCTGTCTCATTGTCAAACAATGATCATATTGTGTTTCTGTTTGAGGGCTCAGCCCAGCATGATGAGCATTGTTCTGTAAAGAATGCATAAGAGGACGCCAGTCCCTCTGGGATGATATCTTGGTTGTAGACATATTAAAGACAATGCAGGGGCTTTAATCGCTGACAGATTGGGAGAAAAGCTAAGAGTGACAACGATCAGGTGTGGTTTGGGACTTGGTGTGTGTTTGCAGGAACTAGGTCGCATCAAGTAGACACAGCTAAAAACTAACCGCTAACCACCATATCAACAGGGCATTTCCTGTCTCACCTTGTGAATGGATCCTTTACCGAACCAACACCTAAGAAAACTTGTCACCTAAAGCAATAGATTATGAATGAGTAAAATAATACGATGCTGCAGGAAAGAACCAACCGTTTGATTTTTCTCTGCTGACGTTAGAGACAAGTCTTTAATTTAACCTAACAATTGTGTTTGTCAAAAGGTGACGCCTAGCATTTTAAGATCAATATTTTATTTAAAGTTTTTGAATAGTTCTTATGACAAAAGTAAAGCTTAACACACAGCTAAAATGAAACTTTAGTTGTACCCAAAAATTAGATTGAGCTAAAATGTGCACTCAAACACAAACAAAAAATGTACTGAAAAAATACTGAAAATCAATAAATAAATAATACATACAATTTTTACTGACACTGAGACGGTTTAGAAGGAAAAGAAAAATGCACATAAAACCATTATATGTTATTTTGTAATTATGCTAACATTTTTTAATAAAGTGTTGGAAGTAAAATTAGTGACTCTTAAAGATGAATAACTTCTTCATTGTTTAATATAAAATACATTCTCTTAAAAGCTGTTTAAATATCCCACAGAATGACCTTTTAATTGACTCCAGTGATGTTTGGTTTTTGTTATATTGTTTTCCTTTTTGGCTAACGTCCTGTTGTCTGTCATGTATAAGTGTTTAAAGCAGCCACCCCTTTTTAGGGTTTTAACATTTACCAGCAAACATGAAGTTGGCAAAAATGTTACAGGCATTTGCCACAGGCCAGCAAATTAAACAAAATCTAATCAGCTAAGGTACATTTAGTCGAGTTAAGCCTTGTGGGGATAATTATTGTCTGAACCAGTCAATAGTTAGAGAAATACTGCAGCTGTAAATGTTTCACTTCAACCAGTTTAGTCATAAAGTGAGCATAAAAGCAATTCACTTGCAACCTTTGGGAAATACCAAACACTCTACACTTATTAGCATGGCTAATAAAAATTAACAAGAAGCCTTAAAACAAAGGTATTTCAGCTACAGTTGCATAACCTGACATGGAAGATTTCTGAAAAGTACAATGTTTCATTTAAGTGTATTTATTCTGTGGGTGAAAAAAAAAAATTTGTAACAATTTCTGTAAAATAAATGGGAAACAATAGAAAACATGCTATTTAAGTAAGGCATTGTGTTAATCATTATAAGTCGGGGAATTACTAAACTCACAGGCAGTGGTGGGCACACTTTCCCTGATCTGCTAATTAGCTTTGCTACTAGCAAAGCTAGTTTTTCGGTTAGCGCTTTAGCACACTTAGCTTCCCCTAAATTAATTTTCCAAGATAAATTCTAAAGCACTAACTTGTCTGTTTTGTAATCTTTCACTCAAAAACAGTCGACATCTGTGATGAGGTTTTGATTATCGTCAGGTATCTTATATTTATGTTCATGCTTTTATCTTGAAATGAAGAATGGCATCCTTGGGTTGCCGAGTAAACATAGCAACAACAACTGATATTTAGACCACTGGCCATGAATTTACCAGGCATGCTAATAATTGCCTATGGTGCTGCATTATATGAAGTTTCAGAAATGAGTTGAGCCTTGACCCTTTCCCTCACAGGAGCCTTTTTATTGATCATATCTGCTCTCGCCATGAAGAATTTACAACACCCACCAACATGCTTTTTGCATTTATGGCTGAGATAAGATGAGTTATTCTTGTTTTTCAAGAATTCCTGAAGCGGTATTCGGTTTATTAAAAAACAGCAACTCCCGTGGTCACTGCGTAACAATCGCCTGCAGTGAAATTTAATCATCATGAGGATTATTTAGAGATGGTGTGTGTGACTGAGAATGAGTGTGTGTGCTTCCCGCCCATTCTGAGGGGGACAGCACTTCTTTAACCCGCAGGTCGTTGGATTGAATGAGCCCTGTTGTTTTCCAGCAGCACTGTCCTGGTGGTGCACATTCTCATACACACACCGCATGCATCCAGACACACACACATAATGAAGGGCGCTGTAGAGGAATTAATGGAAAGTCTTGTTTTCTAGTAAGTGTTGCATATTTATGCTGTTTGAGCTCGTTGTGTTTGCTGGAAAAAAACAAATCTTTGGCGGAGATGCCGGTAATTATGATGTCTTCATTTTTGAACAGCCTGGAGATCAAATGAAAACGTAGCTTGCTGTTAATATTTTTCTGTCGGTGTTCCCAGTGGAATGGAAAATAAAAAATAACTAAACTGAATATTCTTTGTTTTTGTTTTTGTGCAGCATTATTTTACTTTTTGTCTCGGTTCATGGCTTCTCTGACCCTATTTGTGATTCAATTTTATGGTTAATTTTCAATGTGCTGCTGAGCGTGTTCTGCTGTTTACCTGCTGCTAGGTTTAGCATACGTAACATCTAAAAAATGAAATATGCTTATTAAAGGAGGCGAATGATTGCTATGGTGATGCGGTGCAAAGATAGCTGCTGGCTTTGTTGTTGGCTGCAGGCATTGGATGAGGTTAAATTATCTTTGCAAAACAGATCAAGCTCAGTTAGACTGGAGTACAACTTGTTACCTTTTGTTTTAGACCTGGACTTGTATTTCTTTTAATTTTTTACCTTTACTTATGCAGGTCGTCTCATTGATATCCAAGATCGCACAAGAGACGAAACAAACATACAGAAAACTTTGACTGGGCCATTTAGCACATGTATATGCTGTGATCTAAGCCATATCATAGGAATTTTGCCTGCATGTGTAAAGTCAATACCTTGCGCTTTGGACTTACTTTAAATACAGACGATTTCCAATAGCTGTGTTTCCATTGACTGACAGACCCCACTCACCAGGTCACATCTGCACTTGCACGGTTAACAATAGTCAACCCATTGTTAGGAAGTAAGCGACTTTTCAGGCAAAGAAAATGATTTCAGCCAAAATTGAAATCGGCAGCCCAGACTTTTAAAAATATCTGCCTGTCTGTGATTCTCCAGAAAACTGCAATCAATGCATCACTACTGTATCGTTTTCTGACCTAACCCTGCTTCAATCTTCTCCACAACAATTTCCCTGACCTGTCTGCTGGTCTTCATGAGGCCCTTTGTTCACTAATGTTCTCTAACAAAACATCTGATGCCTTCACAAGACAAGCTGTAGCTACACTCAAGTTAAATTACACACAGTTGGCCTCTGGTTGCTAATTAGGGCATTCGGTTGCTCTGGATTGCGTTTATCAAAGTACAAATACGCAGCACAACGTTTACATTTACATTTTCTAGTTATGTATCACTTTGTGTTTATCCTCCACATAAAAATGCCAGTGAAGTTTGCGACTCTAATGTGAAAACAATTGGTGGAAAATTTCAATATGAACACTTTTGTAAAGCAGTGTAAGTAAGATGCTTTGTAAGAAGCTTTGGTTACAGAAATTAATATTGCGTTCGCCACACATACACACTGTGGTAATTTAATTTCAGCAGCACACACAACCACACACACACACACACACACACACACACACACACACACACACATAACAAAAGCTCCCTCTCTCCCCTCTAGTGTTCTATAGCACTCTTGGAGGATATACAGCCCACAGCTATACACTATTTGAATATAAATCAGCTTGTTGGAAAAAGATAGTCTGAAAAAAAATGTTCCCGCCGACTGTGTCGAAACCAATAAATTACACCCAAAATCATTCTGCCCTCATTTTACTTGACAAATGCCTGGTTGTTACGGCGAGCCCCGCAGGCAGGGCTGAAGTACGGTTGCTATATGTTGCAGCGCGCTCCGCCAGAGTCAGTCATTGGGTTTTTGAATATGCTAATCAGTCAAGCTAAATCAGCTACTTGCTTTTGTTTACTTGGGCAACACAGGAATAATTTCTTATCTGACAATCGGACCGTTTTGAGAGAAAAATATCCTGTGAACTTGCGTATGATTGTTGGAAGTGAGGAATATTTATTTTTCCACGCTTTGCTCTCTTTTGTGCATTTTGCTCCCAGAAACAAGCGTTAGTAAAAATTTATCCTTCTTCTTGTCAGGGTTTTTGTGATCACAAGGTCGTGCCTGTAATCAGTAGTCCACTCACCTTTTGTAATTCACACACACACACACATCTGTGTCAACTCCCCCAGCCTCCACTTCTCTCCCCATCAGCTCCTTTACTATTTATGTCTTGTTCTCTGTCTGGGAGTTGTCCTGCTGCGCCTCTCCTTTTACTACTGCCGGTGTGTCATTAGTGATCTTCGTCGTCGTGGTGTGGTGACAGAGAGGCTGCTCAGAGTTTTATTTTAGCCTTTGTTTGGTGGTGTGACAGTGACAGTCCGTGTTTCCATTTATTGTAACATTTTGCAATTTGGAATTACGGAAATAAATTTATTGGAAACACACCGATTACTGAAAAACTCAAGTACTTCAGTAGAGTTTTTGTGTTTGGTTCAGGTGGTTGCATCAAAATGAGTGTATTTTGCAAAACTACAATGGAATTTTTTCTTGCGGCACATAGGTCACGTCACCAACAACTGGATGTTGGAAGGATGGAGAAGACGACAGGAAGTAGTTGGAGGATGATGGCTTAGTCAGTTACCACATGGACAAACTTAATCTCTCAGGTGTGATTTCAATTGTGTTTTTATTTAATGGAAACACCACAATTGCGAATTTGTGTTATTTCAACAGTAGTGGAATATCAACAAAGTTTTGCACAGAATTGAAATGGAAACGCAGCTACACATGCAGTGCAGGTTGTTCTTAATGGTGTCAAAAGGTTAGTTATATATGCATAATATGAGTAAATGTCTGTTAGGGGCCATAACAGCAATATTAATATTGGATATTGATATTGGGCCAAATTTGCATATCAGTGTATCCCTAGGATTTAGTAATCATACAAAATTATATACCCTCAGACCGTCAAATCTCAAAACCACACAGACACAAAAAAGAAACCTTGCAAAAGCGCACGTGGATCCCGTCTCTTAAGACCGTGGAAGGCATATAAAAGGCATTTAGAATCATCTGTACTCAAATATTTGCAAAGTTCTGCTACTTGCAGGCCTCTGTGGTCCCTAACTTTGCAAACACCGGGGAGCCATTGTATTTTTGCTCGTGTGAATGTGCCTGCATATGTACTGGAATGTCCATACTTTGCTCTTTTACTCTGCGATGACAGCTGAATTTGGAAAAAAGAGCTCACAGTTTCAGGAGCACAATGCAGCATTTCAGTGAAAGAAGAGGGAGGCTTTGTGTGAATCTAAATTATCTTTTTTTTTTTTTATCCAGCATACAGCCACGCATTTGTGCATCAACACTTTAACAGCACTGGTCGCTTGACCGCGTCTCCTGATTCAGGGATTTATTGACAGTTTTTGTGTCCCTTTAATTGAAACGTTTCTCCGCTGTGTATTAAAACAGGGTCACTGAGCGACATATTGACAAACTGTGATAACAATGGCAACGGGGTTACTCTTTCACACTTCTTAAAGAGTAACCCCATTCCGCCACACTGAACCGCACTCCATCTCTGTCAATGTCCACCTCCATACACACCATCAACTCATCTCTAAAGTCCACTTTTTACCGCCACATGTTTAGCTCTTCTCACTAAGATCTGTCCGAGGTCAAAGGTATTTGATGTTCCATCTTCAACGATGCGAGCCTGAGCTTTTTATCCCGCGTTTCATGAGGAAAAATTGAAACTGAAGTGATCCAGGAAATGAAGTTTATTCTCTGAGTGCCAAAAATGTACGTGGTAAGCAATCCAAAGAACAGGAAATGAGAAAGAGAACTGTGGAGTCCTGACTCAGGTTGCAAACTTAATCTATCAGGTTGGTAAAGCACTCACACTGTGTTCATTAGGTCTGTAAATCTACTGCAGTGATTATAGACGAACTCTTTCAGCCTACCTAAGAAGAAGAAGAAGATTGTCACCCCATGTATGCGAGTTGTAGTTTCTGTTTATAAATGACCCAAGTTTGATATTAGGACAGAGTTAGCAGCATTGGCATGGGTTTACTTAGACTTTACTGCTTTGTTAGATCTACTACCCCATAAATACAATATCTGATGCTGGGATGTATCTGAATGTGTAAAAAAGCGATAATGTTTAAAACAGTTGTTCTTAAGAGAACGAGCATTTTCTAGGCCTCCTTACTGGACAAAAACTGAAACGATACATATTACTTTAGTCATAGTATACAAAATTAATCATCTTCTTTTTCAATTTGTATAACTTGTTTTAGGTAGAGTGTTTACAAATATTTTATAAGTTTCATGCTGTCAGATGCAACACAGTTGATTGTGTAATTTAGAAAAATAGGCCGGGGTAGACAATACTTCCATTTGCAAAAAATAAGATTATTTTGTCAGAACAACACACCCCCTTCCCTCAAACCCCACTTCTCTCATCAGAGGTCTTGCCCCGCACATTAAAATCCCCGGCTGTAAAGAGTCTTTATTGATAGATATAGAAGCTCAGGAGCATCTCCAGCGATAAGCCTCAGATGTAACCACGGCCCACATCATTACTGGTTGTGCTGTATAATTAGCTGCCTGCATTGTATCTCTCCTCACACATATTCCCACAGAGACAGTGGCCCGATGGGAGCAATGCTCATTTGCTAATGTGTCAGTTTTGAGGGGAAAAAATCTTCCGCATATGCCCGGTCAGTCTGGTTTTGTGTCACTGTGGCATCAGTTCAACTTCTCGAAACAGTGCAGTGAATCAGATGGTTTCTAAAAGCCGTATTAGGTCTGCATGCACAAATTGAACATGTATATTCATGTAATGCAGTAGCCCAGCTTTAATGGAACCCTAGTTTGTTTACCTAGGAAGTTTGGCTCGTTTGGGAAGGTGTGAAAGCGAACTCTGGTCCGCTTACATTCCTAGGTCTTGGTTCAGCTGATGTGAATTCTGGTGCGATTCAAATGCATGAGGATATAAGCAACCTGGAAATCGCTCCAAAAGCAGGCGCAGGGCATCTTGGGTAAATACAACCCAAAAACAAACGCAAGAGTCTTTGCTAGCAAAATAGAAAGCCAACATTCTCTAAACTAACGCCCATACATTTTTGTTTACATGTTGTGAAAAAGAAAGTTGGGCTTAGTGTCTCCTTCAGAGGTTTTCGTGCTGCTTCCTTCAGTGGTTCTTGGTGTAGCGCCTCCACAGGTGAGGAGGGGGAACAGGTTTTTCTGTGTTTGGTTGGTTTGACAAAGAGCAGTGTGAAAACAAACTATCAGCTGAAACCCATCCGACCAAGACGTGAAAAAGGCCTAAGATCTAACAAAGGATGCTTTGTGGTTTATCACTGGAGATAGCAGAAGGACGTTGCAAGATTTCTGAGTAAGATACAAAAATGCTTGTTTTGCACAATACCAGGAAAATGCAGAATACAGTTCTATTGCTGAAAATTGCACAGCTTAATTTTTCTGGCTGTTTCTTCACTATTGCATAATGTCCCTGTCTAAAACATACAGAGTGCTTTCCCTTTGCCATATTGTGCACACTCTTATCAATGATTGCGATTTTTTTATACTGCATAGCTCTGACTAATCTTTATTAGTGCAGACAAAGAGTCTGCATAGCTTAGCTTGACATAATGTAACATTATTTTTAATTTTCTTAAGCTTTGTTTTTTCATAAACACTTGAAAACACGGAGGATGAATAAACAATAACCTGAAAAAATACTTCTTAAACTCTTTAGGCTTCTATGGTTGACTTAATCTGTTCTTTCAACTCCTTTTCCCGAGTGCTGATCCAACTACTAAAATGATAAAGGCATTTTCATACTCTGTTGCGTCTGTGTCAGCATCTTTTGCCTGTGGTGGTTCTGGGTTGTTTCTGTACATTAGCGTAGCTCACTGCTTTCAGATAAACTTGCGCTTCTTCCACGTAACTCCTGCATAACTCAAATCTGCAGGACCTCCAGAGAGCTCTGACCAAGATTGTTATCAAGAGTGAATTCAACTCATGTGAGACTGCTGAGAAATGTTTCACATTTATTTTCACCGGAAAACAAATGTACAAAGTTCGACATTGATGACTCTTAGAGTGCCAAATCCAATTTAAATGTGTTTCACTTAAGTTTTGCTGAAATAGATGGCCATTTTGATGATATTCTGGTTAATTGAGATATACCTGTATAGGATGAGAATTAGCAACAAATCACATTTACATTCCGTCTCTATTTAACGTTCCTGTTGGTTTTGTCTCATTTCCCTGACATGGCACGTTGTTGAAGTGTTTGCCAGTTCTGAAATAAACTTTCCCAGTGTCTCACACACACCAGTGACTCTGTTTTCTTTTACTATCTGATGCAAAACATAGCGAGGCACTTTCAGCTTTGTTTCGGTTCGTTTGATAGCTTTTGTATTCAAATGTAGACTAGGAAACAATTTGGTTATCCCCTCTCCTTCACCATTGATCTGGAACAGCCTGACCACTGCCATGGTTTCCTGTAGCCAACGGTGGAGCTCAGGGGCAAAAACTGCAAATGAGTGTTAACACCAGCAATCCGTTCTGGATTACGGCAGGACACAAGGTTTTTGTTTTGGTTTCTTTTTATTTTAAACCTATTCTTATACTTTTTCTGGTTTGTTAATAATTAATATCCATCTTTTGTCCTTTGCGACATCAAAATATTGTGTGAGGGATTTTTTATGTTGTGTTTTTTCAAACTTTGTTAAAGAAATGAAGATAAAAATTTGAGGGAAATGTTTTCAGGAGAGACGGGAATTGGGAATAAATGACAGCCTAAGGTTTAAAATGTTGGCAGGTTTGTTTGTTCACCTCTGTGAAACTTAGCACAAACATTGGAGTGGAGAGAAGGCCAGGAAATGGCCCTGGGTTGTTTAGAGTCTCAGATTGTCTGGATATGCTAACATGCTGCTTTTTTTTTTCTTTTCCTTTCAGTTTTCTTTTTCCTCTTTTTCTGTGACCTTTCCGGTTTGTACTGTAAACAAAGACAGATTGGCCGACATGAGCACAGAGACAGATTTCAGTCGACTTCCTGATGGTCGTGTTTCCACCAGCAGGGAAACATGAGCTCAGTGCAAAGCTTCAATCTAGGAAAAAGTCATTGACTATTGACTTTATGCTGCCTTTGACTAATTAGGGACCTTCAAAAAAAATTGACAAAACTAAAACTAAGGATGAAAGCAAGCAAGAAAGAAAATATGGAAATGGAACAATTAGGCCTTTGATGATAATTTTCACTGGACGATAAATTGTCCCAGAAATTATCGCAAAAGATGATAATAGTGTCATTTTGTGTCCATTTTAGCAATAATGGCAACATAGCGCACCGTCTCAAAGACCAAAAATAACATCTTCAGAACAATTAACACTGGAACTGGAAAACATTTGAAATGTCCAAAATAAAAACAAAACATTTGGAACAGTAACCAAAACGGATTATGAAGTCCTGGTGACCAAAATAATGTTTCAAATAATAATAATAGTTGCTCAGCTTTGACAGGGAAAACAGGCCAAAGTGGCAGGTAAGAGCAAGCTAACTACTTTGTGCTGCAAACGTTTGCAGCATTTCTCAAAGTGCTGGCTTTCCTACAAGATAGAAGGGGCCGTCCCTTTAAGAACCGTCGTCCGAATGGAAATTATTGTGCTCATTTTCATTCATGATCCAATTAATTGATTTATTGATTAACACCTGCTCCTCTTTGCTTTTCAGTCATAGTCTTAAGCTTCAATTTTAGTAAGTTAGCTCACTTACTGTTCCTTAATTTAAGATTAACAGCTTTGTGTCGTTTTTTTAAAAAAGAATTATAAACACTATTTGTAAAGTTGAAATTATTTCATGTTTTGCTTTTTTTGTTGTTGTTTTTTTCAACCTGTCTTAAATCAACACACAACTATTATGTACCTTTTTGTTTCACCACTCACAACCTTTGTTCTCATCAGTTTTATGGAGCACGTTACTATCAGCAACATCTGTGATAAACCCATAAAACCTGTGCTTGATGGCACTGCAGAGCACTATTTGGTCCTGCTGACAAAAGCTTAGAATTTAACCACACTCCTTTAAGAAAAAAGTCTAGGTATTAAAGTAAAGTTGCAACAGGATTTAAACGTCAGAAACGGGGGAAAAAAAGGGTTAAGAATATTAATAATGTCAGTGTGTGATGACTGAAAAATTTATATCAAAAGGAAAACTGTAAATTTGAGAGGACGAGCATATTTAAGCAATTACTAACCACAGAGTTAGATTGAACTACTCCTCTTCGATGGAGTAAGTTTTGATTTTAGTTCCAAACACAGAGATGGTGTCGGTGTGCCACACCCAAAGGGAGAGCTGCTTCCAGGAAACAGGTAATCTCCCGTTACGATGGAATTTTACTAGTCATTTGCTGAATTTTTAATTCGGGGAGTGACTCATAAACCTGGAAGTAAAGTGATCTTGTGGGCTGCTACAGGACAAAGGAATCTTTTAAGTAAGATAGAGTCTGAGGGGTGTCAGCTTACACTAATTCACATTCAAAACTGGGAAAGATGCTTCAGAGAATTAAAGAGAGAGCGTAGTTTTTGTGAAATTGTATATTACACTGTGCTTTATTTTTTCTTTTTTAGTTTCTGTATTATCATATCACTGCAGTAACATGCAGGAACATGTTTTTATATTTTGTAGCAACACTTGAGTAAAGAAAGCGGAAGTAACATTTTTGCTGAAGCTGTTTGCACCCTTTGTGGTCACAACCAACTGTGTGACGTGAAATATTGACTGTTGCTTCAAGCAGAACAAGAGAAAGTAGACAAAACCCGACATTTGAATATGTCTGCATCATATCTTGTGGGTTTTTATCCACTGGTGACTTGCATGTGTCTGCATTTTAAATGCATTTACAAAGCAAAGCAGAAGAAAAGATGCGTAAAGAGCAAAATATTTATTTTCACATGACATATAATTCCATAAAAGGCCCTGCAATGATATCATATCACTGTCAGCAGGAGTGATGCTACATCTAAACACAGAGGCTGTTACGGGTCCCAGAATGCAAAAAAAAAACTCCTGCTGTCATTCCTGTGGATATATTGCCGTTATATATGATAAAAATGACTTTATGATGCTGCAACTTAAGGAATCAACAGTGTTTTGAACGGAGGCTGCTTTCTTGTCAGGATCTCGATTATTGTTCTCAGAGGTCAAAACGGGATTTTGCTCCACCGCGGACAACGATGTAATGAGGTTGAAATGACATCTTTATTCATCAGATGGCTGCAGACATTTCCCCTCCCTCCTCTTTGTGTTTAAAATTAGCTATGTCGAATGGCAGGTCAAGTCTGCACACGAGAGGGTGTGGTGAAAATAAGCTTTGTGTTGCGGCATGACCTCAAGTAACAAACATTTTACAAAGTTCCTCAAACAGACATGTATTCATGTGCAACTTGGAAGGTACCCATGAGAGTTTATTTTTTTGTTTTTTCCCACTTGGACATCTTTCACACGAACCCAGAGTGTTGCCTAACGTCCTAACCTGTTCTTATCTCAGATAAGTTAGCCCACCGGTGCGAAAAGGGAACCTTGTTTTTGCCTTTGGCAATTGGAGTTGTTACAAACGTGTAACACTAACCGCTCCCTGCAGTCTGCCACTCTTCATCGGACACTGTCGCCCTCACACGAGCAGCAGCGATGGCAGATCAATCTGTCACTGTGCCTGGAAAGTTGCCTCTGTTTGGGAGCAAAGCTGGGAAGAACACACACAGAGTAGGAAACAGAGGAGGTCTTTGGTAAGTCTCTTTGTGTGTGTGTGTGTGTGTGTGTGTGTGTGTGTGTGTGTGTGTGTGTGTGTGTGTGTGTGTGTGTGTGTGTGTGTGTGTGTGTGTGTGTGTGTGTGGTGTGTGTGTGTGTGTGTGTGTGTGTGTGTGTGTGGTGTAGGATAGAATGCGTTCTCCGGGGAGTCGTGTGAGGTGAGGTATATAACTGGTTCATGTCAAAAAACATGTAAAAAAAAAAAAACTTGCCCAGCATAATTTCTGACCAACAGCTGAACATGTTCAATTCATCTCGTCATTCGTTAGCTGACAGCTCAATAGAATCCTAAAAGAAAAACACATTTTAAAGTAATTTAATCATAATTCTAACGGCGGAGTCACAAGAAAAAAACACAAAAAGAAAATCCAAATCCCGCAGATGACCGTTAATTAACACTTGTCCACTTTTGAAGTAGGAACCTTTGTGATCCTTTCATGAGGGTTTTTAGAGCTGCGTCCGGCCGCTCAAAAGTTTTCATAGAAATCAGCTGCTTAATTACAGGTAGCTGGCGACCAGTGAAAGGAGAGGAACAAAGAGTGGAACAATCAAAGAATGAGCCGCAGGCGTGAAAATGTTTCCTGAATTCCAGCTGAGTTTAGAAAAATATTATTGAACGCCAGGGAGATAGTCAAATAATTGAATGTTTTCAGCTGTGGTGGCGTAGTGTACAGCTTTGATGCCTGCTGCTCAAGAAAACAAAACGTTTTACATCATATATTTTACATCATAGTAACCTGAAAATATAGTCATCTTTCCAACCCGATTATAGTCCAAGAACTAATTTATCTTTACTATAAAAATATTATATCTTCAGCTGCTTTGTACTTGTCGTAGTAGCCTTAAGTTTTCACTGTTTCTCAGGAATTTCTAATTGATGAATAACAGCTGAGTTCAGTTTCCTTTTCAGAACTATGGAGGGCTGAATTGGAAATCAGACATGAGGATCGTTGGTTGCCGTGGTAAATGTTCATATGTTATGATGGGTTTGTTATGCGCACAACAAGCAACAGGGAGGGCGGCAACCACTCCCTATTACAAATAATATGTTACTAAGCAATAAAAATTTCATTGGAGGCAAATTTCCCAAACACTCATGCCACGTTGCAACAACGAGGCGCCCTCGGCAGGAAGAATATCTACCATAGAAAAGTGGTTACTGGTCCATATGGTGACTTTACTCCATACCAGTGCTACTTGTACCAATTTGTGTTTAAGTCTGATTGATAGCAGTAAAGCTGTAAATTCAACAGGTGCACTCTTTGGGCCCGTTTACATGGAGACGAGTTTCAGTAACTTTTTTCATTAACTAAAATTTAGCAAATTGAAATTATGCAAATAAATTTACTTAACAAAACCACTCCAATAAAAAAAAATTTTAGATATAAAGTTGTTGCGCTTGGATGAAGTGGTTCGTTGGTTGTACTGAAATAGATGTACTGTATTTCGCAAAGCTGCAATGGAAACACTTTTTCGCATTATGAGTCATGTGACCTACTGGCAAAAATGATGAAGATGATGATAGGAAGTAGTAGAACGAAACACGTATCCGGTCCCTCTTATAAGCAGCCTAGTGACACCGTAGCATTTTTGTTGCGATCCAGCAACGTATTTACACGTTTGGCACTTTTCGAAACTCACTCTGAAAAGTGTTTTGTTGGCTCACCGGAGACAGGTTACTGTTTTCTAAACGAGGTGGAAGCGAATGGTCCAAAGTGTGGGCTCGTTTCGACTACATGCTAAAATGACAGCACCATCTAGTGCGCTGGCATGACAACTACAGTGAATTTCAGGTGTCTTGGCGGCGCAGTCTGTACATGAAACTCCTCTCTGAAATTACCAGCAGTTTCCAGACAGAGGTCTACGAGGTCTACAACGTAAAGCTGCGTTTACTTCGTTGTGTAAACATAGCTTTATACACAACGATGCCGGTAGAGTCAGTTTGTTTGCGAAATACAGAACGACAGATGTTCAGCCAATGACTTATCTGGGGGTTTTTCCCTCTATATTCAAGCCTGAAGTACAGGGAAAGCGGAAACCTATTGTCTCATGTAAATGAAGAACCTTGTCCAATATAGAGTGCTTATTGCTAATGGGAACTTTCTGAGAGGAGTCAGAAAAGTTTTACATATTCTTGTCAGCATCTTCTTTTCTTACTTCACTGAAAACAAAATGTCCCTCTGTTGCCATGCTTCACTCACTCCTCCTCCTCTCCCTATGTGTCTTCCACTCTGTTTACATTCGTTTTTATGGGGGAGATTAGAGCCAGCAGGGTAATATTCCAGCTGCCAGAATCCCTTAAGCGTTGTTTAACTCAGATTAAATTTGCAATCACACAAGTGGAACTCAATTAACTTAGTTGGGTTTTTCCTAATGCCTCTTAGCTCTTACCACACCTCAAGACTTGGTTCTGGAAATACAAAGTTGCTACTTTTTTGTGGCCCAAAGCAGAAGAACTGTTTTTCTACAGTACATTGCAACAAATGCCTAAATGAAAATGTCAGACTACTGTTCATAATTATTTCTCATCTTTGTTTTTTTTTCTCTTTGGTACCTCTAGAATTAGTATCTTTTGATTTAAAGTCAATTTTATATTAAACCAACGTAACAAATTGCAATAGGTTTAAAGTGATTGACTAGTGTTGACAAATCTCAGTTGCTCTTTGAAAACTCAGCACCACATCCTGTCTGGGATTTGGGGGCAGATTTTGCTGCTTCGTAATGAATGTTAATTCAGGAGCTGCCAGGTATGATCAGTTACTTTTTAAGGTTTCTTTTTTAGTTGTAACCCTGTCGCCCTGGGTTTGTTTTCATAGAGCGGCTCATGTTCCAGTTATGAGTTCTGCAAACACCGAAAATATTCAGTCAGCACGAAACAGAAAGGCCACAAGCAAAGGAGAGATGGAGAAACTCGAGTTTCTCTGTGCGGCTTCAGAGATATGGAGTGAATTTTCTATTTTAATGGAGAAATTTTATTGTGGTTTAAGGAGACGTAAAATAGACGCCACTTATTGAACTAGCAATATGTAGCATGTAAGCAGAATGACGCAATTAACTCACAATTTGCAAGCTTCTTACACATTTAAATAAGAATTGAAATGGAAAATTATTGTCAAAGTTATTGTTTTGTATGCACAAATGGCCACTAAAGGCCTTTTCTTCAGGTTGGTTCAATTCAAGTTAACTTAAGTTATTTTAACTTTAGCCAGTTTGCATGTTGCAATATGACTAAAGTTAATTTGTACAAGTGAAACTGAAAAGGCCTAGCAAAGGAAACCTACCACAAAAAAAACCCCAGTTAACTGAATTAATGTAAATTATGCAGAAACAGACTTATAACTGGATTCAGTTTTTTTTGTTTCCCTTTTTGCTTGATTGGATGATAAGAAACTTAAAACTTGATCTTTTTGTGCTCAGTGAAGCGCCTCGTTAACGCTCTTCAGCGTGGAAGTTGTTTCCACGGAGACTGAGACAAAACATTCGGTAGTTTTATTTTCATCAACAGGGAGTTTTGTATGAAAATTAGATGAAGCGCAAAGGATCCTTCTACACAGGAAACTGCATTACTGCAGATTATTGTTGGTACTTCAAGGCTGCCGAAACAGGAAGTTGGATATCGGCAGATTTCAGGAAGTTCAACACGTCACAGAGAAGATACTCGCTTGCTTCGTTCATTGCAAGCACACGCCAGCAGTTGGAGAACTTTATCGGAGACGAGCTTTACTTTGACCTTGAAAAAAAATAAACACGACAGTGTTAATGGCGATGCTGTGTACGTTTACTCATAGAACACATTTCTCCACCAAAACAATTCACAGTACTTTAAATTATGAAAACATAAAAGAGCACAGCGCAGTGGTGTCGCACATTAAAGTAGAGAGAAGTTGAACTAAAGACTAAAATGAATATCAGTTGGTATTATGAGTGAAAGGCAACTCTAAACAAATGGCTTTTTAAATCAAATGGGTTTTTTAAAAAAACCTCAGTGTTTCGGCATTTTTCTTGTTTTCTGGAAGTTTGTTCCATATTAGTCATAAATGAATGAAATGAAACAAAAGCAAATGTAACATTTTAAGGACTAAACATCTAATAGAGTGCAAAGCATAGAACTAGAGTGAGTAGATCTGGCCTTATGGATCAGATACGTTGTCACCGATACCTGATGAAGAATTTATTTCAACATTGGGACCAATACAGATATTAATATCGGATCGGTGCATCTCTACTTTCTCTCCACTTTGACCCTTGTGGCTCTGGCTTTGTCCGTTTACTGAACCGTCTCGCCCTTCTGTGCTTTATTTCTTCATCGGCCTCGTTTGTTCATCTGTAATTACAAACCGCAGTCTGGGCTGAAGAGTTGCGTTCAGGTACAACTCTTCTGACTGAAGCGTGCCGCCGTTCTCTGGTGGAGGGCTCATTTGCCGCTTAGCCGCTCCTGCAGAACTCCCTCCTCTCGTTGCCCGAAATGCTCATCGGTGCGGGGGAGAGCCACTGGCGAGAACTGGATGTTTACTCATCAGTTTGTATCCAAACGAATTGCTGCATCTTGAACCAGCGTGAGCCACTTATCAGCACCGGGGCCACAACACGGGACAGTAACGGACACAACGGCGCCGTTCTCCCACTGCATCAGGCCTGATTCAGCAATTACCACGGCGACCGCAAAAGACCACAAGGCCAAAATGGAATATTTCTAATGGCTTCAATCTTCCTGTTTCCATAATAACATTGATAGCAGGAGAGACAATAGGAGCCTGCTTTGTGTTTTTTATGCCAGCTGACCTACTTTAGTTAATCCCTGGCCTGCTTGTACACGCTTACATGCAGCTGAAATTAAAAAAACAAGCAGTGATTTGTCAGCAGTTTTTATGGAGTGTTATTTTGTGATTGTTATCTGTCAGTTTGAGAGGATGCAATAGAGGTGGGCATTTCTTTAGCTTGATGTGTGTTTTAGAAGGGAATCTGGTGTCGTTTCTGCCCCCATATACACACTAAACAGTTGGATATCCAGAATAAGTAGCTTAAAATCAGTCTGTCAGTTTGTTTTGTCAAAAACCATTTTTAATTCGGCAGTCTTTAGAAAAGATGAAAGTAGACAAGATGGAAGAAAAAATAAAAAGATTTTGGATTTTATGCAAAATGTAAAATAAAGACATGTATAGGGAGTAAAGTTCAGACATGACCACAGATTTTTCTTTTCTGTTTGTTTTCGGTTCACTCACACCTGCAGTACCTTTAACTGATTCAGTTCTCATGGAGAAGGGAGTGAGTGGGTGAGACAAAAAATGGTGGGAAATCACAATAAAGAAAGAAGGGCTTTGTAAGTGGAGCTTCACTAAAACATTCAGTTGTAGAAACAAACTGAAAGTTTTGATGCTTCAACACTCATGGCATTGTCAATTGTAATTGGGCATCTTTTTCAGCGAGTGTAAACTTTGTTCATCAACATTTTTGAGGGAAGGAGACTTATTATCACTTTTATAGGAGTTACAACATTTAATTCTCCTTTAGTGTCAGAAAGGGAACTTCTTAATTGAATTTGACTGATTTTATGCAGCTGTTAACAAAATTACATTTTTATGTTTTTTAACCCATAAACAAAACTTTATTTAAAAAAATCTGAAGTAAATGTGTTTGATAGACAAATTGGTTCACATCTTCAATAAATTGCCTCATGTGTTGCATTAAATATTTTTAACTCTCAGCATCAATTATGGTAGCCAAATAACAGGATTCCTCAGCGTAATCCTACAAAACTGAAAAAAAGTATTCTCAAACTATTTTATTGTGCTTTTTTAAAAAAAAGATTTTCTTTGTATGCAAGTCTGTTTCCTTATCCGCTTGTGCAGATTTGTCTGTTGAAAATTCAAGCAATCACGCAAAAATGGTGGAATTACATGAAAATCCAATAATAAAAAAAACTCCAACTGCAGACTCCAGCAGCCTTTGACATCATTTGGTTGCTTCTAAAAATAGCAGGCTCTGTAATAAATCATGGCCTGACAGATTTTTGAAAAGCATCTATCAGCATTAAAATCTCTGCAGTGACCTTCAGTAAGTGGAGGAAATGTAATTAGAGAGGGGATGGGGGTGGCGGAAGAGGGGTCAATTCAGCGAGAGCCACCCTCTCCACAGGAACCAGGCGCTGCACAGACAGAGCAAAGGAAAAGATTCAGTTCAGCTGAGGGGAAGATTGGGATGTGAATATGCCTCGACTGCCTGCGTGAACCTCTGGTGTCAGCGATGCAGCTGAGAACCAGGGACAGTAAGCTGAAATGAAAGGAGGCAAGGAAGTGAACAAAGAAAAGTTAAAATGGCTGATTTGACTTGAGGAAGAAAGTAGAATTCAGTTTCATCTCCGCAGACCAAGAGGGGAACTTACTGTCTAGATTTAAGACTTATGAACATTGTTAGGGGCCTGACGGCAACACTGGAAAAGTTTTTTTTTTTTTCTCTTTCTTTGTTTACCTGAAAAAGTTTAGTAATTAAGGAAAACTTCAGGACAAAAGTGATAATGCAATGTATAGAAATCTGATTGGCTCAAAAGTGGGGGAAATAAAAAATATCCATCTTTCATTTAATTCCACTCAGTTCGATGTGGGCAGACATTTTGCATTCATGGGAGAACATTTGAAAAATTAAAACCAGCCTCTACATTTTTGACTTAGAAACATTATTCCCACAGACACCAGTGTATATCTGTGCTGTGTTCTCATCCTTGGATTAAGGAATCCACCTTTTTCATTATCCAGGAGTAAAAACAGCAGATAGATTTAAGAAGTCTGTCCTCCTTCTTCCAACTGGAGCTGTTTCTTACAGCCTGGTCTCCATTCCCATTTCTGTTCACAGCAATAGGTAGCTATGTTTTTGTAGTTCCACAAGAAAGATCACTTTTAATGTATTAAAATTTTCCCTTTAAACTCACTAAAATGACCTAAGGCCGTCTTAACGTCTAGTGATCAAACTATTTACCCATAACAGGGAAAGACACAGCTGGACATTAATACTAGTTAAACCTGACATAAACCATCTGAACTCGAATAAATGCCTAGCTGCTGGTTCACCCTGAGGATCAGACTTTGTGATTTTAGTGTCCTCAGACCTTGGCCACACCTTTTACTGAAGCAGGAAGCAGCTGATGCCCAGTCCAGGTAACTCACAAAGGAATGACATAAGTGTAGCAGGAAACTGTGCGTAATAGTTTTAAATGCAACTATCTAAAGTTCCTAAATGAAATGAAACTTTTGTGAAATGATTTGACTTCACAAATCATGATAAACTTACCATCTTTACTGACTGTGGACTGATTGGGAACAGCTGGCTGAGATCATCACTAACTCAAATCAGACTTTTAGGTCCCTCAAATGGTTTCAGTCCAAATGAATCTGAGAGGTTGTGAAGAATATATCTCATTAAAAAGAAAGGACCTAGTCATCGTTTTACCATTTGAGCTGTTCCAGCTAAATCAGCTTGGCTGCATTTTTCCCACCAAACAAAGTTGGGACAAGGTCAGCTGCCTGTGAAAACAGATGATTGTGGATGCAGTTTTCTTTAGGAAGCTGATAAAACTGTTGGAGCAATAGCTTTACCTCTGAGCTGTAGAATATGTCTGTGAGTGGAGCTCTAGTTGGACGTTCTTGTTTTTAAAGCGGTCTGCTGGCTGTGGTTTCCTGGAAACTTTTGATTAATTATTGAGCATAACAGTTTGGTAACTAAGATCAGTTGGAATGAATTTGTGATTGAACTGGAATGATTTTTTCGTAATGACATTGTTGTGAATTGGCTGGACTGAATTAATGAATGTCGTCCTTAAGATTGCCTGATATTTCCTCTCTTTTTTTTTGTGGCCTTTCTACATTTTCAACAAGGCTCATTGTGGAAAAAATTACAATGCCTCTACCCATGTACGATGACCCTTGAGAGAGGCATTAGTGTATAAAAATAGATCGATGTCGAGATGGTGAGACGTAACGCAGAACACTTGAGCATTTCTCTCCAGCTGCTGTTGTGGGGAAAGCTGGAAAGGCCTGGTGGACGGCCCTGGCACTGAATTATAGATGAGGTTAGAGACATGGAGGCACTCCTCTGGCTTTCCCCATCCTCTCACCTCGGTTCAAGCACCATCACTTAGGAGCGCAAACGCACGCACGCACGCACGCACGCACACTCATACTAAGCCAACAAACTGTGCATGCTGCCTTGAGGCTCAGAGGTTTCACACATTCATACTTCAACTCCAGACCTCTACTCTCAAAGACGTGTCCTTTTTAAAAAATTATTATTATTACACAAACACAGTTTCACAAATGCACACGTGTGAAACTGCATTTGCTTAAGGAGTCTTCCGAAACTCGCTTTGTCGTCTATGAACTTCTGAGAGGAGCTGGATTTCCCGCTTTTGCTGCCAAAGAGAGCCGGGCTTTGAGGTTCAACAAGGTGTTGACTTCTCGGAAGAAAGAAAAAAAGAAAAAAAAAGGAAAACCAGCAAAACCTTTGAAACTACTGAGGTGAACTGGAGGCCACCAGATCTTTCAGTAGATTTTTCTTTATTTCACACATGTTCTGAATTTGTTTCTAGTATTTTTCAGGTCTGGATAAGTAAAAAAATAAAGACTTTGGGGAATAACTGTGAATTTCAACTTGATTTCCAAACCCAATTTTAATTTCTTTTTCTTGCTTTTTTCGTTGCTCCTTCCTTCTAGTGGTACAGTGGTTTTCCAGGCAAACCACTGTACCAATGTGTCTTGGATTTAAAGTGATCTCTATAATTTTATTTGAACGTAGTGGAGTGACAGGTAAGCTACAGTAATTCTGGAAAAGTCTGTAATTTGTACCTGGTAAATGTGTAGGATGTTTGGGTTAAAACTGACTTGCATTTGGGCTGAAGAAATAACCCAGATGTTTTATTTCAGAACCCATTTACTGTATGAGTGAGCAGCTTCACAGACCGACATAAGAGTTGGTTTGTTTTTTTTTTGACAGTTCACGATCAAAAACTTCTCTGTCTTCTTATCCTGCGTCGTTTAACCACAGCGCCATGAGAGCGTATCAGTATATCTTTACCTTGAACAAGCATGCGTCTGTAAACACTGAGTCCTGTGTTTTTACCTGATGCAGCTTTTGTTTTTGTCAATGACAGTTTGCACGATCTCATCATCTGCAGGGGCTCCAGCAGGCTCATTTGAACATTGACCTCTTCAGAATATTAACAGGAAATCGTATGCATTTGTCAGGTGAGAGCCCAGCCACATAAAAGTCATATGAGCAGCTGGAAAGTGGCTCATGTAAGCAGTGTATAAAAAGATCATTAATTAGTAGCAGCAGGAGGATCAGGTTAGTAAAACTTTTATTTATTTTTTTATCTCTATGGATAATCTGTCTCTCTTTTCCTGAGTTTCATTCTGAGAGTCTGACTAAGCTAAATCTATGAGTCACTACAGTGACCACTTGCAGCTGAAAGTTTTACAGATGAGCCATTTTCTAGCAGGAAGCCTCTCTCTCCAGCAGCTGCAAGGTGTCTTGTTTTCACTTTTTGATTCCCCCTGGGGGCTTGTTAGGTGAGATCAGCAGACTGGTCAGAGGGATCGGTGTGCTACTATATAGTCAGAAAGGAGCTTTGAAGCCCAGACAAAGAAAAGCTTTTCTAGAACTAAAGGGTGTGTGTGTGTGTGTGTGCATGTGTACATGCTAGAAAATAATAATTTAGAGGTTTTTACAAGGGGTTGTTTTTGTTTTTTTCTAAAACTATGTACATATACACTCGTATGGAATGAGCAGAGTTTTCCCTTCCAAAGATATAAAACTGTGGCAGATGATTTGTTAAAGAAATGGCTGATCATTAAAACGGAAATAAAAATGTATGCAGTTAAAAAAGTGGATTTGCTGATATTTGCCATAGGGCTAGACAATATGAGAAATGTGTCACGTTTTGTATCAGCCCATGGCGATAATTATTGATTTTAGTTTTTTGTTTCAAATGTCTGAAATACCACCAAACCTTCCCTGTTTTATAGTTTTGTCTCCACACCGTTGTTTTTTTTTACTTTATTTTTAAGCGGTTACAGCAAAACTTGATACTGCTGCTGCACAAGTTACTCAACAGGTTGTTGCTAGGTAACCAAAGAGCAAGTGAGTTGATGCTACCGGCTGGTTAGCTCGCCTTAGGATTAGAGGTTGACCGGCTAAAGTCTTTCCTCTGCCTCCATCTCCCAGAATGCTGTGCGGCTCTGGATCAGAGTTCGATGCATATTCTCTATAATATCAAACGTTCTATCAGACATCTTTTCTACTGCTACTAATCAAGTTATCTCACACTCACATAGGCGCACATGGAAGGCTCAACCAATCACATTTTACATCTGCAGAATATATTTGTCAATTTTGGATGGATTTGCCGTCATTTCATGATCATCTGTTAATTCAGGGTGTCCAAAGTTGGAAACGTTTTTGGCCCTTTTCAGCAAATTTGTGTGCCGCCCACCACATAACCAATGCAGTTCAGCAATAGTACAAATTTGGCCCCTGGTGGACACTTTTGTCATTTTTTTATCATGTCAATTTCGGTGACAAATCTGATTCTTCTTTGACTGAAAGTATTTTTATTTTTAATTTAATTTCATAAAAATAGAACTATAAACATCCAGGGACGAGTTACTTTGTTAAACTTTAATAGAAACTTTTTTTATGGAAAATTTTCATTTTTTTGCTGGAAATGACTCAGATTTAACTGACCAAATAAACTAAAAAAAATAAAAATAAAGTTAGGAAATTGTCCACCTTTTGTTAAAAAAATTTGTGCCTTTTTGCAAGGTTATTATTATTAACCTTGAACTAACAAAATAATGAAAACTTAAACTAACTGGAACTATAATGTGTGTTTATAAAACTCACTAAAACATTCTGAAATCATAGCTATAATATATTTCATCTTTGTGTTTATGAATATATTTATTAGCCTTTTTGAATTCTGCACCTAAAAATTAACCAAAGCAAAAATAAAGACTAAAACTAAACATTTAATTAATGACAAATGATAAAAACACACTCTTAAAACCTAATTGAGTTACAATGTAATAATACAATAATGAAAAAAACAAAACAATTATAAACCCCATCTTTTTTTTTTTTTCATCAAAATGCGTTTCATTTATTGCTGAGCAGATGGGGGGGGAATTAACTACAGAATTATTTAGCATTTTAACTTTGATAAACAATGAGCTTATTTTCAACTGTGGCACTCCGGCCCACGTTGGGAAACATTTGGACGCCGTGTGACCTTACAGTTAATCAGCAAGTGAACGTTCCGTCTTGTAAAAGTGGCCCCCGGTTTTAAAGCGGTTGCTATAGAAACCCGAAGACCCCAGCGCTCCACTCTTTGCTGCAGTTCCTGCGGATTTCCCACAAAACTTTTAACTAATCGTCTCCATGTTTTGTTTTTTTTGCAACATTTATGGTGAATGAATTTCTATTAAAAACTTTAGTAAAACGTTTGGTGTTTGCAGGTCCACATGTTCACTGTGAACAGGGAGAATCGTCCCTCTTCAGTGTTTATGGCTCTGTGGACCAGAGGGTTGTTTGCGGTCGAAGCTTCCAAAAACTCTCTGGCCGGGTGTTGTTTGTTCGTTCAAAAGGTGTGAAGCTATAAGAAACATAAAAAAACACACAATGAAACATTTATTGCAGGTCGGGAGCAGAGATCATTCTGATAAGAGCCGCCGTGGCTCTAAGAACAGTCGCCTGTTGTGTAAATACAGGAACTCCAGCCGCTTAATAGAGCAAAGAAGAGAAACTTCCCTCTTTCTTCAGTTGACTGTTTTTAATGTTCTGCCTGACTAAATGTCAATCTTTAAGGCTTTTTGGGGGTGGAAAAAAAACAAAAGTGTTTACATTTTCAGCTGGCTTGGTGAGTTATTCCAGAAGGCCAACATTTTTTCTTTTGTGTGTGTGTGTGTGTGTGTGTGTGTGTGTGTGTGTGGTGTGCGGCTCCTCAGCATGTGTTCAGTCGCCCCGTGCGGGTGACTTGTGGGCGGGGACATTTGTTGAACTTGAAGGAGAGATGCGTTGCCTCTTTTTAATCGCAGTTGCAGCATTGCAGACCTTGTTTGACTTGTAAAACTCCACCCTGTGCGTTATCCGACAGGCAGGATCGCTCGGCAGCAGCAGTGTGGAAGCAACCGATGACATGAGCAACCTGGATTAATTTCGACAGCCATGACTTGGCTTAGGTGGCCCAGGGTTTGCCTCGGCCTGCTGAATTCACCGCAAAAATGGCGGCGGCTGCTCCATCCGTAAGTGATTTTTGTGTGCGGACTGGTGGTGGGCTCTGCTCGCTGAACTACCTGCTGCTGCCGCCTTTTGGACTTTTGGGCCGGTGGCTTGGGATTCTTCTCTCCGCTGTTGAGCTTTTCAAATTCAAAACTGGGTGTGGAAAAAAACATGAAGGGGAATTTTAAGTAGACAGGCACCGATCCAGTTTTATTCACTTCTGATACCGATACAGATTTGGTATCAGCTGATTCTGCTACCGAAAGCCAAAGCTGAACTAATTCTAACGTTTCTTTTTCTTAAACAGACATAAGTGTACTAAATTACAAATTTATCAGATAACTCTGCACCAGTACAGCACACTTAAACACACCAAAAACTTCAGAAGTTTGATCAAATACGTAAAAACAACTTTAGTTTGTTCAGTCTGTCACCAGAACAGCCAATGGAAAATAAATTATAAAATGATTTATTTTTATAATCCCATAATTTTAAAATAGAGCTTTTAAACTCTATTTTCAAACTCTAGGACGGGGCTATGGCTTCTGCGCCTCATTCCCAAAAGAGTTTATTTACAAATGTTACAATTTTTTTTCTTTTTTATCCTTTCCTCATTGAAAGCTTTTACATACGCAAATTTAAACCCAGCATTAATCCAAAGCAATTAAGCGTTTATGAAGAGCTGAAAGATTAAAATGTGACCAAAACGCAGACGATTCAAACTTCAAGACAAAAAGAGAAATCTTCTGAAACTTGCTTTTGTTTTAAGCTTATATTTCATTAGCTTATCTTATTGAGTCAAATTTCTTAATCATTTGTTTTGTTATCCAAACTGGTCTGTCTGGTTAATGAGATCTTTAATCTAAATGAGACAGCTTGTATAAAGAAGTTAGTAAAAATAGTTTATGAGAAAAGTATGACGCGAGCTGTAAAGCTGTCTCTTACGCCTTTATCTGTCATTTAGGCATCTTTTGTTGTTTTTTTAGATTTGAAAACTCTTTCTACCGCGCCTGTGCAAACATTGCACAGGCACACATTGTGTACATTGTGTACATTGTTCTCTCGGTACTGTTTCACAACTTGCAAGCACCACAAAAGCAGAAAAGGAGAGCGAGAGGCTGGGCCGCCTTAATCTGCAGGATTTACCAGAAGAGCCGCCGGTCGAGCCCTAAATTGATTTCTGCTCTGGCCCGAGCGCAGGCAGCCTGTCTTAGTCATATGTGCTTTGCGCCGTTGTTAAATATGGTTTTATTTGCAGCCAAGCGACCGCAGCAGTATTTAGTTCCAGACTGCCGGTCTGTTTTTCCTGAACCCTGCGCTTGGCGCTCTGGATTCACAAGCGTTTGACGCTGCTGGCTTTGGCTCCCGCTGCTAGAGTTACAGGTCATTTTGCGAGTGGAAGGTTTGAAGCGGATGTGACCGGGTCACTGCTGCCTTTCTGATACTCCCACAATCATGCGTGATTTTTTTGCTTTTCATTAAATGCGTTCAGTTTTATCACAGATTCTCCACATGTGGTGCAGTCTCAGCTGTAAATGTGGTAGTGATTTAATGCGTTGCTTGTTTTAAGCACAAACGAGACATTTTTGTTAGGAATGTCTGGAATGTTCTGGTGCTCACACACTTCACGGCTGGGTTCCCGTACCGAAAGGATGCTGAGGACGCTGGGAGTGTGTGTGACCGGATCTGTGGAGTCATCACAGCATCTGCTCTTCCACTGGATCAGGAGGACTTTCCACTCCAAGTTGTGCTTTTGGTCAAAACCCGTTTGAAAGTGAACCTTCTAGTTCCCTCAAGTCGAGAACGAATTCGCTGCTCTATTTTATTTTTTTATTCATGGAAACTTTTATGAAAATGGAAAACATTTGAAAACAGACCCATTTCTGGGACTTGTTTGAACATAATCTGAGCTTGGAAGGCTGAGACTCTTTCTCACCGCTCACCTTGTCCTCTGTGTTTCCGTCGTTGCTGTTCTGACTTCCTTTTTCTGCGTAACACTCACTTCCCATTCAGTTTATTGCAGAAGTATTTGATGATGTGGAACCTTTTTCTATGCATGTTCTCCCTGTGCATGGTGGGTTTTCTCCGGGTACTCCGGTTTCCTCCCACAGTCCAAAAACATGACTGTCAGGTTAATTGGTCTGTCTAAATTGCCCCTAGGTGTGAGTGTGTGTGTGCATGGTTGTTTGTCCTGTGTGTCTCTGTGTTGCCCTGCGACAGACTGGCGACCTGTCCAGGGCGTACCCGCCTCTCGCCCGGAACGCCAGCTGGAGATAGGCACCAGCACCTCCCGACCCCATTAAGGGACAAGGGTGTAGGAAAGTGGATGGATGGATGGATGGAACCTTTTTCTATATTTTGTCATGTTAAAATGTCAGCCTTCACTATTACTTTTATTAGACATGTTGACACAAAGTAGTGACACGTGGTTTTGGTAGAAGTAGCAAAGGCATTTTTAGCCACACAAGATTGAACAACTTGTGAAATATGACTGGAAGAAACTGAACTCTGCACATCATCATCAGGCAACCTGAAGGAAAACATGGCAGTGGCAGCATCATGCTTCTTGATATCGGAACGCTTAAAAAAAGCTGTTGGAGGCTGAGGAAAAAAAAACACATTAGGGTTTGTTATGATCCATGTCGTCATCACAATCCATATTGTGCTGAAATCACGTAGCATTAGCTTATATGCTGGCCTAGTCAAAGTCTAAACACACTGCAAAAAAAACACAAAATCTTACAAAGTATTTTTGGTCAAGTTTCTGGAACAAATATCTCAATACAACTGAAATAAGATAAAACTAACTTATAAATAACTTTTCAGCAGGACGTAAAACAAGCAAGAGGTCAGTTATTTATTAATTTAAGAAAAGAATACTAGTTCAACTGGCAGATTATTTCATTTATAACGAGACATTTTTCTCATGTCATGAATTAAATCAATCAATCAATCAAATTTTATTTGTATAGCACATTTCAGCAGCAAGGCATTTCAAAGTGCTTTACACCATTTAAAATGGAAATGAAAACAGAAATAGACAGATTTTGAAAAAGATTAGAAGATAGAAACATTATTAAAAGTAAAAATTAAAAGTGAAAACATTTTAAAACATCTCAAACCTCGACATTATACAAGGATTCTCAAACCTCAGAGTTTTAGCAAACCTCAGAGTTTTAGCAGAGCGACATCATACAAGGATTCTCAAACCTCAGAGTTTTTGTATCTTACAAGGATTCAAGGCATTTCAAAGGGCTTTTCACAATTTGAAATAAAAATAAAAACAAAACAAGACAGAGATTGAAAAAGATTTAAAGAGTTAAAATCATTATTAAAAGTAAAAACATTCAGTTTATCCATAAGCAACTCTTCTTACAAGGGTCCAAGGCATTTCAAAGTGCTTTTCAATTTGAAATAAAAATAAAAACAGAACAAGACAGAGTTTGAAAAAGATTTAAAGAGTTAAAATCATTATTAAAAGTAAAAATATTCAGTCTATCCATAAGCAACTCTAAACAGCTGGGTTTTAATTCGAGATTTAAAGGCACTCAGTGTTTCAGCTGTTTTACAGTGCTCTGGAAGTTTGTTCCAAATCTGTGGTGCGTAGAAGCTGAATGCTGCTTTTCCTCGTCTCGTTCTGGTTCTGGGGATGCAGAGCAGACCAGAACCAGAAGATCTGAGGGGTCTAGACGGTTGGTACGGCACTAGCAGATCTTTAAGGTATTGTGGTGCTAAACCGTTCAGTGATTTATAAACTAACAACAATATTTTAAAGTCTATCCTTTGAGCTACAGGGAGCCAGTGTAGAGAC
Organism: Poecilia picta; assembly: GCA_033032245.1. Lineage (NCBI taxonomy): Eukaryota > Metazoa > Chordata > Actinopteri > Cyprinodontiformes > Poeciliidae > Poecilia > Poecilia picta. The sequence continues at coordinate 28,459,800 of CM065353.1, read as the reverse complement.
TTTAAAACTGGTGTTATGTGCTCTATTTTCCTGGTTTTAGTGAGAACGCGAGCAGCAGCTTCTGGATCAGCTGCAGCTGTTTGATTGATTTATTAGTCAAACCTGTGAAGACGCTGTTGCAATAATCAAGGCGGCTGAAGATAAACGCATGGATGAGCTTCTCTAGATCTCGCTGAGACATTAGTCCTCTAATCCTGGAGATGTTCTTCAGATGATAGAAAGCCGACTTTGTGACTGATTTGATGTGACTCTGAAGGTTCAGGTCAGAGTCCATCACTACTCCCAGGTTTCGGGCCTGATTGCTGGTTTGTAGTTGTAGTAACTGAAGCTGCGCATTGACTCTGGTTCGTTCTTCTTTCGGTCCAAAGATAATAACTTCAGTTTTGTTTCTGTTCAGCTGGAGAAAGTTTTGGCACATCCATACATTGATCTGTTTTACGCATCTGTTCAGTGATTGGATGGGTTCAGAGTCACCTGGTGACATTGTGATGTAGAGCTCTGTATCATCCGCATAATTGTGGTAGCTGATCTTATTTCCTGTTATAACTTCAGCCAGTGGGAGCATATAAATATTGAAGAGAAGGGGTCCTAGGATTGAACCTTGGGGTACCCCACATGTGACCTTTGACCTCTCCGATGAAAAATTTCCGATGGAAACAAAGAAGTCCCTGTTCTTTATGTAGGATTCAAACCAGTGGAGCACCGGACCGGAGAGTCCAACCCAAGTCTCCAGTCGATTCAGTAAAATGTCGTGGTCAACAGTATCAAAAGCTGCACTGAGGTCCAACAGAACCAGCACTGTGGTTCTCCCACAGTCTGTATTTATATGGATGTCATTGAACACTTTTAAAAGGGCCGTCTCTGTGCTGTGGTGAGCCCGGAAACCGGACTGGAAGGAGTCAAAGTGATTCATTATTGTTATGAAATTATTTAATTGTTTAAAAACTGCTTTTTCAATTATTTTGCTAATGAATGGTAGGTTGGAGATCGGCCTGTAATTCTGTAGTATTGATTTGTCCAGATTGTTCTTTTTTATCTGCGGTTTAATAACTGCTGTCTTCAAAGCCTGGGGGAAAACACCTGAAGACAGTGATGAGTTTACTATTTGGATCAGATCATTAGCAACGACTGGCAGGACTTTCTTAAAGAAATGTGTGGGTAGGACATCCAGACAGCAGGAACCGGAGCTTAATTGACTTATGATTTCTTCTAAAGTTTTATAATTAAGTAGTTGGAAATGGGTCGTTGTTCCTGCATTTGTTTTGTTTGGGTACAGCATTGGTACTGGCTTTGGAGTGGATGTGCAGATTAATCCTCTGATCTTTTGGATTTTTTCTGAAAAGAAACTGGAAAATTTGTTGCAGGCAGCATTAGATTGAAGTTCAGGTGGTAACGTCATTGGAGGATTTGTTAGCCTGTCAACAGTAGCAAATAAAGCTCGAGCATTATTAATGTTTTTGTTTATGACATCTGCAAAGAAAGCCTCTCTTGCATGTTTTAGTGTTTTGTGATAGTTACGTAGTCTTTCTTTGTAGATGTCATAGTAGACGTGAAGTTGAGCCTTACTCCATCTCCGTTCGGCCCTACGGCAGCGTTGTCTTGCAGATTGAAACTGTTTGTGCATTTCTCCATGGAGATTTCTTCCTACCAGTCACAACCTTCACTTTAATGGGGGCAATGTAATCAATGATATCTGAAAGTTTGCACTGAAAATCATCTACTAACTTATCTACGTCATTATGGCTTAACGGCGAGGAAGAATAGTAGATTTGATTAAATATTTCTGCAGTGTTTTCTGTGAAAGTACGTTTTGTGATAGCGGCTGTTTGTCCAAGTATGTTAGCAGATAAAGAACTGTCAAAGATAACAGCAAAGTGGTCCGACAGGGCGACATCAGTTACAGAGACATTGGAAATATTCACACCCTTACTGATAACCAGGTCCAGTGTGTGTCCATGAGTGTGTGTTGCTTGTTTGACATGTTGTGTTAAACCAAAACTCTCTAATATATTACAAAACTTTTTAGCCCCTTGGTCTTGGGGGTTGTCAACATGTATGTTGAAATCACCGACAATTATCAAACAATCGTAATCAATACATATAAGATATAGAACCTCATTGAAGTCTGTAAAGAAATTTTCCACATATATTGGACTTTTGTATAAAGTTAGGGTCAAGGTTTGTTTGTGGCCTTTTACCTCGATTGCAAGATACTCAAAAGACATAAACTGACCCAGAGAGATTTTGCTACAGTTCATGGTATCCTTAAATATTGAAGCCACGCCTCCTCCTTTTTTGAGTTTTCTATTTTCACTTAAAAAGTTGTAAGTGGGTGGTGTTGATTCAATTAGTACGATTGCTTCATTAATGTCATTCAGCCATGTTTCTGTCAGAAATAAAAAATCAATATTATGCTCAGTGATGAAATCATTAATTAATAAGGCTTTAGCACAAAGAGACCTGGTATTTAAAAGAGCCAGTTTAAGTGACCTAGAGACTGGGATTACTTCGATCTTAGGTTCCTTCAGGGAGGTGATCATTCTGAGATTAGAATGAAGACAGCCGTTTTTTGTGTTTCTGTTTTTTATATCTTGTCTTGAAGTGATCCGGACAGGTATTGTCCTGCTATTCAGTGCCAGGGGACCAGACGCATTCTGGGGGAAAACTGGTGTAAATATAATATCTGGTCCCCGGTCTCAGACCTCAGAAACTGTATCCTCAGCTATGTGGCGATCCTGTTGATCCATGCTGTTGTGCTGGGAGGAGGAAGAGGAGTCCGTCCGTCTTCTCTGACCCGGATCATCTACCAGCACCTGCAAGCGGGTCAGGTGCTTCCCGGTTCTCTTTAGTGATTGACTGAGGAGTGAAGGAGAAGGGAGGGGGGGAGGTGTTGGGACGGGGGAAGGAGCAGGGGAACCAGTCGATCTGTTCATCTCGTTTTGTTTGGGAACACCAAGGCCCTGATAAGCGGAGGCTTCCATCCTAGTCAGGCGTCCTTGAGCCTGTTCTTCTGAAGCAGTGGTCACATCGTTGTTCTTGTTGATAAAATGAAAAATGTTTGCAGTGAGCAGCCTTGTCCCATCTTTGTTGAGATTGCGTCCGCCTCTTCCAAAGAGGTGAAAACGCTGCCAGTAGATCCAGGCGTTATCGATGTAGGTCACTGAGCTGGCAGAGCAGGTTTTAATCAACCATTTGTTTATCGTGAGCAGCCTGGAGTGTTTTTCGTCGCCCCATAGTGGCAGTGGTATTGGACCACTGAGAAATAGTTTCACGTTTAATTCTCCCAAAGCGTCCAGAAGAATATTAAAGTCTTTTTTCAGAATCTCAGATTTTTCCTTTGCCAGATCGTTGGCTCCAACATCCACAACCAAACTCTCCAAGTTTGGCTGATCAGTGATTAGAGAGAGCACTTTGTGAGTCAAATCGGATACAGTGTCACCAAGAAAAGAAACCACTCTCGTTTTCTTCGGATTGCAAACATGACCGATTCCATTAACTGTCTCATCTCCAACAATAAGCACTCTTGGCATACCTTTCGTTTTCCTGGTGGTCGCTTTGTTCTTCAGAGTTTTCCGCGGTGGATGTGTTGGTTTAGCCTCATTGTTGATGTTTGAAGGTGGGTTTTCACTCAGAGGCTCGTGCTGAAGTGCAGAAAATCTGTTTATCAGCGGGATTCCCACGGAGTCGGAATGTTTTGGGGCTTGGGCTGGTCGCGTTGTCCTTGGTGGCGGGGTCGGTGGAGCTGTTTTGGCTCTGGCTGCTTGTTTGCTATTCTTTGGCGGAGCAGGTGTTGGAAGTCGAGGGTGGGTTTCGGGTCAGAGCCGGCCACACTGATTCGTCCAGGTGAGGGGTTCTCCCCGTTAGTCGTGTCGTAGGGTCCGTAGTGTGAGACCTTTGTTTCGGCCTGGCGCCTTGAGCGATCCAGGGTGAGCTGCTTGGTGCGGGGTGTACGACCTCTCCGCTGATTTGAGGAAGAGTTGTTTCATTTCCACAGGTAGCGTTGATCTCAAAGTTCACCTCCAGTCGTTGAATCTTCGTTTCTAAAAACTGAAGTCGTTGTAGAATGTCCTTGGGGTCGAACTGGGTCATTTTGCCCTAGTTCAACTTGGAGGTGAGGAAAAGTAAAGTAAAAATAAAAGTGAGAAAGTCTTCCGGTCCTTGGGTTTGAAGTAATCCAGTTATGATGTTGATAATGTAAAAATTGTGACTTTTAAAAATAAAAGTTGTAGCTTTTATTTTTAAAAGAAGGGCGTCACATGTCATGAATTAAATAATCTACCAGTAGAACTAGTACTATTTAAAAAATGAATATCAAGGAATTATTGAGCTGCAGAGCCTGGTACTTCACTGGGTGTGTGTGCTGAGCTAGCTTCATCAGCCTGTGGACTGGTGGAGGATGTCACATTTTTATTGACACGTTTCCTCGTTTCTGTCCGCTTTTTTCCCCCGTCAGGATGAAAATGCGGCGGCACAGAGTGTTCTTGCTGTGCACGGTGGGTCTGTGTGTCATCTCCTTCCTCCATTACTACAAGGCCCTGCACTACGTCTCCCTGCTGCGCGAGCTCTCCGCTCCGTACCCCAACATCAAGTCCTTCATCATGGTCTCGGGCTTCTTCTGGAGGGAGAAGGGCGTCGCTGCCACCCCACTCAGTCCCGCCTCTCCCGAAGAGGCCCCGCCGCTGCCCGTCCTCCACCAGGGCGGAGGGGCGGGGTCTCTGGGGGACGGAGGGGGAGCGGTAGACCCGGGAGCATTGGATACCAACGTCAGAGTGGCCGGCCTTAAACATTTCGAGGTGAGAGCGATGAAGGAGCCGGAGCCTCCGCATCCCTGGGAAAAACCAGAGGAGAACCAGCTGGGAGACTCACCAAGAGAGGTTCAACACCCTGGCTTTCTGAGTTACTGCATGCTAACAGTGCATGCAAAGTGAAACATATGGCTGAGGCTTCCAGCTTCGGCATCAGAACTTAAAGATTAATCTTGTTACAAGAGAAAAGCTTAGACTTGTATTTTTTTTTCTTTTTTTTGATGGGAGGGTCGATCTGTCTTTGCCCAAATGAAGGCAGAGTAGGATAGTGACCTCAGTTTACAACATAGATGTTTAAAGATTTGTAGTTTTAATTTACTCTGTGTTGAACAGTTCATATTAGAGTATTATCAACACAGGTTTAAATGGATTCATGATATTGTCACCTTTCTAAAATCATGACCTACGTCACTTATTTTATTTTGCCAAATGTGATTTTTCTCTCTTTTTTTTTTTTTTGCCTAAATCATCTTTTGGCAAGAAAAAGAGAGACTTAGATCATCATTTAAGGAAGGTGACGTAACATAAGATCTTCTCACTCCCATCATTGAGATGGGCCAGATTTATTCTGACGAAAATATATTTTGTGTTTGGTTTGTAAACGTATTTAAATTTGAAAGGTAAATATTAAGACAAGGAGGGGAAAAAACATTGACACAAGCTGTAGAAGGATCCTGTCCAAGATGCAGGCCATCTTGGACGAGTCTCATCCACTCCATGACCTGCTGGACAGATACAGGAGCAGCTGCAGCCAGAGACTCATTTTGCCAAAGTGAACCACAGAAAGTCATTCCTGCCTGTTGCCATCAGGCTTCATAATGCCCAAGTCTGTGCTAATTGATTCAAATTGATTCTGCGCTCATATATATTGCATGTGATTGCTTGTTATTTATTATTATTATTTGGGTATATATATATATTTTGCAAAGTTTGTATTTATTATCTAAGATGGAGTAGCTTTCAACAAATAAGCAATTTCCCCTTGGGGATCAATAAAATATATTCTATTCTATTCTACCACTTTTATTACAATCTTAGTTGTTTCTCTGTTCAATTCTACATCAGATCAGAGAGCCGTATGAAGGCTAGATTTCAGATTTTTCTCCTCCATATTAACAAAACTCTTTGACCTTAAAGCCTCCACAAGCACAACATAATTTTGTGCCTGTTGCACAGAGAATATATATACAAATATGTAAGCAGTGGTGGGTACACCTCTGCTAATGTGCTAATAGGTAAAAGATTAGCTATTAGCACATTTGATTAGCTAACTTTGAAAATGCTAAGAGCACTTAGCATCCACTAAATTAGTTTTTCTGGATATATTTTAAGCAGAATCCAGCAGAATATAGCAGTCACAGGAACAATTACAAAAATACTTTATCAATCCCAGAGGGAAATTAACAAGCATGGCTGTTAATTATACATATACAAAACGTCTTGTGTGAGTTCTCACATTCTCCTCTTGGTTGAAGTTAGCGTTGTTGCATTAGCTTCTGCTAAGTACCATGTTGGTATAGCGCTTTCCATAAATAGTTAATGTTTCATTATCAGTGCTTTGGGGTTAGCACAGCTAATGTTTTAGTTAGCACTGTCAACTTTTATATATATATTTTTCATATGAATTCCTTAAGAGACCTACAACGCAGAACTTTAAAAAACAAAATCTTTTGAAGGTTTATTGTATACCACTCATTTCTACAGCAGTCATTTTACAAGTAAACTTGCATTCAGAGTTAGCACAATGAGAGCTAATAGTAAAAACGTGGTAAATGAAATGCCTGAGTATTTACCTGAAGTGTACCTGAACTCCTTATCTTCTTCCTTCTAGAAACAAAGTGACAATGGTCACGTTGAACCCAACCTACAAAAACTGCGGGAACAATTAGGAAAAGAAAAGCTGGCCGACCCGATAAAGTCCATGGGAGACCTTCACACCCGCCGTCACCAGCTCCAGGATGACAAAACCTCGTATTTTGTGCGTACGAGTCGTGGGGCCTACTGTTTCAGACAGGGGACGGAGATCAAAGAATCCTCTGTAAAAGCAGCGGCGGGTGCGGCTGGTGACGTTTTGGACGTGGATAAAGCCGCTCAGCGGAAACCTCTGGGGCTTCAGCAGCAGCCTGGAAAAACAAAGGGGAAAGGTCAGCCTTTGGGCAGCGGGAAGCAGCTGGTGAAGTGTGTTTGCCGGCCGGGCTGGCACGGACCTTACTGTGGGGTTCCCACCATGGTGTACCACTCCAACCTGCCGACGAAGGAGCGGCTGACGCCCAGAAAGACGCCGCGGAGAGTCATCAACGCCATCAACATCAACCACGAGTTTGACCTGCTGCACACGCGCTTTCACGAGCTTTCACAGGCCGTGGACTTGTTCCTGGTGTGCGAGTCAAACTTTACCGCATACGGAGAGAAACGGCCGCTGAGGTATGGCATGATCTTCATTTCTTCATTTGGGAGCGGGATGTAATGCACGATCACAACAGTAAAGTTTACCGCACGATAAATTGCTCCAAAAATTATCGCAATGAACATGTTAAGACCAGTTTCATAATAATGCAAGCACACATACTGAAAAGTCAAACAAACTTCAATTTTGAAAAGAAAATTTAACACTGATACCAGAAGACATTTTAAATATCCAAAATAAAAGAAAACGGAGCAATTTCTGTTACGGTCATTCTGTCTCGACAGGGAAAACAGGCAAAAGTGGCAGGAAGTGAGACCAACTACTTCACACCAGGTGTCGAATGTTTGCAAGGTTTCTCAAAATGGTGGCTCTTCAACGATATGAAATGGGAGCGTCTCTTTGACTACTGTCGTCCAAATGAAATTTGCTCATTTCTCATGTGATGAATTGATTTATAGCTTATTGTGACAGGCTAAGGCTTTACAGATCAGGGTTAAAATCTCTCTAAGATTGAAAAACATACAAATTATTACACTTTATTATTTATCCAGCACAAATGAATCTACAATGAAAAGCTGTGGGTGGTTAAACAAAGTACACGGCCCGAGTCTTTAACAGCAATCAGTCAGAAATGTGTTTTCCTCCATCAGTCTCTCACATTGTTGCAGAGGAATTATGACCAACTTTACAGCATCCATGCAGTCGTTGGAGGTTTACCAACGTGTCTCTGCACAGGTGTCGAGTCAGGTTTAGGTCTGAACTGTAACTGGGACATTACAACACTGTTGTTTTTCTTTTTCTAACACTTGGTTGTAGGTTTTCAGTTGTTTGGGGTCATGGTCTTTACTGAGACTCTCCTATTAAACCTAAACAGTTAAACGAATGCATTTAATCATCAACAAATGGCTGCTGCCTCAGGTTACTCACTCCTCTCAGCTTTATTTTTGTTGAATAATCAATGAGTTTTGGATCAATTGTGTGTTTTTGTGCTTTTTAGATTAAATTTAGACCATTTCAAAAACTCAATAAAGGCAACATCAGTGCTAATGAGCTGATGAGTAAAGCTGTTTAATTGATAGCGGTTCTACTTTGTTTTTACAATAACTGCTCATGTCTAAAAATTTAAGATATCAGATTTTATTTACTTATTGCTTTAATTTTTAGTTTATTTTTAATGACCCATTATAAATTTGTGCTAAAATGTTCTGTACCCCGCCTCTCACCCGATTTTAGCTGGAGATATTCAACAGCAACCCTCCCGGCCCCAATAAGGGACAAGGATGTAAAAAAAAATGGATGGATGGATGTTCTATGATCACGTCTTTATCTGGAAGTTAATTTTGAAATTGGATAATGCAGAGCATCAAATGTGTGTCGCTGAAATCATTAAAATCTGGTTTGACTAGTTTCTGGTCACAGTCAGATATCATCCTTTAGTTGTGGATTTTGTTTTTTGTTGCTTTCGCCTCAACGTTGTTGTTGTCCGTTCATCTTGGGCAGGTTCAAAACAAACAGATTACTTTTATAATAAACCAATGTTAGCCATTTTCACAGCTCCGAAACAAGATCTGTGCTTTGGTTGCAGCTGTTCTGATGCTGCCGTACCTGTTGATGCTCTGCTGAATTTAAGGTCATCAATACCAGAGGAGCTCTATTCATGCTCTACGTTCCCATTCAGATGGCAAAAACAAACTGTTGAGCTTTGAGTGTTTTTCTTTTCCTTTTTTTTCCTTTCATCTTCCCTCCGTTGTACACAGTCATTCTTCATGCTTGTTGAGACTCGGTGTGCAGAATAATAATTACAGTTTGGTTTATTTGGCAACGACGTGAAACACCTTGAAAGCAATTTTCCAGGAGATTATGACGAGCGGCATGATTGACTGGGCGAGGAGGGAGATTGGTGTGTTCAATCACAGGACGTGGCACAGCATGAAAGCAGCTACACACACTGCTTTTTTTTTCTTTTCTTTTTTTTTTGGCTACACATATCAACAGGTTAATAGAGTTGGTCCTCTCAGGAAGTCTGGTGTGTGTTGAGCAGAGAGCTGGTGTTTGTCAGGCGAAGGCTCAGCGGATTCGTTTTGATGTCCATTTGGTTTTCAACCCAGCAGTGATCATCTGGCTTCGTCGGTTTCCGTTAGACAGAATAACCACAATCATAATTCATTTTTAATTCACCAAGTGAAATGGTTAGGCAGAGACATGTGATTTTACAGAGACTCTTCATTCCAAATAAAAATCTGATATTTTTCTATGAAGGCCTTAGAGATTTTTTGGACAAGATCTATAAACGAAAAGCAACACAGAGACCAGAGAAAGAGCGAGACGGGTCAGCCGTGATGATTAAACCAGGGTTCTATAACTTTTTCCCCAAACATCTAACAGCAAAGTTCAGTTTGTCTGAAAATGAAGAGAGTTTTACACTGACTACAAACCTGCCTAAACTGGAATAGAAATTAAATAATGTTGAAGTGCTGTCCTAGTTGAAATCCAGCCCTAACTTCAATTGAGTTTGTGGAATGAATTGAAAATCTATGTTTGTTCTAGATGTGTAAAGCTGGCAGAGATGCAGCCCAAAACACTTCTAGTTGTCATTGGAGCAAAAGGTCTACAAAGTGCTGACTTGGTTGAATACAGCTGCACACCATTCCTTTCTTATTTTATTCGTAAAAAAAAAAATACTGAAAACCACGTGTCGTTTTGGATAAATGGTTTATCAGTTGTTGATAGACAAACCTGTTTTTGTTGGTTTATCACATCAACTCGTATTAAATTACATAAGTGTGACAAAATGAGGCACTGTAAGTTTGAAATGACTGACCAACGGCCCATTAGCTGGTTCTGGCCGAAGTTAAGCGAATTGGAAACGGCGACATTAGCGTTGACAATTTCCTTTTATCTGTCTCCCTAGTTTCCTGCGTCTCCTTCTGAACGGAACGTACGACTATGTCCGTCATAAGATCCTCTATGTGTTCCTCGACCACTTCCCTGACGGCGGCCGGCAGGACGGATGGATAGCCGACGACTATCTGCGGACGTTCCTGACGCGCAATGGCTTGTCCAGGGTGAAGGGGGCCAGATCAGACGACGTGTTCATCATCAACGACGCCGACGAAATCCCGGCGCAGGAAGGCCTCCTTTTCCTCAAGCTGTTCGACGGTTGGACCGAACCGTTCGCCATACACATGCGAAAGGTACGAAAGCGGTATGCCACAGAGTGGCGTGTGCACGGCGACCATACGGCAGAGCTGTTTGTAACTGTGGTTGTCTCTCTGTCTCCAGTCTTTGTACGGCTTCTTCTGGAAGCAGTTTGGGACTCTGGAGGTGGTGTCCGGCTGCACGCTCAAGATGCTCCGTGACGTCTACGACGGCGACGGCATCAAGCTGCGGCGCCGCGAGTACTACACCATGCCGGGCTTCCGCAAGTACGAGAACGACACGGGCCACATCCTGGTGCAGTGGTCCGTGGGGAGCCCCTTCCACTTCGCCGGCTGGCACTGCTCCTGGTGCTTCACACCCGAGGGGATTTACTTCAAGCTGGTGTCTGCGCAGAACGGGGACTTCCCCAGGTGGGGGGACTACGAAGACAAACGCGACCTCAACTACATCCGGGAACTGATCCGGACAGGGGGCTGGTTTGACGGCTCCGTGCAGGAATATCCCCCTGCGGACCCCAAAGAGCACATGTTCGCTCCCAAGTACATGCTGGAGAACCACAAAAGGTATCACTACCTCCTAGAGAACCCTTATAAACACAAAGTCCAGAACGAATGAAGTCTAAGAGACCCTGCTTTGGCAACATACCTAACACAAGTGCGCGAGAGAGGCCTTCGCCCTGAGCTCTGGAGGTGGGCTAACCGACGGACGAAATTCCGACGGACGACGACAACGAAGGCGATGCAGGGATTTAAAAGCTCTTCAAATTATTTGTGAGTTTTAAAAAGGGAACCTGACAACAACGGGTTTACAAGTTCAGCATTGGCAGGACGAAACCAGTGGATGAACAAAAATAAAACAAAAAATCACTGCTTTCCCCGTCGTTCTGTCGTCACAGTGAGAGGCCAAGCTATTTCCCCTCTCCCTCTTACTTTGTATCTCATCTGGACACACTTGTAGGAAGAAAAATAAAAAAATTAAAAAAGGCAGGGAAGCAACAAGCGTTTTATTTTATTTTTTGCCTGTTCCTGTCTGCTTTCACTGAAGTTTACATCCTGCCAGACGCTCAGCTTTCAACCCCCTCGCCCTCTGATGTCTTCCTGTCATACTCAGTGACCTCCTTCCAGAGCCTGATGCAGGTTCAGAAGCAAAACATGGAGACCTCAAGGTCTGCTGAGTGTACCAAACAAGTGTCACAGGTTTCTGCTCACGTTCATGATCATGCACCTGAAGTCGTCTGCGTGGTTGTAAATAGTGTGTGTGTGTGGTGTGTGTGTGTGTGTGTGCTCTGTTTGTGCCGTTTGGACTAAGAAAATCAATGCGAGTGAAGGTTCATGAAGGCGAAAGTGTGCCGTAATGAAAAGGAAATAAAATGAAATACCACATGGAGGGTGTGTACTGAGTTGGGAGTGTGTTTTCTGGAGCTTGCGGACAGATTTGAGCGAAGCGTTTTGGTCCCATCAGGGGAGAAGCTGCAGCTTTGGGTTTTCAGATCTGTCAGGTTAGCAGCTGGGGTCGCCGGGTTTTTCTTGGAATCTTGCGGAGAAGGAGTGGTGGTGGTGCGGCGTGAGGATGTTCACACATCGGCGCTTAGATGCTTCTGAACACTAGAAGTCCCCTGGACGAGTCTTTATGCGCCGCTGCCAACGCTCGAATGTCTGCTGGAGGCTCCTCTGAGCGTTTCCTGTCTCCATATTCCTTCTTATGTCCTGTCTTGTTTTCCATTCTCCATTTTTATGCTCTTTAAATCCCTTATTTTCATGTGTTAAGTCAGATTAGCTGAAATTGGCCCCGTTTTCAATTTTGCTATCTGTTAGAAATGCGTCAGTCATTCAGGAAGACATTGGAACCTGCCAATATTCTCCTGATCGACTCTGATCAATGAGTATGGGAAAAAATGTTACGATAACAAATTTTGCTGGTCGATAAATTGTCCCAGTAATTATTATGATAACAATAATACTGTCATTTTGAGTCAATTTTCAACTTGTATATTGATAATGGCATAATAATAATAATTTTGTACAGAAAATCCATACTGTAACCGGAAGACATATTAAATATCCAAATAAAAACAAAAATAATTAAAAAAATGGAAGTAAAAAAACGTACACAACCGTAACATAAATAAAACAGATTATGAAGTTTCTGTAAACAAATATTTATCATCAGAATTCAAATTATCCAGCGCATTTTAATCCATTTTGCCTTTATTAATTACAAACTTACTTCCCACTGTTTTTCTCAAAGGAACCTAGCAAAAATAAGTTAAATAAAATAAGGCAGTTTGTCTCAATCAGTAATATTTTTGCTCTTCAGAATGCTTTAATTATTAGTTTCCCTTTACATGTTCTTTTCTCAACGTTTCACTCTGGAAGATCATCGATGTCGCGCCTCCTCCGACCTCAATTTTCTGTGTGATTAATCTGTGGCCTTACTTTAAAAAACATTAACACAAACCGTTTCCAGGGTTCTTTTTAACACTGTAGAGCTCTGCCCTTCTCTGACTGGCCATTAGTTTTAATCTCAACAAATTATAATAAGTGAGGAACGCAAGAATACTACATAGTGCAGGTGGGATACGGAACCACCAGGGCCTCAGTTCAAAAGTCTGCTCTGTTTTTGTTCTTGTCAAAGGTGAAGGAAATAATGGCAGAAATGTTGACATCACCGCAAACCCAAATGAAAAACTTTACAAGGAACAGAGCGACTAAAAATGAGAAAAACCTTAATGATTTTTTTTTAAAAGCAGATTGACCGGCTCCATCTAGAGGTAACTTAGTGTTGCTAAGACCTAAAAACGTTCTCTTCAGTTTAAGAAATAATCATTTTCCATTATATTTGCCATTTTATTAAACCCTCACCAGGCAAACGTTTGCTCTTAAAGCTATGATTTGATTTGGAGGCCAGATGTTGGCCTGAGATTGTTGGCCTCTTTGCTTGGGGAGGAGAAAATGAGATTAGTCAGAAGGCCGGTGATGCTGGTTTCTGTTTCTGGGCTGGACGGCTGCTCCGACGGCGTACAGTGGAATGCAACAGCAGCAGCTGTCGGGGGTTTGGTGTTGGTATCAACCGTCTAATTCCTGGAAGGCAGCAGAGAAATTAGCTCCAAATAGGATTTGAAATCAGATGGCCAGGGACTGTTTGTGGGAGGCTTTAAATTAAATTGCAGTTTGTGTGTGTGATTTGGAAAAGGTCGATGTTGGGTAAGGACGACTCTAACACAAATCTGAGTCATTTAAGAATACCAGGGTGTCCACATCTTCTTGAAAAATCTTAAATTCATATAAAGAAACACAAGTTGGCCTTAAATAATTAACCACAGGTCTTAAATTTCTTCATGGCAGTTCTGTTTAATTTTGGCTTATTCTCGTAGGCTATATGTAGTCTTTATGTTTTCCTGCAGGACATTCCCATCGGGCAAATTTTTGAGTCAGACACCTTCAATGTATTCTGTGACTTCAAGAAGTTGAGGCTACCAGTAGCCTTAACGTCCCTAGCTAGCTAGCATTTTTTTTTCTAATCATGGGTAAAAGTGCAAATTTATCACCAGTTGGTTAGTTTTCTCCGTTGACTCACTTCTGTTGTAAACGAACATTGTAAATGAAGCTAAGTGCAACTTAGTGTCAGAAAATCTAAAATCAAACTACATGAACCAAACAGTGAAACCTACACTAAAGTTTTTGGGACGGGGAGCAATTATGGTCCAGAAATGAGGCAACATGAAATGACTGAATAAGCATGTTAAAGTAAGTGTATATTAGTAAGCGTGCTTAACGGCATATTTTTCCAACAATATATTGGTTTTAAATGTTACTTTTTGAGTCGTGCCGTGGTGGCGGAGGGGATAAGCATGACCCACGTACCGAGGACTGAGTCCTCGCCGCGGCTGTTGCCGGTTCGACTCCCGACCGTGCCTCACCCACCGCATGTCCCCCCCCCCCCCCCCAATGCCCACCCCCCCGTCTGCCCACTGCCAAATGGAGGCCACCAGAGCTGATAAAAGCCATTAAAAAAAAAATTTTACTTTTAATCTTAAAGATGTCTTAAATTTGAGTTGAAGAAAGTTTCAGAAACCAATTGCTGATTTGGTGTGCACCTCCCAAATCTGCAGCTGGTTGGGGGGCCTGGTAAACGCTCGAAAAATCTGTAGCTTTAGACGGTCCAGTCAAAGAACGACATGTCGCAGTAGAAGAGCTAAATCCAACGCAACTTTCTCTCCACCGACATTTCAGATATTCTGGTAATGCCTTGAACGAACTCATTTCCATTTCCCTACTAACAAGCTAATGTTGGATTTCTTGCTAGCATGTTTTCTCTCTCATTTTCTATCTATTGGTAATTTAAGTGATGACACATTTCTGTGCAGTTTCAGTTCATCATATGCAGACGTCGATTAAGTCGATGTTCTGCTTTACTAACTAAACAATTTGATTTGAACGGCATAAACTTTAATGACTCGTGTTTCGGCTGCTATCTGTCCAGCCGTCTCCCACACTGAGAGCTTTCCAGCCGCGGCGGGTCACAGGAAACCGACACAGGGAACTTTATTAGATCAACCAAATAAACTGGACGGTCTCTAATATGTCTTTGCTGTGGACACACTAACCTGTGCACACACTGAAAGTGTGCCGTGCAAATTGCTGCCCAAAGGCTCGCTGGGGGTGTGGCTGATGTAAAATCACAGACGGTACAAATACAGGAACTGGGAGCTGAGATTAGACCCGGATTTATTTACTGTTCATTGGAAAACAATGTGAACAAGGCCCTGAACGAGATTTGGGGACTGGAGTGGGCGTGGTTGCAGTGTTGGCACATGCAGGTTTTTTCATGGAAACATATTCGCATCAAAAAACATAATTATCAGCTGGATTTTTATTGAATTTTGAGGGAAAACTGCATTAACTTGGTGCAGATAAAAAAAATAGTATTTGACTTTCTGAACATTTGAAGTAAGAAACATCCCACTGAGCAGTTAAAAGTACCCGCCCTCCTCATCTCTGGCTTCATGCCCTCTGCCCTATCTGTCTTTGTGGTGCTACCATTTAAAAAGCGGGGAGAGAAAAGTTTTGCATTAGCTCAACGGCATCTGAGAAACGAAACCACAAGCAGGGTCCCCCATAAAAGAACGTGGGCGGCTATTTGTGCTCTCGCCCTGCCAGGAGGAACTGACTTTGAGTTAACACCTGGCTCCCAGTCTGCTGCAGACACATCACGCCAAACATCTGGCGAACAGCGCCCATGTTTACATTTCTGCATACATTTTTCTGAGCCTTTGTCTGAGAGCAGCGGCCTGGGTCGTCCAAGGAAGTTTGTCCTCTTCAAGGCTCGGCTGGTTACCGGCTTTATCGCCATGGCAGCAATCCCTCCTCGTGTTCCTGAGATCCTCAACAGCCTGAGGTCATCAAGACTGCAGACCGGTGGTTCAAGAGGCAGCTATCGGGAGACCACTTCCTTCCTCAGCAGCTGATGCAGAGCCTAGTGAAAATAAAGAAGTAGATGCTCAGAGTGGCTGTTCGCTCATGGCCAGTAGCCCCGTTATTATGCATGAAGAGCAGCGCAGGTGCCGCCTCTGTAGCGCAATCTGCAAATAAAACATGGGCAGATCAAAACCGAGAGAATGCGGAGCAGCTTGTAAAGCAGGGAGATATTTCACAGCTTTATTGTGTGAAACGTGTTTGTGTGGAAGAAAGAGAGAGGGCTTGATTTTTTCTCTTTGAAGTAGAGTCATCATAGTGATGAAATGAAAGTCGTCCAAAGTGAATCGAGCCGTACGTCATCTCTGGAAAAGAAAATCTATAAAGCAGTGACGGATTCAGCCCAGATGAAGTTGCAATGTTTTGAGGCGGTCTGTGCCTCCTCACTGGGCTTGCAGTAATTTCTTTCTTTTATTTAATTCTGGGGTTTTTTTTTTCCTTCTTTTTTTTAAGCCCTTCTCCAAATTGAAAGGTCCGTCTCGCTCAAGGACCTCGCTGCAGATTGTGTCCGCTCAGCAGATGTTAAAAGCCATGAGGCCTTTATGCCTGCAGCCCTCGCCAGTTTGCTGTCTCGTTTTATTATTATCAAGCCTTGAATCGGCAAAGAAATAATGAGGCCGAAGTTAAATGGCAGTGGACGAATTCAAACATCCCTCCAAGTCTTCCAGAGTTCACGGGACCATTGCTCAGGTCAGCGTTTTTACGGAGCTGTTGTGCCTCTGCAACACTTTGCTCTTCAGAAGCGAACCAAGACGCCGGTCTTGGTTCGGTTGAAGTGAACTCTGGTTTGGTTCGAAAGCATATGTGGATGTAAGTGGTCCAAAGACCGCTCCAAAAGCAGAAAGAGGACTATAACGCAAGGCATTGTGGGTAAATATGACCAAAACAGACGCTAGTCTAACATTGGCAGGAGAAATGTCTTGTCTTTTGTCAGTGATGAAAGCAAAATCCTGCAACTCCTAAAGTCTCACATCACTCCATTTATTGAAGACGAAAGTTGCACTCATGTCTTCTTCTGTGGTTTTTGTGTCGTTTCCTTTAGCGGTTCTTGCTGCAACGCCACCACAGGCGAGGAGGGGAACAAGTTTTTCAAAAGGTTTACTTGGTTTGATGCAGTGTAAAAGTGAAAACTGACAGCTGAAAATATAACAAATGTAATTTTGGGCCTCAATCGAATCGAGTCCACCGCACTTTAGGTGTGAAGACACCTAAAGACTGCCTCACTCACTTTAAAGCACATAACATATTGTACATTTTATTTCTGGCAGAAACGGTTTTATTTTCAAAGAATCCCATGAAAACATCTCTGAGTACTAAAGGAACGGCTGGACAAGCAGAGCTATGACTCTGAAAAGAAACCCAGGATTCTCATTCTGTATTAATAAAGAGTAATAACTGGCCCATGGTGTTCTTTTTCATAGAACTGACTCTCCAGATTATGACTGCCTGGTCAGACCTTTGACTGTGCATTTAAAATCAAAGCTAGGATTATCCCTGTTCTCTCTTAGTAATAGTGAGTAACATGTTGCTCTTTCTCTTCATAAGTAAATGTTTGAGTAAAATGAACCTAGTTCTTTTATTCACATATCCAACATAAGTGACAGACTTGATGTATTATCCTTTCTTAGGCGTCAGCTGCAATAAATGTGGCTGACTTGATTCTGTTGACTGGAAAAGAGGGGATTTATTAAGTATAAAATGCAAAACTGTAGAGAAGACAGAGCAATGCTTCTGCAGAGGGGTTTTGGAGTTGCTAGGAAACGGCTCTCTGTGCAAGCTTTAATTGCTTGTAGTTATTGATGTTAGCAACGGGGAACGGGCATTCAGAGTATGAAACCAGAGGTGTCTAAACTTAGACTGTAAGGGATACGAGGGAAGGGTTTCCTATTTAGTGCACAGCTTTACTGTAGTTCATCAGTTCATAATTAGTAGCTGGACATCGGTCAGATGTCCTTGAATTCCTTTTTTGGCAAAAATGGGAGTGATTTATATCAGCAGGGAATGTTTATGCGCAGGACGTGAAACCAAATGAAATAAATCAGAAGTTGAATCAACTCTTCAGATGAATTCACAATACATTTAATATATTTGTGGAGTTCAGCACGTGCGCTTTCTATTCAGATGGCATTCTGGGTAGCGTTGACCTCTGTCCCATCTGTTGTTGTCATCTCATTGCAGCTGATTGGCCGCCTGCACATTCAGCCGACATTCCTACATGACTCTGGACCCAGTCCAGCATTGTTGCTTCCACTAATAAGGTGTTTTATTTAAAAAAAAAAAAAAAAAAAAACACCAAACAGAAACAGGCAACAGCTTTCTTAAAAAAAACAAAAAAAAAACATTGGCAGCTACTGGAGTAGAAATGAAAAGAGAAGTGAATGCTGGGGATGTCGAGGAAAGGGACTGAATGTTTAATAGAGTTCGTTCTCAAGTTTGTTTTCTTATGTCACTGTTTTGTTTTTGTCATATTTGATCGGTTCTTATGTGGGTTAGGAAAATGTGGACTTAAGATCTAGTCAATGTCAGAAATCTATGATGAAACGTAAACTTTAAGAATCTTTCATAGAGGCTGAAACTAAAATGGGGAAACTTACATTCAGAAAAATGCGTTACAGCACCTAATCTAATGGCCACATTAACATGCCAGCGCAAAGAAAACTGGGGTTTAGTCGCATAATTCTTTCAGACAAGCTGTTAGCATCACTGTAGAAACATAATGTTCGACTTCATTTGGCACATAGTTTAATGCCTTGAAATTGGGCCTCTGTCTCTTTAAGAAGGTCCTGCTCTTTCTGAAACCACCACAACAAGGGTTTCAGAAAGTCACCACAACACGGCTCCTATGTTAACACGCAACATTTTCCCAGCGTTACTCTGAGAAGTAGCTCCTATAATGAGCTCAGAAGATGGACAGTTTCACCAGGTATTCTGTTGCTTTCTCAAACATGCATGAAAGAATCAAATACTCCAGGCATGTTTTGATGAAGGAAAAAAAATGACAGCAAGTTATAACGCTCAAAAAAGTCAATTTTATAAAATGCAGCCCCTTTAATAAAATCTCCGTCAGAGAACGGATGGACTCTTTGGTAGAAGAAACTCATTGAATCAACGTGCAGCTAAGATTTGCTGCTCTGTGACTTGGACACGCTCCTCTGTCAACATCGTGGCGTTCAGCATACGGATGTCTGGAATCTCTGGTATGTGTTTGTTAGTCTCTGCATTTCTGAATGTGCTCCGCAGCAGATTGTTTGGCTCTGGGGCGGGTACTAGGCAAACCAGGTTCAGGGCTCCATAGTGGCACATTTAAAAAAAAAAAAAAAAATGATGAAAGTCAGAGTGACACAGCAGAAAGACAGACGGGCGCAGTGACACATACGTGCCTGAGAAGGCGAGTGTCCAGCACGTGGCCCCGCCGCGGATCGGCTCCCGTCTGAAACCGGAGGGGACGAGACCGGTCTGACTGACGGACTGTGAGAAAAAAAAGGAAAAGGAAACAGTTTTAGTTCGGGGATTTTTTTTTTGATTTTTTTACACACTGCTTAGATGAATCACAGCTACTGGTAGAGACGGATATAGAGCACTAAATGAATTCTTACCTTGCACTCACTCACCTACCATAAAACATGGATTGCTAAATGACTCAGACGTCAAAAGGCCTAGTCAAAGTCAAACAGGAAGTCATGGATTACTAATGAAATATTTTTGGATTCAAACTCAGCTGGGGGAAAAAAGAAAAGCAGTAATTAGAACTAAACGCTTCTTTATATTTTCAGCTTTCAGGAATTTAAAGGACCATAATTTTGATTTTTGTATTAAATAGTGATTATTCTTTCCATTTATAGAATTGAATAAATTTACTCAAATTAAAGGTTGTTCATCAGAATGGTTTTTGACCATTCTGATGAACTCGAGGCTTTTTTTTGCACATCTTTATCAGGAAATCCAACAGAAACTATAATTCTCATGCCTGCGTGCTGCTGGAGGTTTTTTGTTTGTTTTTTTACATGTTTTTTTATGTAAAAAAAATGTTTTTTACATAAAAAACATTTTTTTTATGTAAATTGACAGGGGTTGTTTGGTTTCCCACCCTAAAATACCACTATTTTTCGTACTTTATTTTGTAGGTCCATCTAATCGGCAGCTCTGTCTCTAACGTCTCTTCGGGGGGTCATGTGAGTTCGGGGTCCCTCGGCTCTGGTCTTAGCGGCTGTTTTTGGTTTCTTTCTCGTTCACGCCGTTGCTCAGATCAAGCCGTTCTCCACTGGTTTTCATCAGCACTCGGGTTTTTCCATGACTCTTATCTGCTTCAGAATCTGTTTTAGTTGCTTGATGGCATATACTTAAAAATGAACCCAGAATATAAAGCAAGACAAAAAAAACAGATTGCAAGAAAATATATTATTACTTTTTATAACTCTGATTACCAGGCACTCGGTTTGTGCCCTCACTGTTTACTGTGAAGGCTTCCACTTGTTTGGCACACAAAAAAACTTGCAGTTATGGTGCATTTTTATAATTATCATTATTAATAATAAATAATCCAGGATACTGATAGCATTGCGCTCATCGATGATCTGTATCTGTCATAAAGTTGCTTTCCTTCCAGATCTACAAAGATATTACAGTAATCTTTACCTGTTGTTTTCTATGTTAACAATTCAACTGCCTGTAACATCATGTGTTGCATCTTATTGGAAGGATATAGTTTCGTTTTTTTCTTGATGCATACATACATGTATTTATAAATGAGTGTGTGTTTTATAAAAGAGCTACTCGGTGCACATTATGTATCTTAAACAGGGTTCTAATTTATTTTCTTTGCTGTTTGTCCTCTTTAATGTTTTCTTGTTGCCAATGAGCTTTCATTGAGCCCAAGTTAGAAATAATTCACTAACTGGTAACTATTGGTTTTCATGTTGATACTGGTTTCAACCCGTTAAGGCTTGATGCAGCATGTAAACAAGAATGCGGCGGTTCTGGTCATTTGGTGCCTTCGGCGTTTCGTTTCCAGGTAACGGAGCCGCCCAGCATTTCATTCTGAGCAAACAGACAAATTTAGTTAATTTTGGAAGATGTGCTCATAATTTATTTTATACATGTGTTTTCACAACTCCAACATGTCAGGATCTCTCAGTTATTTTGATTTGATCAGGAGTTTGGATGTAGCATAAAGAGTCCAAACTGGTAAGAAGATGAAATAAATAAAAATATTTTACATGTTTCCAGGAAGCAATATAATATTAGGTTGAATTATAGGTGAGATTTAGGCATTTTATGTGTCCTTTAATCAAGAAATGGTTAACTAAAGGAAAAGCAAACATGTGCTGTGCAATGGCACATGATTTGTTTGAAATGATTAGTTTCCTGCAGTGCTGGTGTCTGGGACTAAACTTTCTGCTTTCTGACACGCTGCAGGCTGTCTTATAAATCATATCATTTGCACATGCACAAACAGCTGTCAAATACTGAAAATGCTGACCAGAAATCATTTTTACTCCGTCGTTTGGCGTCCCCTCTAGCGCAGCACCCCTACACCTGGTGGTACATTCCCATTATGTGCCTACCGTTTCCAGACACTAACAATCCTTTCTTGAATTTTTTCCTAAAATTTTGTAATATAAAAACATTTAATTTAATCAAATAATCAAAATATGTTTTATTTAATGACACAATAAGTTAGCAGTTGTGTGTTTGCCTTTTAAACAACGTGCACTGCTATGGAGCTGTGTGGAGATTTCCTATCTGTGTCGCCGCACCCACACACCTGGTCCGTTTTGGACCTGTGGCCACTATGAGACACTTTGCATGCACTTTGTATACTCAACATAAACATTCCCCTCCACTACGTCTCCATTTTGAACTGGGAAGATGCACTCATACACACACTCTCTCTCTCACTCTCACACACGTTTGCGTGGGTATCGTTGTGGGGACTTTCCATTGACTTCCATTCATTTCTACAGCCTTACCCTTATCCTAACTCTATCCATCACATACCTAACCCTAACCGAAACTCAATTCACACCTTAGTCCTAAATATGACC
The DNA here is from genome assembly GCA_033032245.1 of Poecilia picta. Lineage (NCBI taxonomy): Eukaryota > Metazoa > Chordata > Actinopteri > Cyprinodontiformes > Poeciliidae > Poecilia > Poecilia picta. The sequence goes on along the minus strand of CM065353.1, from coordinate 28,437,911 downwards.
CCTGACCCAAAAACAGCGTTTCCCCTTGTGGGGACCAGGCTTCAGTCCCATAAGAAGCAATGTAGTGTCAGGAAAAGGTATTACAAACAAATCCGCGCGCGCACACACACACACACACACACACACACGCACACGCACACACAAACACACACACACAAGCATTAGCAGTCCAGCTCTGGCAGGAGCCTGGCGCTCGGCGCAGCACTGCCACCCGGTCCCATGTCCTCAGGCCAGAGTTCTGTCCGCGGCCAATCGACTAGCAGGGGCGCCTGCCAGGTCTAATCCTCCCTCCATCCCTTCATCGCTTTGCCAAATTGACCCGTCGGCTCGTTCTCTGACTAAATGCTGTTTACAGAGCTAGAGCAACAGTTTCTGGAAGCTCTCAGATTGTCTTACTTTTGTTGCTCTTTATGCTAAAACGATGAGGTGAACTTGTTCAAACGAAGGAAAGAAAATCCTTTTTATTGTTTTGTTCCCATGCACTGACTGTAATTTTACATCATTTCTTTCTTTCATATCTCTGCTGGTGTTTTGGTCACATTTTTGGATCTTTTTTATTTACATTTAACTTGTGGCAGGAGGAACTGTATGGGATGCTGTTTGTAAAGTTGCACAACAGCACTAATTTAGTTTATTTAGCCTGTCATAAAGACATGATGTTCATTTTTTAAGGTCATATTTTCACCATGTCATTCACTCATTTGTAAATTTGAACCTAAATACATAGATATGAGTTATTTAGTTTGCAAAAATATTTAGTTCCCAAGTGAATATTTAATTTGAAGCTGAAGATTTACTAAATATTTGGCTCCAAATTAAACATTTAATTTTCAAACCAAATATTTATTTTCTTTTCTTTTATTTTCTAAAATGAATATTTCTTGCTTGCAAATACTATTCAAATAGGTGGCTAGTTAAATATTTAACTTGCATCTAAATATTTAGGCCCAATTTAAATATTTATTTTCCAAACTAAGCATTTAATTTTCAAACTAAATATTTAGGTTGCTAAATATTTAAAGCTAAGCTAAGTATTTAGCTGACATGCAAATTAACTTGCTGACAAGCAGAAGTGAGATATAAAAGCTGGACTTTATAAGCCCTGCTGTGTGTAATCTCAATATTTAGCTTGTGAATTAAATACTTGGTTTCTCAGTTGGAACTCTGGCATTCATAAATTCTGGAATAAAAAGGTAAAAATATAACTCACACATATTTTTTTTCTCTCTGTCAGGCTAAACAGACGAAATTATTGTTTTTTTTTGTAGCTTTACAAGCGGCGCTCTGTTGAACTGTGTTTGTCGATGTGAGATGTTCATTTAGTTTCTGTACAGTGAGCGGGACGCGAGTGGAAATAGAGCCGGTGTGTCCAGGTGTGTCCAGGTGTTCCCTGATCTCCATGTCCGCTGATCCAAACAAACAGAAACAGAAACAAAGGGAACATGCAGAGAAAGCAGGAAGATAAAAATGAACCCATTCTCCATCAGGAGAAAAAAACAAACAGACCTTCCCCAAAAGAGAGACAACACTTTTGAATAAAGGATATTTTTCTCCTGGGTGTGGTCACAAAGAAGTGTGTATATTTCTAAGTTAATTGAAAACTGAATCTTATTTGTTCTCTATACGAATGGCTGTATGTTAACCATGAAAAAGAAATGAGACCTACCATTAAAAAAAGGAATTAAATTAAATATGAAAATATGACATTGTCGGCGTGTTTTTCTTTTCTTTCTTTTTGAAAGCATCTGTGGAAATGCTGGTGGTAAAATGTTTCTCTGCTGTGCATGTCAATGGTTCGCGTCGTAACACTAGAGGGCAGCACTGTAAAACACATCAATTCACCTGGATAGGAGTCATCACAGGGGGAAAAAACTGTAACATTGGATTTACTTCAGTTTAGCAAAATGTTTATACTTAATACAACAGACTGAAATTTATATCTAAAACTCAAATAAAAAACTGATGTTATAGTTGGTTATGGTTATTTTTAAATTTAGAATAAATTGTCATCTGCGATCCAACTCATTTTTTCATTGGACAAGCTCCTCTTGGTGTTTTTATTAACTTTAATGCTTTGTGTTCTGCTCTGAATACAAGAAACATTTCAAATAAATGTAAAAAGGTTAAAAAAGTGAGAGGTTCTAAAGTGAGAACCTCTCACTTTAGGATGGAGATTTTAACACTTTTAACACTTTTGTTCAACAGACAGAGAAAACTCACCAAAGTGTTGATTTAACTGGAAAATCTCAGTTTTGTTTGATTAAAAATCAGTTTTGATCCTGAAATTATGAATGTGAGGTAAAAACTGACGTGTTATATTAACCATTTTGTGAACTTTTTCCTTTAGTATTCACTTTATAAACTCAGACTTTAATGCAGTGGGTGTCCAAACTCTCAGTCTCTGCCATAACTGGTAGACTAAAAATATTAATTAAATTTAAAATCAAAAATGAGTGAAAGAGGATTTTTTTTCTCCCTCTTTTTTTTTTTTAGTTTCGCTTGCATGATAAACAAAACAAATGTGGGGAAGTCATTGGTGGTTTTCTATTTGGTTGGCCAAATTTGTACTTTTCATGATTTGTGGACAGGAGAGGCCGGTCAAAATCAATTCCAAGGGCCACAAATGGCCCATGGGCCAGATTTTGGACACTGTGGCTTTAATGTGTTTTAATACGCTTACGGTCTCATAATATTTAGAAAAACATTCACAAGTAAAAAGTCTCATACTCGTGAGGCGGTCACATAGCGAGCGTCTGTGGACTGCAATTTTCAATGCCACAGATTCTCAGATTAGTCCTGGACTTTGACTGGGCCTTTCTAAAGCATTAATATACTATAATCCAAACCATTCCACCATCTATAGTGGGATTTTTGTATATAGTTCAATCCATCTTCACAAGTCTGAGGCTGTCATCCTCACAGCGGATGACAGCCTCCCTTCTCCCACAGGCTTGTCTTCTTCATGGTTTGTCACAAACTGTTAGAATTTTGCTTCCACTTCACAATTATGTACAACTTTGTATTTGTCTCTCACCTAAAATCCTAATAACAATCACCGAGGTTGTAGCATAACATGTGAAAACCTTCGAGGTGTTAACACAGCATTTACCGCAAACTCTGTTAGCTAACAGCCCATTTAAAATGCATTCAACCGCTGGCAGGGAATCGCTGAACAACAGCGATAAAATGTAGCCTTTAAAAACGGGGTTAAAGGTCAACTGACTGTCGTTTCGCAGTGGGAAATGTCCGACTAGCTTTGAAACGGTACGTGATCCTGAGCATTACATCAGAAATGTCCAGCAACGTTCGCAATAATTATAATAATAAAAAGAAACCACAGAATGCTTCCTAAAACAATACGATAGGTCAGCGGTCCGGTTGTAGACCCCGAATCAGCCACACACACAAAGAAATCTGCTCATATTGTTCTTCTCATTCTGAGGAGGAAACATTGAACTTCAAAAATCAAAAACAAAAAGACCTTTAAGTAACGAAGATCGTCTATTGGAAACTATCAACATCTGGATGTGCAATTGACATGAAATCACACACAGAAACGAGCGGCGAGAGGGGAACTGTGCTGCAGGACAGCAGGGAATATTAGTTTATCGTCAGAAAATCAAATAAACGATCGTGTAGATTTGGTCTTTTGTTCGGCTGAAGTGCTGAAATCCTCCTGAGGTGGAGTTAAAATATAATAGACTGCAGGTGATTTTTTTTTATCTTATTAGCTGCATTCAGTTTATATTTGTGTCAATGATTGTAGAATAAAGCCCTCTTTCAACACCTCACCCGTAAAATGTTCTCATCTCTGTTGAACACATCAGAATAATGATCCCTTCTTCAGTTTATTTGTCAATTTGAAGCTTTTTATCATCTGCTGGCCTAACTGATTTTTTTGACCTATGATCCTCATTCACACTGTGTATGTGAATCATCGTGAAAGGAATGAAACTCATATTAATAAATTCTGATATCAATTTCTAGAAAGACTTTAATTTAAACTCTGAGCAGCCGAAGCAGAAAGCAGCTTCACAGTTTGAGTAACACTCCAAGAAACGTCTACGAATAAAACCAGAAAGAAGCCAGAGCAAATCCTGGTGTGAAAGCTCAAACATCTGTGAGTGAGAGTTGTGTCTCTGTGCTATCATTCCTACATTGCGGCACTGGTCATGTCAAGAAAGAGATGAAACAGAGGCTGGACGCCACTACGAGTAGAATCGGTGGAAGCCTGAAACGCAGCATGAAAACAAAAGTATATTTGGTGAGTCGTAGAAGAGCATTAAAGATACACAGCTGGTGAAGTGGCAGCCGGCCGGGGAAACATCATGCTGGGAACAGAGATGCTAACCATGCAGGTGTGTGAACGCAGAACTACTCCAACACCGTCATCCTGCCGTTGTTCCTGCGTTATACCATTAGGCAGTTAACGGCTGGAAGTACATTAGCAGGTAAAACGAGGCTGTGATTTTGTTTTTGACTGTCTCCATGGAAACCTCTGTGGCACAAATCTAGGTGTACATACTGTGTGCGCTTTATGGGGTCAAAGTTCAGAAATATGAACTAAGCTCCTCAGCACCTAAACCTTGTGCTAGTCACCGTGCTAGTAAGCATGCTAATAGACTATTAGCATGCTTACATCGTAACGTTTCATGTTTTTGACATCCTAGCTTAAGGCTGATCAAAAAATAACAATAAAAATGTTGGCGTTCATTTTCATTAGTTGGACCTCAGATTACACCATGTTTTCCAGACTTTGCTGAGTCACTTTTTTAGGGTAAGCAGCCCTTCGGTGTTGGTTTGGAAAAGCGTCTAAGCAACAGACTGTTTTGGCCTCAGTGATGAAGACCAAAATAAATATTAAAAAAAGTATTAAAGGGGTAATATTATGTATTATCCAGGCATATAGTGCTATTTTATAGCATGATCAGGTACATTCTGTTATGAAAATGCCACAAGAATCAGATATGACTTAAAAGTAATTTGATTTTATAAATTTTGCATCTTGAAATTGGGCCTCTGTCTCTTTAAGAACTTTTGGTCTTTCTGGAACTCCACCTTCAGGAAGTCATCACAACACAACTCCTCTATTAACCCTCTAACAACATCTTTACTAGCGTTGAACTGAGCAGTAGCCAGCACACTGAGCTCAGCAGATGTTCAAATCCACCAGGTGTTTGCTAATTGATGCTGACTAGTCTGAAGGAGCTGATTGGGGGAAATGCTAAAAGAAAAGTCAACTTTTCAGAATACCTCCCCTTTAATTCAAATACACACAAGTTGTTTTTGTGTTATTCCTTCTGCCAGACAAATATCTTCTGATTTGAATTTTATCTACTATATCTAAGTCTTTCTTCTTTTAAAAGTTACTTCTCAGTATTTTTGGAGAGTTCTTGTTGGAAAATGTAAACATTTCATCACAGGGAAAACCTCAGGCTTGTAGTTGCAGATTTTGCTGCCAATCCCTTGTTTTAGTTGGGCTTGAGAACATTTAGCAGAACAACACTGTCAGAACAATCAAACAAGATCAAAACTTACAACCCTGCCATGTCGGCTCTAATGATCAGAAAGAACTGCGACCTCCTGCTGATAAAAATAAAAACTTCAGAGAAGCTGCAGAGCTGCGTAAAAAGCCTCAGGCCTCAGGCTAAACAGATCTCAGTGTTTGTACGTCTGCGGCTTTTCAGAAAAGTGCTTAGAGGGTTCTGCCACTCATTCAGATAAGTCTGTAATTTGTGACTCAAGAATTACAAATGTAATCCAGAAGGTTTGAGATTTGGTGTAAATAACAAAATGAGTGACTGCAGGCTTTTGTTTTTGTTCTGGAGGCATGTTGTTCTCAAATACAGTCAAAGACTCTTCTCCATAGTTACAGGTTTGCCAACGCCTTACACGTTATGGTACATTACAAGAAAACCTTCTTTTTCCTAATTTTTGGAATGTAAAACAAAAAGATAACTTACGTTTGACGCAAACTAGCATGTCTACTTTTAAAGGCCCACTGCTCCTCTTTCTTCTCTGCTGTTGGTTTGAGGAATGTCGACGTTTTTAAATATTCATTCCTCTATATAGCCAACAATGGCGGGTTCAGACGTTAGCGGCAGGTGTGAGGCTGCAACTCTGGCCCCTGGTGGTCACCCCGCGTGTCCATCTGTGGAGGTTCAACAAATGAATCCGTATATTTAGAGGGAAAAAAGCCGCGTTACGCAGAGGAGGAAGCGTCTTGTTTCTTTTTAATCAAACCAGATTTTCAGTGAGAACAAAAAAAAAAAAAAACACGCCGTCATTTATCGTTATTTATCATTTTCTAGACAATTCTTCAGTTCTATTATTAATCATTTATATTTTAAGCATTTTAAGCAGCTGCTATCATCATTATAGGAGCACAAGAAGCTCTGAAGATTGAGACAGCAAGAACTGAAACATTTATTTGACTAATACATAAGGAAAAATAGAAATGCCAAATTTGGGTTATTTAATGTTGTTTCATTTTAAGTTAATTGTAAAATATTCACAATGTTTTATTCCCAAATTCATCATTAACACCAAGAGGATGTTGACATTGGTTTTGATAATGAGCAACAGACCAACTTCACAATAATCTGACCAACACATTTGTATCTCCAGATAAATATTATGGAGTAAAATTGTTTACTTTTTGTCCTTTTTCTTTATTTTGCTGTTAAGGAAGAACCAGAACCCAGGCGGAAGAGATGATGATTTTTAGAAGCTTATATTTAATAAAACACAGAATGCGTGAGCAGTAAAGCTCACCCATTCATGACTACGCAAAATGAAGGAAAGGAAAACAAGAAAAAGTTAAACATGACTTTATATAAAAGTTTCTATACAAGTCACCAAAACAGACTGAAATAAAAGGAGGGCAAAAATGAAAATCTGAAGTGCAGACTAAATCAGAGACTGTATTTATCAGAACAAACCAAAGCAGAACCAAAAAAAGATATTTTCGTTTGCTTTTCTTAACATTTGGCTGCCAGTGTTTTTCCTAGCAACTTGTATTTACAGTCCTCGGTCTGGTCCGGTTGGCGGTCTCACACAAAGGGAAACATCAGCTCACGATTAGCAGGAGGTCAGTATTTATCTTAGCTGGCCGGCTACAGCTACAAATAGAAACCTCAGTGAGGTCACAATCCCTCTCTCTTCTTCAAATCGAACACATTTGGAGTGTTTGTGCTGATTTGTGCAGTCATTTTAAAGACATTAATAAATATGTTTCCAGAGGTCATCAGAGGTCAACCTCCCGAACCCAAAAGATTTACATTTACATTTAGGAAATCAAACAAATTTGGTGCCAATCGGCTTGGTTACATTTGCGCAGCACAAATTTTTTGTTTGTGCTGCTTTTGCTTTGAAGGTATTGATGATGACCTCTGATGACCTCTGGATGATGGCGGAACAAACGAAAACTTTTACTGCACAAACCTTTGACACCAGTTCTGTTTGTCATTCAGGTGATTTGAATCTAGAGCATCTTAGAACGTGTAAAAAAATGTTTTCAAATTGTTTATATTGGCAGTTTTATCTCTGACTAATGAACTGATGACATAAAACAATGTAACACATAATTTGATATAGATAAAAGACAAAGTAAGGCAGGTTTTGGTTGCATAAATGGTATTTTGAAGAAGCTCTGCTGATATCTGGTAAATCCCATCTGCTTTGAGCTGCTGTACATCTGGAGTCGATAAACAGCACGTTATAAGGATCAGCTACCAACGGTGATTTTATGCCGCATCAGGTTTTTGACGAACTCCTGCTCTGAACGATTCAGGTGTAATGGGGACAATAAAGGACCTGGAGCACACCGTGTGCTGCTGCACACCTGGTAGGAAAAAAAAAAGAAAAAGAAAAGCTTTTCTTTAAACAATAGATTATCCTTCCTCCAGTGTCTCAGTTCAAGTTTGCCTCAAGCGTAGGACTGAGACGTTGGCTGACACTAATGTGCCAAACTTCACACCTGACGACGGCCCTTCTCATAATTAGCCGTGTGAGCTAACGTCTGACCCGCAGCCACACATGACAGAGAGAAACCTTGGCGGTGTGAAGGATAATTACCTTGGATGTAACTTTGTTTTCACACGTGTTTCTTTGACGCTACTCGACCAACTCCCAGATCTTAGATCAGGGTGCCCTTTCACTGCCTGAGAGGAAACAAAGAACTTAAACTTAAAGCTGTGTAAATTCAAAGGCGCCCTATTGCTCAACAGCAGGATGAAATAATGAATGTAAATTGATCAATTAATTAATCTTAATTGTGTAGTTATTCAGCCTCTATGTGAAGAATTTAACAAGCAGTCAGTCTGCACATCTTGAGTTGCTCAAAAATATGACACTGATTTTTTTTTTTCCAGACCTTTCATTACCTTTGCCCAACACATGGAAGTGAGAAATGTCTCCAATGGTCTCTAGGAAATCTCTCACCCAAAACAGATCAAAAGAAAGAAAGAAAGAAATAAGCAAAGAAAGAAAGAAAGAAAGAAAGAAAAAAGAAAGAAAGAAAGAAAGAAAGAAAGAAAGAAAGACATAATTTTTTCACATTTTGTCACATAAAAAACACACCAAAATATTCCTAAGCCACACTTTAATAAAATGTTATTTTGCATACACATATCTGGTTTGAAGTGTAACTTCACACCCCAGAAAGCAGACTTTGACCACTGAATCAGCTTCTTTTTTTCTTTTTTTTTTTAACTCAACACTATTCTGCATCCAGAGGGTAAATGAAACTTCTGACCCGAGGCGTGTGTTTTACTCCTGGCATATTGTGTGTTTTCAGTGGACAGAGGCCGCCTTGCAGGGCAGATCAGGGCTTGGATCACAGGAGGGAAAAAAAACCCCATCTGCCTCTAAATGCCAAACTAAATTAGCCACAGATAGAGAGGAGTCTGACTAAAAACTACTTTTCCTTCATGTGACCAAGCAGAAACCTGACTCATCCAGACATTTACTGTCAGAGCAACGACTTCATTACAATGTTTAAAATACGCACAGAGGAACACGTCCAACAGGAACAAAGAGGTTCACTATCAAATGCTAATAATGCTAATGTACATTTTTAGTTTCATGACTAGTTTAAAAATGGATCCAAAAGAATTCAAGAAAAAAAAGAAACAATCAAATTTAAGCATTTAAATGTGTTGATCTCATAAGTTTTCGGAGCGGCTCCATCTGCCCGTGTCCTCGACCCACCGACCGTCTCTGTTGACTCAGCGCTTCATTTTGTTTTCACAGGCCTTCATCTGCTCCGATCTGACCCTCGAACATGAGCGAAATGAAGCTAACAGAGTGTGGAACAGCAGCCATGTGGTTTCTTTCCCCTGCAGCTCTCTCCTCAGAGCCAATACAGACTTTATGTTCTTTTTTTATTTTCCGTTTTTTGAACAGAGCAGATACAGAAAGGTGAAGGTTGAAAGAAAGTCATGAAGCAAAATATTAAAACCTCTTTAAGGTGGATGTAATATAGATCCACCTTAAAGATAAAATGCTGAAAATGCTGAATCTGTCTTTTATTATACAACCATAAAGTATAATTCAGCTTCATGTATCACACAAAACAGAGGAGACTGAAAGAATCGCTCACAAACTTAAAACAGATTCAATAAACTTTATTATACAAATTCAAACGTTGGTTAAATAAGTCTTATAATGCACTATGAGGCCGTTTTCTTTATTTTCTTCATGTGGTCATTTTATTTAAACCCATTTCGGTATCCAAAGTCACTTTTTATTGGCGCTCACCTCAGACATTCATCACATCGGTCGACTTCAAACATTTCATAATGTACCATAACCGACTATCATTGTGGCTAATGTTTGATTTTTAAACAGTACTGTACTGAAGTTTGGTGTGAACTGAGTCTAGATTTGAATTGGACCTGTTTATTTAGTCAAAGTTTATTTTGTATCAGCGAAGGGGACCAATCACGTCCCTGCAGGCTGTATCCATTCAAAACTATGAAGAGTTTCTGCGAACAACGCAACTTTTTAAGCAAGAAGTACCGACAAATTATAGAGAAAATACATGACAGAGTGAGTGGACCTGTTCGCAAATGTAATATTTAAACACATTTAAGTTCTTGTTGTTTGTTGTTGACGTGTGTAATAGCATTTCAGTTCCTGTTATGTAATTAAAGAAAGGACAATAGAAAAACTGACTGCTGTTACTTGAAAAGTTTATGGGACGTTTCAAACATTATGGTGACTTTTTAAGTAATAAGGACTCTGGTTGTTTTTACTATCAACAAACACCAGCCTAGTCTTCTTCTTCCTTTTCTTCTTCTATGTCCTGACTCATGACTTTCAATAAAACCATGATGGCAGAGATCCTGAGGATTTAAATGGATCTCCAGCTTTGTGGCGGATCACAAGAAGACACTGAAGAGAGCAACAGCAAATGTAATTCCTGCTCGCATAAATGTAACAAATAAATGGCATATTGTGGATTTTTAATGTGTAAACGTCGTGGTAATTTACCGCCCAATTAAATTTAGAGATAGACATGGAGAACACATGTATGAAATAAAGCTGAGCTGATCATTCGCTCTTATCAGCCTGGTTGTTTCTGTGACCTAAAATGAGGATTTAAAGCGATAGTGCAGAGTTTTTGAAGCGGTAAGATTCATTCACCTATCTGCAGTGGAAAACTGTCCTGGAATGTTTATTTACTATCAATCCAGACAGCAGGAAAGAAGCCAAAATAAAAGCAGGAAGTTAAATAATCAATGACATTTCCTGATCTGTAGAGCTCGTTTCTGTTTTTTTCTGGTCAGCATTTCCGTCAGTGCCGGCTGTTTGAAAAGTGATTTATAAATAAAGTTGGCCTGGCATGCTTCCTGTATTTTGCAAAAACTCACAGCTGTTTCTAATCTAGTAATCACCTCTCGCATAAACGTACTTGTCCGTTGTTCTTTGTCGGATCCTGCTGTTAGCAGCATTACTTAACAACATTTGGTTGGTAGCTCCAGTTCTCTAATTTATCAATAAAATCCATTCAAAGCACAACCTGCCTGCCTCATGTGTGCCTTGGGTCCTTACCAAATAAAATACTTTTATTTCATGGAAACAACATTTTAAATGCCTATATGTTTCCATATAGGCATGTGGCAGCCACATATTTCCATTTAGTTGCTGCCACAAGAGGGCGCTAAAGCTACACGTTCCACCTCGTCTCAGAAAAACTAAAGTGTCCTGTCTGTATTTATCACATACTGTATTTTGTAAGTTACGCTATAAATATTGGATATAAATAGAATAAACTGCAAAGACTAACCTTGACAGATCGATTTTTGTTTTTTGTCGCTGCCACTTTTAGGTTCTTGTTATTGGACCGTGCTATTACACATGGAGCGGTGTTGCAGACCACAGACGGTTATGATGACAGCTACACATTAGCAACAAAATGAAACCAGACAGTTAGCAACCAAAAGAAGTTTGGCTTGGAAAAACGGAAAGAAAAAAGAAACGTTAGGAAGGAAGAAAGGAAGACAGCCAAAGGATGAAAACAGGTTTCACGACGTCGTGGGCAGGAGAAGTGGAGATGTAATTCACATCGAGATGTGTAACTTTAACTGGGGGCTGTTTTGTTTGTAAAATATAACAAATGGTGTTATTGTAGTGCGTCGTCAATGGAGTTAGGAATCTCTGCATGATAAACCGGGCTGCCACCACAAAGCTCTGTGTTTCTCATAGGACGATAAATGGTGGCGCACTGCCTCCAAACTCTATTTCTCTTGCAAATAATCACCAACCTCTTTGTGAAGAACTTCTCAGTGCAGGTATAAAGGCAGACTGTTAGCATAAAATACTATTATGCTTTTGAGACTACAGTTACCATCATTTCATCCTGAGGAACTGACATATCTAGATTTCCACCAAATAAGGACACAGAGAACATTTTTCTACAGGTAAGATATTTACTGTTTGGGATCTATAAACCAAACTTCAATTTAATCTCCAGATTAGATTGCACCGTTTCTTCTTGTTCTATTTTAGGGCCTAGTTGTGTAATCCAATGTCTAGACACCATCATTTTGGGTCAAATTTATGCTCTTTTTTTCTTATATAAAGTGAAAAAACTCATAACTGATGCCAGTAGAAAGTCAAAACAGCCTAAATGTGTCTCCATTATGTAAGAAATACATACATGAGATTCCAGAAATTATGTCATTTCCTTTGCTTTCCTGTCCTCTCTACTTATGCTGCAGATCTTTGCATTGTATTGTTTTCCAAAAGAAACTGAAGTAATATTTACATTTTTATTCAACAGTAAGCTTGTTTGTTCCTCTTAAAGCCTCCTTGCTCCCTCATCGCTCCATTCCACCTCAGCACTTTTATCTTTTCTCTTTTCCCCCTCATGTCCCCCTTGGCTGTGTCTCCAGCTGACATATGAGTGTGGTCAGAGGTTATGTGGTTGTAATTAGGAGGGCTGTGCCGGAGCGATAGACCCCGTTTCCTGTTTCCAGACTACAACAGATCGTCTTGCAGCCCAGCCAGCCCTGAAAACAGCTGTTAGCCCCGAGGCTCGCTCCTCAAACTCTTAAATTTAAATAAAACTGTCTTTTATAGTCTCATAACTCGTACTGTAAGGTTTCCACCGACAGCCCAGCTCGCTGCTCTGTCATTTCCCTTACTTGCTGGGTCAGTTACATAACTGCAGCACTGCCCACTGGAATCCTCTGGCCTCTTACTGACACTGACCGAGCGATGAGTTCAGCCTAAAGACCTTCATTTATCTGGAGGAAGGAATTAAAAGCATGCGCACTTAATGCTGAATGCATAAAACAAAAAGCAAATGCTTTACTTTGAGTGCTGGTGCCTTTTCTAGTCACTTTTTTGAAAAATAAATGTCTGAAAAGTATAAATACGACAGTTTTGCTAAGTTTGCATCTGATGGCTGTTCTGCTTCGCACTTTGCTGCTGCAAAGTATGAAACTGCCTGTCGTTTCCAGACAAGTCTGACTCTGTCCCACCACAGGTACTAATATGGCTCCTGTCATAGCAGTAGGTAGTACCGCTATGATAGTACTAGGGCTAAAGGGAACCACTTGGTCTCAGTATGAACCTTTTTGCAAGGCACTCATGATATAGTCATTTTCTTGACAGAGTAGAAGAAAGAAGACTGTCCTCTGTGACCCTTAGTGCTTTGTACTTCCTGACTAGATCTTATCACCATGGAAACTTTCTGACAATATCCTGAATTATGATTTGAAGTGAACTTTATCATCTTATAAAGGCTGATAGGGTGTCAGTCACCTCCACGGTCTCCTCTGGGTCATCCAGTCAAGAACCTGTGTACGTTTAGAGGGCGCTCTTGTCAGCTTTCGTCTTTTTCCAGCCTCCAGTATGTTTTCTGGAAGATCATGTCGTGTGATGACCCCTTCAAAGCAGCTATTTATGGAGGAAAGAGGGGGAGGATATGTTGGTGGGAAAATTCAGCAGTCTAACAGAGACAGTTTAGTGGTTTGATAGTCTTTGCTATCAGTGACCTTAAGTATTTTTTCAGTGATTCCAACAGAGCTTTGTATTTCAGTCTGTTTTCCCTCTCCGGTCCTGAGATCCTGCCACTTGTGTACAGTGCTAAACAGGATGTACTTTGGCTAGCCCATTTCTAATCACTGACAGCGGAAATGCAGAGTGAAAACATGCCGATGTTCATGAGTGTTTACATTTGAAAGACAACAAGGATGTTATGGGGGAAGCAGCAAAAATGCTTCGTCTCACTGTTACACATCCTCGGTTTTACATTAATTATGTACCATCAACTTACATTTCGCATTTATACTGAAGAGTTCAAACAGTTTAATTTACTGCAGCTGGTAGTGAGAACTGAAATCTGTTCAGGTGTTGGACTGTTTCCACTCTTATGTTTGCTGATGTACCACAAAACACTTTTCTGTTTCTAAACGTGAGGAAGTATGGGGAGTTATTTTTTATTTTTTCACTTCATGTCCCTCCACGTCTTTGAGTTATGCGTGTGGCTTTTGATCTTTTGAAAGGTGCATGTCTGTTGGGATCAAAGGTGTGGAACTGGTCATTTTCAGACGCATCATGATGGGGTGTGCTAATCTCGCTTTGAAGAGATCATCTTTTCATGACAAAAGATTATCTAACACGAGTACCTCAATTGGTCAAATAATTATTAGTTAAGTCCCAAAAATGAAAAAGCTCAAACCCGACTTTGACTTGTTCACTTGAAGACTTGAGGCCTGACATGGACTCTTTGAGTCTGAGATTTAAGACGGTGTCAGTTTTCAGGTTTGGTACCAGAAACATCGTCTCTGTTGTTGTGCCTTTGCATAAAATTCATAATTTAATCAGTGCTGCAGCTGACAGTTATTTTAGTAATCACTTATTCTATCAAATACTCTGGCGGTTTATTGATTAATCTGGTAAAAAAAAAAAAAATTGGCACACTTTCCAGATTTTTTGTTTCACCACCTAATCTTATTTTACACAATACTAGTAATACTTTTTGTATTAACCAATTTAGTGCAGTATGGGGGATTCACGAAATTCCCATAATGCACTAAACTGGTTAATACAATTATTTTGTTTTTACATAATCTTAACCAGATGAAACTATACAATTTGCAGAGGACATATTTAGGAGTAAAGATGTCTTCTTTTTTTATTGATCTTTTTACAGTTTTGGTTTCATTTCTGCCTGGAGTTCTTTAATCAAATATCCTTTTTTAGGAGTCTGCATGCCCTAATTAACAGCTTAAGTTTAGTAAATTACTAAATTAGTTGACGATTATTTAATTAATCCAATTAATCGTATCAGCCCTGAATTCAATACAAAGTCAAAGAGGGCATTTAAATCCAAAAGATCATCAAGTGCAACACAATAATGATAAAAATGTCTTTGTGCATGTCATACGTTGTGGTTTGTGCTGGTGAGAATGAACACAGAGACCCAGGTTGTGATGAAGATGATGATGTATTTAATAAAAGTGTCACAAAACAGTCCAGATCAGGCAACATGGCAGAGATAAAAGCACACAGCTAAATACCAGTAGCAACTGACACAAAGACTGAACATGGAGCAAGGTAGCCTCAGGACTATCCAGGTCAACTGAGAACTACTGACGACAAGCTGCCTGTGACAGTAGACATTAGACAAGGACCCGACAAGAGACAAAGACAACAAGTGGATTTAAATACACAGGGAGGGTAATCAGGTAACTAGACACACCTGGGAAGCAATCCACGGGGAAGACGCAGAGACAACAGAGACTCACAGGACAGAAACTGAACACAGAAAACCCTTCAAAATAAATATATAGAAACTCGGATCATGACAGTGCAAGCCTTCACAGGTAATCTGTTGTGAAATGTTTGCTGGCGGTGGCTGGTCCAGCTAAATTCAGGTCGATTTGCTGAACGTATGATGTGAAAAGAAGTCCCTGACAATCTCAAGACCTCCCTGCAGGATTTTCCCTGGACTCCGCTGGTCGGTTTCAAGTTACATGTATCGACTTGTAGCAAAAGAGCTGAGCTGATTTTGATCCGGAGGCCTGCCAAGAAAGAGATTTGTGAAACCAAACGCAAGATTAGAACACGACATCAGTTTTCTGCTCAAACAAGATCGTCAGAATGGCGTCTCTGGAGAATAAAACTATTTGTGCAAATAAAGGAAACAGTTGTTTTCAGCTAGAGAATTTTTTTTCCATTTTTTAAAGTTTTCTGCTAACTGAATTCTTCACAGGAGAAACGTAACATCAAGCAAGATGTGAAACATAATTGTGGAATGTTGCAGTTTGGATCGTTCTGCTCCCTCTGAGACGCTGCAGCTCACAGTTGCTGCTTAACTTTTCCACCTAAAACAAAAAAGTGAATGAAAAGCTGAATGTGAACTGTAAGCTAACCTTCCGACAACATGGTTGATTCATTGTGGATCCGCCTAACACACCCAGGACGGCTCTCTGTTTGGGAGCCAAAGTAAAAAAAAATTGAGTTGAATCCAGTTGAGACACTTTGGGAGAAATCTGAAGTGATGCAGGAAAGTCCCCTAAACATCTGGCAAATGAAGAGGCTGCTGCATGAAAGAGAAGTTGAATGTTTTACTGCCGTAAAGACGAGTGGAGAATTATGTAAAGTACCTACATCAAGATACAAGCTGCATCAAGTCAGATGTGCCTCCTGCCTCCCTTAAGGACGGCAACATCTGTTGAAAACGCATTTCCTTTTTGTTGTTGTTGATGTCTGGGACCACAGCAGAGCAGAGGAGCAGGAACTGCAAACATCCAGGAGACACTTTACACTTATTACCTAAACAAGTTGCATATTTTTTTAAACATAATTTTAAGGTGTTGTAATTTTGATGTACTCACATTTAACAGCTGCAGATTGCAGTTTTTAGATACAAAAACATGTAACTGAACTGTTACTAACATTTCATTTCTTTAGAACAGAGCCCCCTAGAGGACAAGAGGAAAACGTTTCTTTTGCGCTACCTTGCAAAAGAGGTAGCGCAAAGAGGTATCATGAGTCAAACGTCGTCTTTCTTGAAGGAACGAAGTCAGAAACCCTTCACACTGACACGCTTATTACCAATTAAGTGTGAGAATTTATTAAGAAGAATAAGCCCAAATTTACAGCTGTATTATTTCACAAATAGCCTTCCCTTAGCTACTGGGGAAAAAGGAATACAAGACTGAACCTTTCCTGCTTTAGAAGTCACAAAATTATTTCTGCCTGCTAAATGCCACAATAACGGGTGTGAGATTTTATCAGAGATTATTTTTAATCACATTTTTTTCCAGATTAACATCTTTTAAGCAATTCAGTTTGAGCCAAATATTTGGGATTTTTCTTCCACAAACGTCTCACAGATTGCAGGAATTTTGGCCCAGATCTCCAGGCTGAATTGGTGCGACTGAGTCGGGTTTATAGACTGCCTTGCTCACACTCAGACATTTTCTGCTCTGCACACAGAGCTGTTGTGAAAAAAATGCACACTGTGTTTTTCATAAATTGGAGACAATATATGGTTCTCTTCATACCCAGAATGAACAAATATTTAGTGTTGGTCTCTCACATAAATTCCCAACATAACCCATGGGATAATATGTCTATAAAGATGTGGAAAATGTATTTTGGCAAGCCTTCACTGTAACTTTCTTCAGTTCTTTGTTTGTAGAGCTGGCTGCCGTCAGGAAAAAAAAAGGACGAAGCTGAGGTGTTGCGTCAGCCAGTACACAGTGTTGCGTTTTATTGTCTCTGCTGTTCTTGCTGCTTTTGTGCTCTTTCTGACATCCATCCTCCTGCAGCTTTCGGTGGCCTCCGATTCACCTTACAAACAAACATTATTATCTATTTTCACAGTGGAAGCGATAAAGCCGCTTCCCTCACATCCTCGGCCTGATTGCATCACCGTATCGCTTTGACATGGATAACGCCGAATGCCTTCAGATCCTGAGCCGTTTTCAAGCCTCGCTTGTACAGTTTTCCTTCCCTCCATGCAGCAGATCAGCGTTTTCTGTCCAAAGAAAGCTTTTTTCAGAAATTGTTTGGCTTCATGAGGAAATTCAAATTTGTCTTTGCATCACGCTGAGATTATTTAGTTTTATATGTCTTGGTAACTTGAAACCCACATTTCCTCTGAATACAACTCTTGACTTTTTTAGGTGTTTTTCAACATTTGAAACATCAGTCATCCTACATATGAGGTTAGGTCGTGGGATGAACAGGTCCAGGATAGAAATCCAAACCTCCACATTCCTCCAATACCCGATAACTCTCTCCAGCAGCTCAACAGGGGATCCAAACGTGTTCTTAGGTCTGATCTTATATAGATATGTACTGTCTGCATTGGTCCCCAGGTTCTTCTCGAATAGATATAAGTATGTAGTTTTACCCTACCCTTGACATCTGATAGCTTGGTAGACTCGGTTTGATTGGGACCAGCATTTTTTTTTACATTTTCAGCTGCTATGGTTCTCTTTCACACTGCACTGTATCAAACCAACTAAACCCTGTGAAAAACCTGTTCCACCCCTGGTCAATCACAGAAGAAGACATGAGTGCAGCTTCCGTCTTCAGAAAACGTAAACCAAATTGGAGTTTAGTGGTTGTAGGATTTCACGTTTGTCTTTGATAAAAGACCTTTGAGCCATTTCTTCCACTAGTCACTTCTTGCTTTTGGAGCGGTCTCCAGTCTGCTTACATTCGAACTGCACCGGAGTTCAGTTCAACCAAACCGTGACCGAGGATTTTAGTCGTTTGATTAAAACGGACTAAACAAGGCTGGTGTGAATGCATCTTTAGAGGTGTGCTAGCACAACGTCAAAACACCAGATCACTACACTGTGTGTTGCAGGTTACGCTCAGAATGTTATCTATATTAAGCTAAGTAATGTAAGTCCTGTGTGATTGAAAACCAGGCCGGATTCCCAGTATTGTGATCGTTTTCCTGTTGACTATCCCAAACAGATATTGAAGCTATGTTCCACTTTAAGTTTTCTATGTTAGTTCCACAGTGTGGGAGGAATTGTAAATAGTCTGTTTTGTGCTAATATGGTGTTAGAATGTTTACCTTGTGGGTGGGTGTGTCCTCTGTGGCAGCCATCTTGTGTTCCACCTAAAGAAGAAGGCTGCCTCAAATGTAGCTATCTTATCGAGCTTGGTAAGAACAGTCGTTTGATTGGTCAACAGTTTGAAGAAAGTCAAAGTTCGCTTGCTCTTATAACTTATTAAATCCGTTATTTGGACACTGGTACGTACATCAGTCTCCCTGACTTGTTTTGCTGTTTTTTGAATCCATGTCTCTTTTTTAATCTTAAAGTTAGTAATTTGCAGGTTGAATCTTTGACGGTTGTCGATTTTTTTCTTATTTTTTTCGTAACTGAAATTGGCTCAGTAAAATAATAAAATATTCTAATCAGATTGATGGTAATCCAGTATGTAGTCTTCACTTACCATTTGCTAAATGGACGTTTATCTAAAATTTTGTGCCATTCTGTGTTTGGATAGGAATCACTTCCGACAAGACAAAGTCAAAACAACCTGAAGTAGGTGAGATTTAGAAACTTTCAGTCTTCCTCCAACTCACACAGCTCGTCTGCTGTGCCTGTTGGAACAGCCTCCATCATTCTGGGCTGACGAAGCAGGAAAAATGCCATGTGTTGTTTCTGCCACAGAGCTTTGCAGATCTCCTCTGAAAATCTAAAGTATTTACAATGCCGCACTGTGTTTTCCTCCAGCGAAGCGTCCCGTTGGACGGCATCACTAATGGGAGAGGTGCAGCCAAACAGATGGAGCCGCAGACTCATCTGCTGTCGCCGAGATGTTTAAATGGGCTTTTATTTGTTTGTGCTGGAGAAGTGGCTCGTTTATGGGGTTCATCTCGAATCCGGTCTCCCCTCTTGGGCTTCAAGCGCTTCGTCGGGAGCCAAAAAGCATCAAGAATCAAACTGTGAGGTAACTCTTCACAGCAGAAGTGCGAAACAAACTCACTCCTTTGTAAAAAGATTTCAATCGAGATCTGGACAGAAGAGGCACCTGCTTTTATGAGGGACAGATGAAATTATGCAATGTTTATTTATTTGCGTGTGTCAGTGACACAATACAAGATGACCTTATAAAGAGGAAAACTGTTTACAAATAGTTTACATCCTCAACAACATGAGTGATTGCAAATCTGGAAGCCATTACAGACAGAAAATATACAAATATTTACATAAAACTGCTCTGCAGTTTGTAGTCCGTCCAGCAAGAATACAAGGCGTTTCTTTAGTAGATCCCTGACGTATGCTTGGATTAGAACACACAGCAGATTTGTTGTTCATTTTTCTAATATTCAATTCACTAACATAATAAAAAATACAGAAAAACAGAAAAACAGTTAGTGATGATAGTTAGTGATGATTTTCTTTTTTTGTGAATTTTATGAAATTAAATGCACAATAAATGTTGAAAAAGATATTGGTTTGTGATGAAACTTGACCTAATTATGAATGTTTTCACATTCAGCTGAGGAGACTGATCGGCCAGGTTGTTGCAACAATATTTTGATACTGTAATTGCTGAAAATATTTTTTTTTTCTTTTCTTTTTACAAGATTGTATTTAACCACGCCTCTTTTCATTTCATTTATAATTAATGCAGCACTCTTGAGAAAACAAGCAAACAGAAAAATACTCCTGGGCTGTCAGGCACCGTTTTGAAGAACCTTTTTAAAATCTAGGTCAGACAAAGTTTAGTTATGAGCAATAAACAGAAACTTCTGACAGTCAAACTCACAATATGGAGGACTCTCTCCAGAGGTATTCAAAATTTTAAACCAAACAAGATGCATCCCGGGAAAATTTAATGAAAAGTAACACAAAGCCTGCATGGGAATTGGACAGAAATGCTGCAGCAGTGTTCACACTGGCATGACGTCTGTACTTGTTTGCACAGCTAAGTTGGTGTCAAATTGTTTTAAAGGGTTTTTCTATGCAACATATGTGCCGTTCGTGCTTCAGATCTCTTTGATATTTATCATCATTACTGGTTTCCACTAAATGATTTATCAAAGTAGCATTCATCTTTTATTCAGGGTGAGAATTTTTTTTTATCAAGTGTAAAAATAATGCACTCAGTTAATTTCTAATGTGAGATAAAACAAACTGACAAAATTCTGAAAAATTGATTTGATTTCAGTTGGCATAAAGTGTGCAATTAAAGTTTTTAAAAACATTGGGATTTGAACATTACCATGTTGGAGTCTTCCTTTGATGGCCAAATGTTACAGCTAATAACTCTAGCTGATAGAAAATAACTAAAGTTAACAGCTAATAATTAAGGCTAAACGCTATAGCTAGTAGCTAACAACTAACACGAATGGCTAATAAAGAAGTTAATAGCTAATAGCTAACTACTAAAGCTAATAATTAAGATAATATCTAATAATTAAGTTACTAACTAATGACTATAGCTAGTAGCTAACTATTAAAGCTAATAGCTAATAACTAAATTTGGTCCATATTTTATAGTTGGTCTGATTGCATTTAAACAAATTTTTCTTTCATAAACCCTGTGAAAAGGATATCAGAGGAAATTTTTAGCACCACAAAGAACATCAAGCATGACCTAATTTGTACAAAATATAATTCAAGTACAAAACGATTTCTCTGTTTTACTACTTATTTATTGTTCCTCTTTATTAAATTTTTTTGGACAGCCTCTATTTATGAAAGCAGCACATTTCCTCTCACTGGTGAAAGGAATATTCAATAGCACCACCTGTACAATGTTCTCTACTACAAAATGTTGTAGTAGAGAACATTGAGAGAATTGAAAGGAAAAAAAAGTGAATAACCGAACCTAGAAGCTCCGCCAATCCCGATATCACTTCCAGTCTTACTGGATGCCCGGCGCCACCAGGTATCCATTGAACGTGATGTAAACATCCACGTCGTCGCTGTAGATGGCGTTCTCGCGCTCCCGCTTGTAGAGGCGGACCCACACCTCGTCGTTCAGGGCCAGGTCCAGCATGACGCTCTGGCTCTGCATGATGGACCTCTCGCTGGGCTGCGCGTACAGGATCACCTTCTCCTTGTCGTTGTGCATGAGGTGCAGATAGGTCTCCTTGAAGTTCCAGGTGTGGATGTTGACGTTGAAGAAGTAGATCCCCGGCACGTAGCAGTAGAACTTTCCCTTGAACATGTTGAAGTGCTCGTGGAGGTTGACGAACACCAGTGTCAAAGACCAGCGCCTGGTAGTACTCCACGCTGTGCAGGGACTTGCGACGCCCAACGGAGAAGGAAGAGTGTGGGATCTTGCAGGCGTCGCCAGGGGCTCCCACCTGACCTTTGCTGCCTTTTGGCCCCAGGGGTCCTCGCTGCCCGGCGGGCCCTTCCAGACCCGGCTTCCCGGGCGTGCCTTTGTCTCCTCGGTCGCCTTTGTCACCTGCAGACACAGGAACAGGGGGAATTTTGATGGAGGAATTTGCTATCTACATAGAAGACAATGACACAAAAAAATGTTAGCTGTTGTACCTGTTGTACATAGCAATGATGCATAGCCATATGCTATGTTTTTTTTGTTATTTTGTTAGATTAATTTTCTAATCCTCAGTGTGTCTCTTTCTCATGCTCTCTTCCCTCACACCTGCAACCAGTTAGCCAATAAGCCCAGGTCTTTTGTTCAGCATTCAAACTCCCAGTACTTAAGCTCCTCATTCTCAGTCACTCCTTGTTGGTTGCTCCCGTTACACCCTGTTATTTTCTCTGTTTCTTCCCTGTGTTCCCTGCTGGCTTTTTTCATTGGATTTATGGTTTTGGTTTTCTCTGCCTCCCTGTGACTTTTGTAAGTTTGTCCATCATTTTTTTCATTAAACATTTTTCATTTACCCAACATGCTATGTTTACCTTTCTGCATTTAGTCCACCATCAAAATGCACATTATGACAGTTTATGCTTTTTAAGCTAAGGCTAATTATGAAGTTCTTGGAAATGTGAGCTTTCAGAAGAGGCCACATGTTTTCTGATTCAGCTTTAACTGAATAATTTAAAATAATTTCCGTTATACATTCAGATAAAAAAAAGCCTCTAAAGGGTTTTGCTAATTTAAATGACTTCTAACTGAGACCGGCTGATGGGGGGAGAAAGAAACTTTTCCTCACTTCCTTCTTCTACTACTCTCCAATTTATTACTTATATTATTTATAAAGCTAGTGATAGTCGGCATGTACTCGTCCAGGAGGAGTGAATGCTACAAGGCAATGACTCGGTGCAATCTGCTGAAGTTCTTTAGACCTAAAATTTTAATAATAATCCGAGCTTAATGCATTGTTTCATAACTAAGATCAATTGGACTGCATGTGTGCTTGAACTGAAATTACATTTGTTGTGAAATGACACTGTCTGAATAAACTGAATTGAATGTAATTGCAGGTTAGCATTTTTGAAGAACTACTCCTGATATGACTGAACAGTGTGTTCTCTTTCGGTATGCTTTCTTTTGGCTTGAAGGTTACATTATCTAAATCTACAAAAAAAAAAAAAAAAACTTCAAAACAAAAAAACTGCTAATAGATTTAGCCAGAACTGTGTGCATGAGCTGATTGGTGTAGATGGTTTCTCTCCATTACGCTTCACAATCTTTCTACAGTGTGTGGAGTTCTGACTTAGATGCTCATAAGTCTTTTTGTTTAATGTTGAATAAAGATGTGGACTTTGAGTTTGAAACATTACCATTAAGCCCTGCGACAGACTGGCAACCTGTCCAGGGTGAACCCCGCCTCTCGCCCGGAACGTTAGCTGGAGATGGGCACCAGCAACCCTCCCGACCCCACTAAGGGACAAGGGTGTCAAGAAAATGGATGGATGGATGGATTACCATTAAGCTTTACTAAGAGTGAATTTGTCGTAGTTCAGAGGTTATGATTGTTGACTTTTGAAGCTTTTTTTAAAAAAAAAAATACGTTAAATCCAAAAGACAAAAGGTCAGAGAAGATGTGACGTTTTAGTTTCTAAAGGTCCAGCATGTGACACCACAAAAATGATCATATACTGTTTAAACTACTCCGGCTGAGTTGGTTTTGAAGCATCTGAAGCGACATTTTATGTAATAAAACCAGGCTTCTAAATGTAGTAAAATATCACTGAAACCAAAGTATATAGTAAATGGCAAAAATGTAATAAAATCCTTGAACACATTTTGTCATGCATTCTGCTCTATATGTAATAACATTACTATACTTGGCACCAATTCCAGGCATCAGGTATCTTGAAATTGGCCTCTGCCTCTTTAAGGCTCCTGTTATGTTAAGGGTCAAATTGATCTTTTAAAAAAAATCATTAAAAAAAGTTCCATGTATTTTTTTCTGTTTGAACCTTCTTCTGCTTGGCTTAAATTTAAATTGGGTAATTTTACATATTATCAACAAAATGAGCGAGTCAATGTTTTACTTAGCCTTATTTATTTATTTATAGGTTTAATTTAGACTATTCCTGTCATCACCAGACCTTAATTTCTAATGAATTTATGTTTATATCAGTTATGTGTTGGGTCCACTTCAGATAGCGCACAAAATGATGTATTCACTAAGGCCTGCTTACAAATGGCATGTTGATGATACAAATCCAGGTGTATGCTTCAATGCTTTAAATAAATCAACGTCCAGGGCTTCTCTGAATCGATATTTTTTGATGCATTTCTCTTCGATAGAAATTGTCAAAAGTTGTAAAGATTACTAGCACTGATTGTTTACCAAAAATCATTGAACTGTGGTTGATTTTAAAAGTGGTTCCTGGTCATTTCTATCAATGGAGCATCTAATTTCCTTTTCAACAGCACGTCTCGTCTCGTCTCGTATCTCATTTCCACTTAACCATGAATGCATCATTACAGTCGGCTACACAGTTCCAGCATGATTACTCTTCTGATTAAGCACTACCACACCAGGCACACGGCCTTCTGCTTTAAGTCGAACAAGTGATTAAAGCAAAGCGGCGCAGACATACGGCGGTGTACAGGTGCCATTATAGACAAAAAGAAAGACGAGTCAATTTCACACTTAAAAAGTTAGAAATTTTAAGATCAATCTCAGAAATTTTCTAATAAAAACAAGGACATTTCTCAGTTTGAAAAGTAAAACATTTGCTCGAAAAAAAAAACACAAAACTTTCGAGATTAAACTCAGAAATCTTTGAGGGAAAAAAACTTGAATAATTTGCAACTTTTCAAACTGACATGTCCACAGTTTAATGATTAATGTCAAAATATTTAAGTTTATTTCAGCAATTTTTTGATTTTACAAACTCAGAAGTTTCTTAGATGTCTGAAATACTTTAGCAGAGATTTACTGCTCTTCCTATTTTCTATACAAAGGCCTCAGTACGTCGTCATAGAAATGAAACACTTGCAGATACGGAGGGATTAAGTGACAGTAAAGTACAATATGCCTTCTGCATTTCTTCCTGCATGGATTTTCTGTGCTTTAGGAATCAGAAGAAAAGCAAAACCCTGAATGTCTCTGTGGTCTTTAATCTTCTTCCTACAACCAACACAGTTTGGAGAAATACCACCGTAACGCAGTAAGTTAGCTAACTAGACCTGCTGTACCTTTGAGAATCGTCATGTTAATGACAGTTCTGACTTCAGGCATTTGGTAATGAGCAGTGGTGGCTGGTGGATCCAGCTGGTCGCAGCATCGCTTGCAGAGCCGAGACGTCGATCTGGGTGAAGACGAGACGCAGCACACCAAGGCGAGGAGGAACAGCAGGCTGGAGCTGGCAGTCAACATGGCTGCCATCACCTGAGGAGGCAGGACAGAAAAACAAAAAACATACTCATTGAAGTATGCTGAAAAAAATCATAAAATGTTTTTTTTAACAATGATTTTTTTTTTTCCATTGAACGTCTGAAACATCAAGTAAAAGCTAAAACCACGATTTTCTTTGTTGGTTTTGACTGTGTTAGATTTTTTATTTATTTTTTTTTTGCATTCCTGTGGATTTTTGGTCAAATGTGCAAATACGTCTTTGACAATAAGAATATCCTCCTCCCAAAGTAATTCTCACACATGACTGCCAAACGTTATGGATCTGGCCATAACTCTTCTCGTTTAATGGAGGCCTGGAACGTGCTGCACATCCGAGACACGCAGGATGAAGTGCACGCTGCATTTACTGTGATTTCTCCAGGGATTCAGACATGCAAACATAAAAACCGAAGCAAATCCTAAAATCCTCAGTGCCTGATTCTTGGCCATTTGGAGGTGTTGGACCAAAAACACATGAGGCAAACTTTGAGACTAAAAGTGAGAATATACTGCAGGATTGCTTTCAGATTGCATTCAAGTGAATGCAAACAAACAAGCAGACCAAAAAAAAGTATGGATTTGATCCTCTGATTTGCTTTCACAAATATTTCCAGGGGAAATGTGTGTGCTTTCTAAACCCACAGATTTCTGTTCATGATTTTCCCAAACCACCTCAGAGATTTGTTTGATTTGCATGAAAATGTGACAAAGTAACAGCTTCCCAGAGCATTCAAATGCAAATATGGTCCAAAACGCAGAACAATAAACGACAGAATTATATTCATTGAAACAAATCCAGCCACCTAATCTCCATACTGACTTTATCTGTTTCAGAAATGAAAAAATATATGGTAGATCTCTGCCAACAAACAGTTGTTGTTTCTTTTTTCTTCATCTCTCTTTCATTTAATGGAATGAAATGGAGGAGTTGCAGAGTTCCAGCGTTAAGGTGGACAGTCAGTTGACAGGTGAGCTATTAGTCATTCTCAACATTTTACACTTTATGGATGAATGACAGCTGTTGTTAAGGGAGCAGTATTATCTTAAATACTTTTTTATAGCTTTATATCATGTAATAATGTTATTCCCTCATCAAAAACATACCTGGAGTGTTGCTTTGATTCTTTCATGCATGTTTGTGAAATCCATTAATCTCCATGGCAACCATTCAGCTGTGTAAAATGTTTGGGTGGACCTAGCCCCGCCTTCAAGAGGAAGCTCCTCCCCAAGCTTCTGCGTTGCAGAGCAGCTCTCCCCTGCAACTTCCCCTCTCAGCTCCTTCAGACTAGCCAGCAGCAATTAGCAAACACCTGGTGGAACTGTTATCTGCTGAGCTCATTATAGGAGCTACTTCTCAGGGCAATGGTGGTAAAAACGTTGTTATAGGGTCAATAGAAGAGCGATGGTGTGGTGATGCCTTGGAAGTGGAGTTTCAGAAAGAGCAAGACTTTCTTAAAGAGACAAAGGTCTAATTTCAAGGCATTAAATCGGTCATGTTTGCCATTTATAACAATTTTTATAGCAACTAAAGCTAACAGTTACTTGACTGAGCTGTAAAATGGCACTATGTGCCTGGAGAACACAAAATGCTGTCACAATAAATCCAATGGGAGGTTTGCCATGTTGGGGAGACATGGAATAAAGTCCCCAGCTCAGTGGAGAACAAACAAACCCTGTGGAAAATGTCATGTGCAGAACAAAACTGATTCCAATATGCTTAAAAAAAAGATTAATATCGGCCAATGTCAGTGCCAATATTTTGTGCATGCCTAGTAATAATCATGGCAGAAAACCTGAAATAGACTTGAAACATGGAGGAAGTTTTAACTCCTGCAAGACAAATAAACATCCAAATTATTAAGTTTATTTATTAGAATTATCTGATTAACGCTGATCACCATAATGTAACACCATACCCTCTTTTCTGATTAAATTAACAAAGCTAACGAGTGGAAATTTTGGATATAAAAGCCCGACTGCATCACTGTGTTCATTGTTTTTTTCCCTCTTCATTGCATGTTCTTCCTCAGTATCCAGTGTTCTTCATCTCCATCTTTGAATCTCTCCTCCTTCTCTTTTCTACCTCTTCCTCCAATATCCTTCATATCCTTGTGGAAAGCAAGGATATAAAATAAAGCGTGATGAGACACAGGAGGGAAATAACAGAGCCCCTCTTGAGTTTTTCCAATGACGGATGAACGTTAATATTTCAGATGACGGATGGAGCTTGACAGTGAGAAAATGAAATGTTTGGAGCTCCGCCTCAACATTTCTATCCGATTTCTGCCAGTAAAACACAACCACTGTAGTTATAATGATCATCTGTGTCACTGTTGAAGTCAGCCTGCTGTCAGAAGACAAGCTACTGCTAACTTTTCCAATTATATTTCAGTTTTTGATTTAAAACGTCTCTTCTTAGTTTTGACATATACTGGAGTATTTATTGTCCTGCTGGTCTACACAGATTGCAGCAAATATGGAGTTTTGATATTCTTAAGCTATATTTTTTAAATATAGTCCCAGTCGGTTGAGACAGATGGTTGGTATTTTTTTTCCTTCCATTTAAAAGAAAGCCCTTCCTTTCAACTGTCGCCAGATGCTTGCTTAGACGTTTGTTGTGAATTGGCGCCACATGAATCAACTGAATTGAATAGCATTCATCAAGAACAACTGTTACAATAATTAGGGCAGATTTAATTAGCTCGCATTTACTTTGTTTTCTTTTTTCTCGGTTAAAATCCCGACCAAAAAATGTCCTTTAGCTCCTCTAACAAGTGACGATTTCACTTCAGATGAACCAAAGTTTGACAGAAGAAGGAAAGTGGATTTGCTGGTTATCATTAAAACATTTTGTTTTAATATGAATCATTTTAGCTGGCCTGCATTTTGTCCTAATCTTGACCACATTAATGTCCCTTACAGCTGGAGCAGGACTGATCACCACCTGGACATGGAAACAGAAGATTTCCATTAAGCGTGCTCTTCTAGGGTGAATTGTTTTACCTCAGACATTAGAAACTATGAGTGGTTTGCATTTTCTGGCTGTGAGTCAAAAGACTTATTAACTTGCTGAATTGCAATGAGGTTTGACCCCAAAGCTACTACACATAAAACCTGAACTGCAGTGTGTTTCGTCATTGCTGTAACCAGACTTGACATTTTCATAAAATACCTCTCCACATCTCAAGATCGGCTGCGAGCGACTTCTTTATGAAAATGTAACAGGTGTGTGTTTTTCGGAGTGTGTGTTTTGTGACGTTCTTCTGCAGGAAATTTCACCTTGTGTCAAAAGTAAAGATGTAGAAATGCAAAGAGTTACAGACATTTACCAGATCCTCCACAACAGACACAAACAGTCCCTTGACATGTCTTGGTAGGTGTTGCATAATGGGTATCCATGAGGCTATGGATATTGTGCAAGTGTGCCAATAGAAGTTACTACAAATTAAAGATCATTCGGGTTGTTTTGAGCTCTTGCTAGCATAAAGACGAAAATGTCTCACTGAAATTCAGAGCAAAGGAAAGCCAGCTCATCAACTTTTATATAAACCCAGCTCCAATGTCTAGTTATATGACCCTGAAAGACAAATCAAATCATCTTTAAATCTAAAATATCTGGGACCATAGGACACCAGGGATACTCCTGTAGGCAGGAAGCAGAGAGTTCTTTTCACAAAAAAAGAAAAAATAAATGCATAAAATGGTAATGCATTCTTCCACATATCGGCAACAAAGCATTCTTCCAGAAATCTCAAGTGAGCGCTCTTACAGGTATCTGGTTCTGGTTCTGCATCCCCAGAGCCACAACTAAGCATGGAGAAGTAGCATTCAGCTTCTATGCACCACTAATCTAGAACAAATTTCCAGAAAACTGAAAAACAGCCAAAACCCTGAGTGGCTTTAAATCAAGGCTAAAAACCCACCTGTTTAGAGTTGATTTTGATTCATAATAACTGGAGCATTGATCAATATATTTGAAGTAATGTTCATTGTTTGTTTCATAATTACTTGCTGTATTGCGTTGTTACGACGTAAAGCACGTTAGACTGCCTAGTCGCTGAAATGCGCTCTACAAATAAACTTTACTTAACTCAGTTACTCTGAACTGTACTTTGACACCATAAAACCATGCTTTTTCTAAACCTTGGCCAAAAAAAAAAAGTGGAGCACAGATTCAGGGCAAAAACTTTGACTCATTTAACTGAGCTCTATCTGTTGCATCATCGTTGGTTTTGACCCCGTGTTAGAAAAGGGTCAAGCTCAGATATGTCCACACCCAAAAAAACCGCTGCGCTGACAAAGTTTAAATTTACTGCATTCACTGCGTTATCTGAACAACTCTCATTCTAAAACTCCTTCCTTTCCCAAAACAATCTGTGTTCAACTTAGTCCTAGCAAGCGCTTCGACGAAGTGAACACACTCTACTGGAACTGAGTCGACCACATCCAGCAGTCAGAGGGATTTCATTGTGGAAGCCACGTCTACAACGCCAGAGCATCAATTTGGCATGGAGTCCGGATAGACCCGACAGAAAGAGTTACACAACTCCCTTACGCACACGGTCACACGCACTCTCTCTCTCTCTCCCTCTCTCCTCTCTCTCTCTCTCTCTCTCTCTCTCTCCTCTCTCCCTCTCTCTCTCTCTCTCTCTCTGTCTCTCTCTCTCTCTCTCTCCCCCCCCTCCCCTCTCTCTCTCTCTCTCTATGTCTCTCTCTCTCTCTCCCCTCTCTCTCTCTCTCTCTCTCTCTCTCTTCTCTCTCTCTCTCACACACACACACACACAAACAAAAAGCCGGGTAGAGCGTCGGGGCGCGTGAGAGCGCGCGCGGGCGCCGTTACTGTAACTTTTGAACAAAGAAAACTTCTGCTGAGTTGGCGACTTGTGAGGAACTTCAACAATCCTGCGCGTCTCTGCAGGCACGCCAACGCGCCGCCGGGTGTTTCTTTTCTTTTCTTTTCTTTTTTCCTCCTTCCCTGCCCGCTTTTTTTTTTTGACATTTTCCCTCCCTTTCTTCCCTCCGTCTCGTCTCTTCCGAGAATTTTCTGCAGACGCTCGCGCGCTCGTCGCAGGTCGCTAGCTGTCACAACGCGCGCGCGCCAGAGAGAGTGTGCGGGTCGCTTCTCTTACCTGGTGGATTTTCTCCACAGTCGAGGAGGAGGAGGGGGGGAAAGAGGCAGTGCTGCTGCTGCTGCTGCTGCTGCTGTCAGATTGAGAGGAGGAACGACTTAGAGGAAACCTCTCTAAAAAACACACAACCTCTCTCTCCCTACTGCTCAAGTCTGTACACTCACACACGACACACGCACACCCATAACAGTCCTCCCTCCATCATGAAACTCTAGAAGTCAGAGGTTTATCTTCCTGCACACCAGTCTCCCCCCCCCCCCCCCTATTGCAGAGGTTTAGGCTGCTGTTCCTCCTTCCAGATGTTCTGTTGAGAGCAGAGAGTGGCACTGACAACTTCAAGAAAAGTGTGTTTAAGTCATTACTCCTCCCTCTCTGCCTTCTGCCTACACACTGCACTTCTATACGGTGTGTTTTAGGCATTGGATTTGGTGTTTGCATGATGCTTTCCAACTGTACTAATATACAGCCCCAATGTGGTCCTTTAATTTCAGTAATCTTAATTGCACACCAAGTCGTCATCTGCTGGTTTAATTCTCGAGCTCCTGCTGAAAAGGCCATGTTGTGTAGGGTTATTTCATTAAATACTCTCAACGTGGTTGGGTTAAAAACATTGAGAACTTAAAAAGCGACTGCTATTTGCTTGATACAGATGGTATTGAGAAACATTTGCTTCCTGGAAGCGTGAGCTATGGTGAAGTTTTAAATTTTACAATTGCTATAACGTTTGGCCATTCGACAATATCGGAAATAGGCTTGGTTGTAAACAAACATCCCTCACTTAACTAACTGCGAAGAAAGAAGTTTCCTCTGCTGCTAAAAATGGAATTCTACTACTATTCTAAAACAGAGAAAAGTGACGTCATCTTCCACCTGATTGGCTGAATGAAATTCAGTTCAATGGGAGAAAAAATAAATAAAATGCAACATAATTTCATTCTCCTACTATTTCTTATTTTATCCTATTGAAAACATTGAACAAATTCTGATCAGGTCATTTTATTATTCAAAATGGCAGCCTGTGAAGAACGATGGAGCTCCTTCTCTTCTCTACACTGATACATTTTGACTGAAATCAGGGATGTCCAAAGTGTGTCTTGTGGACAATTTGAGGCATCTGAAATGATAGTGTGGCCCCTGTAATCACAACTTAAGAATGACACAAAACTGATCAACCAGCACAGAAAGTTGGTAGACCTATACTTTTTACTGAATAGCTTAAACTCTTCTTAAAATATTGCATTTTGGGTAAAACACCAAGTACTTGTCTACTCTCAGCTGAATGTGATGCTAAGAAGGATCACAAGCATCCAGCAACCATTGCTCAAAAAAATTATGCTGGCGCAGCAATTTAACCCAATCTTTTTTTTTTCTTGTTTTTTTTTTGTAAAATAAAAACATCAACAACAGTCAACCAAAATCTTCTGGAAATTGTATGCCTTAATACAGAAATCGTGAGATTTATTTCATTTTGGACCTACAGTGATTTACAGATGTATCAGGACTAGATAATTGTTGATCAGGTAAAAAAAAGTTCACAATAAATGTGTTATTTAATTAACATTATTAATTCAAAGAACATAGTGTTAGGCCCTTTTATCATATTGCTATTGATATTGCTAAATTAAATGTGATCAATCTAATTGATGTAAGATAGTTTGCTGGTGGCCGGTGTGAGGAACCATTGATGGTTTCTGAAATGGGCGACTTGGGCTCCACCCAGGGCTGCATCTCATCAGGGGGCAGCACAGCTGAGCGTTTGGCAGGGGAGATTCAATGATTTCTCAAATATGCATTAAAGAATCAAGTCAACACTCCAGATATATATGTGATGAAAAGAAAGCTTTCTAACATGATGTAAAGCTCAAAAAGTCAGTTTTACGTATTACTGCCCCTTTGAAGAATTACATAGTTTTGTCATACTCTGTTATATTTTCTGTTTCTTTTATGAGTATTTCTTTCATTTAAAAATGTTAAATTTATCTGTTTTGTTTTCTCACTCTGGATTGCATTTTGCGATGTGTGATGGTGCATCCTGTGTGTTTTCATGTAAAACATTACACAAACCAACATTAAAATCTAAAAATCTTACATTTATGTCCAGACATAGTTCTTAGTTTTAGTTAGGAAAATAAATTCAAGGTATCTTCACACTTTTTCAGTCCACAATTTGACAATAAACAACAACAACAAAAAAAAAACAGAAATCTGTGAACAAAAAAATCCCTCTGATCACCACTGACATCTGCAAACGGCTTTATCTCTTACGGCTAATTGAGTGTTTCGTTTTATGCCCAGAGCCTATTGATTGTTTACTTATTAAAGAAACGTCTCGTTTATCGGAGCTAATAAAACATTTTTACAGGCCTTAATCCCAAGCCGTTGTGCTAACACAATCATTCAATTAATACCACTGCCGAACTTGAACAAAAAACTACAATTACAGAACAACCTCAACTGACAAAAATGGATTAGATGAAATTGTCCTGATTAATGTTAATTAATTTCTGATAAGTACAAATAAATGAGAAAAAACAGAGTGAAACATGATGATTTAATTCAATTTGAGACGAGATGACATGAGCCTTGGTCTCCACAAACAAATCAAAGTGAAGTGGAGTAAAGTCCCACTTTCATGCCTTTAGACTGAAGGCGGTTCATGCAGTTCTCATCATTTACTTTGATGGTAAAGACAGATAATCACACGCCGATCGCCCCATGCATTGCCTCGTAAAGTTTAGTTGTTACCAGAAGCTCTTTAGTTGCATTGCTGAATTCCTGCTCCATGCTTCACGCTGAGTCACGTATGGTTTGTCCACCAAACTTCAGGGTTTCGTTCTTCACATTTACAGTGATTCATTGGGGCTGCTTCCCTTGAACCATCTTCAGTCTGGTAACACACACTGCAAAAACGCAAAGTTTTAACATAATTTTTTTTTTGTCTGCTTTCTAATGTGAAATATCTTGGTTCACTTGAAATAAGATAAAACTGACTTTAAAAAATCCTTAAGTACAAGACATTTTTCCTTAAGTGAAATAATAATCTAATTTTTTTTTACCTCAAATAAACTCCTGCATCTTTCTGAACAGTAAGTTTTATCTTATTTCAAGTTAACTAAGATATTTGCATTAAAAAGTAGAGCAAAAATATTCTGAAAGATTTTTTGTTTTTGCAGTGAACTCACCTGTTTCCCCCTGTGAATCCTATAGATTTCGTTTTTTGCTGTTTCATTTTGACCCTTTCTGTGTTTTTTTCTGTACATCCCACAAATTTCCTTTCATTATTTAGCCCTGATTGCCATATGAATCGAATTGAACCTATCTTGCATTGTAATGAACGATTGTCTTCATTCTCCCGTGAATTGTAACTGACAATTCACGTGGCCAAATTAGTGGCCAAATTAATAACATATTATGTGTTTTTCCCCATATCTCAGCTCTATCCTTTACCTCCAGCTGTCTGTCTGCACCCGCCACTTTTATTTTTCTTTCATCTGTTTTTCACTCGTTGAATCTAATTTTCCCATCTTCCTTCCTTCAGTCATCTCCTGCACCAGCAGCCGCACTCCTTCACACTTTTCAGCTCTTTTCATCTTCCTGTCATGCTGTCTTCTTCACTGGAATTTGCTGTCAGAAGTCTGCTTTGAGATCACTTTTTTGTCTGTTTCAATTTGCGAATCTCCTTCTAAATTCATATTTTTCACAACATTTAGGAC
The DNA here is from genome assembly GCA_033032245.1 of Poecilia picta. Classification (NCBI taxonomy): domain Eukaryota; kingdom Metazoa; phylum Chordata; class Actinopteri; order Cyprinodontiformes; family Poeciliidae; genus Poecilia; species Poecilia picta. Next base: position 28,403,799 of record CM065353.1, on the reverse strand, counting down.
CCTTTTTTTCTCTAAACGTTTTCGCAGATATCCTTTTTCCTCTTTCACATGCAGCATTGTGAATTCTGTTTCTCCTATTTTTATCAGAGATAACCTGAGAAAATGAAAAAAAGCAGATTTCTAATTATTTTAACTGTTTGTAGTGTAACTTTTATATAAAACAACACACACACACCACACACACACACATATATATATATATAATTTTTATTTTTTTATATTAGTTAAAACTGCCATTATTTTGTAACTCCTCTGCTACAGAAATATACTTCTTGGTCAGAAACAACCAATCAGAGTCAGTAGGAAGGTCTTAAAGCTGTCAATCATGTTTATGTACGCTACTTACACCCTGCCATTTGTTCTCAGTTGTGCTACCGCTTCTTCTCAACAGCAGACCATGTCATGCTAACTCAAGCTAGTTAACATAGACACTGTTGACATCAGATAAATGGTTTTTTGGTAACTTTTTCTGTCATTAGGACATTTAGCAGCATGTAAACAAGCTTGATTGACAGCGCTAAGACCTTCCCCTTTGCTCTGATTGGTTGTTTCTGACCAGGAGCGGTGCATTTCCTCAGACGGCTATAGAAGCACTGGGAGGAGGAGAAACCTGATCTTTTCACAGATTATCTGCCTTATATTACACTGTTAGGACATTGCTAACATGTAAAATAAAACAAAAAACTTACGTTAAAATTAATAACTCTAAGGGAATAATTTATGTAAAGCAGCCTCACTCGAGCATCCTTTGTTAAATCATAATAATGAGCAAACAGACTTTTGGCTGAGTTTAGCAAGCCACACCCAGATCTGATAACTACTTCACCTGCAAGTAAATCATTTAAATAGAGTTTATTTCAATGATTCTACAGTACATATGAGTTGAGCTCATTATTTGGTTTGCCTCCTCTTTTGCTTTTATCTCACATGTTTTATTTTCCATTTAACTGATACTTCCAACTTTGCAAGAAACTGATAGACAGATTTTATCATTTTAAAACCTCCATGTCATCTAAAATTCAGCATGACTGAAAAAACGCTTTAAAAGTCACATTGTGTTAAACATCGTTGTTTCTCTCTCCCCAACAACCACAGAATCTTTCAGTGAGTTACAGGGTAAAATAACTGCTTATTCTCCACATATTCCAATAAAAACTTTTAATCTATTGGTATCTCAGCTTTATGGTGTTTCATTGGAGTAAATTTTGTCCCATTGTTTCTGAAAACAAGATTGATGGGTTTGCGTTCCATTTTGTATCCAACAACTAACAACAGTGGCATCAATATAACAAGGTAATAAATACCTGTAAATTTAGGAATTCAGTAGTTTTTTGTGAACAAATGCATGAAAATGTTCCTTTTGCTGATTTTTTTTAAGTCAGTTAAAGACAAAGATCCGGAAAAAAAACCTTTCACGTTACTTTTTCAAGCTTCTCTGTTTTAGATCGGGGTCAATAGGCTTTAGGAATAAGTCTCAGAACTCTGGAATGAACTGATGGACTCTGGAACGGTTCAGATGTATGACTCAACACAACATTACACTACAGCTGCAGACCTGAGGTCAAGTTTCACTTCCTCAGGCGGTGGATGTAGGTCAAATTAATCAATGCAGTATTTTTAAGTCAGAAATTATCCCTGCATGCGATATGTTATATCCGACTCTCAGCATTTCCGGCAGGAGCTTTCTTTAACTTGATGTTAGAAAAACCAAAACCAGGAGAAAGTGTCTCGTTAACTGCAAGTAAATTTCTTAAATTTATATTTAAGAAAATTAATTGCAATGTAACTGACTTATTGACTCAATGAGAAAGTTTTGTGTTAGTTGTAGATTTGATATGGGAATGTTTTAGATTTTTTTTAAAGCCATTGAAGTGGCAGAGAAAGTTTAATTATTTTACTTTTGATGTGTTAACGGTTTTATTCCTGAGGTTGTTTGTCGAGCGATTTTAAAACCCAAACAGAGTCGTTGCAAAAAGAGTTTTCAATTGATAATTTGGTAAGATCTAGCAGAGGATTTGAATAGTTTTCTTTTTATTTAAATAAACTCAAATAGTTTATTTGAGTTTATTTAAATAAAGTCAAATATATTATTAGCAGTCTCTGCTAATACAAAAGTATTAGCAGAGACTGCTCTGCTAATACTCTCTGCTAATACAAAAGTATTAGCAGAGACTGCTCTGCTAATACTCTCTGCTAATACAAAAGTATTAGCAGAGACTGCTCTGCTAATACTTTTGTCAACTTACTGTAAAAGGTGATTTTTTTGTCTATAAAATTGTAATTTAAAAAATGGTAAGTATAAACAGAAACATTTTAGCATGCCTAAAAAACCCCAGAATGTAAAAAATGCTGTCTTCAATTTCTGCTTGTTGTTTTTTTATTATTTGTTTTTACAAATCCTTTTGTTCTTTGCACTCGTATATTCTTTGTGACCTCTGTGCACTTGAAACACCCTCCTCCCACGTCCTTCTGAGCCTAACCACGACTCCCAAGATAAATCCGAACTGCTGTTAGCAAAAACACCCACACAGGCTTCAGCTATGGAAACCATCATCCGGGGAGAGGATCCCAAAGGAGCACGGAGAAAAGGATACATGAAGAGAAAGGGGGGGGAAATTGTTTTAAAAAGACAAAATTGACTTGCAGTGCTTTGCAAGAGTGTTCGAAAACCTTGAATGTATTTCAGTTGGACTTTAATCGATAGTAGGGAATAAATTACAATTTATAAACTAAAATTCTGAAACCTGTGGTGTACATTTATATTTATTGCCCCATAATCAATACTTTGCAATAACAGTTGTAATATTCGTAAGTGTATAAAAATTTCTGTACATCCTTTCTTTGCTAAATTAGGCAAATTCCACAGATTTTCAATTTAGATTTTTTTCTTGGACCAGGTCATTTTCCCCCCATATGTTATTAGTTCATGTGCCTGAAAAATCATGCAGCCATCACCGTGTTTCATTATAAGGATAGTTTGTTTAGGGTCAAGAACAGAGGAGACCAGCTGCACAAGCAGGCTGAGAATTGAGATGCAGGTGATGAGTTTGTGTGATCGGCAACAAGAGACCGTGATCGGTGATCACCGATCATACACTTTTTCACAGAAATCTGCTGATTATGATCGGTGGCCGATCGATTGGCACACCTCTAGTGTTCATAAATTCTTAACTGTTTGGGGATGAAAACTGGTTGAATATTGATCTATTGCCTTCAAAGTTCATGTTTGTTTGTGTAATTTATTTCGGTGGAGAGGAGACTACAAATGAAAATGACCTTTTATTAACCATTCAGACTATTGACATGAAAAAGACTCAACCAAAACTGTCAGATTACCCTGTGAAAACAGCTCCAAAAAATATAGTCCAAATAGCTTCAATTTTTCTTTTTGAATTTCTTTCTTTTCTTCTTACAGAAAGTTCCTGTTTACATCTTAGAGAATGGATGGAAAGCCAGACTTTGACTTGTTTTTGCAAGTATTTGTTTTATCTTTATCTAAAAAAAAGAAATAAAACTTAACGCAAAGCCGTAAAAGCCTTACAAAAACTTCATATGGTAGCAAAAATTATTTTAGTATTCAAAATGCAGCATGAATTGTGGTGTATTTGGCTGTTTTTGTTTGAGTTTTCATCATAATTACTGTGTGGGAGCAGTGCTATCTGTCGACTCATCTGTTAGATTTGGTGAACATCCATCACTAAGTTACCGAGGTTAAAAACCTCACCAGAATAGGATAACATCCCTCCATCGGGGTTCATCTCCTGTCAGTTTGAAAAAGAGCCATTAGCTTTTGTCAATCAGAAGAGAGTTAAATGTGTTGGGAGCTGAGTTCCCCACCTCATCAGTATAATTTAGTTGCAGCGTTACGAGCTCCGTTTGTCTTCAGAGAGTGCTAAAACTTATGTTTTACACATCAGGCACTGGAAAGAAAGGTCAACATCCTCCTTATAGCCGTGGGATGTAAACATTCGTGGGACCAGAGCAAAGAGAAGTGGTGAAGCTTGAAAGAAGTCTGTAATGAGAACTTTACCAGAAAAGGAGCACAGTCTAAGAGAAACTATTGTAAAACACAAAAGGGATTTAACATTTTGATCATTAAGAGAAAATGTTTTGTTCGTGTCACTAAAGAACACAGCAACCCAGTAAGAAAAGCTTGTAAAAGTGCACTTAACTCTCGTTCAACAACGTCAATCCATGAAGTACAAGGGCTGACAGAGGAGCAACAGTCTCCTTTCTAACCAGGGAGTCAGGGGCATTTGATATGACTGTTTATAAAACCCCATTAGTTTTTTTAAAATTTTTATTTTATATGACACATTTGGGATTTATTTAAAGTCATAGCTATACCTAATTCCTTTAGAGCTAAAGCTAATTTAGCACCTTTACAGGAAACCTGACCAGTTCGGGGGTCAACACTTTCACAAAGTTATTGTGAAACAAGCATAGAATAGAAATAACTGCAAAGGTCAAACCATATCCTCCTTTCAACTATAGAGAAACACAAAGTCTACTAATCTCCAAAAGTTGCTGAGTGACCACAAAAACATCTGGAAGTCATACTCAGAAAAAAAAGAAAAACAGTGACCACAGCTTGTTTTTGTTTTTCAAAGCTTCAGCTCTCGATGTTCTTCACTCCTCTGTTTTCTCTCATTTAAGCACCAACAAACTGCTCGAAATGGAAAAAAGCAAACCAAACATTGGGTTCATCCTCTGAAGAAAGACTTGGTGGTATCTCCTGTTCAATTGCGTATCCTTAAAGGGACAGTGTTATGTATTTTCCAGCCACATAGAATAAATTAATGACACAATCTAGTAACTATGTTACTTTCATGTCAAGTACAACTTAAAAGAAATTTGACTTGGTAAATGAACGCCTTGAAATTGGGCCTCTGTCTTTTTAAGAAACTCCTACTCTTTCTGAAACTCCGCCTCCAGGAAGTCATCACACCATGGCTCCTCTATTAACCCTTTAACAACGTTTTTACCAGCCTTGTATGAGAAGTAGTTCGTATTATGAGCTCAGAAGATGTGCTGTTTTACCTGATGTTTGCTAATTGGCTAATCTGAAGGAGCTGAGTGGGGAAGTCACGGGGGGAACTGCTCTGTGAGGTGGGAGCTTTGAAACTGTAGCTCAGAGGAGGAGCTTAGCTCTCAAATGCGGGGCTAGGCTTACCCAGTCGTTTTAGCCAGCTGAATGGTTGCCATGGAGATTAAAAGGACTTCTCAAACATCCATGAAACACTCAAGGCAACACTCCATGTAAGAGGGGATCACATGGTAACATGATGTAAAGCTCAAAAAATGTAATTTTACATAACACTGTGCCTTTAATATTTTCAGTCACATCAGGATTTATCCTCTTAAAATACAAGCTTACCTCTTCAATCAACACCATTTTTCTGATAATATAATTTTCCAAAAACATTTTAAAAAGCTAATAGCTTTTGCTTCCTTGTGCTACGGATTGATTTGTTTTGTTTAATGATGAAGATGAAGATGAGTTTCAATGATCTGTGAAAGATAACAGACATCTTGAGGGGAGTTTTCCTTTCCACCTCCTGCAAACATAAGTCCATCCAGAAGTGAAACCTACATGCTGATGCTCAGCTAAACTTCAAAGCATTATTCTCTGTATGTATACACAATGTATGAAATGGCATGTCACTTGATGCAAGCTCCTTCCCTTTAATTCCAAGTGTAACTCATGGAAATATGCTGAAATAGGCTCATAAATATTGTAGTTAGTGCGTGAATGGAGAGCTTGAGTCTGGTAATGACGAGCATCATTATGCCTCATTAGCTTAAATGAAACCAAATTCATCTTTCATAATTGCCTTTAAAAAAAAGAAAATGCAACAGATCAACAAGCTGAATCTCTGAATCCATGCCAAATATTTAATAAACACCCCACTCTAGGTTTACTGGTCTTTGGTATGCAATGCTAATTCATTCTCCGCATTATTCACTCATTTATGTATCTGTATTCCCACATATCTGGTGATTTGACCCAGCAGAGGATAAATCTGAAGGAGCTTCTGGCCACCCTTTGGCAGAATGATCTGTTTACTTCTCCTCCCCAGCTGACACTCTTTTTAGCATAGCTGTCTATCAGTGGCATGGAAATGATTAACCTCCCCAAGGCTGAGTCTGGCACAGTCGATTATGTAGTCCAACAAACAACAAACCACACACACTTTTTTTTTTTTTTTGCAGAAGTCTCACATTTTTGGAGGTCAGTGTGAACTTTATATCAGAATATCTGGTGATTTGTGTGAAATTGGGAGTCTGTTTCACTTCATGCACTACAACTGGTTTAGATAGATGTAATAGGGTAGATATGAAGGCAATGTTTTTTAATGATAAAAATCTAAATTACCTTTGCAGACAGTCTGAGACCATGTAGTATTAACAATGCTTTGCTTATGTGAGTGGGTGATATGAGTTTTATCACAATATTTTCTAGTATTGTGATAACAATAAAAGTGACTATTATTTTTGGGGGTCTGCTCTTGAAAAGCAAACCCATTGGTAATACACATATTTAGTCACATTTTACAATTTCTTCATTTATTGATACTCCTTTATTGAACTAATGGTGGTGAAAAATAGTAAATATAATCCTGACAATACAGACAATTTCTTGTTTTGTTAAAAAAGCATTACTATAAACCTAATGATAATCCAAAAGATGAAATTTATCCCGCTAAATGATAAACAATAAAATAAATGCTCTCCTCTACTTGCTTATGAACCTTGTCCAGTCTAAATTTAGAAAATTATCTACTTGTTTTTCACCAGAAACCTGAGGTAACTAAAATTGTTTACCTGTGCTAAGCATTGTCCTTAGGCTGTTTTCACACCTGATAGTCCGGTAGACTCGGTTTGATTTGGGACCAAATTTCCAACATTTGTTACATTTTCAGCTGGTGCGGTTTGCCTTCACAGTCTACTATGTTAAATGAACCAAACCCTTAAAAAAGCTTTTCCTCTACTGGTCTGTGTTGGCGCTGTACCAAGAGCTACTGAAAGAAATGTCACAAAAACCTCAGAAGTAGACACGAATGGAGTGGTGTCAGATTTTAGCGGCTGTAGGATTTCTCTGTCATTGGTGAAAGACCATTTCTCCCGCTAGTACTAGCTTAGCATATTTGTTTTGGCTGTAATTACCCAGAATGCCCTGCTTCCTAAGTTTTTTTCAGTGAACCAGAGTGGGCCTTTTCCCATTCAGACCTCCCTAAACGAACCAGACTTGACTAGAGTTTGATGAAAGCCGACTGAACAGGGCTGGTGTGAACGCACCCTTAGAAATATTTGTTCAGTTACGGTTTTACAAATGCATCCCAGCCATCACGGCTATTTGAAACACACCAAACAGGAAACTGTGGGTAGTTCAAACATTACTGGAAGCAGTTGTTTTGATTGATCGTGTCTGTTTGCACTGAAGTCTTGTTTTGTGGCTGTAGTTGTGCTTCATAGAGCAGAACTACTGCAATGTTTTACAGCCTAGTAAAAGCTCAAAATGGGAACTTATGGATGAGGAAACTCCCTGAGGATAGGGACTCGTTTCCACAGAGAGAAACTTAAGACAATTGTAGAAAATCCTGAAATTAAACAAGTCTGCTTGAAACAAAGCCTTGCCAACGAAGTTCAGCCAGAATGAAGAAACAGCTGGAGTGCTAATGTAGGCATTGCCGTGTTTTGATTAATAAAATATTGTCGAGTGATGTATGTTCTTGGCTCCAGATTCATTGATTTTCAACTGAGAGCGCCGTTACTCTCTGGTGTGTGAACGGCTGAAGTGATGGAGTTTTCATCTTTACGGTTCCAGGAATGATGTTAGTATTCATATCCAGAGCTGTTTGGTTGCATAATACTTCAGATGAATTTACTTTCCACGGTGACAAATTACAAAATTTTACATTTAGGTCTGAAAGTGTTTGTTGAAGATGGTTCTCAAACTGTGGTGAAAGGACTGATTGTGGTGCTTTGGCTGCCTTTTGGAGGTATTCAGAAGAATCTTAGATATAAATGACATGCGAGGTAAAGAGAAACACATTAAGTGTGATGTAGATGTATGAAGCATGAGCAGCCAAAAAAGCTTTTAAAGCAAACTGATGTTTGTTTCTTCATAAACCTGTCAAAACAGATGTGCATTGAGGGAACTCCTGGATTGAGGTGTATGAAGTTGACAACTTTAGACTAGTGACAATTGCTGTGGTTGCTTCTGCTAACGTGGGTTTTATGGAACATTGTGAAATATTTGATAAGATATAGATTTTATAATGGCCATGTTAAAGCCTGGAGACCTCGTGATCAATAAAAGCAGCATGTTTAAGGTATTTTGGATTCTGGGGTGAGAGTCGGTGAGAACCCTCTTTCACACAGCTTTCCTTTTTCTTCATTTTATCTAACTTTGTATTTGGACATTTTTGCTTGTTAAAGATGGAAATGATGTTTGTATACTTCTGACAGAGTTTAAAGTGTTTCACCGTGATCATTTAACTAAAGTCAAACTGGCTGACATACACTTCCCTGGATGGTGACCACTGGTCCCCACAAGTCACATGTTTGGTCTCGCATCGCCTTACGTGACTATTGGGACGCTATCTTCAATGCTTTTTTCATACTGGTAAAATAAATTTGGATTTGGACCTTTGCGATTTTCAGTGTCCCACCATTGTCAGTCTAATATTGTTGCCTTTGCTTCACTGGTATCTCACAGGGTGATAGTCTTGAACTGAAATGTTTTAGTTGTTGGGTTATGTGATTATAAATGGAAAAGAAGTGTTCAAATATGATAACGGAACATGTGATGAAACTGGACCTTCAGCAATCATGACTTTTTATTTCATGACATGGAACAGGCTGTTCCATGTCATGTTCACATAAGTTCACATGATGGTACATTGCAAATTATTTAATGAGGAATAAGGAAAACATCTTCCTCCTCCTGCTACAAGACATATAACCAATCTCATGCAGACTTCCTACGAAGGCCCCGGCAAAAAGAAATCAGGTGATGTCTGGTTTAGGCAGTCAGTTCGATCTCTCTTGCTGCTTTTTGCTATTTTCGGCTGTTTTTCACTCAGAATCCACCCCTGGGCTCAGACACTGTCTCCTCATTCCCTGGCATGCTGGAAGACATTTTCAGTGGGTGGAGACACCCATCACTCCATGACAAGTTTAGCAACATGGACATGCAGTTATAAAGTTGGAATCTAGACGTCAAAATGCAAACTTGTTCTGCACTCTCTAACAGTGACACATGTTTGAACAGTTACATGTCAGCTGCATGATTGAGCAAAAATACTGATGTGATCAATTAAACTTTTTTTAAATTAAAGTTTGAGTTTCACTAATTACAAGCCGTAACTGAGGTACAATATTGAGCTTTTCAATTTGAGGTAAAGGCAAAAAAAGTATTTTGAGTGCAATTTTTGTGTTTTTATATATTTAATGAATGAATGATTTAAAAAGTGGATAAGAGTGAGTTAATATTATCTTCACTTTAAAAATAGAGTAGACTTTAATTCTCCTTATTCATAACCTTCAAAACATATACTAACTTCAGTGAAATAACATATGAAGTGCAAAGATCCATTTGATAATTAGATAATATTGACAAGTCAATTTATTTCAAAACTTTATCACATTATATAGATTAATTACACACAGATGGATTCTAGAAAGCCTTTATTTCTGCTAATTATGATGATTTTTGCTTGCAGCAAATGAAAACACGACATTTTAATTTAGAATGTTCCATCAGACCAATAAAAAAACATGTTTAATACAGAACTATGGGCTTTATAAAAAAGATATGTTTAATGCCTACTTTAGGATGTTATTTTTAAAGGTCATTTTAATCCAACAAACATGCAGTCATATTCAATACATTTGAATATATTTATAGTATTTTTTTTCCAGTGCTTTCATTGTGTTCACCACATGGGGGCAGTCACTCCTAATTGACTGGACATATTCATAAACGACAAAAAAAAACAATTAGGCTAGAATACACAGATTAGATTTTTTTTTTTACATTATGGTTCCCCATGGGCAGTGTCACCCTGGGCAAAAACCATATGTAAATAAAACCCAAAACAAAACATTTTTAAGGATTTGTTCTGGAAGCATAAAATTCTCATTCTCTGTTGTACATTTCCTCTCAGCTGTTAGCATTTTTATGAACTTCTTCTCCTACTTTGTATTGTTTATTACAAATATATTTTTAAGGGGGAAAACATATATATCAGGATACGGGATTTAAAAGTAATAGGGACAAAAATTGTCCAAATTAGTTTTAAAGGTGCCTAATAAATAATGATATAAGCTTTATTACTTGTTGACTTTTGAACAGAAGTCTCTTCCATTTTACCTAAAGGCTTCTCTGATTGGTTGAAACTCATGCATCGCCGCTGTGGGACTGATCCCCAGTGATTTACGGGCTGCTGATGACCTGCTTGATCCAGTTGGTCAGTCTGGTGATACGGGTGTAGACGCCGTAGTAATCTGGACGGCCGCAGCCTTTGCCCCAGCTCACCACTCCGGCCAAGAACCAGCGTCCTGATGGCTCCTGGCAGACCAGGGGCCCACCAGAGTCCCCTGGCAAGGACAGGAGAAATATCATACAAATATCTTTATGCTGTCTAAAAGAGGTAAATTAGTTATTATTATTATACTTTTTATTATTTGTAATGCAGCAGAATTTCATTGTGGAATACTGCTGCGTCTCTTTAGTATTAGTAGAAAATAAACGCATATCAGCCTGCAACTTGTGACAGATTACCGTAACATAAACAATTTATTTTATATATTTGTACCTTACAAAGTTATTTCTACCCTTTGAACCTTGTCATATTTTGTCAAGTTACAAACAAAGCTTTCATAGTTTTTATAGTTATTAATGACACAAATATCTGTATAATAATACATTAAGATAATGAAACAATTTTCAAAAGGTTCTGCAAATAAAAGTCAGAAAAGTTAATTCAGTCAAGACTTCCTAGAACCATCTTTATGTTTTTTGAGGTATGATTGAAAACAGATATTAACATATACTGAGTAACAACACATACATTTTTTTTCTTAGTATCTGGAGTGAAATCAGACCAGACGTCTTTTGTTTTAGCTTAGTTAGAATTACGAAAATTGCTTCTGTTTGATAAATGCCAAAATACTTGGCAGAAATATATATATAAAAAAAGTTTTTTGTAACATTCCTCGAATTCAACAGTTTGGGGAAGTTGAGGAAATTTCTGAAAAGGTGTGTGTGAGATTGGCGGTCTACAAACGGCTCCACCTGTTCATTCAGGGGGAAGAGCCACAACTCCATCTTGAGGAAGAAAACCTAGAAGGTTTGACCCAAAACATACATTTTAAACGATAGCTATCACTGGTACTGACCAAATGTATGTAAAAGTTTGAATTTGAGGAAAATCACTAAAGAAATTTTTACAAAATATTCTTGCTAAGTTTTCTGTCAATTAGCAATAACACATTTATTTCAAACTGATTTTAAAAACACTTAATCTGTACAATTGGTAAAGAAGTGCAAGTAATTTAGAAAGCAACTATAAAAGTAAGACATGCAACAAATTTCCATTTTCTTTTTGGGAAGTGGCTACATGGAAAGATCTGTAAAAGGTGTTTGCTTGTGCAATCTATACGAAGGAGAACGTTTCACTTCTAGAACATCGTTTTAAATCAAGTGTTTTTACTCTTTCATGTTTCTAACTTCTGCATGTCACCAAACAGATGTGTTTCTGTCCACCCAATGTTACTAAAACTTAGTCAAAACAACAAAAAGTACGGAGAGGAAAAAAGTTCCTTTGATCAGAAAAGCAGAGGTGCTGTGTGGTTCACAGCCTGTAGTCTGACATGCAGTTTTTCTTTGCTAATAGAAGGAAATCAATGCAGATTGGTTAGCAAACAATTAGTGTTATATTTATATGTCTGTACCTGACAGGCGTCTTTCCCTCCACTACGATATCCGGCACAAAGCATTCTGGGAGTAACTAGGTAGCCGTAAGAGCGAATGCAGGCTTCCTCACTGACCAGGCGAACGTCCACTTTCTGCAGAACATTGTTGGTTCCACCTGCGGGGGGTCAGAGGTCAGACATCAGGATCACTCTATCAGTTCCTTTTTTTTTTCACAAGAAGCGTGAAAGACATTGGGTTAAAGTCATTGCTAGCTCCCACCTGCAGGCTGCAATATTTCTTATTTCTACTTCCCGTCTTCCTCAGCCTCACTGGAAGTCAAGTCAAAGTCTGTGATCGATGTGGCGAGTAACAAAAACTCATATTTACTTTAGAGGAAATATCATAAAAATTCCTTGTTAGTATTTCCAAAATAGTGCCACAAAATTTTTGACTTTCACTTTTTTGCAGTCAAAATCACTAATTTTGTGGCGCTAAATTAGAAAGATGTTCAACATTATTTAATCTTAATTTCTTATTGAATGCAGAGATGGTTATTTATTCATATTTTATTAATACATTCTGCCACTACCGGCCCTGTGAGAACGATCTTGATATCAAGCAAAATAAAAATAAACTTGGCACCCTGCCATGCAGCATCTCAACGAAATCAAGGATCTCTTCATTTCTTAATTCAATGTAGCAGTACGTTTTACGTCATTGTCGTGTCACCCCATCCAATATTACTTCAGCTTTAATCTTTTCCCAGATTATCTCACATTTTCCTCAAGCGTGCTCTGAGTTCAATGATTTCCAGACACTGTAGTATTTTGGTTTTGCTTCTATTCGTGGGTCGCTCTGCTTTCTTCCCGAGACCTCCGACCTGTTGACCTGCTCACCTCCCTCCCGCTGCGCTCCCCAGCCGGTGACCCAGCAGAGCAGGCCCGGCTCCAGCTGGTGGGTGGGCGGCGGCAGGCAGGCGGGCCGAGCGTGTCCGCTCAGCAGTGCGTACGCGGGCCGGTCCAGCTTCAGCAGGGCCAGGTCGTAGTCATGGGACTCGCTGTCATAGTATTGGTGAAGGTGGATCTGCTGGACCCGAGCCACCTCCTCTATGGAGCTGCTGCGGTTCAGCAGCAGTTTACCCAGATACACCGTCCACACCGAGGGGGAGTACACACTGCAGCAGGAATATCAGACAGAAGGTAAAGGCCTGTCATGGTGATAAATATTCCAGGACCATAAATCGTCACAGAAGTTATGGCGATGAAACATAATATTACTGTTCTGAGACTATTTTCAAATAATACATTGCATAGTGATGAAAGAGCACATTCTCAAAGATAATTAAATTTAACTTCTAATGATCATTTAACACTGGAACCGGAAGACGTTTTATATATCCAAAATAAATAAACAGAAATAACAAACAAAATGAAATATTAAGTCTCTGTAAACAAAATTGTCCTTCAAAAAAAGGGCAAGTTGAGACCAAAGCATTAGACATCTAGATTTTGGAAGAAAGAAAAACTGGATTAATAATGCAAAGGGGGTGGAGGAGACCGATCTGTACACAGATTATCTGTCTCATATTTCACTGTCACAACATGGTGACAGTGAAATATGAGAAAAAATATATTTATATATTGAAAAGTTATGTACAGATTAATTATAGTAAATTTTATATATATTATACATAATATATATATATATATAATATATATATATATATATATATATATATATATATATATATATAATATATATTATATATATATATTTATATATATATAAAGCACTTCCTTTCACAGATTATATTATCATATTGTGTCTTATTCTGTCTTGGCATAATGATAATTTTGGAAAGTAAGTAGAACATATCTTTTATATATAAAACTTGCATACTGCAGCTTTAGTACGTTTTTAATTTTAAAATGTATCTATTAATTTATTAGGTTTTGCATTTATTCCTTATTAGAACATGACTATATTGGTTTCTATGACCTGAACATCATTGCCTAGGAAGGGTCCAGTGGATTCAGCAAGATTTTCAGCTTGGGGCCATAAACCCCACTGAACCTCCCTTAGGGGTGCCACTGTGTTCAACCCTGATTTTTTATTTGATCCATATCAATCAAACAAACTTAAACAGTACAACTCAAAAAGCTTTTAATCCTTCCCAAGAAAATTTTCAAAAGTGTTAATCCTCCTGCAAAACATTTCCGTAATTCTTTTGGGCTGCATCCCAGTTAAGCTGTTTCTGAGAGACCGGTGCAGATAAGACCAGAAATGCACTCACTCACATTGCTCCCTCACTCACTCTGAGACGGTTTTAACTCCTACATTCTTATCCATCACTTGAGCCAAACACAGAGGGAGTTTAAAAGAAAACAAAGAGATGATCCTGATTTAGGCAACAGGGAAATGAAAGAGCATCCTTCAAAGCGTAGGCAGGGACAGTAAACATGACATTTGCAACAACAAAGCACTTCGGGTTGTCTGTTTGCTGTTGGCACTCACCTGTCGTCGTAGAAGCAGTGTGCGGCCGACGCCACCCACTGACTGGAGATCAGCGCTCCTCCGCAAATGTGGGTCCCTCGCACCTGCAGACTGGTCTGCCAGGGCCACTCTCCCTCTAAGGCATCGCTGCCCCCGACGATGCGGGTGGAGAACTGTCTCAGACCGCATTCTGGACATGGGCAGACATTGAAAAATCACCTTGAAATGTATTTCTGCCCTCTAAACCGTTCACATTTTGCCTCGTCACACCTACAAACTTCTTTTAAGAACTTAATATATCAAAGAGTAGAGGATTTTTCATCCACTTCACAATTGTGTACTTTATGTGGTTCTATCAGCACGTCTTAATAAAACAGATTGGTGTTTGGTTTTAACTTCAAAAATGTAAACAAGTTTGAGAGACATTAATGCTTCTGCAGCGTTGCACACCCATAAATCCTCAGATAACTCAACAGAAACAACTTGGCGACCTAATTTAAAATGTGACGGATTTATTTATTAAACCGTAAGGTAAGGCCAAGTGTTGCATTGTTCTAATACATGGGGGCTTTTAAGCTCTGACTGTATTTCCTTTATGGCTACTTTCAAGCATTTACATTGAAGGAGCCAGCCTTATTTGGAAATGTTTACTCAAACAAGCTATAAAGTTTTCATGAGCAGAAAGTGGCGACTAAAACGGTTGGAGTTACTCAGTCGCTATGAACTCAGTAACATTTAGAGTTCAGCCTTATATTTTCCTAGTGGAAGGTTTTAAAGCTCTTCCACTGGCTTTATACAGCTTAGAGAATAGACTTTAAAATACTTCTGTTAGTTTATAAATCACTGAATGGCCTAGCACCAGCATACATTAAAGACCTGCTGTCATGTTATCAACCCTTCCAGACCTCTCAGGTCTTGTGCTGCTGGTCTGCTTCGCATCCCCTGATTTGTGCTTTTATGAAACACAAATCTGAAGCAAACTTTCAGTTTTTGGAAGCTTGGAAACTGCAGCTCCAAGGAGGAGCTTCGTCCTGCAAGGCGGAGCTAGGTTCACCCATGTGTTTTGCACAGCTGAATGGTTGCCAAGGGAGATTAAAGGATTTCTCAAACATGCATGAAAGAATCAAATCAATGCTCCAGGTATGTTTTTGACAAAAGAATAACATTATAGCATGATGTAAAGCTCAAAAAATATCTTTTTTACATAATACTACCCCTTTAAAAGGAAAACAATGAATAATATTCAGTGTAAAGTTATAAGAGTATGATTGATTGGTCTACATGCAAAACAAAGTGCTACCCTGATGACATCCACAGAATAATTATGGTTAAACCTAGATAGGTTTAGGGAAGGTCGTCTGATCTCACCGCATCGATTCTCATCCGAGGCGTCAGGACAGTCGGTGACCGAGTCGCACTCTGGGTTCGGCTTTTTCAGGCACGTGCCGTCAGCGCAGACGTAGGTCATATCTGTACATTCCACTCCTGAACGCACAGACAGACACACACCGAGTACCCAACGCTGTTTAGGAAAGCTTACGTGGAGAGATTTTGTAACTTACTGTTTCACATCTAATTAACACAAGCAGCTTGCTTTGAATTACTTCACTGCAAAGATTAAAGGAAAGGGAGATTTTCTTCATGCTGTGACACCTTCTAATGTGTGTGTGTGTGAGAGTCTTGGAGGTCAGAGTGTTACCAGCAGTGCAGTTCATCTCGTCGGAGGCTTCAGGGCAGTCTGGGTGTTGGTCACACACTTTATAGTAGTCGACACACTGACTGTCCTCGGGGCACGTATACTGTGCCGCACACACTGAAACAGGATAAAGTAACACTTTGCACATGTCTTAGAAAACATTGTAATTAATTTTACTTTTGAACACATAGATTTTTAAAATAAATACAGTTGGTACTGTATGCGGTGCCGTTTGCACAATTATTTGAGTTACTTAGCCTGCAAGAAAAAAATTGACTTTTTTTTTCAATATCATATTCAAACCATGTTATTCATTCATTTATAAATGTGACCATTTAAAACTACAAAAATTCAGTTAGCAAAGTAATTATTTAGCTTTAATAAATGTTTAGCCAACAGACTAAATATTTAGATTGATTTAGATTTGCTAAGCTTCACTACAAACACCACAATTTTCTGAGATCTGTATTATGGAGTTTTTAAAGACTCCTGCTGGCATCTGGGTCCTTGGGCCAACTCTCTAGAAATGGCCACAAAACGGTCCCCTCTGTGTCGAGTATTTCAGTTATAGATTTGACAATGTTTTTTGTTTTTTTTTGTTGAAAAGCCTCGGTGACATATGCAGTTATTAATTTAAAGTCTAAACTTCGTACCACAGTTCCTCTCATCCAGTCCGTTGGAACAGTCCTTGATTCCGTCACACAGGGGGACACAGAGTCCGTTCACAGTGCACAGGAACTGGCCTGGACAAGCTGCACACACAGAAAACAACCAAAACTCACGTTGGAGAAAGGGTCTCTTCTCGGGAATCTTTCCTGCATCCACGACTTACGGTCGGAAAGGTTAAAGACACTGTAGTGAATCTGAAGGCCTGGCCCGGTCAGCGACACCTCAGAGGTCATGATGAATGTGGTTGAGTTCGTGAGCAGGGAGAGACGTTCACAGTACGGCTGCAGACCTCTGGTACCGCACAGCCTGAGAATTCAACCAGCATCGATTCTTTTACAATGATAAAAAAGGGACAATGTAGTGCTCAAAACATAAATGTTGCCATTTGATGCACTGAACCAGATTATAGTAAAATCATTTGCATCTGCAGTACCTTTACTGGTTGCAAAAATGGACATACAATAATAAAATAAGATAGAAAATACAACACTGAGTTATTTTCTATTCACAATACACAAACACACATGTACAGACTTAACCAATGGCATGCACACACACACACATGCACACACACACACACACGCGCACAATCACACACACACTCACACACGCACATACACACACACACACACGCGCACACTCACACACACACTCACACACGCACATACACACACACATGCACACACACACACACGCGCGCACACACACACACTCACGCACACACTCACGCGCACACACACACACACACACACACACACACACACACACACGGTTAAGGTTCGCATACCTGAGTGGTTTTTAACAACCTAAGCTAGACAGTATGTAAAATAAAAATCATATATTTTTATCCAAACAGATTGATTTAATTTTTGCCTCTGACTGATCAAAACATATTCTGTAAATAAAGATGAGAATATAAACCTGCAGGTAAAAATAAAAAAATAAAAAGGTCACTATATTGTATTAGGATGCTTTAGTAAGACAATAGTGCCACCTTGTGTTGAGACAACTGACAGTCCCCTCACTTGAGTCTTGTGAAGGATTTAAAACAAAATACTATTAAATAAATATATCTGAAGTTGTAGTTACAAAAACATATTTTAGTTGGGAATGGGGTTCAATCAGGCTTTAAATAAGTTGTGATACAGTAAATGTTTTGACATGGACATAATTTAATATGATTACAACTATACTGAGACGCACAATGTGAAAAATATAGTTAGCAGATTATTTTTTGTAATGTCTCCTGGCCTTTTAGCTGCCACCTGCATGTGTAGTCTAAATGGAGGAAGAAAAACAAAGAAGTGAGCCTTAACCATAAATCTGCCTTTTAACTTCAGCGGTGCAGCACCTGGACTTCAGTGAAAAATACCTTTTTTATAAAGGAATAGAAATATTTATGAAGCCAGATGTGTTTTTTTTTCCCTGACTGTCTAACATTAAAGTACACAACTTTTTCTTTTTTAAATCACTTAGGATTCTGTAAAGTCTTCACATTAGAATTACATTCCTATTTGTGGTTTAGTTGAAAGGTCATCCAGACTGATTGTAACAGACCCTACCTGCGGTTCTGGATGACCCACTGACCCTGGGTGCAGGCCTGGTTGTAGCTGGCTCTGCTCAGCTCATAGCCTTCAAACTCCAGAGCTACACCCAACGCTGCGCCCGGCATCTGAGAGAAAACAGAAAATGTTTGGGGTTCATTTTACCGGCTGTAACTACGTGTTAAAAGAAACAATGTAGAGGTACGGATGGAAGGGACTCTGACGATGAAAGTCCAGGTACAATTGGTGTTCGGAGGGTAGAAGCTGGGGAAGAAAGGCGTCTGCAGAGTCCCCTGCACCCCCGGTGCTTCCTTCAGCTGAATGGAGGAGATGCAGTCTGAGAATACCGAGCAGAAGAAATCTGGGTTATAAATCCGTTTGACCTTGTGGTATGAAACTCAGGACTTCAGCTGCATGTGGTTTGCTAATGAAACTCTGTATTTTCAACAAACCTACTGTCATGATTTTTTTAATGACATTGCATGAAGGAACTGACTCATGTGATGTGATTTTAATTGCTTTTCTTATTCAGTGGAAACACTGTAATTCTGAAATGTTGTTTTTTGACAGCGGAATGTCAACAACGTTTTTTGCACGTTTGTAATGAAAACGCAGCTTTTGATGGCAACATAATAGCAGAATATGTTGCTGTTGAGAACTACAGCAATATTTCTTTCAGACAGCTTCAGTCTTACCCTGTTGGGGCCAAGCTTGCGCAGACAAAGAAAATGGGTCCTTGTAATTGTAAAGGCCTTTTTTCCAAACCACCGTCATCCACTCGCGGGATGAGAGCACGCGCACCACGTCTTCGTGTCTGCTGCAGCCATACACCCTTCAGTAGAAAACAAAGCTGAAATCTAGCCACATGGTTGTTCTTTTTTGAGGTCATGAATTTTGAATTTCATAGAGCTGATATCTAAAAGCGATCGAGTTTGTAGAATTTGTTGGGGGGAAAAAAACAACAACTTACGACGTAATTAGATGGTGATCGGAGGGGGTGATGGAGTCGTACACCAGCAGCCGGTCTCGGCACTCGGGGAGCAGCCACTCCATGTGGAGCTCCAGCTGGAACCCGG
Source organism: Poecilia picta (assembly GCA_033032245.1). Taxonomy (NCBI): domain Eukaryota; kingdom Metazoa; phylum Chordata; class Actinopteri; order Cyprinodontiformes; family Poeciliidae; genus Poecilia; species Poecilia picta. The sequence continues at coordinate 28,384,398 of CM065353.1, read as the reverse complement.
GGTCGGTCTGGAGGTGCCACAAGCAGGAGGGCCGATGTGTTTCAGGGCCGCGCAGAGCCATGGGGCTGCTGGACACCACCTTCTGGTAACGGTAACAGTCTGAGGACCAAGAAGCCACAACTTACAATTCATGCGAAGAAGAAGAAGGAGAAGAAGGAGAAGAAGAAGAAGAAAAAAAGAAGAAGAAGAAGAAGAAGAAGAAACCTTTCATTTACACTTTAAGGGCTCATCAAAATATGAAAACTAAATAGTGAAAAATGAATACTGAATTATTGTAGAATGACTAGTGCCATGATATTTGCATTAGTTTCACACAGTATTTTTTTCTGGTACCACACGCTAACACTAAGATAACTGCACAAAATCTTGTTTTGCTTTTCTTTTGAGTTGCTTTGACTAAAAGCCTCTGCAAAATGACCAATTATAAATCCTTGATAATATTCAGCTGAAAAAAACATGGCGGGTATGACAATCTGCCAGCTGTTCTGTCTTCTGTTCTAATTTGTGGTTTTTCACTAAATCAGCCTAAAATTACATCAACCTGCTGCTTGGCTTTTACTTAAAACATTTTCCTTTTATCTATCATAAACACATTTATCTATCTTCACTGCATTGTGAAAGTATTCATACTAATTCAGTATATGAACTCTTTTCAGTTTACAGCTACAGATTTCAGTATATATATATATATATTTTTGGAGATTTTATTAACTGATTGTTGAGTCTACAACATTTACAATGCATAGGGCCATGTTTATTCACAGGCCATCCAAAGAAAACTTGTTGAAAGCAACAAACGACTTTTTGAGAAAAGACAACTCTCAATTTTAGATAAATGTCTATTATTGGAAATTTCTCGTCATTTTTAAAGAACCACCATTTTATTTCTATTTTTAAGATTTAAAGGAAAGATAAACATAATATGTGTCTTAGAAACAATGGGAAAATGACACTAAAAATAAAAATCCACATTGATTCCAACCAAAAACATGTTACTTGTGCCCTTAGTGACACTCGCTATATGACAAAAAACCCACAGATTGATAATAAAATTAACAAATTACAAAGTAAAAATGATGAAATGGAAAAAAGAAAGACGTGATACCAAACGAAGATGTCAAAACTTCTACAACTTTGGAGTCAGTTTCTGTGGGGAGGTGAACAAAAAACCAATGAAACCAAACTTTTATCAGGAATACGATCTGTTTCATGATTTAATTCATAACTCTGTGTCTCACCAGTAACCAACAGCGAAGGGAGGTGGAACAGGAAGCCATCAACGTTTGCCGTCTCCCCCCGCTGTGAACCTCCGTACCACCTGAGGCCGTCCTCCAGGCTTCTGGTGACTTCTTCTACTGTGACTTTTCCAACGTGACTGCTGGGGAGCGACAGCACTATCCAGAAGTGAGCCACCACACTGCCCTGCCTGCAGGCACACAGACAAGCCTTAAATGAACACAATTGATAATAGAGAAATAAATGAATAAAAATAAACTGCTCCGCAGCTCATAAGCACTTTTCTCTACTGATTTAGACATCAGCCACTGTTAGAGGAAGCAGGTTTTTGGTGTATGCTTTATGAAATGAAGTAAAGTTCAGTCAATTTGGTTTTAGCTTTTATTAATCCACTACTTCAAGAAAAACAGAGGTCCACATACCCAAATGCAAAAACAGTGGTGTAGTTAAAGTATCTGGAAAGAGATGAGGCTTTCATGATCTTCTTTAACTAAAAGATAAAAAAGACACATTAAACATTCAGCAGCCTTTATTTAATCCTGTTTTTTGAATTGGTGTGATTTCATTTTAGTGTGACTAACTGCGTTTCCATCACAAAAGTGCAAAGATCTTCATCTATATTCTATTAATATCTGGAAAAACACAATTTCACAGTTGTGATGTTGCCATTAAATAAGAAATGAAATGCTATTTCTTCTGTTGTCTTCAACGTTTTGCCAGTAGTAACATCCGGCTTTTGATCATGTGACTTGGGTGATTCGAAAAAGTGTTTCCATTGCAGTTTTGCAAAATACATCATTTTGATAAGCTGATAAAACACCTCATCCTAGCAATTTTTTTTTTAATTGAAAAACTTGCTTTGTTTTTCTTTAAGTCGGAATGTTTCCATTTAGCAAATTTATGTTTCAAATTTAAATTTGCGCAATTTTATGGTTAATGGAAACGCAGCTACTGATAAGTGAGAGTAAACAAAGAACATTGCTGTGCTTTTATTCTGAAGGCAGGAAGTGCATTTTGTGCGTCAGTGTCTCTCAGAATCACCAGTACTGTATGTATTAGTGTGAACCAGTATTGAAAGAAAACCATGTTTCCTGCTCACCGTGTTCTGTACATATTTTGCTTCAGTCTTAAACGTTGGGTTATTGTGAGAGGCCAGATCTGCTGAGAAGTTCCTGTTGACAATGGTCAAGTAAGCCGTGTACTGCTGCTGGACACGAGGCTCTAACGTCCAAATACTGTATTCTGTCACATATAAAGAACAAAATGCATTAGAATTGAATCCGTACATATGGACAATAAGTTGGCACATTTTAAATTGTTCATACTTATGTGACATCAGGTCAAAACCCCAACTTTCATTGGGAAAACAAAAGAAAAAAAATTGTCCCAAATGTTTTACTGAATAATATCTAACAAAAGGTCTTTATTATAGTCCAACCACTTGCCTGATTGAAAAGGCGGTATAGGTGGACGGTGGTCTAAAGAGCTTCAAAAAAAGACAGTTTTCACCTTAAATTCATACAGTGATAAAGATCTTAGTGGAACTTTCTTTCTTATGTTGGTGTAGCGGTAGAGAGACCAAATGATTCACAAGCTTTCATTCAAAGACTTACACTTTATGTCACACAGCAAAGCTAAAAGTCTCCAACAACACAAGGAAAAACTCCCTAGATTTTTCATTTGTTGTTTTGTTTTTCATAAAAAGTCACTATAGGCGTCTGGACAGTCACTATAATAACAAAGTTTATAAGTAAACAACAGTGCTACTTTTGTCTTGACCACAGCCGTGCTTAACCAAACTGTATAACTTTTTTTATTTTATTTTTTTATTTCAGACATTTGAAAATATTTGCTTGGCCAAAGATGAATAAATCCACACTGAAAAACTGGGAAAGAATTGCTCACCCAGGAAGTACCAGGCCAGTGTGGCTGCGACCGCTGTAAGGAAGACGAAAAGGACGACGAGGGAGGCAAGCAAACACTTGCAGGTCCCCGTCGTCTTTATACGCAGTTCTTCATTTTGTGTAGCAGCTCCTACCTGCTTAGAACAAAACAAAACAAAACAAAAATGACAGTATGTGTGCCCCCAGATATAAATTACTATGATATCTAAACATAAATTAAGATAATATTAAACATGTTTTGCTTGTGTTACGTCTTGGTTCATCAGGGGGAAATACAGATCTCAGGTGGTTCCCCGTGAGTTGTTGCCATACGTAATCTTTACAGTAAAGGTATCTGCTATTTTATTCCACTGGGTAAAAATTTAAAGAGATAACAATAACAACCTGACTTCCGAAGGCAAATAAATCTGAGACGCAACAAGTTCAAAGTCATGTTCAGTAATTCCCTTGGCTAAGAAAAGATGAGATTTTGTGATTTTTTCTTTCCCATTCCTCATGTTGTTTGAACATGAGGAATGTTCAATTGACACTTTTCATCAACACTCATTTGCTTAAACAGAGATATGTAGAATAATAATAATGCTTTTCTAAAAAACAGATATTTTTGGATCTCACCCACTTATAACAGAACAGAAAATGAAAAGAATATGCATATTTATAAAAACATCATTTAATTTCTAAATCACCATTAATAAATAATGATCTTTTTGAGAGAAGTGCAGAATAAAACCCAGTAAGTTTCAGAAATCCATAAATCTGTGGGATGTTCCAAACTTTCTATTTTTTGGCAAAATCCTACAATCTGAAAACAGAGTTTGTCTGCAACAAGCTTTTGCTTACAGTAATGTCTAAAGTCAAACTTTTGTCTTCCTTCATCCATCCATCCATTTTCCGTTCACCCTTGTCCCAGTGGGGTCAGGAGGGTTGCTGATGTCTTCAGTGAACGTTTCGGGCGAGAGGCGGGGTCACCCTGGACAGGTCACTAGTCTGTTGCATGTCTTCCTTTAGTTTGGGTCATATGAGGAACATTTTTAACAATTGGATATCATCATTGCTTTGGATAGGAAGCAACATTGTTCTTCCTTGTTTGTTGACAAGTTGTGGTTTTATATTTAAGAACTTGTTTGCAATGCATTTTCTTTTCTGGCTCCCTATAAAAATAGGATTTCTGACAAAAACACCAAAAAAGACAATAAGCTCAAATACTATTAAAAAACCCAACAGAAATTAGAATGTTACTGTTTTAAATGTACAAGCACTGTAAAAAATGTATCATACAAAAATATAGAAAGACTTATACTACAAACTGAATATTTGCATGTATAACCTTTTCTTTCTTTTTCTTTCTCTTATCTTACTCATCTTCAAAGTAATACCAAAAGCCGACTCTGACTCATTAGTGGCAGCTACACGTCAATCTGCTATTTTATACGTGCACATTGTTTCCATTACGTTGAACCATACTTTATTGCATATATGAAGGAGTTCCCCTGTCTAGGCTTCTGTGAAATTGTGTACAAGACGGTTTTAAAACCCCTGAACTCGAGTGTGGCTGAAGAACACATAACAGGAAGGGGTTTTGAGTACAGGAACCTGAAAGTTAGCATGAAACTAAAGCCATGTGAAAGCCCATTTTTCATGTCCTTAGATTTCAGTTTACACTTAAAACCACAGCAGAAGTTTCTGTTTCCATAAACAAGGACGTGTGTTATGAAATATGAGGCAATAAAAACGGCACATTAGACTTGGTGTTAAAGTTTTCTTTTTTGCCGTTTCAGCATTACTGACCTCATTGCTCAGAGTGGCAGGTGTAACCTCCTGGTCACAAGAAACGGACTCCTTCGAGCCGCACCCAAGTGCCATTGAATCACTCCAAGTAACTCGTTGCCTGAATAGACATTGTAGCCTCCTGGAGGGCTCGCAGTTGTTCAACCTTAAGACTCTTATTAATAGTTTTCAGCTTGCAAACAGCAAAAGTTGCTGTTTTCCACTGCAGCTCCTGTTGTGTTTGTAAGTCCAAAGGTTCCCAGGGCTCGGTCGAATTTGGACGTTGATGTCAGGCAGGGCTGGCATCCGCAAAGCTCAGAAAGGCTTTGTTTTATTCTCACACAGCGTTTGGCATAAGTCACAAACAGCAACAGGAGCGAGAGTCAGGTGCATCGCAGTAGCGCTAATGGCATCGCCTGGCAACAGTAAGGTAACCAGTCAACACCCCCCTGCACAGGTAAGTCTGTTGGGATCAAGGCAATGTGAAGGTTGCTTCTACAGTTTATGTCAAGCCCAAAGCCAAACACACAGCGGTATATCTAGACAAGATGCAAAACTTATTTTATTGGAATTAAACTTCTTATAGTGCATTACATTTGTTTATGTTTTTACTTGATATGATATTCAATACAAAGAACACCAATAAAAAAGAATAAAATAGATTCAATATATTGTAAAAATCCCAGAAACTTAAGAGATTTATGGCAGTATAAACAAAAAAATAAAATCTAATTTAAAGACAAACTACAAAAACATGAATCCCTGCACTATTGATAATGAAGTAATAGAAAGTAATTTGTAAAACACCAGACTGTCATGCATTATGATTTAATAGTTGAGCTACTTAACACTTTCGGTAATTTACTTTTCTAAGAACATCCACCCTCCATCACAAATCAACACGCATCATCCATCCAAGCTGCTTTGAAGTTCAAAGTTCACTTTTGCACCACAGATCTAAACTTCACAAGTCCTTGTTTTGTTCTGAGAAAAAAACATCAAATTAAATGCATATCTTACAACAGAAGACAAACAGGGATTTCTTACATTTAAGTCTGACGCTTCAAATACTTTATATTCCTTTATCATCAACTAGCTTTAAATTTGAGATGTGTGCATTTGCTCCCATCTCCTCCTGAGTAGTACCACTCGTGTTACTAGAGCAGCCAAATCTTTTAAAAAACAACTCTTAAGCAACATTTGAGGAAATTATCAATAAAAATGGTCTGGATTTAGGATCCAGCATACAATAGACCCATTATTTTCTTAGAAATGAAGATAAACAACTTGTTATAATACTGGATATGGTATTGACAGTACATTTGTGTATAATAAATGCATTATAAGCTCTCACAAGGCTCACTTATATTCACTGGCAGTTTTTGACAAGGGTAAACATTAGCAGTTGCTCAGGGAAGTATTAGAACAATGAAAAACTTAAGAAAAATGTTTACAATTTAGAACTTGCTAAGTAAATTGCATAGCCTTTTGCACATGTGATTACTCAATCTTCTGCACAAGTAGTCAGTCAATACTTGACATATTACCTCCCTCCACATGATTTCTGGTGTGCTGTTCATCCCCCTGTGTTGAGCTGCATCCTGTTTGCTGGTGACGCAAGAGGAGGCGGGTTGCCTGGCTGAGCTGAACATCGTTCACATCTGAGAGGATATCCTGGGCTTTGATTAATTTTCAGGTGGTATGGCAGTCAGCCCACAATAGCTGAAGTACAAGTCAACCTGTGACATTCTTTTTGCTGTTAGCAAGAGGCCAAACATGCTGCCCAGGGTGGCATACATGCAAAAACTGCCACTGCTTACTGTTTTTTGTGTTGTTTTTCCTTTTACTTTTAATGAGAGAGCAGGAATAAAGAGAAAAAAAAGTCAGATAACATGCATCAATTAAGGGTGCATGTATCAAACTCTGGCTAGTTAGCCTAGAAATTCTGGTTTGTTTGGAGAGGTGTGAATGTGCAGGCTAACTCTAATGCGGACCAAAGAAGCTAACTCTGATCTGTGAACTCTGAAACTCTGATGGGGCTTGAATGCATATGTGAACGTCAGGTGGACTGGAGACCACTCCAAAAGCAGGAAGCAGACTATGGCGCAGGGCATTCTGGGTAAATACAACAAAACAAACCTGTGAGTCCATTGCTAGTGGCAGAAATGGCTCATGGTCTTTTGCCAAGGACAAAAGAGAAATCCTACAGCCGCTGAAATCTGGCACCTTCCATTTGTCTGTATGTTTCAGAAGTTGTGCTTACGTCTTCTTCAGAGGTTTTTGTGTAGTTTCCTTTAGTGGTCCTTGGTGCAGCGCCACCATAGGTGATGGGGAGGAGCAAGAGGTTTTTCAAATGGCTTAGTTCATTTGACACAGTGCAGCATCAAAGTGAACCATACCTGCTGAAAATGCAACAAATGTAACTTTGGTCCCAATCAAACCAAGTCTACTGGATTATCAGAAAACATGCTGAAGTTTCACAACTTCCACAGTTTCCACACTGGGAATATGGATAAAATCCTCACAACAATAATAATACCAGTAACTAACTGCGTATGTTTTATATTGTCATATTTTGCTGGGCATTATGGCTTGTTGTTTGCCTTGCACGGGACAGACACTTAAGCCTCCCATTCTTTGCTCTGTTCCAGCCTTACTGTTATGTAATCTTTGTCACGGGACTGGTGCACAACACTACCTGACATAATCTGTTACATTTGCAGTGGTGGCAAAACAGAACCCAGCTTTGATTGAGATATATACAAGGGCCGTTGTGACAAAAATATCAAGGGGTTTGCCCAAGCAGGGGGAAGAAAAGGTGGAAATAAAAAGCGAGTACCTTTGGCGGTCTTATCATCCTCCTTCATGTTGTCCTCCAGATTCTCCTAGTCTACCTTGTTAATGCCTGAATCCAGGCAGGAAGCCAAGGAAAGCTCAAGGCTTTCAGCCTGGAATGTTGGGACTTGTTTGTAATCTGAAAAACCCTGAGGAGGATTTTGACAGAAAATGCCTCCAAACAATTTTTGAATTTCGCTCTCCTTCCTCTCCTCGCTCAGTGACCCATCATGACCTTCCGTCATATAAATGCTGTCTTCCTCCATGCTCTCCTGACTGACTTCCTCGTAACTGTCCATGCCTGAATCTGCGCTGTGGAGCCGGAGGAGCTCTGCTTTCTCGACCCGGATCGTCGGAATTTGTTTGTAATCTGAAACAACTGTGATTTTGTCCAAGATGCTCTCACTGCCTTCAAACAACTTCTGAATATCTGATTTTGTCTCGTTCCCTTTATTGTTCATTTCCTGGTTTTCTTGCGCCCATGGTGTCCCCTCAACCATATTGATGCTGACTGCCTCCATGCTTTCCTGACTGACTTCTTCATAACTGGTCATGCCTGAGTCCACACTATGGAAACTGTGGAGTTCGGTCTGGAGTTTCTGAACACTTTTGTAGTCAGAAATTACCACTGCCTCATGGTTAATTCCATCCATCAGAAGAGCCATAACCATTTCCGCTTCTCTTCTCGCAACATCACTGTCCCGGTTTTTACTTTTGTCAGCTTCGGGACCAGAAACGTTCTTGTAGGAGGTTTCGATGGCACAGGGCTTTGGACTGCCAGCGGTGAGAGGGAACACAGGAGGACTACAACACCCAGAGTAACTGTGGTTTGAGAAGCTGGAACAACTGGACTCGAATTCGTTGAACTCTGGCATCATTTTCATGTCCGGAGTGCAGAGTGCGACGTCATCCACGGCGGATGTTACTTCAACACAGACAATGTCTGCTGATTTTAAGAAGGACTGATAGAATTCACTGGTGAAGTACGGATCCAACCAGGTCTGTGGAAAGAAATATGAGAGTGGGGAAGCAAGAGAAGACGGAAGAAATGTTAAAAACCAGTCAGGTTTTTGACCAAAGTCCTTAAGTTAGCACGATTCAGCTAAACGTTGAATTGGTGACGTGGCTGCAGTAGCTAAGTTGGATTTAAAGTAACAAGAGACTCATTCCGAAGAGGTAATGAACATGCTTTGTATAGCCCAAACAACTATTCTATAATAACATAATATAACAGATCTCTATGGAGTGAAAATAGTCTCAAAAAGATTTGTGCTTGCGTAACAGGATTTGTGCGTGCGTAAAAAGATTTGTGCGTGGGTAAAAAGATTTGTGCGTGGGTAAAAAGATTTGTGCGTGCGTAATACTTGATTTGTAAAACTTAAAAATAAAATAAACCTTCTCCTACGCCTACATGTTGAAAAAGTACACACAAATCACCTGTTACGCACGCACAAAACTGCATTTACACACAAATCCGGTTACGAGTGCACAACTATTTTTGAGACTCATTTCACGCCTCTGGGAAGCTCCAAGATTTGAGTGTAGATGGTGCGTTTACATGCTAGTAAAAGCTGGGACATCTGAGTTTTGCTCGGAGTCTAGTGTTTTTATCCTCTGACGTTTCTCACTGTGCCGAAGTGGCAAATACGTTAGTTCGCTGGAAAACGATACATCTCATCACTTCCTTATAATGTCCTAAAATTATTTATAGATATATTGTGCGTTTTTGAACGGTACAGGAGACTAAGTGGTCTGAAAAAGGACCACTGGGTGGCGCAATGGTTCGCTGGCCGGAAAATAGCCAGGAAACCCAGAAGCAAGACGGAGCGACCAGGTGGTTTGTCCTCTGAAGTAAGTAGGAGATAAACCTGCAGACTTTAACTTTTAATGAGACATGGAGTAAATAAATGATTCCAGGTTACGTTTTATATGTCTGGTATTTTGATACTCTGCCCTCCTCATGTGTTTCTGTTAGCGGGAGCTAATGTTTATATCAGCTATGCTACGTTAGCTGTTGGGAGCTAAGCGTGGATTTTTATTCTCTCACTCACACAGTTTGTCTTTAATTCATAAAAATTGTCTGTGTGGTTATTACAGCTTCTGTTTTGTCCAAAAGGTTCCAATCAAATTCCTAAGCCATGTTGCTGACTGATATTTAGTTTGTGAGACATTCTGATTTGCCTTTTACTTTATTCAATAAGTGAATAAAATTAAATGAAATAAATTGCCTTTCGATTCTAGTTCAGTCAGTTCAGTTCCTTAATGTCGTTCGGTTTTTCTTAATCTTGTTCGGTTTTTCTTAATGTCGTTGTGTTTTCGTTAATGTTGTAGTGATTTTGCAATTTGTAATTGCTTTGCACCTCACGGCCTCCGTAAAATTTAGCCTAGCACATGTTTGTTGCTAAAAAGCAAAGCAGAAAAATAAAAGAAAACCAAAAGATTGCCTGGAATTGTGTTGACTTTGTAGGATCAGGCAGAGGTGGACCTGTAATCTTCTTCAGTATGTAGATCCTGGAACTAAGCACACAATAAATCTATACAGGTCTGTGATAATTTGTTTGATATATTTCAATTTATTTATTCATTTTTATCTCTTACCAGGCGTTCTTGCGCATTGCGATGAACACGCCAGGCAACAGCAACAAACCAAACACTGCTATGCTCAAAATAGCCCAGGTCAGATCAACCACATCCTCTCCTGAAACACACAAAGAAGTACAAGACCTGATGGTTTGAGTTCTTCTGCGACATCTTTTTGAGTTTTATGCTTAGGATTTATCGTTAGATTTCTCTGATACACAACACAATCTCAGAAAACATATCTCCATGGTGACTGGACAAACAAAGGAGAGCTGTATTTGGACAGTTTTGACACCAAACGAATTTGCCCAACTAAACCCGCTGGCAATGGCGCAAAAAGTGGGTATGCAGCGTATGCAACGCATAGGGGCGCAGCACCGGGGGGGGATTTCAGGGAGCCTTTCGCTCCTTCACCTCGCGCACATAACGAGGTAAATGTAGTGAATTTTACCCTTCTCGTATCGTAGCAGGCAGGGGGATGAGCGTCGCTCCTTCACCCTAACGTTCCTTCCTTGTGGGGGGGAGGGGGAAGGGGGGGGGGGGGGCGATTTATGTTTTCGGTCCACCTGAAAAATGTGTAGTTGCGCCACTGCCCGCTGGCTACTTTTAAGGTGGCCTATTTATTTATTTATTAATTTATTTATTAATTACCTGATCTTGGTCTGGGCACCCAAGACACAGTGGGGCTCCAATCACTCCAACTTGCCCCATTCGAGCCAAAGCGATAAATGGCCAACACACGAACGCGGGCGTCATATGTCTTGCCTTCTAGAAGCAAGTCTTTATCCAGCTGCGCGGTACATACCCAATGACATGAATTCTTTTTGGTCTGGAGATCCTATAGGGACAGATATTATTAGATGTTTCACATCATTCAAAGATGCAGTAGATTATAAAAATGATTTTCACATGTTAAAGACTTTCACTCTGTCCTAACAGTGTAGATTGAGACAGATGATCTGCTTCTTCCCTGTGGTCCTACTGCCATATGCGTAAATACACTGCTCTCAGTCAGAAACAACCAATCAGTCAGGAGGAGGGACCTAGCAGTGTCAAATTTGCTCGTGAACACGTTGCTCCTCCCTCTTGCTCTCTGCTACGTCACAGCTCCACTCACATGATGGAGCCTGCTGTGAATGCTAAGTCTTATTAGCTCTAAGGATGGTGGATAACCTGTTTTGCTCCTATGATAGTTTGTTTCTGCATTTGTTTCGGTAATGACACAGTTACAGTGGCAGTAGGCAGAGGAGCTTCATTTTTTCATACATTATCTGTCTCACATTACACGGAAAGTTTAAGAAAATATGTACCGTATTTTCCAGACTATAGAGTGCACCTTACTATAAGCAGCATCTAAAAAGTTTATTTTTTTAAACTGGAAACGTACATATACAGTATAAGCCGCACTGGGCTATAAGCCGCTATCTCTGTCGCTCTCAGTTTGTGACTTCCAATGATTCACTTCCTGCTAAAGAGCCCCCTGGTGGTTGAAGAAAAATCCACACCAGGCTACAAGCCGCATGGTTCAAAACATAATAGTAGTGGCTTATAGTCTGAAAAATATGATATTTTATGCACATTTCTTTTTATGAAAGTTGCTCACGGCAGGATTTCTTTAAAGGTTGTTTACCACACATCATGGATAAATCCTTTATTATGTTCTACTCACACTCCATCCGTGTCCCTTTTGTTTCCACTGTAGCTCTGTATTGTATCGGTATTCAGTGTATGGAGGCTTTGGAATTCGGGAGAACCAGGAAACTATGGTAAAGTTGACTTCAGGCTTTGGAGGAGGATTCACCTTTACTGCAGAATCATAAAATGTTAAAGGCTCGCTAGGTAATGCGACAAGATGGTAAAGTTGACGGTTCCTACTTACTGTGACATGCTGGCTGGTAATAAATGATTTCACTTTGTTTTGAATGGAAGCAGCTCAAATTCATGGACACTTTAGTAGTGCTTTTGAACTGAAAGAAAATAGGTCATTTTAAGAAAAGAAAAACAAACACAAGACAAGCCATTGGGCTACATTTGTACCACTTTTTTGTTTTCATTCATCTTAAAACATCAGCTCCACCTTTTATTGGTTTTATCTGTTTTAATCGATTATCACACTTTCTCACAAATAAGAGAAATAACATGCAATGTTTTCATCCATCTACATCAATGGATCTTAAACAGGTTAGCCGTCCCTGTTTTCAGGACAAGATAGAAACAGCCATACATGCACATAAGCTAATAGATTATTGTTCTGGACAAATCTTTTTGGGAGGGATCGTCTCAAACAACATTAAAAACTGAGTTAAAATCTTCAGTCCAATTTAGTAAAGCCAAATAAGTGCTAACATTGTTTTGGAACAAGAAGGATTATAGTTTACCATTACAGTGCTTGTATGTCACCATGCTTTCTTATGAGAAACCTGGACAACAGTTCCTGATTCCTTTTCTAAACCTCTATCTAAAGGAACGCTCTCTTTTCTTAACCATATGTTTGAATATGTCTGTGCGTGTGTGTATGCGAGCATGCAAGAAGCTAAAAGAGACAGAGAACAAACAGAATCATTTATCCATAAATGATTGTCGATTGTCTTTCCCATTTCTAGAAACTTTAAGTATAAATTAGTTTTCAGAATGTTTATATCCTTTGTGTTTAGGGTTGATTAATCATTAGCAAGTACATGTGTGTGATTACGTATAATTTTTATTTAATTCCTAAGTAGCACTGATACCTAGATTACACTTAAACTATTTTTGTTGATTCTTAAATATATATTTTCAGAAATGTGCAAAGCTTATTAAGTTCTTTATCTTAGACAGTAATTTAGCTCCTTCATGGAGCATGCATTTTTACATTCAACTAAACTGAAGGAATTAGGAGAAAATTGTTGTAACTGTGTTAACAAAGAAATATTTGAATAGAGTACATACTCTGTTCAGACTCAAAGACTAAGAAAGAAAGTAAGATTATTTCTCAGTTTATGATAATTACCATATATTACAGTCAATCACAAATTTGTTAATACCCCTGGCAGGTTTTGGTTTAACATAATCCTCACATTTACTAACACTGGATCGAATTGAAACTGAAAATTTACAAGAAGGGTGCAATTGCTATAAAGCCAACAATGTCTTATTTGTTAAAATTTCAATGAAAACACACATTTTTCCCAAATTGATACTCTCTCTTTTTCTGTAAATAAAGAAACAAACATTTTTGGTTGAATGGAAATTGTTGTGCATCCAGATCTAGTATGAATAATTTTCAGTTTAACTATACCTTTTGAGTTCATAAAAGATTTATAGAATAAATGTGGAAATATTTAAAAAATAAAATTAAAGATGTTTATCATGACCCCTTTAACATAAAGATTGTTGAACAAAACACAGTTTGTCACATAACAAATTAAATAGTCTTTAGCTCACTGGGTGTTAGAACAACATTCAACAGTACGGTAATGTACAGAGATGTTAAATGTTTTGTAGTATAAATAGTACTTTAATACTCACCAGTTCGGTTCCATCAAAACTCAATGAACACTTCAAGTCTGGTCTGGTGTTATCAAAAGGCTGCAGCTTACAGGAAGCATATCTGAGTAAAAAAATAAGATAAGAGGGAAAATCATGGAGCTTTTTTTTGTTTTCTCGTGTTTTTAATAATTAGTTAGAATGTGGTATAAAACGTATATGGCTCTATATTTATATCTATATTTAAATAAATACTTTTTCCAGGGCAGTTCAGCAGCAGCAGATATTGAGCAGTTATCATTCTTATGAGGTGAGCTTTTCAATGTGCAGCTGATATTATGACTGTAATCATTGTAGCAAGTGAGACCTAGGACAAAGAAGATGAGATCAATCAAAGTATAAACTTTTTAATTTACAGTTCAAGTGAAAGAAAGCACTGACTGTGATGGGGAGGGCTCTCGCAATCATCAGCGGAGGTTGAAAGCAGATGGAGCAGGATGAACAGAAAAGGAACGGCCATGTTTTTATCTGTTTCCTGCCAGTGTTTCCATTAGCAGATCTGTGGTACAGCTTTTAAACCTGCATGACCTGAATATGTGACATGAGAACATTTAGAAAAACAGGATTAAATGTTGGAGGCAGGGATTGCTGGTTTGTCTGCAAGTATGGAAAACTTTCTTTGATGTTTACCTGTGGAAAGCATGTTTGCAAACACAACAGCAGTTTCAAAATAGAAGATGGTGTAAACTACATGTTTGGTCATGAGCTATGTAATGCGCCAGTTCGACACTAGGCAACTATAGCCCAGTCGAAATTCTGAGAAATCGAGCACAATGGGAGAAATACAAGATGGAGCATTGATGGGAGATGAGAATTTCCTAGGAGTTTGTGCAGGGGATTACGTTTTTAGTCAATTTGCTATGAACATAAGGACATTCTGTTCTGAGGAGAGGTCAGATATAATGCAGTGTTTTTGCTTTGAAATGTGCACCAATTGTAGATAGCAATCCTATAAAGACCCACATTTAAATAAATGAAAACAAATACATCAATTAACTAAGTTATTGGATTAAAGAGAAACATAATAAAACCCTCACCTGTGTATCTTAAACTTTCTAATCTTTTGGCATCTAAAAGTTGGAGGAATCATTTCACCTTTCATCAGCCACCAGCAGGTGCTCCTCATCAAACTTTTGACAGTGTAAAAAATATTAGAGTTGTTGTCTTGCATAGATCTAAGAGTAGCATGACCAGCTTTCCAATGAACTATGAAAAGTAAAGTTCATCGAAATGAGCCGACAGAACATAAAAGATGTGAGAACGGTTTGTTTCAAAGAGGACGTCACACCTGAGCAATAAACACAACCAGTTTCTCCATACAGGAGGCAACCTGGGGCTGGCATTATCAAAACAAGATTTTCTACTAAGTATTATTTTAATTTCATTCAGTATTTTTCACCTTGTTTCACCAGACTGAAGCCAAATAGTTGCTCATTTGTTTGTGCTCCTGCACTGCGTGGGTTAATAGATCCGGTGTGTATTTCAGGTCAGGTTTAGCATGTGGTTACTAAAAAAAAAACATGTTTGTGTTCAAAAATTTCCAAAAGCAACATGCAGTACTTGAACTGTATGTTGAGACAAGTTGTAACTGTTTGAAATGTTTGGAAACATGATTCGAGGCATTTATGTCAGAATATTACTTTTAAAACTCGTTTTCATTTCCAAAAAAATAAAAAATCTATTGAAGCATTTTCAGCTTAGATTAACACAATAGATTAACACATGAAAAAAAATCTTCAAAATATTCTCATTAATATAGTTTATCATTTATTTTGATAAATTTCTTACATAAGAACTTTAATTTATTGTTGTCTGATAAATTTCAGTGTATGAAGAACTGACCAGATTGTTAGTTTTAGCATTTTTTCCACTGTTTGTTCAAAGACGATGTCCTTACTTATCAA
Organism: Poecilia picta; assembly: GCA_033032245.1. Classification (NCBI taxonomy): domain Eukaryota; kingdom Metazoa; phylum Chordata; class Actinopteri; order Cyprinodontiformes; family Poeciliidae; genus Poecilia; species Poecilia picta. The sequence goes on along the minus strand of CM065353.1, from coordinate 28,368,647 downwards.
TACATTAGAAAACAGGATGAAAGGCAGTCACTGTGAGCTATTTAGTGATACAATGCTACTTTATGTGAAAATAAGTAATAAATTGTTTTTATTGTCACTTATTATCACAATGAAATAGAACAATGAAATATTGTGTTAAAAACCTTCAGTCCATATCACCCACCTCTAATTTCCACTATCTGCTCAGCAGTCAGACAGCAGAAACTGTTTCTTACTGTTTTCCCGTCAGCAGTAAGAAATTTTAGCTTATCTGCTTGCCTACCTCTTCCCCTCCAAACGCGGTCGACCACTCAAAAATCTTTTACTATAGAGTTTAACAATCAACAGGCGATACAAAAAAATGTAAGTTTGTGTCTCACCTGCTTAGGAAGGCTCATAAATCCACTTTAGGTGCTGCATTCAATGCAACTGACACGGAAGGAGCAGCTCTCATATCTAACGTTAACTCCTCACCTTAACCACAGCCACGTTATTAATATGCATCGCCTACAAGAAAAGGTCATCGGAGGGATGAGTCATAACACTTTTTAGGAGTAAGTGTGAAAGCTAATTGAGTGCGATGATGTTTCTAAGACATGTCAGCAAGTTGTTTTTAGTTACTGTCAACAAATTTTGTTTAAATACCCATCGTTTCTAGAAGTTTAAATGTACTCACAGCAGAGATGAAGGTCATTAATTTGGAGCCGTACCTTTTACTAAGATTAATAGGAAAGAGTTTGTAAAAACAAGAATTTGATGCACATGTTTGAATTGATCAAATTTCTCCATGTATTCCAGTTAACAATGGGTTAGACTACATGTAGCCATCAACAGGCCTCTGGTGTGATTCTGGCTGGGATTTTGATCAGTCTTCATGCTTGGGGCAAAGTAGCCACTTCAGGTCACAGATATTAATAAATGGTATTTATTGGTAGTGCCTGACGAAACTCAATTCATGCTATTCTTTGCTAATCTGTGATCTTTTCAGATGCATCCGCAGGGAGGTCCATGGTCACATTTGGTGCAACAGTTTCTTTTTTTTATCATATGTTATTTTTATGTGCACGGCTTAAAAAACTGCTCTATAGTTTGCACACCTTATTTGGCTTTTTAAATATGGTCTGAGGTGAATCTGCATGAGGGCAAGACCCTTTAGTTTTAGGGTGAATTTATATGAGACCTTTTTAGTTCACTTTCATCAGACTCTGATTCATTTGCCTAGAAGGTTCTGTTCATTTGAGAAGGTGTTGGCTTGGTAAAAAGCAGCAGAATCGAGAAGGGCAATGTAGGAAGGCAGTGGCCAGGCTAGGAAGATGTGAGCGCGTAATCAAACTCCAACATGGGCCAGAAAAGTGAACTCTGGACCGCCTAAAAACCGAGGTTTCTGTTTGGTTAAAACGAACTCTAGTTCAGTTCTGATGTATATGTGAATGCCAAGCGGATTGTTAACTGCTCCAAAAGCAAGAAATGAAGTACAGCGCAGGGCATTCTGGGTAATTGCAACCAAAACAAATGCGAGAGGCTTTTTATCGTTTTGCAGAAGATAAAAATGTGAAATCCTACAACCTCTAAAATCTCACACCACTCCATTTTACTTTATATTTTGTGAAGAAGGAAGTTGCTCATTGTCTTCAGGGGATTTTGTATCGTTTCCCTCCTTCAGCCACAGCCGAGGGTTGGACAAGTTTTTCATAGGGTTTAGTTTGTTTAACACAGTGCTGTGTCAAAGTAAACTGTGTCAGCTGAAAATGTAGCAAACGCATTTCTGGTCCCCAATCAAACTTAGTGTACCAAACTATCAGGTGTGAAAACACACTAAATTACCAAAATGTTTTCAGATGGGAAATAAAATTAAGTCTGCAAAACAACAATAAACCTGTATATGTTTTATACTGTCATATCTTGTTGGCTAATCATTGTGTTTTGTACATTGCCGGTGCAGAGCATTCATTGTTTTGTAAGCTTCCATGTACTTTCAGTTATCAGAGTCACTGTTTCCTCTCCTATATTAAGTTGTTGCTGTCAACACACACCTGCACACACACAATGCTCTGTATGAATGTTGAAACCGAGGAAAGAGACTGAAAGTGTTTAGAAATTTCCATGACTTTCCACAGACACGTAAAACATCAGGACAGACATTGATTTGTGTTTTACAGGTTTTAGTTGTTGAAAACTGTAAGGTAATTTTATTTTTATAGCACATTTTCAGCAACAAGGCAATTCAAAGTGCTTTACATGAGTTAAAAGGAAATACAAACAAAATAACAAACCAAAGGAAAAAGAGGAAAGGACACATTAGTGCAGATGGCAACATTCAGACAAAACAATGGGCAAAACAAAGACACAAGTGAAGGCGGTGACTTCAAAGGGCCATGGAGCGATGTCGCTGACACTCCTGGCACGGTTTGATAGGTGTTGTTATTGAGGAATGTCCTTTACTCCATCAGCTCCACAGCTCCATAGAAACAGGAGGAGGTGAGGAGGGAAGAGTGTTGTGTTTACATATTTTCAAGGAGATTAGAAATATGCAGCCCTTCCAAGGCCACATGGGGAAAGCCAAGTGCAGTGTAGTTTGTTCTTAGAAATTGACTCAGCAGTAAACTTCTAACCCATAGTTAACATGTGGGGAGAAAAAAAAGACAGTTTTTTAGGTGAGGATGTTAAAAAAAACAACTATTAAAATAGCAGCCCTGTTTTGCATGACATCTTTATGGTTACATTTTTACAGCTGACTTCCATTTTTGTAGCAGAGTGGTTCTACATGTCAGAGTAGCATCAGGTGCACTGATGACATCCCTAATTTATGGAAGAATACCAACAGGAAGAATACAGAATTTTACTCCATAAATATGGTAAAATCTGTATTTATATGGATTTTTCTTGTATAATACGGTAAAATTCTGGCAACCACAGCTGCCGGTATAAATTAGAGATGTTTTAGTTTTTTTTTACAGTGTGGTTTCAGAGAGATACTGTGTTCCGTAAAAACACGCAGAAAACAACACACCAATATACTGATGCTAGAAAATATAATGTGTACTTTTGAATATTTTAGTATTTTTTCTTGGCTGCTATAACTTGAGTTTAATCTTTACATTGAATATTTTGTCTACCACTGGTTATACTAACCGCCTGTGCAGATGTGAATGCCATTTCAGCATGCGGTGAATGCAAAGTACAGATATAAAAAATATTACATTTGTACTCAAAAGGAAGGAAGATATTATTATAACAAAAAATTCTTAAAAAGCAGAATTATATTAATGCTCTGGCTGAAATGTTGCTTTTGACAGCCACTCAAAACATTTCTCACAAAGCTAGGCTGAAACTGAAACTTCAGAAAAGAAGGTGAATTTCATGACATGTTAAAACTCATGAGCAAACCTGATACTTGGTGGCCCAGAAATGCAAAACATACCAGTGAAAGCGTTCAATATGAGTGAGCCATTTAGCTGGAACCAGGTGAGAGAGCTACAGAAAGTAAATGGTTTTTTTTATCCATTTTACCACACAAGAAAAAATACTTTTAAAATGCCTGTTCTCTTAGAGGAAGCAGTAGTAGTACAATAAATGGTTTTTAAGTGTTTTTGTGGATACTTTGTCGATTTGCATGTGGTGGACTTTAACATACTTTAATCGATGAGGCCTTCCACACGGGGGCTGGAGGGGGGGGGACTCTCCTTAGACCCCCGCCCCATGGAAGATTTTCTAGCTCTGCTACGGATTAAAATTCTAGCCTGAAAAGAAAGCTGTTACTTTGTCAGCTCACAACTACAAACCGTATTGATATGATTCTCAGTGAGTCATGTCAAAACATCAATATGCTAATGTGCAGTTCCAAAGAAAACGGCTTGTCAAAAAAAATCCAAAAAAAACATGCAGGACCAAGGTGAAGGTTTAGTGACGGTTGCAGATGCATGTATTGAGTTAGACCTGTTTTAGGTGAATAGCTACGGTGACATTTCATCACAACGTTGTGGTAATTTTCCTAACCCATGATTAGAGCTTCAAGTAGAAGGTATTTTTGTTTTATATCACAAATTGTTTGTATTTTTATCGTTTGTTTTTGATATTTTAAATGCAGTTCTATTTTTCTCCTTTCAGATCTCAGGCTGAAATGAAATCATCCTCTTTGATTAAGAAAACCAGTTACATGCTTATAGAAACTCAATTTCTGAAAAAAAAGGTTTCTCAACTCAGAGTTTTGCTGGATTTTTAATAAAATATTAAAAATGCAGTTCGTTCCTTATTCAGGCCTCAACATGTATTGGTCAATATAGATTAGAGAAATTTAGATGAGTTTTTTTAATTGCATTTCTTCTTTAAATTTGTCTCCAAATCCAGTGGGTACCAAAAGTATTCATAACCCTTAAACTTTTCCATATTTTGTCACATTACAACCACAAACATAAATATATTTCATTGACATTTAAAGTGAAAGACTGAAACACCAACACATAATGGCATACAATTGTGAAGTAGAAAGAAAATGATGCATGATTCAAATCAAGTTATGAAAAGTGCGGTGTGCAAAAGTATTCAGATGCCTTTTCAATTGTGTTTGGAAAATGTGTAATAGTTGCACCACTGGTCAGCAGATGCAGAGAGCTGGTAGAGACAAACCGTGCGGCAAAAAGTGGCTCCATAAAGTATTGATCCAGCAGGGCTGAATTATGTTGCACAACGCACTTTCAGTTTTTTAGTGGTAAAACAAAATTTTGAATCATACATCATTTTCTTGCTACTTCACAATGTGTACCACTTTGTGTCGGGCTTTCACATATTAAATATGTTCATACTTGTGTTTTAATGTGACCAAATATGGGAAAGTTTAACAGGGTATAAATACTTTTAAAAGCCAGTTCAATTGTGAAAACCTCATGACTTGCCTTCACCTCATATTAGCTTTCCTGTTGGGTTTGATTTTGCACGTAACATAACCCATTTAGTTTTTCACAGTCAGTATGTTGTTTTCTTACAAATACATACTTTTTTTGCAGAAAGGCTGCTCTGTTCATATCACCCTATTACTATTATCCCTCATTTGCAAGTATAACCATGTAAGACTGATTAATTATCTGCTGACGTGTGCTTAGCTGTTGTCATTCAGGAAATCCTTTTTCACACATTAAAAAAAAGTTTAACTAGCTTATCTGTTTTGGAAAATCTAAAGGGTTTGGTTTTTGATATAGTGATAGAGTTAAATCATTAAAAAAAGAAGTTTTTCACACCTAATCTTCCCAACAGATAAGACGAATTATGCCTCATTACCAGGAAACGCCACCACAGGAGGTGGCTTTTCAGTCATCGATCTGAACCCAACCATTTATCTACTTTCCTGAAGGCTTTATGTGTGAAAACTAAAGGTCACTTCAGAATATGATGAAGCATGTTCTTTTCTTTTTTTTCTGATTTCTCCTAAAACTGTGGCATATCTCACTGGTTTTCCTTCTTGTATCTAAACAACGTCTGGTTTTGATTTCTGTTAAGAATCCTTTTGCCTTGGTTGCACTTGCTGCTCGTTTCTGCTGTCATTTTCCCCGGCACGTTTACTGAATTCGTGGTGAGAAATTACACACAATTTGATTATGTACGTCTACCACGCCTGGAGCGAACTTTATTTTATATTTTCACATGGTCAAGCTCACTGTTTTACTACCATAGTTACTAATCAGATACATTTTGGAAATCTCTCCAAAAAATATGCCTAGGATATTATTGTGACTGCAAATTGAACTTTTTCCACATCATTTTTATGCTTTTATAAGAAAATATGATTTTTGTTGTTGTAGGTTTCCTGGTTTTTGGTCAAAACTCTGCATCAGGCTCATCTTCAAGCAAAACAAGCGTCTGACTCTGTCAAAATGTCTCCAGGAAATGTTTTTGTTTCATTAATAACATCAAAATAATCATATTCAGCCGGTAAAACTAGCATTGAGAATGTCACGGTGAATTTGAGGCAACACTGTTTGAAAAGTCAAATGGTTAAAAGTACAACCAGGGAGAAATGAGCCTTTTCTCTGCCAAATAGAAAGGTATAGTTAAAAGATTTTACTCTGGAAATATTTTTATTTAAATCCATTCAAGTGTAAGTAAAAAAAAGCAAGACAAAACACAGAACTTTTTTCATTTTAATGTGTATTAAAATGTATTTTAATGTATTTTATCTATATTTACATGTACTGCTTATTTGTTGTACATTTCTTAGAAGGAAAAAATTTGGTATTTGCTTACTGACATACAAAGTCAGTAAGCAATAGTAAATAGTAAAATAAAAGTAAAACACAATAGCAAGGTAGGTTTTCTACATTTAACAGTAAAAAGAAATGATAAATGGAAACAAACTGTTTACCAGTAGGCATAACAGTCATTTCAAAAGTAGCACAGCTACTCCGCCATGTTTGGAAATAAATAAGGTCAAGTATTGGAAAATATATCAGCTGCCAATATGTCATCTGTTCAGTGTGGGTGTCATTGTCACCAAAAGATAAAATTTTTACTCACATTAGATCATATACAACAGAAAGAACAAAAGAAAAGGGATCAAGAAAAAGTTACAATATTCTTTGTAAAAAGAAAAAAATCTATAACAGTATGCTATTCAAAACTACACAATAGAGTTGCTGTAATAAGAATAAATTTGTGAGTTGTGTAAAGGCAAATTTACTTCATAATGGGCGGTTCTAGATGGGGGGGAAAGGGGACCAGATCCCCAGCAGAACTGAGCTTGGTCCTCCACTATTGACCGCTGTACCGAAGATATAGTAGTAAATTAATATCTTTTAATGATTTGCACAGAAACCATAATTGATCCAGTGGACCAATTTCAGGTTTTTTACCTTCACAGTTTCACTTTAACAATGAATCAAACATTAAGAGGTTGCACTTTTAGCTTTAGCCATATACTGAGATAAGATCAAAGCTTCCATCTTCTAGTCTGCAGTATGTAACTTTTATTAAAAAAAAGAAAAGGTTTTTCCAAATTTGTAAAAACTGTTACTAAGTGGTGACAGTATAGTATGAGACAGATAATCTGTGAAAAGATAAATTCTTAATTATCTGAAAAAATGCACTGTGTAAACCAACCAATCAGAGACAGGAGGAGGGTCCTAGCATTGTCAGTCAATCTCGTGATATGTGTTAATGGAGAAGAAACATATTATTGTGACACATAAAGTGTTTATCCGCCATCATCGGTGACTATGCTAACTAGCCCTAGCATTCTGCTATCGGGAAGAGTCTCTAGCAGAGGAGGTAGGTTTGACCACTGATTATCTATTTTATATCATATTGTCATAACATAGTGACAGTTTTAGCAAACGTGTAAAAAATGCTTTTCAAAAGTGACGTTCTGTGACTTTAATGTAAAAATATTGTGCACCGATAGTAACATAGTTTCTTCAGGCTCACAACAAGGCATGGGTACAAGGAAATACTTTTTTTAAAGGTTTTGTTGGCTCTAGTGGCCTCTATTTGAAAGTAGTTCGACGGGAAAGAGGGTAATGAGAGAGGGAAGACATGCGGCAAACATTGTCAGGCCAGGAATTGAACCTGCAACCACCAGCACAAGAACAAAGACCTCAATTCGTGGATTGTGCTTTGCCCCTGCGTCACCACAGCACCCTATGGAAAGGCATTTTTCATATAAATAGCATGTAGGTTATGTCTCATGTGCCTCTTATCTAATACTGATAAATAAGCTGAAATAAAAACGGAGAAAATACATTCATTAAGAGCAGTGCCCTCTGTTGGAACAATGAGTGCTGTCCGACTGCGACATAAGGCCTGCTGTCCGTTATCAGCTCTCTCTCGACTTCACCGGCATGTAACCGTCACTACAGGGCTGCCTCAGCATGCTACCTGACAGCGCAATCTGCTTCAGGATGTCGTTACCGTGGAGAGGCGGTAAAAACGAACTCAGAGTGGTGCTTAAAGGCTGCTGTGGTAGGGCCCCTGGAGGATGAGGTGGGAAAAGGAAGCGGGTCGTTTCGGAGGGTTTGCCATCGTCCTCTGTGCCGTCTTCCTGTTCCTCGTTCTCTTTCGCTATCATGCTAACGCCTGAATCCTGGCATGGAGGCGCGGGGCTCTCAGGCCGCAACCTCGGGATTTGTTTGTAATCTAAACAAGTCTGGATAGAGTTTTTGCCCAAGACGTTCCCATTGCTACCAAACAACATCTGGAAATCTAGTTTTGTTGCGTTCCCTCCCTCCCCTTCCTTGTCCTCCTGTTTTCCTTCCTTCGTCCCTTCGTCGTGTCCGTCGGCCGTATTGATGCTGTCTGCTTCCATGCTCTCCTGACTGACTTCCTCACAGCTGCACATACCCGAATCTACACTGTTTAGCCTGAACCTCTCAGCCTGCTGCTGCAGTTGCTGTTTTTCTACTTTCTCGTAGTCTGAAACGATCACTGCCTTCTGTTTATCACCGCCCATAAAAAGCAACTTCACCATTTCCAGTTCTTTTTTCGCCGTGGCTTCGCTATCCTTCTCAGCGTCCCGTTCATCACCTTGGCCGCTGGCCGGCTTGTAAGGGGCGTCGGGCGCGCGAGGGCTGCAGCTTCTTAGCAGGCGTGCAATCTGAAGAGCAGAGCTCGGAGTAACTGGGGTTGGAGAAGCTGGAGCAGCTGGAGTCACAGCTGTCGCTGTCTGGCATCGTTTTTATTTCTGGTCTGCAGAACTTCATGGCGTCTACGGTGGAGGTTACTTCGTAGGAGACAATATCCACTGAGCTCCAGAAAGACTGAACGCATTCCCCGGTGAAGTGGGAACTTAGCCACATCTGCAGGAAAAACAAATGAAGATGGGGGAGAATTCAGTGGATGAAACCAAAAAAAGCAGATGTTTTATATGAGTTTAAATGTCACCAAGCTCTATGTTGGAGCACGGTTGCCACTAAATACGTCTTGTAATAACTTGGACCGTACACTACCCAGTGATGTTGCTGTGGTTTTATTTTTTCACTCTTTCTGCAGGTCTAGAGGCAGACTTCTAGGGCGTTGAATTGTGTTCCATCATGGCAGAAGCCATAATGCTCCATTTGTGAGAGTAAATGTGGTGGATTTTATTTATTTATTTATTTTTTACATTTTCCCTTCCACTCCATTCTTCATTAATGTGGGCAGGTAAAGACCAAGGAGGACTGTAGGCTTTAATCACTTTTATTTAATAGAACAATTGACAGCACCTGGAACATAACCCACTTTCACTTTTTGAAATAGTCCAAAAATAATATTTCAATATTAAATTGTTGAGATTTACTTGTATGGTACAACTACCTCCGTTATAGAGAGTAAAACTTGACAACATTCTATAGTAAAGTTGTAGTTTAGTTGTCACTGCTGAACAATCACTTTGTCTTTCTATGGTACCATCTCCATTTCCTGTTTGACCTTTTTGTTGTGAAACTCTGATGATAATGAGACTTTTAAGAAGTTTATATGAAAATAAATAGGATATGTAATCGCTTAGATGTTGTTTTTTTTTTCATTTTCCTGCTCTTTTTCCTTGACTGATGTCTTAAATGTTAAACACTTTAAACTTTCCCATTTCAGTATTGTGTCGCAAATATCTAATCTTTTGAGGAATTTTTTTAACAGCAATTACATGAAAATATTGAGATAAACAACCAGAAAAAAACTAAAAGCTCACTTGGACTGCAGATTTTTCAGGCTTTGAAGAAGGAATAACTTCTTGACCTTTCGAGTTCAGAGAAAACCAGTCCTGTGCCGAAACATAAGGTGGGTTAGCATAAAAATGTGATATTTAAAAAAAAGATTTTTTGCAAGATTTTTCATAAAATAAGTGTTGCTTTAAGAGCATTCCACTAAATTAACAACAAAAACAGAATTAAGAGAAATAAATTCAATTACCTGGAAAATTTCAGATTTCCCAGGGTCCGGTATGGGTTCGCCTTTAAAGCTTTTCACTACGTAGATCCTGAAACAATTAAAAACTCCATCATAAACCAAAGCCAAAGATAGATGACACCCAACGGGGTCAAACTCTTGACATAACACATCGCAAATCTAACAAAACTGTTTTTGGAAAATGGTCTTAGTTTCTCACAGTTGTTTTTTGCGCGTACACAGGCCTACGCGGCGAGCAAAAGACCCAACACTGCCAGGGTCAAAACGCCCCTGCTGGTGGAAAATCCCACATCCGACTCTGAAAAATACAGAAGGTCACATTAGATGAGAGACATTACTTACTAAGTTTGTACTGCTGTAGAGATTCGGTAAAGAAGTGTGTTGTGTTTGGGATGGATGCACCGTTTTTATGTTAAATTTTAGAAAGTTGATCTGCAACATTCCTGTTTTTCATTATTGTTATCATCAAAAGCGGTTCAACAAAACCTTTGTTCAGGTTTGCTAACATTTTACCTGCGGTTGATTTCAATATTCCCACTTCTGACACCCATGAACTCGTGGGGCTCCAGTCACTCCAGGTTCCCGAAAAATAACTGTCAGAGGGGAACACTTGAACACGAGCTTCGTAAGTCTCATCTTTTATGAGCAAACTGGGATCCAGCTGAGCTCTGCAGTTACCTTTATTACAGCTGCCCCTTTTTTTATTTTCAGGTTGATCCTGTAAAGAAAAAACAGAAGGTACACACAGTCAGTAGGCTGGTAGTTTCTCGATCTCTCATTGGAACAGTCTACCGTTAAGACCCAGCATACTTCATCTGAAGTGACCAAATCGTTTTTTCATCAGCCACTTTTACATCGACCATATAATTGAGGAAATTAATTCACTTAATGTAAACACGCTAATTTATAAAACGTTTTGGTGCTAGGAAGAGGTAGTTTTTCAGCCGTACCGAAATTAGTTTATTTTGCAAAATTGAAATGGAAATGTTTTTTTTTTCCGCAGCGCAGGGGTCACGTGATCTCGTTGCCACTGGTGCAAACCATGAAGATGACAATACGAAGTAGTTTGAGGATCATGGCGCAGTCTGTTTTATTTTAATGACTTATCCCATGAACAGAATCACGTGTGATTTTAATTGCGTTTCTTACGTAATGGAAACACGGCAAATGGGAAGTTGTGTTTTTTCAACATTAGTGGAACATCAACAATGTTTTGTGCACATTTGTAATGGAAGCGCAACTATACTACAATTTGCATCATAGAATGCAGCCATTTTGTTCACAGAGAGGCGTCCGACACCAGGCTCGGGCCGACAGAGCTCTGTATGATGAGCTGTATTATTGGTCAGACGTTTGTTACAGTGTGTCATGTGGAAATGCACCCAGACAACAATGCTGATGATTGGCTTCAACTAGTCCGCTTGCACTATCCGGTTTTTGTATCTGTCACAGACATAGATACTTTTGAGGAACAGTTTGTCTGAATACAAACGGTCTGAAACCGCATGACTGCGCCGGTTGACCAGGTGAAGTATGTGTGTTACAGTATTATAATATATTAAAATATTTACTTACAGTCCATGACTTATCCTTTTGCTTCCACTGTAGCTCAGACTGGAAATCGGTAATTCTAATGTATTTTTCAACGGTCCAAGTCACCGTGGTATGGTTTACATTGGGTTGTCTTGGTGGGTCCAACTTTACTGCAAAATCCAACATTGAGATGTTAGCTGTCACATAATGCACAAATAGGTTACAGATTCCTAGCAAAAACACTTTTACTCCTCATTGAACTTTTTCAGATTTGTCACATTACAGCCAAAAACTCCAAATCATCTTATTGAGTTTTTAAATTATGAGAGTTTCTTTAGTACATGGCTATTAGAAAAACAAAACAAAAAAAAGATAACTACCTATGAATGGTGGCTCTAACAGTTCCTCTGTACAAAATGTCTACAATAAAATGTCTTACATGATTTATTTTTTATCATTATGTGTTAATTAGTTGCACACTACGTGCTTTATGTTTTTTTTACAAGGGACACTTTTTTTTGTTTGCTTGTTTCAATAAACATGGAAATGACTTTTGACTGTAAAACTTTTTACAGACTTACTGAGAACTGTTGTATTTTTTAAAATGAATCATTTTAGCTACATTTACACCTATAGATGTGTCTTTTTGAGGCTCGGACTTGTTAAAAAGAACCCGACTGGTTGACTCTGTTTTTGTTTTACTCTGTGTTTTTGCTTTTAATGATGTAAAACATTTCAAAATGCCTTGCTGCTGAACTGTGCTATACAAATAAAAATTGATTGATTGATTGGTGCTTTTGGCTGCAGCACCTTTTACCAGACTAAGCTAAAGCTGTGATTTCAGCTAGTGGTGTTAAAAACACACAAGCAATCAATGGGGTTACGATTGAAGAAACAGTTTCTGAAAAGGATTAACCTTTCATACAATCATCAAACTTTCATACTTTTATTATTGTCACTTTAGATTTTCAACCCGCAACTGAAAATTACCCCCCTGACTGCCAGACCCCCAAAAATAGCTGAATGTACAATTAACCAGCACTTTTTTAGCTGATTTTTTTTAGCTTAGTTTATACTCACTGTGACACCTTGGCTTGTAGTAAATGACTTCACGTGTTCTGAAGGCATGCAGCTCACACTAAGGGTTAGGATATGAAATGACTGGAACTGAAAATTAATAAAATAATTTTTACTTTCAGAACGCATTCACAGCCATTTTAAACATTTTAAGAAACAATAACATCAGCTTTTGTTGGCCATTCCTACATAATAGAAACATTTTGAAAATGAAACATTTTCCCTTTTTCTTTCTCGTCAAATATAGACATTATCATTTGAGTAAAGGGTTCAAGCAATGGATTAAAATAGGGGAGAAAAATAGAAATACATCTGTTAAAGTACTGTGTTAAATCATCTGGGACCCCTGACAATATTTGTTTCACCTTTGAACAACATAACTTTTAACATGTGTCACATCAGACTAATTCAGTCTACATGTTTTTCATCAGCGTGAGTGGCAGCTGTATGCTTCTGTAAAACTGAACACATGATTCCTGACAAAGCTAAATTGAGACTAAACATGAAAAAGTAGAAAAGAATTGAGAGCTAATTTGGACATTTATTTTATTTGAGATATATTTAAGATTTAAAGCTTTTCCAGAAGTCGAAACTGCCAATTTGAACCTGCTTAGCCAAAGAATAATGTTGTGTACTCACAATATAGGGCTTCCCGAATTTCATTGAGCAGTTTTTTAAAGCTGAGTTTGAGGCATCAATGGGCTTTAGCTCACAGGAAGCATTGTAGGAACTGGTTAAAAGAGAAAAACCTTTGTTAATTACTTTTCTTCAGCATTACTTAGAAGCATTTCATGTAGGGGGAAAAAACTGCTGCTCTTCTTACTTGGAACCAAGTTTTTTCGCATCTATTGTGCACACATCGTCTGTAAGATTTTGGACATGAGAGCTGTTCCACATACAGTTTATAACATTGTAGAAGTCATTGTAGCAAGTGAGACCTATAAACAAGAAGATGGGCATTTAATTAACGTAAAAAGAAGAATAATTTCAGGTATTTGTTAAATATTGAGTTAAATGACTCACTCTTTAGAGGAAGGCTGGGGCAATTATCATCAGCTCCGGCACTGCAGATGCAAAGTACAAGGAAAAGAAAGACTCCTATCCTAGTTGTCGCCATTTTTTCACAAGTTATTTTCTTCTAGATATGAATCAGGATGGATGGATTTCCAACATGTGTGACCAGAAGGTTTGAGGGTATCAGTCACTTTCTAGCTGTTCTTCTTCTCATCCTGTAGTTGACAAATAGAAAAAAAAACGAAAAGAAGTTTTACCCTTTTCAACACCAATTTACTGAACACACGTATTGAAAGGGTTAGGAAATGTTTCAGGTCAACTGCGCTGTGGTTCCACTTACACGTACTGAGAAAACACCTGGTCAGAAAACACCTGTGAGCAGGAGTTTTACCGCTCACATCGCTTCACCGTGTTTCATGGCACATCACAGTGTTTATAACTTAACATATTACACTCGACAAACACGACACCATTATTTGAGTAAACCAGTAGATTTAAAGCTGCAGTGGCTAACGTTTAACAAATTTTTCTTTTACATATTTGTTAAAACCGTCACGATGTCGTGACAGTACAGCATGAGACAGATAATCTGTGAAAACAATCAAACTCCTCCTCCTCCCAGTGCCTACTACAGAGCTGCATGGCTCAGACAGAAACAACCAATCACAGACAGGAGGAGACGGGCGTTGTCAATCATGCTTTTGTTGGTGCTGCTCACATCCTCCCCATTGCTTGTTGCTACGCTACAGCATCGTCATGATGTCACAGTCTGCCACGACAGCTAAGCTTAGTTAGCATAGGCACAGATGACGTCAGATAAACAGTTTTTCTGTAATGGCAAATGTTTTGTCATTATTAGTATGTTTAGCTGGTGTACACCAGCTTGGTTGACAGCACTAAGACCTTCCTCCTGCCTCAGATTGGTTGTTTTTGACAGGTACATTTTCTTCAGTTGGCCACACTAGAAAGTGGAGGAGCTTGAATCATTGGTGGATAACTAACTAAAATGTTAGTTGCATTAACCTTAAAGCTTTAATCATAAAGATTAACGCCACAAACAGTAAAGAACTGGAGCAACGCGGCATTTAGCAGAAGCTAATGCACTAACTTCATTTCAAAGTACATCTGCCCTTATAGACTACAACCCTGAAGTACTAATTTAATTTTTATGTCATTTACATGATCTATAATGTTCTTAGACATTGTATTCATGTTTACATCTTGTTTTCTGCTGTCTTGTATTGTTCCTTTTATGTTTCTTGTTTGACAAAAGCATATGTGAGGAGAGGAAACGGAATAGCTCCGTCAAAACCTCCTTCCAAATAGAAGCACTACTATAAGTGGTGTTGAATTTTATTCAATTGAAAGTTTACAAAGCAGTCAAGAAAATTAGGGCTTTAGAATTCATGTGGAAATATTTGTCTAGGGGAAGCTAAGTGTGAAGCTAAATGTTTTCAATGTCAGCAAAAGTGCTAAACAAAAAACTTGTCATTTGCACAAAGTTGGTTACGTGCAAATGTGGAAGGGGAAAAGAGTGAATAATGAAAATCCAAGGTAAAAACTTAAAGAAAAGTACTTAGAATGTACTAGAAGTGGTAGACAGCCATATAGGTGAGACTGTTTTAATAATAATTGTTGTTCCTCAGCTGAATAATTAAAACAGTCTCCCACAGTGTCTGGAGATGTGGGCGTAGAGGTATAACAGACTAAGATGTTCTAACCGAAAAAACTTTGGTAAAATATTTCCTACGAAACGTCTTGTATGCAAATCTCATCACAACATGTCCTCTACAAGAAAGTACTCCCACATTTCAGAAAGTTGGCTCTTTTCTCTTAACCTCACAACATGTAATAAATCCTTTTCCTTTCAGAAGAACCAAACACTGAGTGGAGACGAGAAGTTAAAGGTCTGCTTTTTATCCCTCAAGTTATTTCCTCCCACCTGCAGCGAAAGAGCGTCGGACGACTTTTTTTCTCCTTCCGAGTACAGATTTCACTCACACACAAACACACCAACCGCAGATAAGATTAATAAGACAGAAAGTCATTTCTGAGCTTCTGAAAGATCGCTAATGAGAATTGCTTTGATAACAAAGGTGTTAGATGTCTATTCTTTGTTTGAATCTACTTCTGAACTTCAAACTTCTTCTAACGCAGTGGCGTTAGAAGAAGTTTGCTGTAACGCTGCTGTATCAAGCAAGGTTTAGTTAAATAATTAATAAAAGCAGATCTGTGCTCTCAGTCTGTTATTTACAGAGAAAGGAGAAAACATGGTTGCTAAAAGTCAAATACTTTGCGTTATGCTTAAAATTTTCCATTGCAGAAAACTTTAATTTATCAGTATAAATTTGCTTTAATTAAAAATAAAAAGTCTTGCCTGCCTCAACCTCTTGTTGTGGCAGGCCACACAGAATCATCAGTGTTTAGTTCTGCTTGTGTTTCTCTAATCTAATCTTTTATAGAATCTTTTAGATAGAAAGTGTCAGAGAGATAGAAAGTAATCCCTCTTTCAAAACTGACAGCAATAAGTAATAAATCATCTTTTTTTTAGAAGAAGAATATAAAGATGAGCGGAGATGAGAAACATTTAGCATCTTACCTGTCTGCGAAGCAACTCAGCGTCTTCTTCAAGTTCCTCAATTTATTTCCTCCCCCTGCTGCAAAACAACGTCAGACAAGGTTTTTTTTTCAGTATGAATCTCACTGACAATCGCAGATAAACTGATAACACAGAAACTAACGTCTGAATTAGTGGTACATCACTACTGAGAAGTGTTGCCTCATGGAACAAAAGGCGTGTTTTCTCAGTTTAAGTCGATTCTTTCTGCCTTTCAAATAACATCCTCTAATGGTAAGAAATCTATTTTCGAGAGAAGTGTTTTGCTCTTCATCTCTTCCTGTGATGATCACAGATTTTCTATAATAACACCTGCTGTGGATCTTATCCATTCCCCATTTCCCCAAAATGTATTTTGCGTTCCCTCGCCAACATAAAATATTGTAGTTACAGAGAGTGGTACTCCGTAGTACCCTAGGGGGCTCCGTAGCACCTGAACACAGGAAGAAACAAGCTGTGAATGTGGTCAGTGTGTCGCATTCTTGATGCAAAATCTCAAATTACAAAACATGCATTAGATTTTGGCACCCTCTCCCCCCTCGACCCCCTTCGCGTCCTGCTACGCACTTTTACCCGATTGCTGAGCAACAGTTAATCCAACTGAACCCGGTCGCTCTCAAGCTTCTGCATCAGAATCACAGGAGCATTTGAAGTGAGTCACAAACAGGGCAAAAAGAAATGCATGTGTGGGTTTCACGTAGGATTTGTGGTATGTGGTTCCTGCAGTCTAATATGCAAAGCGACCAGGAAGCACACCAGAGCCCCCCTGCAAACGTCTCTGCACAGCAACAGCAACAGGAGCAACAGCTGGAGACGATTCTCAGTCAGTGCTAATGCTGACATTTTTAAAAGCTTTTCTTTTTTTACAGTCATAACGCAATCCTAAGAGAACATGAATGGCTTTGGCACAATATTTTTTATTCCCCAAACTAATAAATGGGACAATTAATGACTGCTTCTTTTTTCTATTATTAGTGGTATTATTCTAATTATTTCTGCAAAGCGCTGTGCATGTTCTTTCATTTCCATGCGCGGGCGTTCTCACCTTCTCTGGTCACCTGTTTGTGCGGTTTAATAAAAGGTTAGAATGTTTTTATAAAAACCAGAACATGTTCCATTATTTTTGACAGGTGCACATCCTGCTCAACAACACCTCCACCCCTGTAAGCAATTTTAATCTGATTAGACGGTGGGACTTTTTTAGAAGTCATATTGTTTACTGAAAAGAGGCAACATTTTTAAAAAAAGTCAAGGGTGTAGTTTTTGCTTTGGTGTGTTATCAGTAACAAGAAAAGAAGAAGTAGATATTTAAGTAATATTTTGTGGTTATTCTGGAAAAAAATTGCACTCTTCTCTTTTAGTCAGATTTTCCGATCCGGTTGTTGACCTAGCGCTACCACCAATAACCTTTACTAACAGCTATCTGCTTTTGTGCAAAAATATCCCAAGTCAAAATGATTCTTTATGATTTACTTTGCTTCTTTCAGACTTATTTTTTTCCCCAGTTTGGAACAAAAAGATTATTTGAAACACTGACGGTATGATGAACTAGCCTGTTCCTTTCCTTCCTAATCAGTTCTGCATGATTCTCATCTCCCTTAACTTCTTTGTCTGGGATCTCTCCCGTTGACCTGAATTCCTCCAGTAGAATTTCTATCAGCAAACAGAAGGAGAAGTTGTGAACGATGACATCGATTTTCCACCCCGTTTCAGAATCGTAGTCTGCCCATAGTTTTAGTAACAGCAACGAAGGAAGTGAACGAAGCCGTTCAGTCCGTGTTGGCCACTCTTACAAATATTGAATTAGCTTTAGCATCTGCATCTGGCACATTATATAAGTCACAGCCAAATGTTAGTGACTGGGTAAAGTTCAAAACTTTAACAGAGTCCATGCCACCAGGAAGCAAACGTTTATCAACGGCCAAGAGCCTTCGCATGAAGTGAAGCGTAGAACAAGGGCCTAGTGTTTACCAGGTTGAAAATGTCACTAACCTGTTTACATTACTAGATCACAGTTGAATAATGGGATTTCCTTTGGTTTATATTAATATCAGAATGCAGATAAATTATCAACTATTTACTGCTGAGGTAGAGTAAAAAGTAACCATCTAAGAAATTGCTCAAGTAAGGTTATAAAAAGGATTTGGTATAACAGGCGACTTTAAAAAATAACAAAAAAGTTAAATGACATCATCAGATGGACCAAAATGTAAAGCTTTTGGTCCAAAGACCAAAATGAAAATAATTCTTACAGGTAAGATGATTACAAAATAACCAAACCAGGCAAACGTGAACATTTTTCCAAGTCAATTTTTTTTTCAATATAAAAGTTTAAGAAAAATTGCAGGTATGAGTGGATTTTTAGTTAAAACAACCTTGTTCTTCACTCTGTAAAGTTAATCAACATGGGCAGAATATCCAGAAATGTTACTCTCAAGTAAGAGTAGCAATGCTTCATGATCAAATGACTTAAGTAAAAGAAAAAAGTACAACATAGTAGAAATAGAGTATTTCTAAAGTTGCTGAAGTAATGATACTACATAACTCTGCTGCTGAGACACTGAGTCTTATTTGAACTCAGGCCTGGATGGATGGATGGATGGATGGATGGACGGATGGATGGACTGAGATTGAAAATCTGCACTCATTTTCAGCATTGTACCTTTCATCTCATGTTGAACACATCATGCCCAAAGCGTCATGTCCAGATCAGTTATGCTTCTGCACAAAAGCTTTAAAGCCGCAGAATGAGATTAAGCGCACCCTAATGAGTCACATTTGGAAATTTGAGTGACTCACTTCAGCTAACCTTAAAGCCTATGTACAACAGCAGCAACATGTTTAGAAACAACATTTTTAATAGTATAATCAGATTAAAACAGTTTTATCTCACTTGTTAGGGCTCTACTTAAACTGTGCCTATAGCTTACAAAAATCTATGTTCATGTTCTGTTTCTGTCTTCCTCTGACATTTGGACTTCCCCTGATCAGGTCCAACAGAAAAACTGAAAATGCAGACTCTCTTTTTTTTCACTCTGTTTTTATAGAGACCTAAGCAAGAAAACAACCACAAACTACAGAAAGTAGAGAAAAAAAACCCCACTTCCTAACCTCTTTTTCTTCCCGGAAATCTACTTTTGTTTTTTGACAAGAAATAAATGAAGAAAAAACCCTTTTGGTCTTGTCCTGATCTATAACTTTTTATTGACGGGTAACTTGTAATAATGCTGAAATGTAACAGAGAATGTGCAGAGTTTTGTTTTTTATTGTCAACTGAGGCATTTAAGAAGGAATATTATGCAAATATTCCTTCTGCACCTACAGACATGCCTGAACTGTAGGTGCAGCATGTCCTTTTCTTTACTGATAAATTTCACTGTTTTGTATTCTTGGAAAAGTAGATTCTATGAAGGTGATTGGTATTTTGCACTAAAGTTGTACAGTGGAAGAAGAAAAGTTGAGTGTTTGAGCACAAAATAGGTCAAGTGAGTGGCCTATTTTGGTGGCATTGCAAAAAACAGTGAACCAGTTCACCTCTTATGAAATGCAGTGGCTCTCAAAAGTGAACATACCTCTGAAACTCCAGGTCTAAAAAACTAGAGAACATTATAAATCACTCCCAAACTCTCCTTCCCTTAATAATAACTGTACGTTTTAGCAGTAAAACAGTGTAGAAGGGTACATGGTCTTCATATAGGACTTTTTTGAAGAACATTAGGGTGTTTTCACACCTGATAGTTTGATTAAAGCAGACTAAGCAGGACTGGTGTGAATGAACCCATTAGGGCGCATTCACACCCCCAGGGTGTCACACCAGCCCTCGTTTGTGGAGGTGTGACAATCGAACTCTGGTCCTCCTAACACCCTAGGTCTCCGTTGGTTGAAGTGAACTCTGGTGGCGACGCAAGCAGACCGGAGACCGCTCCAAAAGGAGGAAGGGGACTAAGGCGCAAGGCATTCTGGGTAACTACAACCAAAACAAATGTGAGAGCAGGTGAAATGGCTCGCAGTCAGAGACAGAGGAGAAATCCTGCAACCGCTAAAATCTGACACCATTACATTTTTATTACAAATCCATTACCATTACAAATCGTTTGGTTCATTTAACAAAGTACTGTGCGAATGTGAACCACACCAGCTGAAAATGTAACAAATGTTGCCATTTTGGTCCCCAGTCAAACTGAGCCTACCGGACTGTCTGGTGTGTAGGTTTAGTTCCAGCCTTCAGTCTTCTGGGGTAAAAGCCTCACATTGCTTACTGACAATCTGATAATACGAAAGTTAGATCCAGTTGTCCTATAATTATCTTGGCATTTACACCGTTTAATTTTTGCTCTGGTCCACAGAGAGGTTACAATAGGTAATGTGACCACATTGAACAAGGTATCAGTCAGGAGAAGGGTATAAAATAAGTCCACAAGATTATATGTACACTATGGAAGAGTTAATACAGTTATCCAATATTTATAGAATATATAGAAACGGTATGATTACTGAAACTGAACTTTTCCGGTGAGTTATCTCAATATTTTGGGATTTTATAAATAAAAACAATATCAGGATATTTGAAAATTATAACATTTTAGTTGTTTCTTTGAGAACAACATGGTACTGTTGAACAGGGAACGTATTAAAGCTGCCATTAAATCAGGTCATACCCGTTTGTGTATATGACTACCTATTAATGTGACTGTAATTATTAAAAATTACAGTTCTTGAATTAGTAAAAAGCATATATTTCTACAGCATTTCAACAGAGCTGAGTTCACTTTTAAACCAGTCACATCTTATCTAGGACTTTACAAAGATTTTGTTACCTCTGTTTCTGGTTGTACATGATAATTTATGGCTTTTTTTTCATAACTGAGTGAAAGTGGGTGGATGGAAGGAGAAGCTGGCTCCACAGCAGGATGTGACATGTGGGAGTGAGCGATGTAAACCCCGGCAGCAGACAGCGTGCCACGGCTCAGTGGAAGAAAGCTGTGGGCTTGTTGCTGGATTTAAAACGATCCCTCACTAGTTCTCGTACAATGAGAATTTGAATCCCCTGACTGTACCAGCAATAAGAAAATAACAACACATGGTCATGTCACCACCTTGAGCAGATGACCTTTGGATACTCTGTGATGTTTGGCTGTCTTCTACCCACCTCCTCATTTGTTAGCGTCATTTCTCTATCTTGTTGCACTTTCCACACGTTTCCTGCATTTACCACACACTTCAAATAGACCAAAACTTTCCCTTTTCTCTTTTAATTTTTAATTTTACTATAAAAATACAGTCAAAGGGTAAGAATTAAATGTTTGTGAGCATTTACCAATGACTGAAATCTTAGTTTTAAAAACCTCACATGGCTTACCCCATGTGTGGCTTAAATGGAGATGTTTCATCGGCATATTAAAATACTTTTTTATTTAACAACTTCAAGGGAGACACACAACAAAAACTAAAGAAAAAGGCTTTCACTATTGCCTAATGTTGTCGAGCTGTTATCACAATATGACAGCTTTATCTCACTCAGCCGAAAAAGACACCAATGAAACCTGCTTTGTTGTTTCTCCGAACACACGACTTTATCGTCATCTGCATCAGGATGTTAAGCCTGAGGTGAGATAGCTTCTCGCCAGAATCATTCAAGACTTGTAGTGAAAAAACGATGGCTTAAAATTAATACCTGTTCACCAAAATCAGTCAGGAAAGCAGCCTACCTTCACAGCGCTGTTCAGTAGAGAGTTCTGAGCTTTTCTGATTGCTTCGTACCTCCTGAACTCAAAGTGACTAGTCTGTAGTTTTCATGTTTCTCGTTCTCCCTCTCTAAAGTGACGACAGGGAAACGTACGTAAAGCTGACAATAAAGCTGTGGCTTGACTGCGGCGTGTGGTTTTGTTGATAGTAACTGTGTGATCTGCAATACGAAACGTCAGGGTGAAAACCCCAAGCTTTTCTTTGCTCTTTTTTTTTTAAGCTGAAGGAAAAAGAACCTGCCTTTCTGGAAGCTATTTTGTAATTGGCATGTTACCATTAAGTGTATTTAATTTCGAAAAACATCAAATTATACGCTCAATGGAAATGCAGCAGTGGTGACATTTTGAGTTCTCATAGACTGATTTCTTCATTGTTGTAGAATTTTAAAACACTTGGTTTAAATATTCAGGAGAGGCAAAGAAAACTAAATCTGTGATAATTACAGACAGAACATCCACCAAAGTGTTTTCAATAAGCACATCCTGGTTTATGCTTTGAAATTTACTTACTATGAACATTATTCTTTTAACATTTGCCTCAATATTGTAAGGAGAATCTAAAAGAGTGAGAGGATTCTGCATGAGAAATAAGAATTAATATGAAAGAATAAAAATTACTATTTTTATTTATTTATTTATTTGTAAATTGTGACTCAATTTGACAAATCGTAACTTTTCTTTAATTGTTTCCTGATAACATGTCTTACAGTGACATAAGCCTCTGATACCAGCAGGGGGAGCCCAAGAGCGCTTAAATTCCCACAGAATACAGACAGGCCTCAAAGCAGAATGTCAACAAAACGCTTTAAGAATTTCAGCTTTAAATTAAAAGTATAATTTAAAAACAATATTTAAATAATTTATACAGAATTGAAAATATCTGACAGATTTGCTTTTTTATTTCATTTTAAATAAAGCAGTGAATATGTCTAAATTCAGAATTTACATAAATTATTAAGGCACACTATTTGCATTAGAACATTTCAAAGACTTTAATGGACTGCAGAAGTTGCATCATATTCATCTGTCCCATAATTAATTTTAAGGTATCAACAAAGCAAATTTATAAAGCCTTCATATGTACAACATAATAAAACATAGCAGCGCCGCAGCCAACATGTCACCCAGTCTCATGCTGCGTTAATGAAACTGTTGAACACAGAAGAGGCTGAAAACCACAGAGGATTGTGGTTTTTAGCATTTCATCTCTGTTCTCTGGGTTTTGTTCTGTTACAGATGGAGACTCAATCGGTCCTGCTGGTATGACGGACCTGACCTTTGCCTCAGCTCTTTTTGGGATCTTCTTTCTTTTCCTCCTTTTTTGTTTTGCTGAGGCAGGTTTTGTTTTTCTAGAATGACTAACGCAGGATACAAAGGTTGTGTGTTTTTTCATGTGGTGTGAGTAAGCTATTGACTTCTAGAATATTTATTTAGATCTACATATCAGTGCTCAGATGATTTCTTACATTGTATAAAAAGATGCATAACCTTTTTTTTTACCTCACAAATATTAAATGAGACTAAAGTCTTCCTGTTGACATACAGTTAAGATTGATATAATAATGATTCATTTTCTTAAAACTATTTGAATTCAGAGATGTACAAATATATTTAACATTTGGTGGAAGCGCATTTTAAATTGTATGACTCACTTCTAATGTTTTTTGACCTAGACTGACTGGCTTCACTGGCTTTGAAACAGTATTTTTCCTCATCATGATGTCAACAGTTTTAAGAAGTGCACCAGTCCCTCCTGCTGCAAAACTCCCATAAACATGATGCTGGAATTCCCAAAGAGAAGACTGGTGAAGTTTCCCTCTTATTCTATCGCTAATAATGGCCAAACACTTCAGTCTCACTTTTTCAGACCACAATGCATTGCTCCAAAATGTAACATCTACGAGTGCACTTTAAAACTTTAATCTAGCTTTTAACGTGTAAGAAGTTATTTTAAAACATATTCAAAAGTGGACTGGCGACCAGTCCAAGGATGTGACTTCTTTGTCATTACAAAGTAATTTTGTTAATCCGAGTTGACCAAAACCAGGAGAAGCATAAATTAACATCAAAGAAAAAGAAAAAAAAAGATTTGTGTAAAACATCCGGTTTCAGTTGTTCATACAATAATAAAGCAGACCAACAAGAAAACATAGGATTGTAACACTAGAATAACTCGTAGGACACCAAATGTCAACCCATTCGCTAAAGGCTGTTCAGGCATGATGTCGTGGCGACCTCCATAATATTGTTTGCTAATTCTTTTGAAAACGTTAATAATACCAAGTCAAACTTCTGACTGCGATGCATAAAACCAACCTAAAAGTTGCAGAATTTGGAACGAGTCAGCGGTTGTAAGCAAAACTTGGACACACGATGCTTCTGTTTCTGTAATACCAAAATATGTTCAACTTCAGCTTTCTGTTAAACCACAGAAAATCTGCCGGACTTTCACATCTGTATTTCCTGCATGTTGTCTTTTACTTAGTGACAGTTCCCTGTTGCCCCAGTTGCAACTGTTTTTTGCCTTTAACCAAACAAAGAAATACTGTGATGTTTTAAAAGATTAAAACAACCTTAGACACCTTGACGAGACTCTTAATAGTATTGAAACAGTCTGGATCCTCCTCTGTTTGGACAAACATTGCTGCCCCCATGTGGATAGTGTTACAATTAAACCACAGTTATCCAAAGAACTCAATCAAAATAATGTCAATCTAAAATTATATGATTTCCTGTGGGATTTATTATTAAAATAATAAGTAAACACACAAAATGCTGTAGTTAAGCTAAGTGATAATAAAAACTGCCAGAAAAGGCAAGAGGAACCCATTCCTCTTCTGCACACAGGAAATGGTATTCAAAGAAAAACTCCGTGTCACAGCTGACCATGACTCTTTTTAAAGATTTCTCAATAATTATTTCATTATACCGCTACTTTTTAGTGCAACAATGGTAAAATGTTTTAAAAGGTTAATAGAGGAGTGCTGTTGTGATAACTTCCTGAATTCAGAAATGAGGATGGGTTTTTAAAGAGAGCAGCCCAATTAAAAAACATAAATAAATTATGAGGTCAAATTGTTTTGAAGTCATATTTGATATATTCAGCATTTTTGAACAACTGAAGTTAACATTTACTATTCTGAAGCTGGAAATTGCATAACATTGCCCCCATTAAATTTCATTTCACTGTAGCTTTAGCAAAACAGAAATAGGATCTTTACGCATTTTTACTAGCATAATGCTACAAATATTGTAGACATAACCCAGCAATGAGTTATGTCTCTGGTTCTGTTTCACGTCTTCAACTTTCTTCCAGTTGTTCAAAGACCTTTTGATCATTTTACCCACCTTCTGTGAGGATACATCGGTTTATGTAGGACAAAGTAGACGAAACGGATGGATCCCAATCAGTTGAACTTAT
Organism: Poecilia picta; assembly: GCA_033032245.1. Taxonomy (NCBI): domain Eukaryota; kingdom Metazoa; phylum Chordata; class Actinopteri; order Cyprinodontiformes; family Poeciliidae; genus Poecilia; species Poecilia picta. The sequence goes on along the minus strand of CM065353.1, from coordinate 28,343,395 downwards.
AACAAGTATTCAAGCCAAGATAAATGTATATTAATCAGAAAGTGATACTCACCAGGTACAGAGGGAACAGCTGCTCCATTGAACATGATGGCTTCATGGCCCTGCTGGTATCTGTAGCCCCATCAGCCTTAGAGGCTACTGAAGTTGGAAGCATAGACTACTGACTCCTAACTGTGGAAAAGGAAGCCTAAAAAGGAAGAGGAACCCACCCACACGCTTGCTTGTGACTATTTAATGAAGTGGGTTTTTTATCTGAACCAGTGTAAAGTTCCTCATCTGTTGACTCAGTTTCTAAGTAACTCAAGTTTTCTAATGTGGAAAATTATAGCCATGATGCTTTAGAAGTATGATGCAGCAAAAGAATGACTAAGGCAAATTTTAATGTTTGTTTCCCAGTAAAATAAAATGGTGCAGATCTTAAAATATATCTTAAACTTATGACTGCAGCACTAGGCTGTAAGTAGCCTCCTCTCATGTGACTACAATAAAATCTGTGAAGGAAGTTGCCTTTGAGGCAAAAAGAGAACAGATGATAGTCTGTCACTAATTAAATTCAGAATATTTTTACCAAAAGTCCACGGAAATTCACTGAATTTTTCTTCGTTGTAGAGCATATGGCTTTAACTCCGATCTTTCACAGACTTTCTACTGCTTCCTTTCCCTACCAGCCTCCGAATGCATTTCCTGTGAATTCTCACCTCCCTCCAGTGAACAAACGATGGGCGTTGTTCATTCAAATCAAGCAGATGTCTCCTGTAGAATTTCAAGCAGGTCAATCAGCGAACAGAAGGACAAGTTGTGAACGATAATGTTGATTTTCTGTGCAGTTTTAGATCTGCAGGCTGTCTGTTGTTTCATGGCCATGCAGTGGAGGAAGTGAATGAAGTCATTCAGTCCATGTTGGCCACACTTCCAAATATCAGATCAATATTAACAGCTCGGCACTTCTCCCCTTATAGCGATGGATGCTGTTAATGTCCTGTAAGCTTCATGGTGTCAAACTGGCGGCAGGGACAGTTACTCAAGCTTTTGTGTTATTCCAATTTCAGTGAAATTTGATAGAAATAGCATATTGAGTTTATTTTTATTGGGCGTGTCGTCTGACAAGATGACATGTCCCTGACTCGTCCTGTAGGATGAACTGTGAACGATGACTCAAAAAACAAGTCCAAGAGTTGAACAGAACAAAGGAGCCAAATAAGGAATCAATACAAAACGCTGTACGTCTTAAATTTACCAAGTCTTGTCTTTCCATTATGCTTAATGAGCTAAACATAACAGCGGCTTTATTTTAGAATCTTTTTGAGGATTTAAGTTAGGTTCCGGAACGATCTAATGGCCTGGCTCAGACAAACAAAACATTCATTTCTTTTCTCCTGTAGCCAGAGAGATTCATTATCTGGGGTCCATGTTTGCCATGAAACTGTTACGACTGGCTCAGGGTCGTAACAAAAAAACATGAAACCATGCCGTGGTTAAAGTGAATAAAAGTAAATGTTTATTAACAAAAACAACTATCAAAACAAAAGAAACTCAGAAGTGCAAAAGACGGGGAGCTGGGGCCCGGCAACCAAACATCGCCTCGGCAGAGTGGACGCTGTGGGCGACAGGCGGCTAGTCACACACGACCAGTGACCAACCAGCACACAGCGACGGTGAAACACGGAGACAGCCAGGTTTAAGTATCCTGCACTCCAATCACCCGATCAGGGACACCTGCAAATGGGAGGAGCACAAAGAGGGACAACAAGACCAGCCTACAAGGCCCAGGGCCGAACCACCACCACCCATAAAAAGCAGGTTCCTATAAGGAACCCTGCTCCTGCCTAACTCACCATACGTAAACAAACCCAGCCACCATTTAAGATGTTCACCACCAGTCATACTTAGCAAAGTTGATATGTAATGCCCAGGTTCTCTTCTCCTTACTCCACTCTCCAAACCAGCAACTGGTGCACTCAGAAGCTCTTTTAAGGATAAGAAAAGGAAACAAAGAGGGAAAACGAGCACAAAACAAACTACTAAACTGGAGCGCGAGATAATGCATCGGCTACAACATTGTTTTCCCTTTTATGTATTGAATATCCAGGTTGTAGGACTGCAGGAACAATGACCAGCGAATCAATCGCTGATTTGGATACTTCAGGGAAGACAAGAAAGTCAGTGGGTTATGATCTGTAAACACCACAACATTAGCACCACCACTTAAATAAACATCAAAATGTTTCAGGGCCAAGATCAAAGCAAACATCTCTTTCTCTATAACAGAGTAGTTCAATTGGTGCTTATTGAACTTTTTTGAAAAATAACTCACCGGTCTGCCAATACCCAGATCATCAGTCTGTGTAAGGACAGCTCCGGCACCCACGTGACTGGCGTCCACGTAAGGCTGGAACGGACGGTTAAGACGTGGTGCAGCTAATACAGGAGCAGCACAAAGGAGTCTTTTCACCTGCACAAAAGCCTGTTGACAAAGGGAAGACCATTCAAACTTTACATCCTTACGCAGCAAATTTGTTAGCGGCGCCACCACAGACGAAAAGTTTTGACAAAAACATCTGTAGTATCCTACCAGCCCAAGAAAACGCATTAGTTCCCTTTTTGTAGCTGGAACAGGAAGCTGCTCTACTGCCTGAACCTTCGCTGCAACAGGGCGGACCTCACCTTGGCCAACCACACGGCCTAAATAGGTTACAGTTGCCCTTCCAAATTCACATTTGGCCAGGTTGACTGTTAACCTCGCTCCCGCCAAACGAGTGAAAAGCTCCCTGATGTGCTCCACGTGCTCTTCCCATGTATCAGAGGACACCACCACATCGTCCTAGTAGACTGCACACCCAGTCATGTCACCAACCACTCTGTTCATTAATCTTTTTTTTATATATATATATATATACTGTATATAGTGCCACCCCTGAAAAAGTCCCTGCCACCCTCTTGCCACCCCATAAATATTTTTCTAGATCCGCCCCTGTTAACACAAATAACCGATTCGGCTCCTCCTCTTCTAGATAGAAGCTGTTGTAAATACACAGTCCAGTCACATTAATGTGACCACCACGTACTTTCCACTTCAGAGTTAAATAACCAATCACAGAAGGCAGGTGGCAGCACAGTGCAGTTGAGCGTATATAAAGGGTGTGTGTGGGCTTCGGAAAACATTTCAATCGTTGGCGTAATGCAGAAACGAAGCGATTTATCCGACGTCCAAAAGGGCATGATCATTGGCTTTCGGGCCAAGGGTGGAAGCATTTCCGAAACGGCTGAGTTTGTGAACTGTTCGCGTGCCGCCGTGGTAAAAGTGTACCGTGCATGGCAAAATGGGACTGTCCAAAATCAACGACGTGGCAAATGTGGTGCACCACGGGCCATAGATGACAGAGGCGAACGACGGTTGCGGAGATGCGTTCGGGCAGATAGACGGGCTACCGTTGAGCAACTGACCACTAAAATGAACCAAGGGGCTACCACAAGTGTCTCCCAAACCACTATTCAGCGAACATTGCTGCGTCTGGGCCTCCGAAGCAGACGCCTGGTTCGTGCACCTATGCTGACTGGTGTTCATCGACGACGAAGGCTAGAATTTGCACGCCAGTACAGCAGCTGGACGTCCACTGAGTGGCGACAGGTAGCGTTTTCAGATGAATCGCGTTTTATGCTCCATCGGACAGATGGACGTTGGCGTATAAGGCGTGAAACCTCTGAAAGGAACCACCCTGCAACCATTGCAGGAACGGTCCAAGCTGGAGGCGGGAGCATTATGGTCTGGGGAATGTTTTCCTGGCATTCTCTGGGTTCACTGATTATTGTGGAAGGCACGATGGATCAATACAAGTACGCATCTGTCCTTGCGGACCATGTCCACCCCTACATGCGCATTGTTTTTCCTCAGGATGATGGCATCTTCCAGCAGGACAATGCGAGGTGCCATACAGCTGCCAGTGTACGTGCGTGGTTCGAAGAGCACCAGGATGAGTTTACCGTCCTCCCCTGGCCAGCAAACTCACCTGACTTAAACCCAATCGAGCATCTGTGGGACCATCTCGATCGAGTTGTTCGCGCCATGGATCCTCAACCGCGTAATCTAGCGCAGCTGGCCACGGCATTAGAGTCGGCATGGCTCAACATCCCAGAGAAGACCTTCAGGGACCTAAGTGACTCTCTTCCTGCACGTCTCGTAGCAGTTCGCTCTGCGAAAGGTGGTTATTCTGGCTTTTGACAGATGGTCACATTAATGTGACTGGACTGTGTATAAAGCGCATAACTACACTGTGTATTAATTAAAACTGATTATATTTGCAAAAGGAGTGCTAAATCTACTGTAACGTAATAAAACAGGTTGTTTTCAAGAATACCACCTTAAATAACCGCATCCTTCGATAGAGAGCGATAAACAGGCCCCGCTGCTTCTAAGCAAGATTTCGTTGTGATGTGCAGGTTATCATTAATAGGGGCGAATAATTATATTTAACACACAATAGGTTTTTAATATTTGACCCGTTTAGGTTGCGAAACGGCGGCGGTGTGACAAACAAGGTCGTACAATTGCATAAATGGCGTAGAGTTAGAGGGCGAGTTGGATCTACTGATCTACTGACCGAGTTTCGGAAGAGCGCAAACTTCTCAGCTGAGCGGAGCAACTAAAGCCGTTTTAATAAACTCGCTACAGACAGAACTAAAAAGGGAATAAATAAAGGTGAAGGGTTGGAAACGTAACCAAAATGTCCGACGTGCTGTGCAATGAGACAAGTGAGAAGGAAACGAGGAAGCAAGAGGTCAGTCTCCGGCTTCCGGTTCACCGCTGCTGATCCCGTTCCCTTGACGACAGTCCAGCGCTACCCCTATTGGACTTTGATAACTACACGTTAATTAATTAATTAGTTATGCTAGTATGACCAACCAATAATTTTCTTCCAAACCCATTTGCAGTAAAAGCACAATGCATTTATTCAGCTGTAGCTTCAGGTTGCTGTCTTGTTGCGTCAATATTTCATAGTATTCTTTCCTCAAGTACACTATCTATCTATCTATCTATCTATCTATCTATCTATCTATCTATCTATCTATCTATCTATCTATCTATCTATCTATCTATCTATCTATCTATCTATCTATCTATCGCAGATTTCTTTGACAACTCGATGGCGTGACGCAAACGACGTGGGCGGCTAGAAAACTGACAGCGTCATCGTGTTGCTAGGATATTTTCTTTTATAACGTAATAAAGGTTCAACCCTGAACTTTGACGTCTATTTTCAGCCATTCTAAGACAGTTCACTTTTCCCGATTTTGGAAAACGAACAGAACTTTTAAACAGCAATTTTTTTGCAAAGTAAACCTAGAAGAATTATTCATCTGTTGAACAACTTTTCTTGTCTGCCAGGATTTACCCAGACATTGCAATGTCAAAAAGTTTTAACACGCGTGGTGCAGAGAAAGATGAGGAATCATGCAGACTTTACGTGTGGGAGCATGAAGCATTTCCCTTGGAACAGAGATCTTCAATGTGTGCTGAGGGACTCTTTCGTGAGAAAGACTCTTTGGAGGGAAAAGACTCTTACAGAAGCCAGTACCAATCACAGGTTCAACTTTCAAAGGTGAACCAACAGCATAACAGCTATCTTAACACTAACGACATCATTTTTGAATTTCAAACTCTCCTTACAAGTATAGATTCTAGCGGTCTTCAGACAGAATTGTTTAGACAGATAATGGCAAAGGAACATTGGAAAAATATGTTCTTTCAATCCCAATCTTGGTTGTTGAAAATGTATTCATTATGGAAAAATTTACAGAACCAGCTTCAGGAAAATATAGAGGACAGCGCCTCAGAGGACAGCGCCTCTGATAATGACAACATTTTTATAAAGAGAGATATTCACGTTCTATCTTTGGTTTTGGATGAACTTAAAGTTAAAGCTGAACTTTTGCAGCAACAAGAAAACCAGACACAAAATCAGCTGATTCCAAGAGATGTTTTGTCTGCTGAGCTTGTGCAAAATGAAGACAGTAGTTACATGTTGTCAGAGGGTGAATCTGACTATCGTAATGTGGCCAAAGTACAGAAACCTGCCTCTTTTGAAATCAATTCTTCAGGGTCTAAGCAAAAGGAGATCTATGCTGGAAAGGCTCAAACAAGCAAGGACACAAACTATAGAGCTGCGGATACTGAATCTGCAGCGAGTTTGTTTTCTGTGAAAGAAAGATTTGGTGAAACTTTGGAGTCTGAAGATCCAGACTGTGAGCGTAGGCAGACAATATCTGGGGAGCAAAACAACAACAAGCAGCAAACCTTGGACTTTGAAGGTTTGCTTTGTGTTGTACCAGAAGAAGAAGAAAAAAATCAGGCATTTCTCCTCTTGGAACAAGATTGTGATCACAGGTTGCAGTTAATTAAGGAAACAGCCAAAAAGGATTATTACAAAAAGCAGTACATTAAATCACAAACTGATCTATATAAGACGTTTTCAAAGTTGGAGAGAATCAATATCTGTTTTGGAAAATACCTAACTGAGTTTGAAAATGTGAGTTTAACTTGCCTTAATCTTCAGAAAGAGATATTCAAAGTGAAGTCAGAAAAGGAGCTTTACATAAACCATTTCGTTCAGTTCCATGCTGAACTTGTGAGAGTGGATTCAATGTGGCAGGACTTAAAGATGAAGCTTGAAAACAAGACAGACTTTGAAAGCACAAGTCCATCCTGCAATACCAACAAATATTTAAGTAGCGATATTGACAGACTAAGTTCAGCCTTGGATGAGCTTCTGATTCAACTGGAAGCATCTAAACAGACTGCTTCAGATTCAGCAGCAGACAAGTTTGCAGTACAGGAGGATGTCGGTCAGAATTTTGAAGAAAACATGACCGTGCCTAAAAGTTCAGGTTCATCTGGAGAAGACAACTTTGAAAAGGCAGATGAAAACATCAAATTTATGCATAAATCTGAAGAGTTAGTAGTCCCAAAAGAAAGGTTTTTTGAAGAGACTGACTACGACAGGCGGAGGCTCTCTGTGATTTTTGAGGAACTATCTGAAGTCTCTGACACTACAGAATGTGAGCCAGAAGAGATTTCTGCTTTGGAAGTTGAACTTGTCGAGCAAAGGCATTATATTCAACAAAGCCAAGGATCTGAAATGCTGTGTGTACCAGATGAAGCTCTCATCAAACCACTTTTGAAGAAGCAGAAAGCTTATCATCTTGAGGCAGAGTTATCAAATGAAAGGGAGGAAAAGGACCATTACAAAAAACTGTACAAAGAATCACAAGATGTGGTTTTGCAGTTGCGTGCAGCGAAGGACAAATGCAATCTGCAGTATAAAGACAAGTCAGCAGAACCTGAAAGTTCAAGTTCGTCTAGAAATAATGACAGTGATCATGATTATAATGACAGTGATCATAATTATGATGTCGGTGACAAAGTAAAAGATAGCATAAAAGGTGTGTGGAAATCTGTAGATGAACTTAACTTTCAAGTTCAAACAATGAAACAGATAGTAGAAAACTTTAAGAACTTACCAGATTCAAAAGAAGTTCTTAGCATGAAGGACAGTTCTTTACCATCTGACCTTAGAGACACAATTGATGCTCCACAACCTGCACAAGTGGAGACAACAGCTCTTGAAAGTTACCAAGCACTAATGACCATGTTAGTTTCTCTTCAACAGAGATTTTGTGATCTTGAGACAGAGTTATCTAAAGAAAAGGAGCAAAGAAATCTTTACTACAAACTCTACAATGAGGTGGAAGCTGAGCTCCTGCAAGTGCAAACAACACTGGATAAAATTAATCACAAAGATGGGACAGCTGGATCTGACACTGCAAGTTCATTTGGAAGTTATGGCAGTTATGAGGATAAAAATGTCGAACCTGTGCAGAAATCTGAATGTACTGAAAGCATTAAGAAATTAGCAAAACCAAACGAAACAAATATGAAGGACACGATTCCTTTAGAGTCTGATCAGAGTGTGAACAGCTCTACATTTCTGGATGCTATTGGAGGGGAACTTGATTTGCCTAACCTGCAGCACTCTAGTGACACCATGGAAATCACGGTTCTTGAATCCCTGCCAGAGGACACGAGTTTTTCAACACAGAAAGGACTTGAGGATATTAACGCTGAGGACTTTACTTTGTCTGAGGACCATCATGTGTGTACAACAAAAGCAGAAATAACTCATCTACTTTCCCTTCAACAAAGAAATGATGATCTTGAGGAGAAATTGCGTAAGGAAAAGGATGAAAAGGACCATTACAGAAATTTCTATGTTGAAGCACTACCTGAACTGCTGGAGTTGCGTGCAATGCGGGACAACTTCCTTTTGAAATTTGAAGAGACGGCAAAAGCAGCTGTCACATATATGATTGTAGCAGAGCCCAACGAAACAATTTCAAATGAAACAATTTCAGAGCACAAAGAGAACATATCTTACATAATTGTAGATCCTAACAACATGGAGCTGGTTCTGCCTACTTTACAGGATTCTATTGTTTCAGTGGAAACTCCACAACCTGCACAAATGAAGACCTCTGCTGCTACAACTGAGGGATCTAGAGACGCACATTATATAAGCTGGGATACTAATTGTCAGGACTTTAGCACATCTTTGGACATCACATCTCTTCAGTGTGATCAAGAACAGACATCCACTTTGGGCGGTGGCCCTCTGAAAGAAACACAAGCTACAGAACAAAGCAAAGAATCTCAAATTTTGTCTCAACTAGAAGCAGAGAAAAACAAGGTACTTTCCCTCCATCAGAGAGTTTCCACTCTTGAGACAGAGTTATCTGAAGAAAAGGACCAAAAGCATTACTACAGCAATCTATCAAATGAATTCCACGATGAGCTCCTGAAACTGCGTGCAACACTTGAGGACAATAATCTGACATCTAAACACAAGACAGCTGTACCTCATACTTCAAGTTTATCTGAAAGTGATGGCAATGATTATGAAGATGAAAATATCAAAGAAGCACAGAGTTCTGCAGATGAACTTGAATGTGAGTTTCAAAGACTTTTAGAACTCACTGAAAAAATTCAGAGGACACAAAAAGACACATTTTCTTTAGAGACTGATCAAAATGTGTGGATCTATACAGGTTTGGATGCTGAGCATGAGAACCAGGATGTGTGTACAACAGAAGAAGAAATAACTGAGTTACTTGCCGTTAGACAAATAAATTATGATCTTATGGAGGACTTGCTTAATGAAAAGGATAAAAAGGACTATTACAAAAAACTATATGATGAAGAACATCATAAGCTGTTGGAGTTGAGTGCAATGTGCAACTTCCTTTTGTCCCACATTGAAGAAACTATTTCAAATGAAACAATTTCTTCCGACGTTGAGGACAAAGAGAAAACAACTTACACATTTTTAGTCACTGAAATTGATGATGTGTATGTGGAAACTTTACAGTATTCTAGTGTTACAGTGGAAACTCCACAACCTGCACTACTGGAGACCTCTACTGCTACAACTGAGGGATCTGGAGACACAAGTTACATAAGCTTGGATACTAATTTTCAGGACTCTAGCACATTTTTGGACATCACATCTCTTGAATGTGATCAAGAACACACATCCACTTTGGGCGGTGGCCCTCTGAAAGGAACAGAAGATACAGAACAAAGCAAAGAATCTGAAAGTTTGTGTCAACCACAAGCTGAAGTAAGCACGGCATTTTCCCTTCACCAGATAATTTCCGAACTTGATACACAGGTATCTAGAGAAAGGGAACAAAAGGACTACTATCACAAACTATACAATGAATCACAGGATGAGATCCTCAAATTGCATGCAATACTAGACAAGACAGCTGTGCCTGACACTTCAAGTTCATCTGGACATTACGACAGTGATTATGTAGATGAAAATATTAAAGAAGCACAGAGATCTGCAGATGAACTTGAATCTGAGGTTCAAAGCCTTTCAGAACTCGCTGAAAAAATTAAGAAATTAACAGAACCCTGTCAAGCAAATCCGAAGGGCACATTTTCTTTAGAGACGGATCAAAATGTACGGATCTCCACAGCATTGGATGCTGAGCATGAGAACCAGGATGTGTGTACAACAGAAGAAGAAATAACTGAGTTAATTGCCATTAGACAAATAAATTATGATCTTATGGAGGACTTGCTTAATGAAAAGGATAAAAAGGACTATTACAAAAAACTATACGATGAAGAACATCAAGAGCTGTTGGAGTGGCGTGCAATGTGCAACTTCCTTTTGTCCCACATTGAAGAAACTATTTCAAATGAAACAATTTCTTCCGACGTTGAGGACAAAGAGAAAACATCTTACACATTTTTAGTCACTGAAAATGATGATGTGTATGTGGAAACTTTACAGGATTCGAGTGTTACAGTGGAAACTCCAGAACCTGCACAACTGAAGACCTCTGCTGCTACAACTGAGGGATCTAGAGACGCACATTATATAAGCTTGGATACTAATTGTCAGGACTTTAGCACATCTTTGGACATCAAATCTCTTCAATGTGATCAAGAACATACATCCACTTTGGGCGGTGGCCCTCTGAAAGAAACACAAGCTACAGAACAAAGCAAAGAATCTCAAATTTTGTCTCAACTAGAAGCAGAGAAAAACAAGGTACTTTCCCTCCATCAGAGAGTTTCCACTCTTGAGACAGAGTTATCTGAAGAAAAGGACCAAAAGCATTACTACAGCAATCTATCAAATGAATTCCACGATGAGCTCCTGAAACTGCGTGCAACACTTGAGGACAATAATCTGACATCTAAACACAAGACAGCTGTACCTCATACTTCAAGTTCATTTGAAAGTGATGGCAATGATTATGAAGATGAAAATATCAAAGAAGCACGGAGATCTGTAGATGAACTTGAATGTGAGTTTCAAAGCCTTTTAGAACTCGCTGAAAAAGTTCAGAGGACACAAAAAGACACATTTTCTTTAGAGACGGATCAAAATGTGTGGATCTATACAGGATTGGATGCTGAGCATGAGAACCAGGATGTGTGCACAACAGAAATAGAAATAACTGAGTTACTTGCCGTTAGACAAATAAATTATGATCTTATGGAGGACTTGCTTAATGAAAAGGATAAAAAGGACTATTACAAAAAACTATATGATGAAGAACATCATAAGCTGTTGGAGTTGAGTGCAATGTGCAACTTCCTTTTGTCCCACATTGAAGAAACTATTTCAAATGAAACAATTTTTTCCGACGTTGTGGACAAAGAGAAAACATCTTACACATTTTTAGTCACTGAAATTGATTATGTGTATGTGGAAACTTTACAGTATTCTAGTGTTACAGTGGAAACTCCACAACCTGCACTACTGGAGACCTCTACTGCTACAACTGAGGGATCTGGAGATACAGGTTACATAAGCTTGGATACCAATTTTCAGGACTCTGGCACATTTTTGGACATCACATCTCTTGAATGTGATCAAGAACACACACCCACTTTGGGCGGTGGCCCTCTGAAAGGAACAGAAGATACAGAACAAAGCAAAGAATCTGAAAGTTTGTGTCAACCACAAGCTGAAGTAAGCACGGCATTTTCCCTTCACCAGATAATTTCCGAACTTGATACACAGGTATCTAGAGAAAGGGAACAAAAGGACTACTACCACAAACTATACAATGAATCGCAGGATGAGCTCCTGAAATTGTGTGCAATACTAGACAAGACAGCTGTGCCTGACACTTCAAGTTCATCTGGACATTATGACAGTAATTATGTAGATGAAAATATCAAAGAAGCACAGAGATCTGCAGATGAACTTGAATGTGAGGTTCAAAGCCTTTCAGAACTCGCTGAAAAAATTAAGAAATTAACAGAACCATGTCAAGCAAATCCGAAGGGCACATTTTCTTTAGAGACGGATCAAAATGTACGGATATCCACAGCATTGGATGCTGAGCATGAGAACCAGGATGTGTGTACAACAGAAGAAGAAATATCTGAGTTACTTTCCATTAAACAAATAAATTCTGATCTTATGGAGGACTTGCTTAATGAAAAGGATAAAAAGGACTATTACAAAAAACTATATGATGAAGAACATCATGAGCTGTTGGAGTTGAGTGCAATGGGGGACAACTTCCTTTTGAAGTCTGAAGAGACGGCAAAAACAGCCAAGACACACCTGTTTGTAGCAGAACCCGAAGAAACAATTTCAAATGAAACAATTTCTTCCGACGTTGAGCACAAAGAGAAAACATCCAACACATTTTTAGTCACTGAAAATGATGATGTGTATGTGCCTACTTTACAGGATTCTAGTGTTACAGTGGAAACTCCACAACCTGCACAACTGGAGACCTCTACTGCTACAACTGAGGGATCTGGAGACACAGGTTACATAAGCTTGGATACTAACTTTCAGGACTCTGACACATCTTTGGACATCACATCTCTTGAATGTGATCAAGAACACACATCCACTTTGGGCGGTGGCCCTCTGAAAGGAACAGAAGATACAGAACAAAGCAAAGAATCTGAAAGTTTGTGTCAACCACAAGCTGAAGTAAGCACGGCATTTTCCCTTCACCAGATAATTTCCGAACTTGATACACAGGTATCTAGAGAAAGGGGAAAAAAGCACTACTACCAAAAACTATACAATGAATTGCAAGATAAGCTCCAGATATTGCGTGCAAGACTAGACAAGTCAGATGAATATCAAATAATGCAAAATACCAAAGAAGCACGGAGATCTGCAGATGAACTGCCTAATCAAGAGCACCCTGGAGTCCATACAGTCACTAGACGGGTTCCTGAGTCTGTGTTAGACACCTCTGGGTCTGTGTCAAAGACCTCTGAGTCTGTGTCAGACACCTCTTTTGCAACACCAAAGAAATTTGAGGATACTAAATCTGAGGAGTTTACTATGTCAGAAGAAGAGAAATCTATAATATCTTCGGATGTTGAAGCTCCAGCATCTGACCAAGAACAGATTTCTACTTCAGAGGTTGATGTCATTCAACAAAGACAAGACATGGAGAAAAGAAATGAAGAACTCACCCAGCTGTCTTCAGAGCAACAGAGCGTTTGTGATCTTGAGGTGGATGTACCCACTGATGCAACTTCAACTGGTAGTGACAATACAGAGTTTCCACATTCACCATCAGATGTACTTCAGCTTCAGATTGATTTGTCCGAACAATCTGACACAATACCAAATCAAGCAATGCCAACAGAAGTGATTCCTAGTGCTACACTGGTAATAAGCAGTCAAGACTTTGCAGAATTTGACTTGAGTACAGCAGATAAAAATCAAACTAAGTCTCTGGAAAAGGAAATCTCATTTAAAGTGACAACTCCAGAATGTGAGCAGGTTGAAGTCTTTACTCCTGTCAGGGAGCAACACGAGCAAAATCAAGACACAATTTTTACAACAGTCAGACATGCTGTTGTGGAAACAATAATTCCAGAAGAAGAGTCAAGTATCATTGAGGCTGAGAATCATGATATAATAGAGCCTTCGACCTCGTCTGCACAACCTGAGAACTGGGCTGAAACTGGTGAGTTAACAGAGAGTTTGAACAGGTTGGAAATCTCATTCTCAGAAATTGAGGACGAACTGTTTGGCCAATTTGAGCCACACCATCACGATTCTTCTGACTCTGATTGTTCGATTTCAGAGTGTGAGACAGCAGGTCCTGATGAGGGTACTGTTAGGCGTCACTTTTCAAACGCTTGGAGTTTTTCATCCTATATCCTAAAAAGTATTTTTCTGACCATGCTTTTCACCTTTTTGGGTGAATATATATTCCATAATTATATATGGGTGGGACCCAACGTTGATGTGTGCTACGATGACTCCTCAATATTGGATCCCGTCTGTACCTTTGAAAATCCATTACCAGTTCCATTCTAATTTAGCCTACAAAAAAGCCAATGCATTTATTTGGATAAACTTACAAAAGACCCCAAAGAAACAGATTTAATACAAGTACTATTGCCAAAAAAGAGAAAAGCAAACCAAAAGTTCTTAGTAGGAGGACAATGACAAAGAAGCAGGAAGCTTGGAATGTGCATATTTCTCACAAAATGAGACAGGTATGCCTTAAGTGTTTCATCAAAAGGACTAATGTCCTGTACTGAATAGAGCGTAGCACAACTTGAAGGTGTTTGGTTCTGGACAGAACCTTTAATTTGCAAGAATCGGTTTTTCTCCAGGCGCTCTGGTTTTTTCCCAAAAATTGGAAGTCAGACGGACCCACCAGGAGGTCACCTTGCTGTGTCTGTTCGGCAGTAAGGCTGACCTTCAGATCCTCCTGGTGGTTTTTCTCCATTAGGTAAAGTTAATTTGTCATGTTAAATGTGCATATTTGTCACAAAATTAGACAGGTATGCCCTTACGTCTTGCATCAAAAGGACTAATGTCCTAATGAATAGAACGTAGCACAGCTTGAAGGAGTCTGGTTCTGGACAGAACCTTTACTTGTTTAATTTGCAGGAACCGGTTTTTCTCCAGGCGCTCTGGTTTTTTCCAAAAAATTGTTCACTTTGGTTAAGTCATCTGGCCAATGTAAAATATCTGTTCCTGCCATACTGGCTTTTCTTTAGATCAGTTTTTCTTTAGCTGCTGCTTATTTAATTGTATTTAAATCTCTAAAATGTGTTATTTTATTATTCACTTTATTCAGATTACAATAAAGGTCACCTAGCTGATGACTCCCACAAGGAGTCTGGTTCTGGACAGAACCTTTACTTATTTAATTTGCAAGAACCGGTTTTTTTCCAGGCGCTCTGGTTTTTTTCCCAAAAATTGTGAGTCAGACGGACCCACCAGGAGGTCACCTAGCTGTGTCTGTTCGGCAGTAAGGCTGACCTTCAGATCCTCCTGGTGGTTTTTCTCCATTGGGTAAAGTTAATTTGTCATGACAAATGTGCATATTTGTCACAAAATTAGACAGGTATGCCCTTACGTCTTGCATCAAAAAGACTAATGTCCTGAATAGAAAGGACTAATGTAATGAATAGAACGTAGCACAGCTTGAAGGTGTCTGGTTCTGGACAGAACCTTTGTTTAATTTGCAGGAACCGGTTTTTCTCCAGGCACTCTGGTTTTTTCCAAAAAATTGTTCACTTTGGTTAAGTCATCTGGCCAATGTAAAATATCTGTTCCTGCCATACTGACTTTTCTTTAGATCAGTTTTTCTTTAGCTGCTGCTTATTTAATTGTATTTAAATCTCTAAAATGTGTTATTTTATTATTCACTTTATTCAGATTACAATAAAGGTCACCTAGCTGATGAGTCCCACAAGGAGTCTGGTTCTGGACAGCACCTTTACTTATTTAATTTGCAAGAACCGGTTTTTCTCCAGGCGCTCTGGTTTTTTCCCAAAAATTGTGAGTCAGACGGACCCACCAGGAGGTCACCTAGCTGGGTCTGTTCCAGGGGCGGATCTAGCAAACGAGAGCCTTGCCACCCCTGTTGCCCCCCAGGCTAGCGACAATGAATTCAATAAATAGTTATAGCAAATCGGACATTAAGCGCATGAAACTCTTTTTTCCCCGACAACATTGAATGCAACACAATGTAACCTGACACCTACTGGTGAGTAGCTGGAAGTGCGAGAGAAGGACAGCAGGATGTAAATGTTACTGGACTGGATGTTATGTGATTTATCATAAGTCACACATGCGCCATTTCTGTCCATTGAGTCATTAATATCGGTGGTCAGGAAAATACTACAATCAGCAAAGAATCAGAACAACGGACCGATGTTTAGCAGTTAATTCAACCATAGATAATGGTAATAAGGGCTTCAGATTCCACAGGTGAGGAAAACGTTTTAATTTAAAGAAAACATTGAACAAGTGAGCAGTGGGTCAGTTATACTAGCCTAACTGTTATTAACCTGCTACTGACTTTGATAACCTTAACATGAGCTGCGCAGTTCGGTGTGTTTTGGTTCCTTTAGCACTAAAACAGGTCAAACCGCCACCAAGTCATCAGTAGAGCAGCTGGTTAAATCAACTAATCAACCACCGCTGTGCTCAGGAGAAACTGATTAATAATCACAATATAGACATTAAGCCTGGCAGCATCATGTAACAGACTGAATGTTCTGTTTTTGTGCTTTTGCTACTTTTTTGTGGGTAAATGTTTGTTTTTTTGTGTTGATTCCCCTGATCAGTGATCTCTGCTCTATCTGCTCCTTGAGCTGTTGGTTGTCGGTTACCATGGCAACGGGTCCGTAAAGCCGACACACACACAGAGCGAGAAAAGGTAGAATAGAAGTTGTTGGAGCTATTTTTTCTTTATTTTTTATCTATTTGAATTTTGTTACTTTATTCTTAAATTTCTATTTTTTTGTATTATTTACAGAGTTTATTTGTAGGTTGATAATTGTTGATTTTATTATTTTTTTTTGTTTTATTATTTTCTTGTTTAGTTTTCTAAATTTAGACAGGAAGTAATGTGGGTCAGTCCACTTTCTATAAGCGCAGGGGCCTGAAGGACCAGCAGGCATTTGGGTTTGGGGCTGATGGTTTTTACCAGAACAAGAGTGGTAGCATGAGAACAAATGAAACTTTTTATCTCTGTAATTGTTTGGTGAAAGAGGAAAATAAATCACCAAGAACAATCAATAAGTTTGGACAATGAACCTTGTTTTGGTTGCGTTGAGAAACATGACCCCAGAAACATGGTGGAACTTTTATTGGATGTTTGGCTTTGCAAACAGTCAGAAGTGGTTCTGTCTAGTTTGGTTCTTCACCTGTTTATCAGCTTTATTGTGGCTCACTGCAGCTGCTGCAATTCCTAAAAACAAGCGACAAAAACTGAACTGAAACCTGTGTTCTCAAAACGTGGTGATATTTATAACAGTTGTCAACTACGGCTACACCTTGGGTTTTGTCTGGTGTGGTAGATCTGAGCCTCTATTGCTCTGGTGTTTAGGGCCTGTTCCTGTGCAGCCAGGATGAGCATCTGTGCTGTCCTTGAGTCCAGCCATTGGTAGGATTTCCTGATATCAGCCACTTCTATGGCTCTCTCTATATATAAATTATTAAATAAATAAATATTATATATATATATATATAGTGCCACCCTCTTGCCACCCCATAAATATTTTTCTAGATCCGCCCCTGGTCTGTTCGGCAGTAAGGCTGACCTTCAGATCCTCCTGGTGGTTTTTCTCCATTAGGTAAGGCATTTTTAAACTCCTCCAGCAAAAGTAGATCACGGCGCTGATCAAAGTTTTTTACATCCTGTGCGGCGCACCACCGATCAAACAAGGCGGTTTTTAGACGCCCAAATTCCGTGTTACTTTGATTGTCGGGTTTTTTTTATAGCCGCGAAATTTTTGTCTATACGCCTCGGGTACGAGTTCATAAGCCTTTTCCACTGCACTCTTCACTTTATCATAATTCAGACCGTCACCAGGTGACAGGGAGGCATAGGCTTCCTGTGCTTTACCAGTAAATACACATTGCAAAAGCAACGGCCAAACATCCTTAGGCCACCTCAGTGTCTTAGCCACACGGTCAAACAAGACAAAATACTTGTCCACCTCCAACTCTGAAAACGGTGGGATCAAGCTATGCATTCATTAATGTCAAACTGCAGAACCACCGTCCTGATCCGCAGAACCGAGTCGCGTTTCGCAGTTGCCTCCAAATCCAATTTGCGCATCTCAACTTGATGCTGCAGCTCCAAACGACGCATCTCCAATTCCAACTCCATTTTACGCACCTCAGGGTCAAACGCCACAACTTCACCATGGGTGTTTGGTGCGGGAGGTGGCAAAACCTTTTGCTTAATCATTGCGGCGTATAATCGCCCTTTAATAACCCCCTTTTTCTCTTGTTTAACCACAGGCATGTCAAAATGAGCAGCAATGGCTATGAGATCGTTTTTAGTAGCACTATTAAACTTCTCTAAAGAAGGATCAGCTATAAAATTGTCCAGATCAAACTCCATTTTCAGGACGAAAACTGATCACGTCACAGAGAAAAAAAAAAAAAACGCCGCTAAGCGACAAATACAGCGTGAAGTGAAAACAAATTGAAACAAGTGCACAATGGGTCCAAAGTAACCATGTCCTCACTATACTTCACCTGCCTGCCACGACTCACCTGATTAACTGACTCCTGGCTTTTCACGTGGATCGGCGGCGGGTTTATTAAGCACCAAACCAGTAAGAAATTAATCTTACGGACCCCGAGATCACCGCTTACACAGTGAACGCCAACCGCAAACCCCCCACGACACTATCAAGACAAACAGGTGAAGCCTGAAGCGACAGCACCTCTTAGCCTAGCAGGAGACACAGCCACTAAAACAGAACCAACACTGATGCACAAGCTCAAAAAAACCATTTCACTCACCTGCATATCAGACCAACCTAACAAATACGCCACAGCTGCCCAAAAAACAAACAAGCCGGTCAACAAAACCGTGTCCAACCCAAACGGTGTTGGACACTGCCCACTCCTACAAACACGAAAAAAAGATGAATGACAAAACATCAGGCATTAGAACCGTCAAATTTAGGAACTGTAGGAATATTTGCTTTGGACGAGCCCCCATTTGTTACGACTGGCTCAGAGTCGTAACAAAAAACATGAAACCATGCCTGTGGTTAAAGTGAATAAAAGTAAATGTTTATTAACAAAGACAACTATCAGAACAAAAGAAACTCAAAAGTGCAAAAGACGGGGAGCTGGGGCCCGGCAACCAAACATCGCCTCGGCAGAGTGGACGCTGTGGGCGACAGGCGGCTAGTCACACACGACCAGTGACCAACCAGCACACAGCGACGGTGAAACACGGAGACAGCCAGGTTTAAGTATCCTGCACTCCAATCACCCGATCAGGGACACCTGCAAATGGGAGGAGCACAAAGAGGGACAACAAGACCAGCCTACAAGGCCCAGGGCCGTAACAAAACCAGAGCAGAAATACTTTTCTATCGCTTGTTAATATTTTTTATTGTGAGTCACATCTTTCACCAGTTCACCAGTAATTAGGGATGTGCCGATCAGGTTTTTTTCTGCCGATACCGATCACCCCCTGAGGGCTGATCGCCGATTCCGATCCCCGATACCGATCACATAATTATTATTTAGTTATTTTTTGTCATAAACACTACTGTTACATTATGTGGAAAAAGGAACCATGAATTCACCTTCATTTAGACAAAAACTTGTTTTAAATAACTTTTTCCAAGAAGAAAACTAAACAAAACAGGCATTGTGCAAATGGAACTGCTATCAATAATACTATCTTTAACAGACTGATAACATATAAGGCTCTGAAGAGGCTAAATAATGCAAAGAGCCAAAATAAAATCTCTCAACATTGCCAAAAATTTCCAAGTATAAAACTTAACATTCAAAGGCAAATACAGGATCCATTACAATAAACAATCCAGAGTTACTGAATGAAAACTTCCCGTTAGCATGGCGGCTAGCTGGTTACTGCTAGTTCTGATTGGCTATTTCTGACTGAGCGGAGTAATTATGCAGAGCAGGGAGGAGATCGATTATTTTTTAGAGCTTATCTGTCTCATGTTAGAACAGAGAAAGTTTTAATACGTAAAATGTATTTTTTAAGTTAGATGCTGCAGCTTTAAACAGGTTCGGTGTGAGAGTCTCTACCAGGTAGAGCAGAAGCGGCTCCGTCTGTCAAATATTACTACCTGTAGTGGAGCAGCGGTTCAACAGCGAGAGCAGAACCAGCATCTTACATCGCAGCTCAAAGACTTAAATAATTTTACATGTTATTTGTTTAGCTTTTTGACAGTCATGCTAATCCGGGTGAGTGTTTGTAGCTGTGCTGCTTTACCTGCCATCTGATCCTCTATATGTCTTTTTACTGCAGTGAGCCTCCATGTAGCCAAACTCCGTCAAGTATGGCTTTGTTTTTATGTCCCATTAGCTTTGTTGTGTTGATGCATTTTGACCTGCTTCAATTTTCCGCCGCAACACGCAAACTTCCCCATTCACTCAGTGCGTTATAGTTGCACATCGCTTAGTATTTGTTGCTGTGTGTTTGCGCAGTGAAGGAAAGAGGAGACCAGCTGCACAGGCAGGCTGAGAAATGAGATGCAGGTGATCGGTATCGGCAACAGAGTCAATGATCACCAATCAGGCGCTTTTTCACGAAAATCGGCCCGATTGTGATCGGTGACCGATCGATTGGCACCTCTACCAGTAATTATACAATATCACATATTTTCTTAGTATTGCTCAACCCTAGAATTAAATGTGTTAAAAGTATTCTATATATATTGACAACACACAATATTGACAGCATGGGAGTTCCATATTTTGCTTTGAGTTATTTTCATCTTTATTCATCTTAAGCTGTGCAAAGGAATTTCACACTGAATGTGTGTGCAAATTGTAAAATAAAGATAAAACCTTACAGCTACCCAAAAACCTAAATACATAGAAATACATAACTACTCATAAGAACAGGTTAAAGGTTATTTTTAGCATAGCTAAGTAACTGGTATAAAGGAGAATTTTGGATTTGCAGTGTAAATGATGGTTTATTTTCTTCTTTATGTGTACTGAGGATATTTCTTACTGGAAAATATGCTCCATGATCAGAATGTCATAATGTGCACAAAACAGCATTTAGAAAGTACAGGTCATAGGTCAGAAGTCCATTGACTCAGCTCATTGATTTAGCAAATGATGCAAACTAAACTCTGGATCAGTGCTGTGTATTTTCTATGGGGCCAAAGGTTGCAGTGTGGTTAACATTCAAACACACATTCAGTGTTGAACACCCAGAGGAGATGGCTTAAAGCAAACCCATACTTTATTTTAAAAATGACCTTTCCAACCGTAAACATACCGAGTAAAAACATTTAGTGTTCATATGTTGCTTTGTCTTTACTAGTATACACATTGGATGAAAAGTATCTGTTCCACTTTTGGATATACGTTACAATAAAACATGCGCTATCATCTTTGCACAAGATGAACAAAAACAGGATGTAGTTATCTGAGCTGAATCATCCATGGGTAAATACTTCTGTGTACTCATGGATTAAATAAAGGTGGCGTAGTGTCAGTTTAAGAGCCGGTGAAAAACCTTCTTTGTAACTTTAAACTAGAAATTGAAGGCTGCTTCTTTCCATGCCAGATCCACGGCTGGCTGTAACTTTGTAACTTGAGGTGCTGAACGAGGTTTTCGTCATCTAGTCCCACGCTACGTCTTCTCGGCCGATCACAAATGCTTCCCCCGGCCTTCTGATATGACTTGCTCGGGAACGGCACGGGTGTACCACTCCGACCACGCGCCGTCGTACACGGACACCTCCGGGTGTCCGCACTCGTATGCTGCCAGCGCCAGAACGCACGCCGTCACGCCGGAGCCGCACGACACGCACACGGGGCGGCTGAGGTCCACTCCGGCTCGGACGAAGAGCTCCTGGAGGTTCTCCTTGGGCAGGAAGTGTCCGGACTCGGACAGGCAGGACTGAAAAGGAATGCTGGCGGAACCAGGGATGTGGCCGGGCTCTGTGTCTGTGAAACAGGAAGGAGGAAGATAATTAGATAATTATGGAATTGTTTA